>OY856186.1:128187355-128322704 GCA_963693315.1 Diogma glabrata | reverse complement strand
TTTCTAAATTTTTACAATCATTCAACAATTCATTTGCATCTAAACTTCGCATTTTTTCGGTACGGGTTTGAAAACCAAATATTTTGTTGCATGAATCAAGCATTTTGAATCTTTCATTTAAGCTTACTAATGCAACATCAATTATTGCATTAAAAAAATCTACTTTATATTTAGACTTTCCATTTAGAGGTGTATCAGTTCCTTCATATTCAAAAAAACGTCGTTTTCGGCTAAGCCGCACTTGAGGGAATACTGGCTCAGTACCTAATTTTATAGGTATTTATTCAGATTTTTTAATAATCGCTTCAAATGATTCATGACTTCAGAATGATTCTAAAAATTTGTTCGTAGTTTCCACCAATTTTATCATAATAGAAATATCTGCCGATGGATTCCGCATAACTTTACTTACTTTGTTAATTTCATACCATATATCATGCCAAATTGTAAGTGAAAGTATAAACTGATATGAGGATATCTCATTCGCATGACCGTTAGCTTCAGAAACAGCAACTCCAATTGGACTTGAATCTGCAACTTTGTATAAACTTCTATATAATTTGAACCAAATTATCTTTTACAACTTTTATACTATTTATACGGCTTTCCCAACGCGTATCTGATAATGATTTAACAGTCATTTTACAAACACTTTGCAGTATGTCCCATTGAACGGTTGATGCAGCAAAAAATGTAAAAATTCGTTGAACAGTACCAAAAAAGTAATTGCAATTAATACTGATTTCGCAGCATCACATACCATTAGATTAAATGTGTGGTTAGCACATGGAACGTAAAGAACTCTGGGATTTTTTTCTTTGATTAAAGCTTGAACCCCTTTGTATTGCCCCTCGCATGTTAGCACCATTATCATACGATTGCCCGCGACAATTCATTAGATCCAAATTATACTCAGCTAATAAATTTAAAAAAATTTCAACTAAACCTGAACCAGTGCTATCAGTTATGTGAAAAAAACCACAAAAAAATTCTTCAATTTGTACTTCTTCCTGATTAATCTTAACGCATCTCAAAAGAATTGAAAGCTGTTCCTTATGACTTACATCAGGAGTGCAATCCATGATAACAGAAAAATATTTTGATGACTGTACAGAAGATACGATAGTTTTCAGTATTCTTCTCGTTATATTTTTTTTTTTTTATTTTATTATTAACTTGTATCTAATGTTACAAAAGAATTACTCTTGTCTGGTAACATTTTTTCATTTTAATTTAAATTTAATGTTTTATTTACGTTAAATTGTAGTTCTATTTAGTAATTTAATATTTCATATTTTATATGGAGCCTAAATTAATTTATTTTTTGTGTAGTATGCTTGGAAAAAGAGCTGTTGTGTATCATGCTTAAATTGTGCGATACTATTTGTATTTTTGATTGCGCTGGGCAGTTTGTTAAATAAACTAACTCCTTTGTAGAGTAGGGTATTTAGTCCAGTGTTCGTTTTTATTTGTGGTAGGATATAAGTCCACTTATTTCATTCTGCACATCTTTTCCAAGAGAAGTGTCAAAGCAATCTTTATTTTTTATTCATTTGAGATGCTCTAACATAACTGGATCAAATTTTGCAATAAGTTCTACTTGTGCCAAGAAGTGTCCATTATTATTCTGATAAAGTTGCTCACGGTGTCCACGAAAATGTAATGATCTTTCGGCTAACATTAGCACTATAGCAAAAAGACGTTCAAGTACCAAGCGCCAATGTTTCTTCTCATTTTCTATCATTCTATGCAAATTTTGATCAATTGTTGCATTTGATTTTAAATTAACTGACATATTCATCCATTTTTGCATACAGCTAATGTGATCCTGAGATTTATCATGTTGTTTTAAGCTAGAACCTATATTTTTTCCAATCTGAATAACCTTCAGTCGACGATAAACATATTTTTCGGGTAGAAAAAATTTTGCAACAAAAGCAAAATACCGAATTATTTTGTATAGAATACACTAGCCAGCCTCTAGAGACTTCTTCACCGTTAGCAAGAACTTTCGTGTAGAAACTAGTATTAAATCTGCGACCCGATTTATCGGCTTTAAAATTTATTTGTTTAACCTGACTCGGTCCTTTTTTAACAATATCGGCTCTTTCTCGTCCATTAAACGAAATGGGCGATAACGCCGGGTCGTCGGAAACAATAACCACATCAGTTATGTCTTGTTGTGCTTCATGCAATTCGGGATTCGAAGCTAAAACAAAATCATTGGAAGCTAACGAAGACTCTTGAGACAAATTCATTTCAAAATCTTTTTCATGGGTGTCCGGTAATAGGACAGCAGAAACTTAAGAATTTGAAACAACAAAAGATAAAGACCCCAAAGATGTTCAGACTGGTCAGATAAAATATCTACCAATTTTTCTGAAACATCTTGCGAAGTACTAGCACCTGCATCAAAAGTTGTGTTTGTACCTGATGATATATTAAAAAAACTTGTCAATGGTTTAATTTTCTTTAACATATCTGTATCCGACAGTGGAAAAATTCAACTTAAGTAAAAAATAATAAAGTGATGAAGAAGTTTCAACTTTGAAATTGTCATCGCCTCAACGGCGTAATCGATAGCGTGTCTGCCCAAGGATTCGAGCCGGGCACTGACGAGGGTAGGTTCGAATCCGATCCGAAACACGTAAAATGTGAATTGTAGTTTTTTTCTGAGAAACTTCAAACCATACCTTTGAATTGAAAATATTCTAATTACTTCTTTACTCACTTGAGTTTAATTGATCTCAAAAATCCATATAGAACTACAAATTGACCAAGTGTCAGCCATTGATTTCACATTGATTGGAAACAATCAATAATGACTATACAATCGTGACTTAGGATGTTAATTAGAATAGAAATGTTCCCCATTCTATGAATTCACACAAAGTATTGTCTAGAAATTTAATGCAAAAACTCCCATATAATGTAAAAGCATTTCCATAATATGGAGTCTAATGACAGTGGAAAAATTCAACTTAAGTAAAAAATAATTAAGGGATGAAGAAGTTTCAACTTTGAAATTGTCATCGCCTCAACGGCGTAATCGATAGCGTGTCTGCCCAAGGATTCGAGCCGGGCACTGACGAGGGTAGGTTCGAATCCGATCCGAAACACGTAAAATGTGAATTGTAGTTTTTTTCTGAGAAATTTCAAACCATACCTTTGAATTGAAAATATTCCAATTACTTCTTTACTTACTTGAGTTTAATTGATCTCAAAAATCCAAAATATCTGTATGTTTTTCTTTTATTTCTTTTTTTTCGGCACCCGAAGCCCATTTTCTTCCAGTGTCTCGATCACGATGAGGATTCATAGTTAAATAACGATGAATATAAATTTAAACTTTTTCTGAAGTTTGATATTTATTTATAAATATATAATATAATTTATATAATATTAATATAAAAGCGAATAATCAGAAGAATAGCCAAGGAAAGAGCAGAAGTTGTCAAATAAAATGTATAATCAGAAGAATAACCAGGAGAAAAGCAAAAATCGTCAATATTAAAATCGCACAAATTACTAAAAACACCAAAAAAGAACTTCTGAACTATAAGAATTATAATTTAGAAGTGAAATGGAAAACAAATAATCTCTATTTTTACATCATTCATTACTTACATTATACCAAAAAATTGTAACCCGCACACAATCATAACACAACATTTTTTATACCAAAAACAATCATAGCTATAGCAATCATATATTCACAAAAATATAATAACTGTGAAATCTTAAAAAAAAATCTAATAGCCTTAGAAAAAATTTCAAATTTCGTTTATGTATATGAGACTGGAAACCGCATGCTCTTTCATATGGTTGCCAGGCATTATGTATAACGCAAAAAAAATTGCTACATACATAATAATAGATGTATATGTAAAAATAAATATTTTATAAAAATACTGTTTATAAAAATACTGTACGCATACATTATATTGAATTTTAATAAATGAGTTTCGTTGTTTATATTTATTGTACTAAGAAAAATTTTTTATATTACTTGTACTAAGAAAAAAAAATGCGAGGCCACCTGTCCGCGAAGCCACCGGCAAATGCCTGGTTTGCCTGTGCTTAAAACCGCCACTGATTAACCTTTTAAGTTTTAACAGCCGAGGTTCCCTTTATATATGTTATATTAATGATTATCATATTACCTATCATTATCATATTACCTATAAGGTATTATAAAAATCATTAATATATCATTCTCATTTTGTTCGTTGTGGGGGACAAATTGAGAAATTGTTGTTTTATTTATTAAATTTTATTGCTTTTTTAAAGTTAATTTTTTCAATATAATAATTAGAAAAAAAAACAATTTCAGCAATTACTACAGATTATTCTCGAGAATTCTTTTTCTCGATTTTTCAAGAATTCCCTATAGATTTTTATTTCTCATTTCTCAAGAAATTTTGTTTTAGTTCTCGAGAATTGGAAAAAAGTTAAAGACAAACAAAAATCACTCATTAAATTTTTTAAACCTTAAATTTAAATTTTTTAAAACTCACAAAGCTTTCCTTGCAGTCAGCGCAACCCTTCTACAATTTTACGAATTTTTCTGTCAGAATAATTCATTAAATTATATTGAGAATCATGTTTTATCTTATAAACTAAAATTTTAAATTAGATAACGAACACTATATTTGTTTTATATGATAAATATTGTAAATATTGAGAGTGAGGACTCCGTTATCCATATGATAAAAATGATGAATCGCTGACGAATTATTAGATTTTTTTCGTATAATGTCTATAAAGGAACGTAATTTTTATGGCCGAATTTCACTTGAAGACTTAATTTAATCGATTAGTTTTATATGGGTGACCTAAATGAGGACCAAAATTTATTCAAATAGTATAGTTTTTTTAATTACTCCCCCAATAGAAATTGTGTGTGTTGCGATACGTAAAAACAGAGAAAAAAACTGTTTCCTCTATTAGATTTCAAAATTCGTAAGAATAGTTTGTTTAATTTGATAGAGCATTTTTACAGGACTTGTTTCCCATACAGAAAATAATTTGACTGTCAAGAAACTTTAACAAAGCGTCCCCGCTGATTTAAATAGAAACATCTCTCAACTCTAGTAACTTTGATAATTTGGCGGTTATAATTAGAGAATAGGGTTTATGAGGAGTTATTGGGTTAGAAAATTATTTATTAATTAAAGAATATTAATAAAAAATTATCTCGAGAATTCTTGAGAATTCTCAAGAAACAGATTTCCCTTCTCAATTTCTCCCGAGAAACAGAAAATGTCGTGAAAAGCGTATCTCTAGCAATTACATATTAATTAAACAACGGGAATAATACCTCAGGTTTGTTTTATTTTATAAAAATTTGTTTATAATTGTTTTAATAATATGTCGAAGTGTAATAAATGTTTTGTTAAATCAGATCGAAATCGTCATATTACAATATGTTGTGATGCTTGCCACTATGTATTTTATGCCAGCTGTATTAATCTCACAAAGAATGATATCGATTCTTTTTTTAGAGATCGAAAAGTGTGGAAATGTGAATTCTGTGAACCAAATCAAAATGCTTGCATTTCAGAGCACACTCCGTTATCTTCACAGCAGGTTAAAGCTAAAAAAAGAAGAATTTTTGTTGTTGCTTTTTCTTTCTCGCTTCGGTGAAAATATTTTTTTAAAAAAAATTTTTTTAAAAAAAGTAAAATTAAAAATTTTGTTTGAAATGATTTTTATTATTATTATTGACAACTATGGCATTATAAGTTTGTCAAAAAAATGTTGTCAAGTGTGTCAAAAGAAAGATTTTTATTTATTTTTTAACCCAATTTTTTGGAAAAAAATAAAATAAATAATTTGTATGACGTGAAAATATATTATTATTATAGAGAATTATGGCATTATAAGTTTGTCAAAAAAATAATGTCAAGCGTGTCAAGAAATGATTTCATTGAGTTTTTTAGCCAGTTTTTTGGGAAAAAAATGTAGCTGTTTTTATGACGTAAATGTAATTGAAAATGAAATTGAACAAGGAAATTTTTGAATTTGTTATAGTTTTTGAAATATTTTTGGAATTTTGAAAAAAGTATGTATTTTTGATTTTGTAATAATTTTTGCAATATTTTTAGAATTTTGGAAAAAGTTTTAATTTTTGATTTTGTAAGAATTCTTGGAATATTTTTGGAATTTTGAAAAATTTTAAATTTTTGATTTTTTATAATTTTTGGAATTTTAAAAAAAGTTTCAATTTTTGATTTTGTAATAATTTTTGGAATATTTTTAGAATGTTGAAAAAAGTTTGATTTTATTATAATTTTTACAATATTTTTGAAATTTTGAAAGAAATATGAATTTGTGATTTTGTAATATTTTCTCGAATCGCTAAATTGAAGGTTTTTGAATAGTTTGCTGAAAATGAAAATGAAATTGGACATGGACATCTTTGAATTTGTTATAGTTTTTGAATATTTTTGGAGTTTTGAAAAAGTTTCAATTTTTGATTTTGTAAGAATTTTTGGAATATTTTTAGAATTTTGAAAAAATTTTGAATTTTTGATTTTATTATAATTTTTGTAATTTTGGAAAAAGTTTCAATTTTTGATATTGTTATAATTTTTGCAATATTTTTAGTTTTGGAAAAAGTTTGAATTTTTGAATTTTTAAGAAATTTTGGAATATTATTAGAATTTAGAAAAAGTTTAAATATTTGATTTTATTCCAATTTTTGGAATGTTTTTAGAATTTAAAAAAAATATTTTTCTAATTTTATATATATTTTTAGAATTTTGAAAAAAGTTTCAATTTTGGATTTTTAAGAATTTTTGGAATATTATTAGAATTTAGAAAAAGTTTATATATTTGATTTTATTCTAATTTTTGAAATATTTGGAATTTTGAAAATAGTTTCAATTTTTGATTTTGTATAATTTTTGCAATATTTTCAGAATTTTTGAAAAAATTTCAATTTTTAATTTTGTAATAATTTTTGGAATATTTTTAGGATTTTGGAAAAAGTTTGATTTTATTTGTTTTTTAAAATATTTTTGGAATTTGGAAAGAAATATGAATTTGTGATTTTGTAATATTTTCTCGAAACACTAAATGGAGAGGTATTTGAGTAGTTTGCTGAGTGTAACTAAAAACCATGTCCGCATAAAAGTTTTTTGCCGAAAAATATATCAAAATCCTTAACCCAGATCGAAGTCTTGATATCTCAGAGCTGTGAGATTTCAGCCCCTCCATATTTTTAAATTTATTACCAGAAAAATTAAAAAAAAGGTATGCAAGAGAATATGACTTGTTCCACCAATTAACGCACCATTTAACGTGCAAAATAAATCAGAAGATCTGTATCTGGGTCTGTTACATTTTTTTAGTATTCACTGGTTCAATGCGCAGATCGGACAAATTTTTGGACAAAATTGGATAAAGCGATAAAGACGAGTGTCTCCTTTAAGATTTGTGATTTCTGCATCCTAACTGCCGGTCAAAGAATAAAAGAGAGATAAAAGCAGTCGCCTTCTTAAATATTATAATCAAACAATTCTAGCTAGATTTAAGTGGCGTTAGCGGTTACTCGATATTTAAAATTGTTCGTTCAATAATCAACAAAACATCATTGATTTTATATTAGTTATGGTTTCCTGCCTTCTTTTTTTAACTAACTATTACCTTATTCAGGTTTAATTAAAATTAAGATCTACTATCGCTCCTCCATTTTTTTCCATTATTATATAAATAAACAACAAAAATGTTCTGAACCATACACAAAATCTATTATATGTATATAAATCCTAAACCCAAAAATAAAACTTTTGCCAAACTCTTACCCACTAAATCTTTGTTTTAAAATTTCTAATTTCCTTGTATGATCTAAATTTAAAACACGTGAGTTACTTAAGAACACAATTTCCACAAAAATCCCATAATCACACAAACTTCCCAACTTTAATCATTACAAGATACTCTCAAAATTTCGTTTCATCCTTTTTCTACTTTAAAGTTTACTTTTTATTACAGACTTAAGGTTGGAAATGGTCTTTAGTTCTCCTTATTATTTTATATTTAATATCGTCGTATGAATAAAATAGAGATGGATCTCAAAGTTTTGGTTCCTAATGGATATATAAGTGCTTATGAAGGAAAATAAAAAGGTTTAATATGAATAAAAAGGAAATTTACTAAATCTGGAAAAATACAAAACCAAAAAAATCTATTTCTAATTTTGTTCTTCTTCGTTTTGATCTAATTTAGAACTGACTTAATATATATCGATTTTTCATATTCAGTTGTTTTTCTTTGGTTTTCTTCTTCACTTCTTAATATTTATAATAAAGAATTGTCGTTTGTGAAAAATTAAATGAAGTAAAAAGAAAACTTTGTTTTTCACATTGTGTTTTCTTTTTATTACTATTTTTGTTGTTTGATGATTTAATATGCGATTGTGGGTGTAATGGTGTAATTTTATTTTATGATTTGGAGTCTGTTGTGTTTTTTATTTCATATTAAAGATGAAAGTATTGAAATTTCGAAGATAGTATTTGTGGTGAATGATAATGAATGTTTTTTATGACGGTGATAAATAAAAAATCTTTGCTTGTGAATTTAGTATCTTAACAATGGTAAAATGGCTTAAATATTTTTTGTATAGATATTTTGGTATTATATAAATTTTACTTTTTTCCATTTAGAGACTTTAAAAAATTGAAGATGGTGGTTGTATGATATGACGACGGTTATGAAATATAACATTTTATAACTAACAAATTTTGTGAAACAGCATTACTAAGCAACTTTATTCTATTTAATTGTTATTTTTTTTATTTTATTATTTAATTAATTCATTTTTTTATTATGACATTATTTTGTTGTGGACGTGTATTAAAATAAACTATATAACTTATAACCACTGCACTTTTCAACCTTCACAATCATCACACACGAAGTTCATATGGATAAAGCTATGATAAAATATATTTGATGTTGGTTTTATCTTCATTCAACAAGTGAACGCCATAAATGTTTCTTTTCGCCAGGCTTACTTGGCCTTGGTTTCTTTCTTTTCTTAACAGTAACTATATAGTTGACATGGTACCTTCGGATATTCAAAGAGTCTGAATAATAAATATTTTGTATTCAGTGTGCTAAACATGTCTATCTAATTAAGAAAAAAAAAAGTTTCTTTCCATTACGTATTCATACTTTCTAACGATTGGTTGGAATATTGCATTACAAATTAGACGAATCGTTAAAAGTATTCCGCCACACTTATTTGGCCTACTTAACTCAATCATTATTTCCAGCCAAATTCTCTTGACCCTTTCAAGCATCCATTTGCCAGACTTATTTGGTAGGATCACATTTCAGAATGATTCTCTTGTCAAAGGTGTCCTAGCTTCAGCAATCTTGCTGACGAGTTTAATCAATGCGTCACCACATTACTTTGACATTTTCTCAAAATTCATATGGGTCGTTAAACATACTCGGCATCTACGCTCCCGATAAGTTGCGAGCGCACATCCGCTTCCATAAGCGGGGATAGAAAAAATTATGCGTGCAGGAAATAAAAATAGGGAAATATTTAGGTTTGAAAGACCTAACTAAGTATTACATCCTCGAGAAAAAGGTGAAATTCTTACCCACCATTTTTTGGCATTTCTCGACATTTTAGGTCATAATGATTCTGAATAAGTAAAACAATAAAATGTGTGTCTGTCTGCCGGTCGTCACAACCGACGAAATCTAGTTTTTGATTTTGTTATAATTTTTGCAATATATTTAGAATTTTGGAAAAAGTATAAATTTTTGAATTATGAATTTTTGGAATATTTTTAGAATTTTGAAAAAAGATTCAATTTTTGATTTTGTAAGAATTTTCGGAATATTTTTAGAATTTTGAAAAACTTTGAATTTTTGTTTTTATTAAAATTTTTGGAATTTTGAAAAAAGTTTGTATTATTGATTTTGTTATAATTTTTGCGATATTTTTATGATATTGGAAAAAGTTTTTTGAATTACGAATTTTTGAAATATTGTTAGAATTTTGAAAAAAGTTTCAAGTTTTGGAATATTTTTAGAATTTTGAAAAAAATTTGTATATATGATTTTGTTATAATTTTTGCAATTTATTTAGAATTTTGACAAAAATTTCAATCTTTGATTTTGTAATAATTTTTGCAATATTTTGAGAATTTTGAATAAAAGTTTCAATTTTTGATTTTATTATAATTTTTAGAATATTTTTGGAATTTTGAAAATATCAATTTTTGATTTTGTAATATTTTCTCAAAAATCTAAATGGAGAGGTTTTTGAGTAGTATGCTGGTTGTATCATCCTTTCACTAAATTATTTCAATCTATGATCTGTTACTATTTTCCGGCAACGTATTGATGTTTCGTGTTAGTTTTGTGATAAATTTCAAAACAGAGATAAAAATATACTTGTACTTTAACAAAGAGTTGGTTGATATACATCGCTGCTCAAAACTAAAAACCATGTCCTCATAAAATTTTTTTGCCGATTTAATATATCTCAGATCTTCTTTAGATCTTTTTATATTTTTTTAATTGAGATCATACTTTAACATTAAAAATATTTGAAATCCTAACATGAAAATCTAAAATATAAAATGTTTTGGTTTCAGGCAAACATGGAACTTAAAGAATAATGATATGCATTTTAAAATTTAAATTCAAGTATATAAGTATAATGTTTTTACTAGAATTAACTGGCGATATTTAATTTTGTACATAATTTATTACCGGAAACTAAATAAAACGACATGTCTTAAGTAAATTCAATGTAAAACTTGTTTTCTTTTATTAACATTTACAATGAGATTTAGTAGTATTTAGTTTAGTTGAATTTAATATTTTTTCTAGGATAACATATAAATAGTCTATTTTAATGCAGGCTTAATCCTCAGTAAAAATATACCACTACATATCTCTTAATAACAAATTTTAAGCAAAACCACCATTAAAAAATCCCAGCGGCAGGTATATCCGCTAGAAATAGGTAGATTTCGGGGTCAGACGGTTTTGTGTCCAAATAAAATTAGATAACTCAGATTAGTTTAAATAAAAAATATAAGTAGAAACAGAATAGTTCAAAAAAATTATCGAACCAAATTAAATACATTATCCGAACTAACACTATCAATACAATTTCGGAACAGTTTTATTTAAGTTGGTTTAAACTACTTTTAATAACATATTAAATCCACCAAAGATCAAATGAACTACGTCACAACTACAATTATACCATCACACATAATTTATAATCAAACATTATCAAACAATTTTATTTCAAAATCATCTTTTGTTGTTGTGTTTTTTTGTTCTTATTTAATCTTTTTAGTAACCGTTTGATACTTAGTAAAAAAAAATAAAAACAAAAGAGATTTTGATAATTTTTCTATGGTATTAAATGGGTTGAGTTTTTCTTGTAAGGGTTGCATTATAATGCTTATAAAAATGGAACCTTTTGGGTTAGAAAGCTGAAATTTTTTGAGGCTATAGTTGAAAAGTATGTTTAAAAGTTAAGATGAATTTAAATAACGTAAACTGAAACATGATGAAAGCATTGCCTTTTGCGTTTGTTTTCATTTCAACAGCCCTAGGGTCTCAACCGTTAGACTTAAACTATTATTTTTGAAAATTTTGGACAGATTTATATTTTAAATACGTTATAGCGCCCTAGATTATTCGACTTTTTAGGCTCTAGCTGCTTAACCGGTACCTGGATATGGCCAGTTCACGAACTTGTCCAAGACATTATTTGCCGAAACATACACAGAAAATTATTTTGGTGTAGGTGGAAAAATGCGACCGTGAGAGTGCCGCTGAATTCCGTTATACCTCATATCGTTATATATATATATATATATATATATATATATATATATATATATATATATATATATATATATATATATATATATATATATATATATATATATATATATATATATATATATATATATATATATATATATATATATATATATATATATATATATATATATATATATATATATATATATATATATATATATATATATATATATATATATATATATATATATTTTTTTTTTTTTTTTTTTTTTAATAAAATGTGTTGTGTAATAGGGTTTAGAATATGTGTCACAACAACACATAAATACCTTTTAAGACCTAGGTCTAGACCTGGGTCCCACAACAACTGGCGTTCTGCGGTGTAGATTAACGCTTTTTTTAAACATCTGTGGGTTGAAGCCACCTGAGACTAAGTGTTCCGGCAAACTATTCCATTTGTACGCAGTTCGGACAAAGAAGTCTCTCTGCGATCTGCCAGTATGACAGCGCGGGATCTTTACCGTTTCACTGGTTGCGGCAGCCGATTGCCGAGTGGAACGGGGGTAAGAATAAGTTTGAGGCATGATGCCGCTGATTTCATCTGAGCACTGCTGATGACGATATTTGTAAAAACAACGAGGTCAGCAACAGTGCGACGATGTTGTAGGGAATCAAGTTGTGATGTCAAAGTTCGATCACCTACAATTCGTATAGCTCGCTTTTGAACAGAGTCCAAGAGGGCCAAGATGGAAACAGAGGCAGCACCCCAAACTTGACAGCAGTACTCCATACAGGGACGAATATAGGACTTATAAACATGGAGCAATTGGTATGGAGTGAAAAATTTTTTGCATCTATTTAGGAGGCCGAGTTTTTTAGACGCGCTTTTTGCCATCGCCATTACATGATCGTTCCAGAGTAGGTCATTTGAAACTGTGACACCCAATAAACGAATGTTTTTACATTCACCTATTGGTTCATCACACATACTAAATAAAATATCTTTAAGGAACTCGGTCTTTAATCTGGAAACAATCAACAGCTGTGTTTTGGTGGAGTTGAAATTGACAAGGTTTTGGTCACCCCAGTCGGCGACTTTATTCAGGTCTTTGTTCACGTTTATGGCAGCGTCTCTCCGGGCAGGATTAATTCGTTCGTGCATTTTACCTTTTGAAGGAAGGGGCTCGAACGACTTGTGCAGAGTACTATCATCTGCAAAACTATTTATTGGGTTGCTGGTGATTTTCAACAATTCGTTGATATAAATCAAAAATAGGGTTGGGGACAATACTGAGCCTTGGGGTACACCAGCGTTAATTAGTTTAGACTCAGAAGAATATCCGTCTAAGGTTACCGAAATGTATCGGCCGGATAGAAAATTTTGAATCAGCTTCACAACATTGGGATGAAAACCGTACGCAACGAGCTTGTTGATTAAGTTGGCATGCCAGACTCGATCGAATGCCTTGGAGATGTCTAAAGCGATAACGTATGTTTCACCACCTTTATCAAGTATGCTGTTCCAACAATGCGCTACATAGTTTAATAGATCGGTAGTTGATCTTTTGTTTCGAAAACCGTATTGGCTGTCGGATATTAAATGATTTTCTTCCAGAAATTTTGAAATATGTGTATTAATATAATGCTCATAGACTTTGGATAGGACCGATAGTAAAGCTATTGGCCTATAATTTGAGATATCGGATTTTGGTCCCTTTTTGGGGACGGGCTGGACATTTGCCAACTTCCAGCACGAGGGAAATATACCAGATTTGTAGGATTGGTAGAATATTTTAGTTAAAGTTGGTGCAAGTTCTTTGGAAAAGGTTTTTAAAATAATGGGTGGAATATTGTCCTTTCCTGATGCTTTGTTGATGTTTAACCCCTTTAAAAGATTAGCGACTATTTTGGGTTTGAAGTGAAGTTCATTCATATTAACTCCTGAAGACTGGATTTGGGGTATTTCTTTAGGAGTTTCCAAAACAGTGGAGTTCAGAGTACAGAGCAAAGCGTACAGAGTACAGAGTACAGAGCAAAGCGTTCAGCGAACAATATATATATATATATATATATATATATATATATATATATATATATATATATATATATATATATATATATATATATATATATATATATATATATATATATATATATATATATATATATATATATAATTTTTTTTGTTTTTCCATCTCCACTTATCACATATAGTCGTTTGGCATCAAAATTTTTCCGAAATTCCGAGATGAAGCCCATTGCAATAGGTAGATTTTTATATGAAATCTACCTAAAAATAGAATATATTGTCGTTTTCTAATTTAATAATTTATATTTTAGAAATTTAAATAACGTGTATATATTTAAATATCGATTAAATCCTTTAATCATTTAAAAACTCTCTATATATTCTAACGTAAAACACAGTATTTTCAGCACTTGAAGCAAATTATACTATTTTTCACAAAGGAAAATCAAACAAAATAGCATTGTATCTTTTTCCAAGACTGTTTCCGAGTTTCATAATAATGCAATTTTTTTACTTTTGTGTTGTTTAAAATTTCCCCTTCAATTTAGTTCTACTGCAAAAGAAGCATTTAATTTGACGTTTCAAAAATTTAATAATTCACAATCTTTGAATAATCTTCAAGTAAGTATGCTTCGAAAAAAACCGAAATGCATTTGTTTTTTTTCATTTCATAGAAAACAATGACAAAAATGACATATTTAGCATGACAAAAGTGAAACTTCAAAAAATAATAACAGAATTCATAAGGAAAAAAACATTTATTCTCTTCCAATATTAATATCAACTTTATTTGTATGTTTTTTTTTTTCATAATAATAGTGTGTAATATTATATTGTTTTCTATCCTATAGATTAATGAACTTAACCTATTGTCTAGTGAAAATTTTCCTATAAAAATGATCATTACTCAATTAGTATGGTCAAATTGTTTTGATTGCATTAAAATAATTTTTCAAATTATAATCACAATGACTCTGCTACGTTTTGTTCAAAAACCAAATTTTAAGTTAAATTTTAGGTAGATTTCATATAAAAATCTACCTATTGCAATGGGCTTCATCTCGGAATTTCGGAAAAATTTTTGTGCCAAACGACTATATATGATAAGCGGAGACAAAAAAACAAAACAAAAAAAAATTTATATATATATATACATATATATATAAACGATATGAGATATAACGAAAACGACCGGCACTCTCACGGTCGCATTTGTTGAGGTAGATCAAAAAAATTTTCTGTACTTGTGTGTTTTAATAATATCTTGTACAAGTTCGTGAATCAGCAAAATCCGACACGTGGTTAAGATACTAGAGGCTTTTTTCTGAAAAAAATTGATTTTTTAAAACCGTTATAACGGCCGTTTGGATACTAATATTTCAAAAAATTTAACAAATTTAGAATCTTTGGAATCTTTTTTATCAATTTGTTTTAAAAATAGACCTCTGCAGTTAGAGGTTCCTGAGTGAGTGGCTCCAACAAAAAAGTTTGCAAAAAAAAATTTTTTTTTGAAACAACCGGCACCCTCACGGTCGCATTTATAAGGCCAGATCAAAAAACCTTTTTTAAAAACGTGCGTTTTGTTAATATCTTGGACAAGTTTGTAAATCAGCCCAATTCAACACATGGTTAAGAAACTAGAGGCTTCATACTAGAAAAAAACTCTGTTTTTTAGATCCGTTATAACGGCCGTTTGGATTCTAATATATTTAAAAACTTCATAAATTTAGAATCTTTGAAACCTTTTTAATCAGTTTCTTTCAAAAAAAAGACCTCTGCAGTTGGAGGTTTCTGAGTGAACGGCTCCAACACAAAAGCTTGTAAAACACGAAATGCGTTTGAATCAACTGGCGCTCTCACGGTTGCATTTGTGGAGCCAGATCAAAAAACCTTTCTTAAAAATGTGTGTTTTATTAATATCTTGGACAAGTTCGTAAATCAGAAAATTCTGACACATGGTTAAGGAACTATAGGCTTTATACTAAAAAAAAAAGTGGTTTTTTAATCCGTTATAACGGCCGTTTGGATACTAATATTTTTAAAATCTTCATAAATTAAGAATTTGTGGAAACATTTTAATCCGTTTCTTATAAATATAAACCTCTGCAGTTAGAGATTTTTGACTTGTTGGCTTCAACAAAAAAGTTTGCAACAATCCCCAACTACAATTTCCAAAAACCTTATAACAGTCAATGTCAACCTTATAACAGTCAAAAAATAAAAGATTTGAATAGAAGAAATTAATTTTTTTTCTTAGAAATAAACTATTTTGATATTTTGCAGTAATTGCACGACATATGATATAGAGTAGGTTTGTGTCATAAATTATCACACACATGTTCTGTGGTAGATTTGATATTTGTTTGTTGCAAAATTGGATAGATATAATTTTGCTTGTAGGTAGCTAATTTTCTTTTTAAAATTTGTTCGATATCTGTTTGAAATTAGTTTGTTTTGTTTAAACTAATCTGATACATCAGATTCTACTGGCACACAAAACTGTCTGATCTCGAAATCTACCTATTTCTAGCGGATACGCGTGCCGCTTGGACTTTTTTTATTTCTTTTAGTTGAATTTGGTTGATTGTATGGAATGGGGTTTTTTTATCATCAGGATTTTTTTAATCAGAAATTTGATTTCTAAATTAAAACAATAAAGATTTATTGTTTTAATTGTAGAAAACGTTTCTATTTTATTTGAAACATAATTCTTTGTCAGAGATAAAAGTAGTGTAATTAATTCGTGTTTTAAATCGCAAATTAAAAATTCTCGCTCGAATTTTAAACTTTTGTTTGACAATAAACTAATAATCTAAGAAACAGTGAAGTTTGCATTTGCAAAAATCAATACTAATTGAATCATTAAATTTCTTAAGCTGCATTTTCTAATATCGTTCAGTAGGTTGGACAGGACTCCTTTAGACTACATATTTGTAAAAAATAAAAATAAATGAAAAGTTAAAGTTTATTTTAATCTTAATAAAATAACTTAAAAAAATATAAGACAATTGATAAACGAAAACATGAGAAGATTAACTTATTATTTTTTTATTATTTATTATTATTATTTATAACATTAGATCATATGTCTAAGAGAAAACAAGAATAAAAAAACACAGATTAAAGAAAGCGGGGTTCTCTACAATTTAAAGCTGAATGACTTGATTTAATGTTAAAAACGTCCGTCCCAATGTCCCGTGATAAAAACTTTGTTAAACTTGGCTCAATTTTTAAATATATGGAGAAACAAGATGCCGTAAAATGCAATTTATGCGGAAAAAACTTGCAGGAGAGTTATCTTCTGGAAAACATTGGAATCAGTGGAAACTGGATAACGTCAAGTGGTTTTTGACACAGAAAGTATACTTAGTAGCGGTTGACATAATCCGTAATCAGGAAGGTGGGCGGCTTACTCGATTGTTACAAGAAAAAACGAAAGATCGAAAATCATGTCAACAAGCTTCAGAACGCAACCTATCTTCTTAGAAAAGGTTAAGATGTTAATTGACAACGTTATTTTAACCAATAACATAAACACTTCTATGAATGCTATCCAATGAACACATGGTCAAATACATTTGTTCATTA
This sequence comes from Diogma glabrata, assembly GCA_963693315.1. Taxonomy (NCBI): domain Eukaryota; kingdom Metazoa; phylum Arthropoda; class Insecta; order Diptera; family Cylindrotomidae; genus Diogma; species Diogma glabrata. Next base: position 128,305,273 of record OY856186.1, on the reverse strand, counting down.
CCGGCAAGTTGGAGGAAAAACAATTATGCATTCGAATTTGTTGAATGAAACAGTCTGTTCTGCAAACCGAGCATATGAAAAAAATAAGAGCAGCAAATTATCACTGTCTTATAATAGATGAAAGCACCGATATAACGATCAATAAAATGTAAGCTTTGTCTATTTATCAACTTGAGGATACATACAAAACTATTTTCGCTGGAATACGAGATCTTACGACATATGATGCTGATGCACTTGTAGCGACAATCAAAAACTATTACCAAGAATTTTATTTAAACTTGAAAAACTGGTAGTGTTAATGTCAGACGAAGCAGCTGTAGTGCTAGGTGCAAATAATGCTGTAACTCAACATTGTGTATCCCAAAGAGAAAATTTGGGATTCGATGAAAGAAATGAAAGAAATCAATACGTTGTTGAAAACAGTATATACTATTTTCCAACGTTCGTCAGAAAAAAACGAAATTGAGGAAGTTGCAGCTATTTTAAATTGTAATACCTTAAGAAAGCTATCTCGACAGCTTGCTATAGCTGGAGTTATAAGAAATGATGTGGTTTCAAATCAATATTTTGAGGACGACGTTCGAGAAAATAAAGATCTAGTTTCCAAATATTGTTCAAGTGCTTGGAAAAACGAAGCCAATTATTTTGCAATAATTGTTTTGAATGATGGTTTGGACTCACTAGGGAAGCTTATCAAGTTTCTACAAATATGTGAACTATCGCCCATGGAAGCCGATAAATACGTAAAGTCGATAATTGCCAAGCTGAAGTGTTAATATTTAGGCGATAAGGCCTTCTGGAGCCGAGGAGCGGAAAATGTTTTATCAAAATCATTAGAAAAATGTTTAGGCTAACTTCACCACAGTTTTGGAAATGTTCTGGATATACAGTGAGCTAATATCCATAAAAAACTTCAATTAGTGGCTAAACCCAGAGAAAAATTTGAATTAAACATTCCTATAAGGAATAGTCTATGCAATAATTAAGTGTAACTTTCAACCGTGACTAGTCAAGGAATAATAATTACATAATAATAATATTATGAATAATAATAATATTAATCACTAAGTACTATCTATGAAATTTGTACTAAACATTGATTATTCCTTGTAGAATGAAAAAATCTTTAGTTTATGTACGGATTATGCATAGTTTAGACATAGTTTGATCGTTAATTTGAACGAATAGTTCCCTGGCAAGGAATAATTTAATCCTAAAATTGTAATCAATGAAGTCGTTATTAGTTATGGGTTAAACTTGTATATGCATTAGTTATGGCATTTTTGTCATGAATTCTGCAATCGAATTCTATAAATTATTTCCAATTAATTATTTAATGTGATAATTTTATTATCTACATATGATGGTATATTAAAACACATAACTACCCGAGCAGAAATTAGTTAGGGAAAACCTGAATACAGTCAGGGCGTGATCAGGGCCTGGTCTGTACTACAAGGGCAATCCCTATTAGGGCAATCTGATGTGGGCCTGTCTCGGGCCTGATTTGGAATACCCTTTTAGGGTTAACCTTATTTGAATATATCCGGCCCTGATCAGGTTTTTCGTATCTGACCCCTAGCTGAAATTTAAATGAGTTAAAATTCACTAGAGTATTATCCATTTTAGAAATATATAGTTAAAATCGTTTCATGTATATTTTAGTTGTAGCTTTTCAGCTGAACGACTATAATAATAGTCATTAAGGTGGTATGTATGTTTTAATTTTTTCCATTGTAATGTTTTTATTTTAATTTCATTAATTTATGTATATAATATATAAATATATATCAGGGTCTGGTCAGGATATCCCTATCTGTGCCTGATCCGATTATCCCAATCAGGGTCTGTTCCGGTAATCCCAATCAGGACCTGATAGGGCAAAAGCGTTACACTCATGATCAGGGCCCAATCAGGCAGCCCTACCAATGTCTGATCCGGGTTAGGGCAAACCTGATCAGGGCCTTACTTGAGCCCTAACAAATTTCTGCTCGGGTACTTATTCATTTTTCTTTATTGTTTTCATTATTTTCTTGATATTTTATGATTTCCTTATATATTATATCTCTATTTATACAAACAATTATAAATTTAAGTTAGTTATAAATTTCTAAAACTAAATATATAATAATACTTATATTTAATTAAATTAAAACCATATATTAAAATTATACCTAAAACGTTCTATAGGTAGACAAAATTTCTTCCCATCGCATTGAGTGAAGAGTGAAGAATTGCCATCATCCTAAGCGAATACAAGATGAAGAATGAAGTGAATACAAGGTGAAGAAGTGAAGAGTGAAGAATTGCCATCATCCTAAGCGAATACAAGATGCTATTTTATCCACGACTGTAAAATATTTCGTTTAATTTCCAGTTTTCATGCAAAAATTTGTATCACCATATTGAAATAAATACATCAAAGTTAGCGAAAAACAATAAACTATAGAAATTTTTGCATAAACTATAGAATTTTTAATAAACTATAGAACTGTTAAAGAATTTTAATCAAATTCACTAGTTGTGGAATGAATACAATTACAATCGAAGACATACGCATGGAAAGCATATATTCTCTAGTAGTCGTGGATAAAAGTTTTTTAGTCGCAATCAATTTAATTCTTTAAAGAAAATTTCCATTTTTGAAACGCCTATGTTATAAATTTTTGAAATTGAAGTTATAGCTTGAAATTTTCATTTCTAACAAAATTAGAATCAGCTTACACATTTCATATTTTTACACCTTTCATATCAAATAAATATATTCTCTCTAATTCTAATAAATTTCAAAATTTGGTTACATTTGGTTATATATTCATTTTGGTTATATGTTATATGTTTGGTTATATGTTGATGACAAATTTTTATTATTTAATGGAGATTTTAGGCAAATGGCAATTTTCCAAAAAAAATTTGAATAAAATTAACACGAAGATACAATTCACTTTTGAAATTGAGCAAGGCAACGTGTTACATTTTTTTGAATTTGAACGTATCAAGGAATGAAAATAATTTTTCCTAATCCTACTTCCCTAAAATCTACTACAACTGATATTACAATTAACTTTAGTTTACACCTTCCGTATTCCGTATTCTAAATGTCTGCTTATATAACTCATTTGTAAAGAAATGGCTTACTATTTCAATGAATCGTTTAAATTTGCAGAATAAAGTACACAATTAAATTTATAGTTATAAATAATGGATGCAACCTAAATATTATTGATAAAATATTATTTCGAAATTCTAAAAGAATAAAATTCGTAGGTCTATAAATATTGAATAATATTATAGATTTAAAAAATATTTCTATAAATTACACAAATTCCTGAACCAATATAATAATTAATTAATTTAAAATAAGCATATAAAATTTTTTTCAAAACAATTAACAGTCTGTATAAACATTTTAATGTTAAAGAAAAACCTGAACTAGAGAAATGCTCTGGCGGTTATCAAATAAATTGTGATTCCGGTGATAAATTTTATATTGGTTTAACAGGTAGAAAATGCATTAACAAAATTGGAACTTTTACTTAAAAGAATTAGCATCTTGAATATAAAGTCAATTTTTGCTTAACACCTAATCAATGAAAAACATTCATGTAGAAGTTTTGATAATAACTTTAAAGTGTAACATTTTTGTAACAACGGTCCTCTCATGGATTCAACGGAAGAATTTGAAATGTATTAAGCTATTAAGAAGTCACCAAATATATTTAACTTTGAAAGAAAAATTATTTTTTACTTCTATTATTTTATATAACTGATTTATAAATTAATATTTTTCTTTATTGTTTTAGTTCTTGTCATATTTTGTAAGTTTTTAATCTTTTCATTTTGTTTATTTTTGATTTGGTATGCACATTTTTAGAAACAAAGTATTTTTTAAATAATGTTTTCATTAATAAAAATTTCCTCATTGAAGATGGATATTTATATCCGAAACTCGTTTGAATTTATATTTTAAAATAAATTTGTTTCAAAAATATTTTATTTTTATTAAATTATTATGCTTAATAATTTATAAACTCACAACCTTGATGAATTGTAAATATGGCTTTGTGCGAACTCACGAAATAATGACAGATGACAAGTATTAACTGTCAAAATTTTGTCTTTTGGAATTTATATTCACTATAACGAAACGTCAAAATTTGTTATAGCTTTTTAGCATCATCAAATTGTGACAGTAGGCATAACAAATTATTTCAGAAGGAACAACAATTTATAACAGAAGGTTTTTTAAGTGCCAAAGTAATATTTATATTAGCATATATATATTATACATATATATTTATTAACAGCAAACATAAAAATTAAAAAGTTTTTCACCTTATGTCAAAAGTTTGTTTTCACAGATTTCACCTTCACCAAAAACTTTGTTCTGTCAAATATTTGTGAGTTCGCACAAAGCCTATGAATCCATTTTTAAACAAGTTGTACTGAACTGCCGAAATTAATTTCAAAGAATTTTTTTTTCAGAATGGCCTCATGTTTAAATTACTGTAATAAATATAATTGTTGTGAGAAATAAACTATTTTTACTTTAAACTTACCTTAAACACTATTAGAATAACATCACACAATATACAATACGTGTACATCACACAATTTAAATTTTTACGTCAAGTTTTAATTTTATACCACCTATCTATGAGGAATCTAGATAAAACAATGAATTTATCCAGAAATATTATAGGTTGAATGTAGTTGATTGAGAGAGAAGACGAAAAATCACAAAATTGTGTAAACTATGAACATTTGGAATAAATATGGGCTATTATTTTGAAAACGTACATCGAAAAAAAAAACAACTATTTTTTAAAAATCTGAAATTTTGATATTTTGTTGGTATTGACGAAAGGAAAAAAGTGATTTCTGCTTTTATTTTTTGTGTACTCGGAATCGGAGTTATGCGCGGTTGAATTTTGAGGCTTTTTCACGTAGTTTTTGGTAATGGTGGCAATGTTTTGTGATTAGGTGCCACAAATTTCATCCGACTTACGTATATTTTTGCAAGTAAAAAGGAAAATAATTGAATAATTGAAATAAGTAAGTTTAAAATTAATAACTTTTCTCTTTTCCGCTAGGCGGCGCGTAAAACCTTGATTTATTTCAAAGCTCATATCTCAAAAAGTAGGCTTTTTTTTTTTTTGTTTTTCACAAATTTTAAAGTAAACATATGCAGCTATGAAATTGAGAAATAAAAAGTCAGCAATTCAATATGGATTTTTTCTTACGATTTTTTAAAGTTTGGTATATGAAAAATTCACATGTGTTTTTTTATTAAGTTAATAATCCTGTACTAAATGTGGATCTAATAAATTAAACATTTCATATTTTAACACCTGCAATAAATTTGAACCATTTTTTGTGTATTTCCGATTGAGAAACAGGTTGTTATTCAGAATAAGAATTGGAGATCCCAATGATCGAAGATTTTGTTATAATTTCAACATCACCAACACTAACATTAGAAAAAAACATTAAAAAAATATTTTTCCTATAAACATTATAATTTAATCAATATTATAAATAAATACATTAAAAAATTAATTTATATATGTTTTTTTGCCTTTAAATTGAAATATTTATGATCATCAGAAAAAGAAAACATTTTGGCAATTATTTTATCGGGTGTAGTGTTATCCGGTAAAAAACAGTGGAATCCTTGAGTTCTTTGTTTTCTTCCAAGAACATTTCGTAGATGTCGGTGAGGTTCCATAACACCAACCGCTTTGATTTCCTAATTTTTGTCGATCCTTCTGTAATAGTAACAACATCTTTAAGGCCAGGCATTGTTCTACTAATTTCCTCTGATAAGAAGTATGTTTGAATTTGTTTTACTATATTTTGTGACAAACTGTGGACTTGTTTGCTTTGAGGCCAACTGTAAGGACCTACTGTTTCCAACAGATCCATGGCGAATTCTACCAGTCGTCTTGATGCATTAAATTCATCCTGGATACGTTGATTTGACCAAAATTTACGTGGTAGAGTTGTCAACAAAAACACTTGTTTTGATTTAGAGCTGGCATCTTTAAACTCTTTTTTAAGGTTCATAAGCCATGATGTATATTCACATTCCTCGTTTGGTGATAACACTTTAACTGAATCTACTTGAAATATTCTTTGACTTATTGCCGATGTGACACTTGCAATTTTTTTATAACTTCCTGTTGTAATATGATTTTGTTTAATAGGAGATTCGGCTAACCTTCCAAGAACATTGTTAATATCTTCTAAAATGTCATTAAGTAGTTCAGGAACTGGTGGAGATATAGTATCAACCGAAACTGGTGATGGATCTAAAGATGCTGGAGGTATTTGAATATTTTCGTTCGTTGGAACATTTTCAACATCCTGATTTATAGAAATAATTTCACTATCAATAGCTTCCGAACATGAAAGCTGCTGTATAGAAAATATTAGTTGCATATGAATTTTTATTCATTTTAATAAAATAATTAAATTTACCTTATTTTTATAGATATAAGTGCGACATGTTTCACATATAAACTGGTCATCACGCAAAGTAAAATTTAGGGTCGCAGCTTTTTGAATAACAGCTGGTGTGACCAGTTTCACATTTTTTGATGTCCGCTGATGATTTTTGAGACCGTACAAGTTACAGCACAATTTGAAAGGCATTTCTATTATTATCTTTTCTAAACGTTATGTCTTCTAAATATTTTGGAATATAATTGATTATAAGGCAATCCAATCAATATATATATACCCTTGAAATAGTTTTGACATAAGTAGAATCAGGCAAAATTAGGTAGGTACAATTTAATATATTTTGATTGGATGCAAGTATAATTTGGTCAAAAACCGTTTGTGGGCGTCATTAGAATTTTAAATGTTAAAATTATGAGTCTCTAATGAGATTTTGATTAGTAAAAAGGGGCTGAATAGACATTTTTTAAAATGAATAAACATTTTACACACCCTTTTAATAATTTAAATTCCTTTATTTTACCACTTAACTTAAATTAATTTTTAATAAGTTTTTAACCATTTAGCCGCACAGAAAATGGTTCAAATTTATTGCAGGTGTTAAAATATGAAATGTTTAATTTATTAGATCCACATTTAGTACAGGATTATTAACTTAATAAAAAAACACATGTGAATTTTTCAAATACCATACTTTAAAAAATCGTAAGAAAAAATCCATATTGAATTGCTGACTTTTTATTTCTCAATTTCATAGCTGCATATGTTTACTTTAAAATTTGTGAAAAACAAAAAAAAAAAAAGCCTACTTTTTGAGATATGAGCTTTGAAGTAAACCAAGGTTTTACGCGCCGCCTAGCGGAAAAGAGAAAAGTTATTAATTTTAAACTTACTTATTTCAATTATTCAATTATTTTCCTTTTGACTTGCAAAAATATACGTAAGTCGGATGAAATTTGTGGCACCTATTCACAAAACATTGCCACCATTACCAAAAACTACGTGAAAAAGCCTCAAAATTCAACCGCGCATAACTCCGATTCCGAGTACACAAAAAATAAAAGCAGAAATCACTTTTTTCCTTTTGTCAATTCCAACAACATATCAAAATTTCAGATTTTTTAAAAATCAAAAATTTAAAAATCAAAAATTTAAAAATCAACAAAAAAATGTACGTTTTCAAAATAATAGCCCATATAACTTATCAAGTATAAAATATGTGTTCGTGTGATGCATAATGAAATATTTTGAAGAATAATAACAGTAGCTTCTTTTTATTTTTCTCTAAAATTGTTCAAAATATTCAGTTAACATGCTTTAATAAGCACTTTTTTAATGAATGCTTCACCCTTACTTAAGAATAACTTCTTATAATGGAATAATATTCAAAATTAAGTTTGTATAATCCATAAGAGGAATATTTAATACATAAATAAAAATTGGCGTTTTTATTACTTCAATAAGTATAATTTCTAATTTCAAACACATTTCTCTGGGTGTAACCAATGTTATAGATTTTGCGTAGTTCTAATTATATCAATATTAAAAAAAGCTGTAGTATCCCCACAAACATAAATTCTGTAGTACGAGAAAATTTAAAAAATTTTTTTAATGGCAGTGACAAACTGGAAGTTGGGATGCAGAACTGTTGTGAACCAAACTAAATGCTTATGTACCAGGTTTCATCTAATTCGATTATCATGGTACAGATATTATTTAACTTTCAAAAAAAGGTGCTTGGAGGATTCCACACCACTAATTAGCTCCTTTCCATACATATTTGCATCTTTTTCCAAAGTGTCATTAAGATTCATTCTCGAACGAATGTTGTATGCTCACAACAAACATTGAAAAAATGGTGACACAATTAACAGGTATTCGGGAGGCGCCCACCACTTATCCCAATATTGTCCAAAATATAATCAGTTCTTTGTCATTTAGGTCTCCATCTCTTTTCAAAGTGTCATTAAAATTGATTAATGAATGACTTCCGTATTCTCCTAATAAACTTTAAAAACGAGGTGTAAAAAGTCAACAGTTGTATGGTAGAATGTGTTCCAAAAGATGATAACTATCTTCTCACGCTAATTAAAATCATTTCATAAGTTTTATCGTAAACACTTCCTTATTGTAGGCTGTAGTGTGCATAAAGAGATTGAAAAAAATTCAAACAATTACAAATAGAAATTTTTTACCGGAAGTGAAAAACTGGAAGTTGGGATGCAGAACTATTGTGAACCGTACTAAATGCTTATGTATCAAGTTTCATCCAATTCGATTATCAGGTACAGATGATATTGAGCTTTCAAAAAAACAGGTGCTCGGGGGATCTACCACTACTTTGTTCAATATCGCCCAAAAACTAATAATCTCCTTGCCATACATATTTGCAACTTTTTCGGAAGTTTCATCAAAATTCATTCATGAACGAATGTTGTATCTTCCCAATGAACATAAAAAACATGTTGGAAACAACCGCGATGCGATGGTAGACCAAATCTTTTAGGAGAAATTAGTTTATTAAATGGAATTATTAGATGATCTTGATTACCGATATGAATATTATCTTTATTATCATTTTTTAGAGCTGCCCCCAACCCTTTATCTACTGTACTCCAAAAGCTGATAAAATCTTTCGCATGTCACTTGAAAGCTTTTACCAACGTTTCATGAAAATCGATCGGTAATTGTAGACTACAGTAGGGACAAACACCTGAAAAAATTGCTTTTAAACCGGTCGTGACAATCCAGAAGATGGTATGTGGAAATATTGAAAACAGTACCAAAACCTTTTATACCAAGTTTTCATAAGATCATGCGCTGGGATGTGAAGTTATTGAAGATTTAAGCTTAGAGGTGTTCGGGAGACTCAGATCACCCACGACTTAAACCAAACACCCACGCACCCACAAACAGACGTACACAATAATTTTTATTGACTATTTAGATAGAGGATGGTCAAAAACAAAAGAAAAAACAAAATTTGGGGCATGTAAGATTTTTTTTCTTGATAGATTGCATTACTTCACACAATTTAAAATTGTGGTGAAGTAAAAACAAGGGGTTAAACAAGGGGCGTTCAAAAATATTCTGAAATTCATTTCAATAATTCTGAAATATTCTGAATGATGACGAAAGAGAAGAAGTGTTAAAAGAAAACAGCACGTTTAAGTTTTTAGTTTCCGAAAACTACCTGAAAAAAACTACCAAAACTTTTAATAGTATAGTATCAGTCGGGCTTAATGGTGGGACTATGATAATATGTAAGACTTTTCAAGCTAACAGTGCTGATTTTGAAAGAGGGTTTGGCTTTATGAATTCGATCAAATCGAAAATTAGAAACCGTCTTTAAACAATGCATCTAACTAGCTAATGAGGATTAGAATACAATTAAGTGCCGAAATGGAAATCAATTTAAATGCCGTTTATGAATTATGGAAGAACATTAGAGGTCGGGGAAACATTTAAATTTTATATAATTATATGGATAATAAATTATTTAGAACCGTTATGACCTGAAACATCGATAAATGCCAAAAAGTGGGGATAAGGTTTTCACAGTTGACTCGAAATTTTAATACTTAGGTCTTTCATATCGAAGTAATATAGATTAATGGTGAAAAATACCCACCATTTATAAGTATTTTGTATTTAGATGTATTTATTAATTTTATCAACATGTATATGACAACTGCTTTGGTAAATAGTTCTGTTTTCAATAATCAAACAAAGTACTTAAGCCGAAAAATTTAATAACGAAATCCTTATAGTTGACAAAACAGCTACAAATTATTTTCGACTTGGTTAACTCAACGGTATTACTTTCCAAAGTTCTCTTTATGTAACAAAAGTTTTCAAGTCAATATTTTAAATCATTAAATATGCTTTCCACATTCAGCAAAATTAAGCCATTAGCTCTAACATTATCTTCTTCACCTTAAATCTATCACGTTCTTAATTTTTTTTATCGCTAGTCTGTTTGGTTGTGCCAAGAACACATTAAATTACACTATTGAGAATGAGAAATAAACAACAAACGTGCTATTAAAAACACATTAACAGGAAACGAACAACAAATGACATTTTCCTTATTTCGTTTATCCTTTATTCAATTTAGTGCATATAAATTTGATTGGAAAATAGATTTAATACAGATACATATAGGAAAAAATGGGAATTATACATTGTGTTCATTGATATAAATAGTTTTCAGTAAACATGAGCATATGTAAGGATTTTCTGACTGACGGAATGAGTTATGTGTTGAAATAAAGAACAAAAAAAAATTTAATGAATTTCCTTTAGATATAATTTGAACTTTCACAGCATGTACTGTACATGTAGAAACGTCTGTTATATGGATAGGAAGTGAAATCAATAGATATCAGTACGAAAATATTATGCTTTTTACAATGTAGCTTAAAGAGTAATTTTTTGTTATGTTTTGTCGATTAAGTTTTTGTTTTTCGTCCAAGACAGCTGGTTATTTTGTTTTTGAGAAAAAATTCTTTAAAAAAGTTGGAATAGTAAGGTTTATTTATACCTTTTTCTTGGTGCATTTTTATTTTTCATTTCGTATTATTTTGTTAGCCGTTTAAACTTGTTAAATCTCATAAAATCTCTTATGTGAAAAAATAAACATTTTACAAACGCCTGTTATGAAATTCAAATATTTATAACCTAACGTGTCTTCATTAATGCATCAAATAACACTTATAAGTTTCACAAAGTTTGAGAAGAGATTCAAAGTTTTGTAAAAGAAAAAAAAGTAAGAGTAATAAAAACTCTAGAGCAAAAAATATTAACTACGACATATCATTTAATAAAAACAAAGCAATAAAACAATCAGAAATGATATTATTCTGCTTAATACTTAAAGTTATTTAATTTAATAAAAGTTTTCTTTTAACTATAATAACTTAGGACACAGAACCAAAAAATTATATACAAACCACCTCTTTTGTTGTTGTTTTGTATATTGTCAGTTTTGTTAACTTATTAAGACAAGAAAAGTTTTTTATTTTAATGAAAAACTAGAAGTTGACAATTAGGATATATGTACTATTAAACGAAGTATATTGTATATATTAAACATGAATAGACATAACTGACAATTCTATTTTTATCAAATGTTGGCTTTTGCATTCAAGTAGGATGTGTAGGCTTGATTACTTTGTCACATTGTCACAATTTTTTTATCTATTAAGGCTGAAGTTAAGAGGGAAATTGAGCGCATATCACAAACAACATTAGTTATTTGATATAAACCACTATGCAACCTTGGAGAGTAGGGTCCGAAAGCCACACAATAGTTATAACTTCAAACTTTAGTAAGCATATTTCTTTGCCGCTAGTTGTTTTACGGTGATATATATCAAATGTGTTATTGATTACCCATCATTACTATTTAGCTTGTAGCTTACTTTTTAAATGTTTTCAAATGTAAATTTCCACGTAAAAAGCAATAAGCTCATATAAATTATACCTGTTTAGTAACAAAAACATTTTATTATTTCTATATTTACAATGAAAAAAAATAATTGAAGTATAATGCTAACCACATCTCCAAGTTAAAAATCTATTTTCAAGCAAAGAAGAAATAATTTCAAACCATTTCATGTTGATTGGAACAACAACACGTTAACATTTTTTTACAGTCGAATAAGGTTTATTTAAAATACATATAAAGTGTGAGATACATACGATAAAACAGTAGTTGAATGAAGTTAATAACTATTTCCACGAAAGAAATTGAGTTTGGTCTTAAATCATGAATTTTTTATCTGAAGTATATTTAATTTTTACATAAACGTAACGCACGTGTGCCTCAATTACGCCATTCTGTACCTGTACAACTGTTGAATCAATTTCGGAGCTCAATTTGCCATATCCGCTAGAGGGCTTTAAGACCATAAATTAGTATTAATAATGTTTACTTTTGGTTTTGGTATTGGTTTTTCTAAATGATAAGTTGTAACGACCGGTCCTATTACAAATTATAAATCTCATCAAAGGAAAGGAAACACTCCTCTAGAACTCGGCAATGAATTGTTTTATTTCTATTAATATTTGTTATGAACCTGAACGTCGGACACAATGAGGGATTTTAAAAATTGTGATAGAACAATGTGAGTGCAACAACTCAATCAACAAAATTTTAATACTTTCCTAATTACTTTTTTGTATGGAAAGGAAAAATGGCATATCCATGCAAATTGCGAAATGATTGATTTGTTACACAAGCTGTATTATATGTTTCTGAATTTGATGCAGTCGTATGATTGTTGTTCAACCCACCTATTATTGTATTTGTTATTTCAATTTTGGGGAAACTGGACCCAACCGTTCCCAAACGGTTGTTCAAAAATTGGCTAATTGTGGTCTTCTTTGACTTTCGCGTTGGTATGTGTATTGAGGGGAATGATTTTTGTAAAACCTTGTTTTACTGATTTCTTCTTATGCTGAAACTTTTTTATTTTTGAAATGATGTGGAGTGGGAAGAAATAATTAGCTAAGAAGTTAATGAATGTATTGCTTTTAAGTGACAGAGATAGATATAAAACCATCGCTTTGAAAAAAAAATTATCAAAATGTTCAACCGGATATGAGATTGCTAAATATAAAATTGAAGAAATTATTACTTTTTTGTATTTGGTTTTTGTTGTTAGACTTTGAATAAAAAAGCAATATAATTTTTTGAGATTAGAAAATTAAGAAATAGATTGTGACTGTAGACGTTGATGAAATTAAGGTGTTCTAAAAAAAGGATATTATAAATTTATGAATAAGGTTAGTTGTTATCAAATGTTAACAACAAAGAAAAAACAAATGTTTTCTTCATATTCAAAAATTATAAAGAAAAATAAAATATAGGGTAGTTAATAAAAACAAACAGAAAGTTTTTTTCGAAAAGTGGTCCAAACAAGCATCAAAATATCAGCATAATAAAAAAGTGGTCCAAACAAGCACCAGTGATCCAAAATTGACTGTTTAACCTGTTATTTAGGGTTGAATTATATAGTAACCGCCACCATTACATTTTTTTAAGATGCCTCTTTTTATTATATCGACGCTGAAGAAATATTGTTAGACGAACACAAATCAAAATGCTGGAGAAAAAACGATATTTAATCAAAACAACTTGAAACTGTTCAACAAAACTGTTCCTATTAGCCCACAAAACTTTTAAAAAAACCTTTCTATTAAGTTGAAATGCTTCTTTTTAATAATTATAACTTTTAAGAGAAAACGACACTTACCATGCAACAAATAAACAATTTTCAGCTGTACTTCCTGGTTATCAGTGACCAAAAGAGTGTATTCAATTAAAAAACCGCTCATTCTCAGCACTGTGGTCGGTGTCGGTCGCTTACAGGACATGGAAATCTAAATAAACACCTGTTTACCATGGGACTTAGTGAAAGTCCTGTGTGTGAGTGTTATCTTGAAGAGGAGGAGGACTTGGAGCACTTTCTGTGTGTATGTCTAGCCTTTTCTAGTGTCAGAGCTAGGATTTTTGGGTCTGAAACTGTAGTGGCTGGCATAATCAAAGTGTCGCCAATACAGTTGGTTTTAAATTTCATTAAACTTACAGAATGGTTTGTGAAATAGTTGTTATGAGACCAAACCCTGACACGGCGCTATGGACCGTAGATTCTGGATGCCAGGACAAGTTCTGCCTCATGCAACCGGTCCAACCTTTTCTAATCTAAACTAAATGGATATTTTCATCCCTTTTGTAAGGTAAGGTCTAAACGATCATAAAGCGTGCCCGATAAGGTACAATTTATATCTAAGCAGTTTTATGAATATTTTATGAGCTTTTAGCAAACATACACCAATAATTATACCCAAGTTACTACTTTTTTACAACAGAACCCTTAGTCAAAAATTATCTCTCAATTCAACCTGACTTTTAACACAAATATATCTGTAACACTCAAGACATTCAATTTATCACAATTATATTATTTTTCAACAAACGAAAAAAAAATTAGTTTTCTTTTTGTGCTCTTATCTGATTTATAAATTTTTCTGTTTTTGTAGTATTTTCTTCAGTTTTGTTTTTCTTCCTACATTTTTTCTCGAGCAAAACAGTTCTGGTTTAAAACCGAAGAAAAACAAAGTTTTATCAGTAATTTTATAAGAAAATATTAGGTTGTTAAATAAATTAAATAAAAGAATTTTGTTTTGTATTTGTTTTAAGGGAAGTAGGAATATCTTTCGTTTCCAAGATTATCTTATAATAATATTTACAATATAAATAGATTGATAATAAATAATTCTAAGTAGTTTTGTAACAAAGTTTTGTACAAAAGCAAGGTTGAAGAAAAGATTTTGTTTGTTACGATGGATAAAAAGTTTTAACGTATTTGGAAAATGTTCAAAAACATTTGGTCGTAATTTTGTGATTTTAATTAATTATTTCTTAAACAATTTTAACTAACAAATAAATAATAATGCATTTTATACTTTTTAATTATTTAATCTATTTTTACAAAGTGGGATATGGCTAACTTACCCACAAAACAATTTAAAAATAAGAGCATGAAATGTGCATTAATTGTGCAGACGCCTGTTTTACGAATTATTAAAAACGAAGCGAAACGAAACAAAATGAAATCCATATGTAAACAAAAGAATGAAAGAATGGAAAATCCAACAATAAACAAAAGAATGAAAGAATGGAAAAATATTTTTTCTACTACCCAACTTAAAAAATATACTTTCGATGTTTGTTCATTGCATCGAAAATTTCTTTTTCGTTACCAATGATAAAAAAACTTATACAAATTACTTTCGTACCTAGTGACGAAAGCAATTCCTTAAAAACCATCTATTTTCTAATTTCTATATTCCAACCATCCTAGAACACCCGTTAAGAAAGTTAATTGATTGAATAAAACAATTTTGTTAGTGTTAATTTATCTCTCTTGGGAAGATGACGTTAATATATTTTTGAATTATAACGGACAATTAACATTAAAAATGTAGAAATAATAATATTATTTAAGAAAAAGGAAAAAAAAATATATTTATTTACATAAAATAATTTACGTTGTTTTAAAATATATCAGGAATTTACGTAACGTCATCCCCATACCAAAACTAAATCAAAACTGTTGTGTTTATTTTAGAAATAATATAATAAAATTTTTAAATTGGATTTTGTCTATTACAAAACCGTCTTTAGTTATTAGCCTACTAGGCGCGAAATACAAAAACTGTAATCATTTAAATATGTGTTATTTAATGATTTTAGGGACTTTATAGACCAAAGAGAATAAAAATGTAGAATTTTGTAGTGTAAATAGAATAAAAATATGTATATGTATAAAGTTGAGATTTTTTTGTACGAAAAGACAATTAAGCTTGTAGCTAAAGACGGTTTTGTTTATGACCTAGAAATCGGATAATTTATTCATATTGAGTCATCTGTATTTTAATAGCAGAAATATAAATATAAATTTAAAGGTTTTAGTTGGATGTTTGTTTATAGTTGAAAATAAGCTAAATAGGTAATGTAGTTTGCTACACATATAGGTTCTACGGAAGTCACCATTATAAAACAATGCAAAACTTGCTTTAAATATAAATGTAATACTCTTTGCATTAGCAAGTTGTTTTCAAACTTCTAGGGTAGCAAGTTGTTTTAAAACTCCTACCATTTCTATAAGAAATAAGTTATGTTGTTAGAGTTGTACTAAAATTTGTAGTTTTGCGTAAGAATAATTTTTAATTCAAAATTTTCTTTGCAATTTAATAATAACTTGCTTTACATAACCTATATAGCAAAGCTTGTATTGAAAATTGCTGTAACTTTTTCGACTGTGTATGTTTTAAAATTTGAATTGTATGTAATTATATATAAAAATGTTTAATATTTAATAATCATTTTTAAAAAAGTAGTAGAAAAAGTACAGTCTTCTACTTGCCGAAAATCGTATTTTTAATCTCGCGACCATTACCAACCTCGGCTATCGCCTCGCATGATAAACTGTCCTCTCGCTTCAAAATATGTTGTTTTCTGCCTCGTTGAAGAATAAACTATTTACGTTTTATAAATGGCTGGGTTCGTTTAACTTTTTGACAGAAAATGCCAGGTCTATTCATTTCATACAAAAAATAAAAGAATATTAGAAATTTTCTATAGTAGATTTTACTGAACGAATTTCAATGTGACTTTCATAATTTAATTTAATTTAATTTAATTCATTTATTAGTCATTCATAAGATATACAGTTTGATTTGTTTTGTGCTGAGATCAATAAAATAAATTTTACAACAGCTGATCGTTTAAAAAGAGAAGGCATTAATTAATAATTACAGGATTTTTGTTTTCAAAATAATATGGCAGAAGACTTTCTTAGAACTAGGTTATACTAACTACAACTATCTTACCTAACTTATTACTAAACTAAAACTACTTTATAATAATAGTTAAATATAACTATGATATGGCTGATAGTTCACTAATTAAATTATTATCAATTAACAACAGCTTCCTATTGTAATTTGAGTTTTGTGCACAGGCAGTGTCTTTAATAAGTTTCATGTTTGTTTCTTCGTGGAGTTGTGTTGTACTAAATCTTTTAGGTACCTGTAAGATTAATTTTAGAAACTTGTTCTGTTCTACCTGAAGTTTGTTTTTGTATGTCTCAGCAGATTGCCACCAAATAGGACATCCATACATTATCACAGATAAAATCATTGTTTTGTAGATTAAAAGTTTATTTTGTATGTTCATTTTACTTTTTCTATTTAGAACCGGATAAAAAACAAAAAATAAGGTTTGGCATTCTTTTAAAATATCGAGAATGTGTTGTTTTAACGTTAATTTTGGGTCTAATGTTATTCCAAGATACTTAACACTTTTTTCCCATTCGATTGGGGTATTGTTAATTAGTATTGGAGATTGGGGTAACTTTCTAGCTGCTTTACATCTGGTAAAATACATTGCTTGGCATTTTGAAATGTTTATTTTAAGCCGCCATTTTTCAAAAAATTGTTGAATTATAACCAGGTAATGATTAAGTCTACTAATGATGGGAGCTGATAGCTCATCACTTGTGTAAATAGCTGTGTCATCAGCAAATAGAGCTATTTCACAATTAGAAACTTGCGGAATATCATTCACAAATAAATTAAACAATGTCGGTCCAAGAATGGAACCTTGTGGAACTCCTGCAGGTATGTCAATCTTATCTGACTTTTCCGTTGAGATTTGGACATAAAAAGAGCGATTACATAGATACGACTTTAGTATTTTTAAAAGAAAGATTGGAAATTTGTTAGATTTTAACTTATGCAACAAAGCGTTAATCCATACCGTATCAAACGCACCTTCAAGATCGATAAAAACTACCCCAGTAGATTCCAAAGCTGATCTTTTTGTTTTTATATACTTAATAATTCTATGCACTTGATGTACTGTCGAATGAGCATTACGAAAACCGAACTGTTCGTTTATTAGTAAATTTTGTTCATCTATAATTTGCATAACTCTATCTTTGATACAATATTCAAATACTTTTCCTAAGGTACATAGAAGGCTGATGGGCCGATAGCTTTTGTAGCTTGTAGGATCTTTGCCGGGTTTAAGTACGGGTATGACTTTAGCGGTTTTCCAGTTTGTCGGAAAATATCCAATTTTTAAACAGTCATTGAAAATGTCGACAATATACAAAATAGCTGAATCTGGTAGGTTTTTTAACAAAATGTTTGGTATACTATCGTTTCCAGGAGCTTTGAATGGTTTGATATATTTAAGAATATTTTTGACCTCATTTAATGAGACTGAAACTCCAGTACTAAACTCGTTTTGGTTTATAAGATCTATCTCTTGGATCGATTGTTCTACCATTTGTTCGGTTGCAAAATTAACTGCGTTTACTGTATGAGAGTAATTTTCGAAAAAACCCTGTGATATTAATTTGCATTTCTCTTTAGTATCATAAACCACAGTATAGTCGTTTGTTTTAATTGGAGGTATAGGTTTATACTTCTTTTTAAGATTTGTGGTCACTTTCCAAAATGGTGTTGTTCCTTTTGCTAGGTCTGCAAGTTTGTTTTGCCATTTGCAATTAAGCAGATAATTAATTCTTGTCGCTATTATATGGTTCAAGTCTTTTACGATTTGTCTCAAGTACTGATATTTTAATCGTTGCCATTACCTTCTTCTTGTGTTTCTAAGACCTATTAAGAGTTTTGTTTCATCATCTAAAATAAGTTTTTCAGTATTTGTGGATTTAGCTAATGGTGTTAGGTTTTCTCTAGCGGTGATAATTTCGTTTTCAAGGTTATTAATTCTTTCATTGATTCCTGCAATAGTACACGGTTCATTATATGTTGGATACTGCCCCAAACTGCTGTTAATTTGGTTTTTATATAATGCCCAATTGGTTTTTCTATAGTTGTATCTTGTATTGTTTAAGTTTGCAGCTGCAGGTTCTAAATTTATAGCACTGATAACCGGTAGATGATCTGAGTTTAGTTCGTTCATAGATTCAACACTTAAAATTGGAAAAATATTATTAGTTAAAAATATGCCAATAGTACTAGCTCTACCTATCGGACTTAAATGTGTGGGAGAACTAGGTGCAGCTATTATGCAATTGTTTGAATTTTGGACGATATTTTGCAAAACACGTCCTCCTTTGTTATTTCTATAACAGTTCCACATATTGTGGTGGCAATTAAAATCACCACCAGCAATGTAAGGTGTATTTATATTGCTTATTTTAACAAGATCATTTCTTAAATTGTTATCGCTTGGATTGGGACAGTAGCAAACAAACACTTTTAAGTTAATATTATTTGTTGTTTTGATTTCTATTCCAAGACATTCAATTGATTTCAAATGAAGGTCTGAAAGGAGAACGTGTGCAATTGTTTTCCTTACTAAGATACCGACACCACCTTTTGAAACTAATTCGCGATCGCGTCTATAGAAAAAATAATTATGAATAAAAAATGGTACATGAGATTTCAAATGTGTTTCGGTTAAAAGCATAATATCAATTTTGAATTTTTCTAGAAACTCAACAAGCTCGTATTTTTTTTCCTTCACACTACGGCAATTCCAAGTTGCGATAGTAAGATTATTATGGACTCCCGCCATATTTAAAAGCGAATTCGGCTATGCAGTGTACTTGTTCGAGTTTAGTTGAACAGTTTTTTAATGTTACCACAAGCTCTTTAAACATTTCAAGGAGCTCAGAAGTTTTAAACAATTGTTCACGTGTTTCGTTTTGTTCAGGTGGAAAATGAGAAAATTGATGTGTGTTTTTCAGTACATCTGAGTATGCGGTATTTTGTTTTTTCTCTGAAATTAGTTTGTTGTGAACCAAAATGGAATGGATGTGTAACTGTTTTAATTTGTGGAAAATTAGTGTTTGCCATATTAAAGTTATTACTATTATACTTAGCGGATCTTTGTTGTGCGAAATTTCGTTGGTTTAGTTGATGTTTACGCGTAATGTATTCTTCCCTTTTGGACAGGTTGTCGAGTTGGCAGCATGACTTCCATCACAGTTGGCACATTTTAGTTTGTCTGTTTCATCTTTAAATGGACACTCAGCTACCATATCTCCGTGATCAGCAGCGCAGTATTTACATTTAGGTTTCATGTGACAGTTGCTAATACCATGTCCAAACATGAAACATTTAAGGCATTGTGTAGGACCTTTCCGTGAGTTGATGACATTCTCCCAATTACATACCGTATGATATATAAACTTTATCTGTTTTAACTGGCTTAGAGACACAGAATATTTTTTGAAGGTGATAAAATAAATTGCGTCATCTTTGTTTCTGTTTTTTTTTGGTGTGACTTTAACTATTTTTAAGGGATGCAAAGCATAACCTTTTAACTCGTTTTCAATTATAGATGTTTCTATTGACGGTAGTCCAAAAAGAACAAATCTCACTATTTTGTTTTCATCAAGAGTGTAAGTAAAGTGTTCACTGTTACTCATTGTTTTCAGCTCATTAGAAAATGCATTATAATCGTGCAAGTTACAACAAAGAATTTTAATCCCAATAGAAATAACTTTTAAATTATATTTTTTAATATTTAATTTTTTCATTATGTCGTGAATGACGTCATAATCCAATTTGCAAATAATAGGTGGAATTTTCTTATTTCCCGTTTTCAAGTTGACATTCCCGTTGGTTTTGGTTGCTTGATTGTTAAGCAATGAATCGAATCTTTCACTTACTGGCAAGTTAAATTCCACTGAACTGTTTAACACATTAGCGTTATCCATAGCAGAGTTAGGTCTTTTCCTTTTAGGGTTTAATGAATTTGATTGATGACTACATGTTTCATGCTGAGACATGCAGAATCACAGTTATTAAACTCACAATACAAGTTTTTTTTTTCCTTTTTTGATGTACAAAATCAATGGAAAATTTTTACTTTAATTTGAAAAAAATTTTTTTTTTAAAGACAATAAAAATAATTTAAATTAATTTATATTATAGCAAAGCGATGTTAATCGTACGACGATCAAAATTCGAATCTGTGACTTTCATAATATAAAATTAAAGAATTTCATCTTATTTGCAATGAACGTGATGAAAACAAACACAAAAAACGAACTTTGAATAATTAATTATAGTGATTTTTTAATTTCTGATTTTTTTGTCATTTATACTGTATCATTAAAAAAAAATAGCGAACAATGGACGCATCATTTGCAAATGCAATTAGACACTTACGTTTTCAAATAACAACTTAAAAATACGACCGCTATCTTCATTTTTCGTAAAAAGAAATTTCATTTTTCGTAAATGAAAACATGTTTGTTAATTTAGCTCTTGTATATTAACTATAATGATGTTTCAAAAGTTCTTTAAATTAATATTTTATATGGTTCAGTTTACTCTTGTTGTGTACGGTGTGATTCCATATAACATATGTAAAACAGATACATATATTATTCAACAAATTACGCAAGAGCATACCGCAAAAAGTGTAAACTATATACAAATTATACATTTTACTTAAAATAAATATTATTTTTGTTCGCTTATGTTAAGTAGCTTCCAAGGTAAAATAAAATTTTTGTTTTAATATCTTTACACTTACTGTTAGTTTAAATCTACTATAATACTATAAAGATATATAAACAAACTTTTATTTTACCAAACTATTTAACATAAATAAAAATATAATATATATATATATATATCTATATATATATAAAATTGAAAGTATGTATGTTTGTCGTTAATGCATTAATAAACCATTCATCCGATCATCATGAAACTTTGGAAAGTTGTTGTGTACACTTGCGCATAGGTAACAGGCAATTTTTTTTTTAATGGAACCCCAGGACCATTATAATTATCTTAAGGGGTTCTGCCTAAATGTTGATA
Source organism: Diogma glabrata (assembly GCA_963693315.1). Taxonomy (NCBI): domain Eukaryota; kingdom Metazoa; phylum Arthropoda; class Insecta; order Diptera; family Cylindrotomidae; genus Diogma; species Diogma glabrata. The sequence goes on along the minus strand of OY856186.1, from coordinate 128,283,427 downwards.
ACAATTTAATTTGATTTTTCTTTAAATATCGTTTTATACGGTTAGATTCCTTTGATCACTTTTTTTTGTTGAACATAAGTTAGTGAAATTGAAAAATGAAAGTATAATCTGAAACAATTACATTTGTATATCAAAACTATATGTATTTGAATTAAACACATAATGATGTTACATATTTCATCATCTACACTAAATATATTATTGGTTTGCAATTATATGTAATACATGCCTCTTCAACTAAGAAAGATAGTTGATAACAACGATTAAAAGCTCAAAATAACGAAATGGTATTCGTACAAATACTATACAAAAAGCATAGCTTATGTATAATTAAACATGGATAGCAATTATGATTAATCAAACATAATCAAACAATTATAATCAAACATGCATAGCAATAATTATGACAAACTAATTAAACATGTGGCCCTTAGCCGGCAACACGTTTGCAATAGTGATTTGCAAACAGTTACAATGCATTAATACCAATGAATTTATAATATCTGCCCGCCCGCAGGAACATATGTAAAATCTAAAACTTTGGATCTATGGATGTGACAGAGCTATGTACTTTAGTAACTGCTATTGGCAAATCAGTTAATGTGAGATATCGTATACTACTGACAATGGCAGTAATATATCACTTATATTAAGGAGATAAGTGATATTGTAGGGGTGCTGGCGGATGTAATTTTTTCAATCAACGATAGTACCCTTAGTCTTAGTTATGGAATATTCTTTGACGATAACGCTCTATTTTTTTTTAAATTAAATGTGTTGGGTAGTAGGAATTACAATGTGTGTCACAACAACCCATAAGAAACTTTTAAGAACAACATGCTTTCTAAGGTGTTGATGGACGTAATTTTTTAAAAGAATCAACTTTTTGCTTGCTCGAACAAATGAGCTTCCATATAACTATTATATATGCTGGCTTGAGGTAAATAATGCGTTTATGATCTTGGTATGAGCTTCTAGCACTAGGATAATTAGGAACCTAATTTTAGCTTTCTTCCTGCTAATTTGAAAAAAAAGGTATATTGTTTTTATTTCCTCCATCCTTTTATGAAATATTGCCCTATGTCGTACATTATTATGTGAAAGGATTTATTATTTAGTTTTCCATTCTTTACGAAGGATATTAAAAAATAAAGAAATTTGCGTCCATCAACGTCTTAGAAAGCATTATGTTGTCGAACCTAGGTCTTAAAAGGTTTTTATGTGTTATTGTGACACATATTGTAATTCCAAATATGTCATTTATTTTGAAATTGCACCAGTTGATTGCAATTGCAATGTAGTTGAAGCTACAATTTTGAGTGGAAAATTCGAAGTGGAAGATGTAGTGTTGCCACGACAGACAGGCCACATATTTCAATGATCCCAACAGATTCAAACGTTTAGTTTCCAGTGCAAGTTTCTTTTGCAATTACCATCAACAAAGCACACAGACAGTTACTGCAAGTATGTGGACTAGAGGAGAGTCCGTTCTTCTCACATGGACAACTGTATGTGGCTGGCGCGTTAGGAAAACCTTCTGATTTATTCGTGTACGCACCAGACGGAATATGCGCATAGCGGCAATATGCGACCGATGTTAAATAAACAAAACTTTTACGCTATTTGGTGTATCAAAGTAATTATTCTAATTCACTTTAATTTTGCAATTTGACAGCATTTTACATTTTCTCTCAGAAAAACTTCTTTAGAACACTTTTTGTGTAATTCGTGTCGGATACAAATACAATGCATGAGCACTGTGAACATTTGTGAATCTATTTTTGTTCTGTATATTGTTCTATATAGAGATGAGTGATGACACACCTCTACTAATCCAACCAGTTATTAAAATTTTTTTTATAGCTTACTCGAAAACTTATTTGATCGCCAATTTTTCATACATCCGAACTGATGAGTTAAAGTACTGATTATTTTTCATTCATATTTTTAAAAACAAAAATTAAAAATTATGCAATCATTTCTCATTACCACTTTTTGAAATCGTTGCTACTACGTCAACAAAATGTCTGTGCACAAACTTTATTTATAAGCTTTGCTACGCTTATAAATAAAGTTTGTTCACCGCACGCCGGGTCCTGCTAGTATTTAATAAAATATTTATAGTAAATATCGTTGGTATAATATTCTAAAATAAATTAACATGATCTTGAAAAGAGATACATTAACACTAACAAAATGATTTCATTCGCTTCTCTTGATTTTAGAGCGTTTGTTTCACCATTTATATTTAGTTTTTTCTTCTAGTCCAAACTCTATAAAAATAAGTGTTTAAAACGCTCCTAATATGACTCCTTTACTCCATACTTTCGAAGCGAATAATAATAATAAAAATATGGAAGGGCTAACATCTCACAGCTCTGAGATATCAAGACTTCGGTCTGGGTTAAGGATTTTGATATAGTTTTCGGCAAAAAACTTTTATGAGGACATGGTTTTTAGTTTTCGGCAGCGATGTATATCAAACATAACTCTTTGTTAAAGTACAAGTATTTTTTATCTCTGTTTAAAAATTTATTACAAAACTAACACGAAACATCAATACGTTGCCGGAAAATTATAATCAAAATTCCAAAAATATTGTTAAATTAAATAAAATCAAACTTTTTCAAAATTCCAAAAATTAGAATAAAATCAAATATTTAAACTTTTTCTAAATTCCAAAAATATTTCAAAAATTCTAAAAAATTCAAACTTTTCCCAAAATTCTAAAAATATTGCAAAAATTATTACAAAATCAAAAATTGAAAATTTTTTCAAAATTCCAAAAATTATAATAAAATCAAAAATTAAAAATTTTTCAAAATTCTAAATATATTCCAAAAATTCTTACAAAATCAAAAATTAGAACTTTTGCCGAAATTCTAAAAATATTGCAAAAATTACTACAAAATCAAAAATACAAACTTTTTCAAAATTCCGAAAATATTTCAAAAACTATAACAAATTCAAAAATTTCCATGTCCAATTTCATTTTTAAATTACATTTACGTCATAAAAACAGCTGCATTTTTTTTTCCAAAAAATTGGCTAAAAAAATAAATGAAGTCATTTTTTGACACACTTGACATTATTTTTTGACAAACTTATAATGCCATAATTCTCTATAATAATAATAAAATATCATGTCATACAAACTATTAATTTTATTTTTTTCTAAAAACATTGGGTAAAAAATAAATAAAAACCTTTCTGTTGACACACTTGACAACATTTTTTGACAAACTTATAGTGCCATAATTCTCAATAATAATAATAAAATTTCATTTCAAACAAACAATTTTAATTTTTTCCAAAAACTTGGGTAAAAAAATAAATAAAAATCTTTTGACACACTTGACTATTTTTTGACAAACTTATAATGCCATAATTCTCAATAATAATAATAAAATTTCATTGCAATTAATTTTATTTTTTTCCAAAAAATTGGGTAAAAAAATAAATAAAAATCTTTCTTTTGACACACTTGACAACATTTTTTTGACAAACTTATAATACCATAATTCTCAATAATAATAATAAAATTTCATTTCAATTAATTTTATTTTTTTCCAAAAAATTGGGTAAAAAATAAATAAAAATCTTTCTTTTGACACACTTGACAACATTTTTTTGACAATTTTATAATGCAATGAGTTTTTGGGCTCACATACCAATCCCTACCATCAAGATTTCTCCAAATTTAATTTTCCTACTCGTAATCACTTAAAATGAACGTTTTTTAAGCCAAAAATATGAAAATTTGCTATTTTTGACACACATAATGATTTTTTTGACAAATATTTTTAGAAAAAAAATTTTGAAATCCCTCCAGCGGTTTTCACTGCAGCGTAGGTAATGACGGCCGACGGCCGACAGACAGACATACATTTTTTTTGCTTTTTTAGAATCAGTAGGTCATAAAACGTCGAGAAATGGCAAAAAAAGTGGGGGTAAGAATTTCACTTTTGGCTCATGAATGTAATACTTAGGTCTTTCAGACCAAAGTTATATATCATATTTAATCACAGGAAAAAATAAAAGTTTCTTTCTTACTCCTAAATTGAAATAAATATTTTCATTCAAATGAACATATAGTCCCTGGACCCACACCGATTTCTTGTGATGATTACCACATATTTTATACTTCGTGAAGCGCCTGTCCTTGACGAGCCCGAAAATTTTTGTTTTCTTCATTTCCGTTTTTATCAGTTTTCACATAAGTTAAACCAAAATAATGACTACACCTTCGGATAATAACCCACACGATATGTATCTGTTTAATACGAATTTCCTCATGATCCAAGTATATCGCATTTCAATAAAATCTCAATAAAAGCTTTTGGTTTTAACAGAAACATTTTAAGTTTAATTTTGCAAATGAGTTTTCACTTTCGAAACAATCACTTTTTACACTGAAAAGAAATTTTTAATTAAATTATTAATGAAACGCGGCTTGATAAAAATTTTAATGGTGGTCAAATTTTGCGAATAACAAAAAAAACTCTGTCAAACACATATATTTTTATTTGTGTTTCTACGGCACAGACACATAAAAATTTTTCTAAATTAAATTAGTTTATTGAACCACTCTAAAAAAATTTTTTTCGGCAAATGGCTGTAAAGTTTAACCTTACTGCCGCTAGGGAGTTAATTAAAGTCTTACTTTTTAGTCTGACAGCAAAAGTAACGTCTAGCGACAGCAAAAGTAACGCCTTTTTTATTTTATATTACGGAGGCTGTAAAGTAGCATTTGTTATTTGTTAGTTTATTATTTTTTCAAACATATTGTATAACCATGACAACAAAAAATAAGTTGATTCTCATAGGATTATGATATTTTCAATTATTGTATGTTGCTATGACAACAAAACATAACAAACAGTTTCATTGGATAATGAAATTTGGAATTATTGTATAGCTATGACAACAAAATAACAACTATTTCAATTGGATTATGAAATTTTGAAAAGGCTGCTTTGATAAAAAATTTTCTTCATACAAATTTAAATGTTTTTTTCTCTTTTTTGGAAGTTTGATGTATTGATTTCATATTTATAAAAAATTTAAACGTTTGCCGAAAAAATAATGTATTTAATTCAGAGCTAAAGTGACTTTTTGTGTTTTGTCTATATTTGTCGGACTATAGACTCAACACAAAAAGTATCACTTTGGCTCCTAATTAAATAATGTACTATTTCTAATTTTTTTATCCAACCGGCACTAATAATAGTACAAAAATAAATTTTTGCTGCTTAAATTAGCAGAATAACAAGAGACCATATTACTTCTATGTCCCAAATATTTCGCATATTATACAAAACAACGACTACCGGAAAACAACTTTGCGAAATACCGCAATACAATTTTGTTGACCTTGAGTTGTGAGTAAATATTTCCTTACAAACTAAACAAACTCAATGGACATAATACACGATATCCATTTTATAAGTGTATGATTTATACAGTATTGTGCAAATACAGTATAATCGCAAAACAAATAATTTATTTACATATCCAAGTTGTTCCAATTACAATGCGTTGTATGCATTCCATAACCATTGATCACCTCACCGAAAAAAAAACGTTGGTAGGATCAACTACAAAGCTTGTTTGATTTTGCGTCTAATATGAACGTGGTTATTTTAACCAATGTAGCATTGTCAATTTATTTTAAAAAACGTAACAATTTTCATTATTTAAATCAACAACGGCGTGATCAATTTCGTGTTCAAACATTCACAAATCATAGTTGAATTAAGTAGTTTGTTCATGTTTTTGTTTGAAAATTATTGGGTTTGTTAAAATAAAAAAAGGGCAACCACGAGCGATATTTTCTCGTCTCTAAACGAAAAATACCAATTTTTTTTTGTGTGTACAAACATGGTTAAATCAAATATGTTTGTGATACTTATAAAAAAATATATCAACAACGGTTAAATTGTTAATTTAAATTCGGAGCGTTGGTTGATTCTATCGCAAACGTATTTAATTCCCCAATTTTCACTTAATGCTCGATTAACAATGCAACATTTTTGAATCAACCAAGATTTTTTCTTTCGGTGCTGTTTCAATATAATTGACACATTTTTTTCTTTATTTTTGTTCTTCTAAAATAATTTTTCTAATCTTTTAAAACCTTTTCCTAATTTCTATGTTCGCGCTAAGCCCTTTTTCCTAATAATAAACTAATATTAACACACATAACATTACACTAATTTGAATCCATAAATTGTTCTACCCGCATCAACAGCTGCGGTACGGTATATTTTCTAGCATGCTATCATCAATTTCTCAGCATTTTGTATATTGTTATTGCACAGTTGAATGTATATATAAAAAAAAATTGATAAATTCATAAAACTCACCATATGTAACCTCGTCCCCAACCGGAATTACTTTTAATATTTTATATGGGCCAGCATATTGTATTATCACCAATTTGGAACTGAATATCGACCAAATTACGATTGTTAAATAATCTTGCCGTAATCTCCAAGGTCAATCATTTAATTGAACTAATTTAATTTTTATTCATTTATACGACACAAACATATACAAATTTTACTAATTGTACTAATTTAAAAAATATTGAACTAATAAAAATTATGCTATTTACCTCTAATGAGAAACGTGAATTAAAAAAAAAACAATTACATTTTATTTTTGATCTTTACTTTTGATCTGAATAGATGTTGATGACAACTACACCATATAAGAGGCCATCATGGAGATCAATTCAAGTGCTTATAATATATTTAAAATATCGACAATATCGCTGCAGCTGGTCTGCGGCTGCTTAACAAATAATAATCCTAAATGGGAATTTATTTTGTCGTTGCATGTTATATAAGAACATATAAGAATACATATAAGAAAGAAAATCCACAATTTAGAAGGTTAAAAGGGATACGATAATCTTGAAACATTAATGACGGTTAGTCAATAGATTCGTCCACCCAAATTGCGCGAAATATATGGAATGACGAGAATGATGATGCAAGAAAATTAAGAACTTCATTCAACGTGTAGCGGTGTTCTTGCCGCACCATAACAATTTATGTTATGTCGGCTAGCGCCTCGATTTGCAAACTCCACATACGTCCAAAATCATTAGCTTTACGTCCTAGCATCATATTGTACTATTTTAGATCAAGTTCCCTGAAAATTTAACATAATATTTAGCTAACCGACACTGGTGAAACCCATTTCCTTCAGTTAAGTGGCAGTTAGTTTAAATTTAACTTAACTGTAACTTAACTGAGGATGGTGAAACTGACCCCAAGTCAACTATTTATTTGACTAAACATTTTTGTCTAAATAATTTTCAGAAGAAATTCATGCTTTTAAATACATGACTTAATTTAGTTTAAATACAATAATTTATATATCATTAAATAGAGGATGGTATTCGTTAAGTGTTGATAATATAGAAAGGCGATAAGGAATACTGATGTTTTTTGATTTTTAAGTTGGTTTTTAGATGTACACAAAATTTTTACAAATATTTGATATTTTTGTGGTGTATTTTGTTTGAATTGAATTTGGCAAATAGATGAAAAACAAAAACACTTTGTCAGTATCCTAAAGAACTAAAATTCACGCACTACCAAAATATATAAAATAAATATTGTTGACAAATGTTTGACATCCAAGGTTTTTTCATTTGACAAATGATGATTCTTAACCAGTTGTCATTATTAAAAATATTTCTTATTGTGAGGTGCCGGCAAACAATATTTGTTTATCCATGAGAGTTGCAAATATTTATTAACAATAGAATTTATTTTGATATGTGTTTACAAATTTATGTTTAGATACATCAATTTTTAAAGAAAGCATTTTCGTGACAGAGCAAATTACGGGCTGAGAGTAGAATCTACAAAGAGTTTTTTTTTAATTTTATTTATAGATTTAGTTAAAAGTTTATTTGAGCTGCTTTTGATTATTAATGCATCACAATATTAAGATGTTTAGCGAACGAGTGAATCTTAAATTCTCAGAGAAGGAAAAATTTAAAAATATGCACCTAAGATATGCTAAATTGATCACAATAATGAACAATATTCACAATTTCCGGGCGCATGTACTTATCAATATACAAGAGTCCATCCTATCAGCGACTTAATCTCAAGTTTTTTTTTTTTTTTTTAGTTCTACTTAACTAAATGGTTGAGGCGGTTAGCTTATATCACCTTCTTAAACTAACTTATGAACTACCCGACACCAATACTTAACCTCTAAATCGGCTCTGTAATTCTAATCCAGAAAATCCATATTGGATTGGACTGGATTCGAACCGTCGACCCTAACAATGCATAGACTAGCGCTTTAACACACTCGGCTATACATCGCCTAATCTCAAGTTAATTTCATAAAATTCGGCAACATTTATCTCAAATTCTCGACCGATCAAATATTTGGTATAAAATCAAAGAACATATGTCACATAGTATTCATAAATTACGTGCAAAAGCCACAATTTCGGGCCAGCATGTAGTTTTTTTGGTATACAAACGTCTATTCTAAGGACCTAAGATCCACATAACCTCAACAGTTATTAAATTTTGATAAAACTCTGTAGCTTTTATCTTAAAACTCACCACGGAACAAAAATCCAGAAAAATCATTTATAAAATACATTTAACCTTCCACAAGTACTTCCAATAATCATGTTTCTATATGTATGCAAACATTATCTCTATTTTAGACCATCAATGGTTTTCTTATTCAACAAGTGGGAGTTGGAAATATTCATTAATAAAATATAAAAGTAATTTTAATAACGATCACTCTATAGATACTTCAATTTATAGATATCAATATCGTGACAGAGCAAATTACGGGATGTGAGTAACATCTACAAAGAAATTGTTTTAAAATCTTATTATTATACTTAATTAAAAGATTGTTTAAGTGAAACATTGAACCATCCACAATTACGTGGAATAGTCACAATTTCCGTGCAGAATGTATTACTCAGTATCCAATTGTTCTATCATCGAAACAACCTCGACCATTAATAAATTTTAATAAAATTTGGTTTTTTATTTCAGCCCTCCATCGGAAGAAAAATCTGAAAAAATCAGCTAAGATACAATAAACCATCCACAATTACGTGGAATAGTCAGGATTTCCGAGCAGAATGTATGATTCAATATACAAGCATTCTATCATCGATATAACCTCGACCATTAATAAATTTTAATAAATTTGGTTTTTTATCTCAGCCCCCCATCAGAAAAAAAATCTGAAAAAATCACCTAAGATACAATGAACCATCCACAATTACGTGGAATAGCCATAATTTCCGGACAGAATGTATTATTCAATATACAAGCGTTCTATCATCGAAATAATCTCGACCATTAATAAATTTTAATAAATTCGGTCTTTTATTTCAGCCCCCCATCGGAAGAAAAATCTGAAAAAATCACCTAAGATTTGTAGTCGTGCTACAATCACAATTTCCGGAAAGTTTGCATTTTTTAGTCGACAAATTATTTTTCGTTGGTCGAATGGAATATTATGTTTGTTTTATATATAGTATAAACTGTCGTGACAGAAAAAAAACTGGATGAGAGAGAGAGTAGCATATAGTAAAAAAAATAAACTGAAATAGTTATAATTATTGTTTTGTTGTAATTTTTTGACGAATACTTCTAAAATATGATGTTTGAATATAAATTGATTCTAATTAAAAACTCAAATTAATTCTTGAACAAGTGAAATAGCATTATTTCCTAATACAACTTAAATAAGCTATCATGATAGCATAAAATTTTGTTATATTATTACCATATGAAACTATCCTTGCTTTACGGGATAGAATTACGCGCTAACTTCACAAAGGTATTTGTATATGTTTTTTACCATTATGGATGAAAAGACGTTTTCGATCCAGTAAACTAACATCGAAAGTAGATTTTTTATGAAGATAGTTGAAAAATGGTTTCTTTGAAACATGTTCTAACTTCTAATGAATAATTTAATAACATGTAAAATGCAAATTACAACCGAATGTAAGCGATAACGTAAGAACTAGTTCTATTAGTAATATGTCGTCCTCTAGCAATTATAACTATCACAATAAATAAAACATCAAGTTTCAAATGTTATCTCATAACAGCCAGATTCGTGTCATCATCCGTCACATTGAAAACTTTCATTTATTCGACATCGAGATAAATAAAGCTCACTTCTATAGCACAGTATAAAATAAACGAAAGTAATCCTTCATTATCTTTTTCTGACAATACCAACTTTTAAAATCACACAGAATTTATTTCTGTTGATTGCAAAATAAACAAACAACGAGAAAAAACTAATTAAAAACTTTTCGTAATCTCCGATAAAAAAAAAACAAAAGAAAACTTTACCAAGTTCGTTAAGAATACAGCAAATACAATTTTATACAAAAAACATTTTCATTTAAAATAAAATGACCTTCTAATTAAATCATTAGAATTTTACGCGTACTTTAACTAACTTAACTTGATTTCTTCAATCCTTTTATTTATCTTCTAAAAAGAATGACGAAAATGCTATTTATTTACTTAGTTTTGTTTTTTGTTTATCTTGAGTAGAATTAATTTTGTTGTTGTTTGGTTTCATGAATTTTTATTTGTTTCAGGTTTTGTTGACAACAATCATTTTTAATGTGATAAACCTTTAAAAAGTTATACTATATGTATATAGTACTATAAAAATTAAAAAGTTATACTGTGTCTGTCTAAGGATTCAAACAAGGCGCTGAGGAGGAAAGGTTCGAATTCATCCGAAACACGAAAAATGTGAAGTGGAGATTTTTTTCTGAGAAACTTCAAATCATACCTTTGAATTGGAAAAATTCCAATTATGTACTTCTTTACTTATACATGAGTTTAATTGATATAAAATATTCGCAATAAATTTAAAATTCCCTTAATGTAGTCAATATAAATACATATATGACTACAAATTGACCAAGTGTAAGCTATTGATTTCACATTGATTGGAAACAATCAATAATGACTTTACAATCGTGACCTAGCATGTTAATTATAGAATAGAAATATTCCCCATTCTATGAATTCACACAAAGTATTGTCTAGAAATTTAATGCGAAAAATCCCATATAATGTAAAAGGGCTATTATTTTGAAAACGTACAATTTTTGTCGATTTTTAAATTTTGAATTTTTAAAAAATCAGAAATTTTGACATACTGTTCGTATTGACGAAAGAAAACAAAGTAATTTCGGGATTTTTTTTTTGAGTGCTCTGAATCGGTGTTATGCGCGGTTGAATTTTTGAGACTTTTTCATGTAGTTTTGGTAGTGGTGTTTTGTTAATAGGTGCCACAAGTTTCATGTGATTTATGTTTGTTTTTGCAAGTCCAAAGAAAAATAGTTGAATAATCGAAATTTGTAAGTTGGAAATTAATAATGTCTCTCGCGCCTCCTAGCGGAAAAAAGAACCGCTAGGAGGCGCGATAAATCTTGGTGTTTTTCAAAGCTCATATCTCAAAAACCGTCTTTTATTTTTGTTTTTCAAAAATTTTAAAGTAAACACACAGTTATGAAATTCAAAAAAAAGAGTGAAAGATTCCATTTGGATTTTTTATACGATTTTTTAAAGTTTAGTATTTGAAAAATTCACATGTGTTTTTTTATCAAGATAATTATTCTTTACTAAATGTGAATCTAATATATTGAAAACTTCATATTTTGACATTTGTACTAAATTTGAATATATTGTGCATTACTCATTGAAACACAGAATTGGTGATCCCAACGATCGAAGATTTTGATATACTTTCAACATCTTAACACTAGCATTTAAGACGAAGACTATTATAAATACATATTTTTTTCTTTAAAAATCATAATTTAATGAAACAATATTAATATTATAAACAAATACATTACAAAATTAATTTATGTATTTTTTTCTCCTTTAAATTGGTATATTTCTGATTATCGGAATAGTGTATTGATATCCGGTTAAAAATAGTTAAATCCTTGAGTTCCACTAATTCCTGTAGTTCGATAACTCCTGAAGACACATATGAAAATTTCATAAAGTATTTGATTTTTTTTAATCAAATTTTCACCCATTCAAATAATTCCATTGCTGTTGATATTTTTTCTCCTTTAAGCGATGCTCTCCGAGCTTCTTTTAAAGTATGCCTCCTGTCCCATCCGATGGATCCTTTGCATGGCCAGTTGCAAAGAGATGTCATTCAGCAGGTATTTTTTAATCATCAATATGTTTGCTAAGATTTCTAAAATGAACCATCCATAAAAAATAAAAAAAATTTAATACTTGGATATATTTATTGATGTTTTTCACTGAATTCAATGCACCTTCTCTGATATTTATGACCTGCAACTGTATTATGCATTAGATGATCAGATATAATGACAAAAGATAAGACCTCTAATTTATCATTACATGATTTGTAGTAAACTACGATTGGGTGGATTATGGCTTAAACTTTATTGACATGTGCAGATTGCATCTCATTCTGGGTTATCTTCGGGCCCCACATGCACTTTGGCCTTCTCGTGACAAATAGTAATGATATTTTATAGGTATTCAAATATCAGATGACTGCGTTCATTCAAACAAAGTTTTTAAACCTAAAGATTTTTTTTATATTATCCCACATTTAAAAGTGTTAGGTTGTCAATTTGTATTACTTTTTTTCATGTATTTATTTCAATAATTCTAATTTGATAGTTTTATAATGTTTTAATGTATTGGTTTTCCAATTTGTATCTTTTTTTTTTGATATAAGTTAGGCATGTTTAGTGTTAATTATAATAAATTATTAATTAACGTCTCTGAATATCCGAGGATACCATGCCAACAAGGGATTGGGATTAAGTTTGAATAAATTAAGTTTCTCTAAGAAATTTATGAACGCTAACTTTAAAATTTTGAGGATTAAAGCTATCAGGAAAAACCCATGAAGGTAACGCATTCCAGAGATGAGAGACTCTATTGAAAAAATCACGCTGAAAGGTAACAGTTCTGCACATTTTTATATGAACCGTAAAAGGATGGGCTACAACATTAGCTCTGGTGTTACGCGATAGGTTGCCTAGTTCAGGTAAAATTGATTTAATCTCTATAGAAGTTCGTTCAGCTATAATGTATTTGTAGAAAATTGTCAGATCAGCAACAGTTTGTCTGTGCTGTAAAGAATCAAGCTTATTAGTGAGAGTTGAGTTGCCAATCAGTTTAACAGCTCTGCGCTGAACAGAATCAAGGCACTTCAAATTACTGTAAAAAGTTCCAGCCCATATGTGAAAACAGTACTCCATACAGGGACGCATAAATGATTTGTAAATTAAAAGAAGCTGTTCGCTATTAAAAAACTTACGACATCGTCCCAAAAAGCCCAATTTTTAAACAGTGTTCTTAGCTAGGTAAAAAATGTGAGAATTCTATTTCAGATTATTTTCAACTTCAACTCCTAGAAGTCTAACAGATTCTTTCTCTACAAGATCTTTAGAGTCGAACTTTAATGAAAACAGGATAGTAAGTATCCAACAGTGTGGATAATCTAGAAAAATGACAAGCCTGTGTTTTACTTGTATTGAATTCAACACTATTAGCGAACCCCCAATCCAAAATAGTTTTAAGGTCCTGGTTTAATGAATCTATCAAATTTGATCTACAGTTGTTAAGCGCTAACTGTGAATATAATTTAGGGTTTTCATGAGACGCATGAAGCGTGCTATCATCAGCAAAACTATGGATAGGACTAATTGTTGAATCCAACAAATCGTTAATATAAATAAGAAAGAGAGTTGGTGACAAAGCAGAACCCTGAGGAACTCCTGCATTAGTTGAAAAGACATCCGATGAAACACCATCAACATTGACTCGAAATTTCCGCTCGGAAATAAAGCTTTGTATCCAAGATATAAGTTGCTCATTCTAACCAATACATCTTAATTTACAAATAAAATTGTTGTGCCAAACTTTATCAAATGCTTTGGATATATCAACAGCAATACCGAAAGTCTCACCATGATTTTCAAGCGATTTATTCCATATACATGAGTGACAAAGGAAAGTAAATCTCCCGCCGCCCTTCCTTTTCGAAACCCGTATTGTCTTTCAACAAGTAGTTTGGAAGACTCTAAGTAGCTCATAATATTAAAATTAATGTATTTCTCAAAAATTTTAGAAACATCCGATAAAATTGAAATGGGTCTGTAATTTGTTGGATCAGTCTTAGTACCCTTTTTGGGAATTGGTTGTACGCTTGCTGTTTTCCATATTTCGGGAAAAACTCCTTCCTTATATGAAAAATAAAAGATTTTAGTAAGGATTGGTGCTAACTCTTTAGCAAAGGATGTAAGAATATTGGGGGAATACGATCAGGCCCAGATGCTTTGTTTGTATTAATTTGTAAAAGCCTTTTCCGAATGATGCTTTTACGAAAAATTATGCGCATCATGTTGTGTGAAACTCTAGGAGTTAGCTTAGGCAAGAAATTGGGTTCTTTAAGTGTAGAATTTTTAGAGAAATGAAAAGAAAGAACATTTTGTTTTGAAAAGTTCCGCTGTAGTCGAGTAAAATTAGGTTTTTACTTCTAAGTCCTCAGGGACAGCTCTGAAATTGATGATTTTTTTTAAAAATGTGTGTTTTTATTTATTATTTGAAATCAGAAACATTACAATGTGCGCAATTAAATATTTATATTGTTTAAATAATAAAAACATATTTTATGGAGTGAAAAAATTTTGTCACGGTATTTATCAACTTTTATATAGTATAATTTAAAAAAATTTGTTTTTTTTTTAGTTTTTAAAAGCTTTAAATTATACGAATATTGTAAGAAAAAAATTGTAAACAATTATAAATGATTTTGTATTTATTTTACATTTAAATATGATAATATTTATAATATTTATAATGATTATAATTTAGAATTACAATTCAGGAAATTCGATAATTTAAATTCGATGATTAAAGTGCAAAGAAGTCCCCATATAATGAATAAGCATTTCCATAATCCCACAAAAAAAATTAAAGTCCTATTTTCATCTAATTTAAATTATATGAGTTGAACATGTATGATTCATAGTAACATAACTCTCTCAATTTTAAAGTTACAACTTCCATTAAAAATTCGATTTATAGACACTTTCAAGGCTATAAGATGATATATATTCCAACATGCCCAAACCCTTCACCTTCAAATTGTTAAGGGTTGAACGACTCGAAAGGAGTGATCCGTGCACTATAATTACGGTGACCATTCGCCCTGTATTTTACAGGACTGTCCTATTTTTTGCCATGCTGCCCCTTGAGATTTTTTTTGCAAATACAGGACAGTACAATGTCCCTTATTTCTTAACTTGATATGCAAATGTCCTCTTTTTTGCATAAACTTTACACGAATATGCATTTAAAATAATAATTTCTCTAAATTTCCCTAAAATTTGTCTTAATTTCCTAAGTATTACAATATCGAGCCAAATGTCAAAATTATAGCCCCACTTATTGGCATTTTTAACGTTTTAGGTCCTAACGATTCTCAAACAGCAAAAACAAATGTTTGTCTGTCTGCGGACCAGCCATTACAACCAATAAACACAAGAAAGCTAATTTAGCGAGAAAAAAATTTGGTACTTCTTTGAATAAAACAAAGTAAAATAAAATTTAGTATTTAATTTTAGTATTGCAGTCATGAAGACGTTTGTTATTAGTCCCTGGGCCAACGACAATTACACAAATTTTATACTTCGTGAGGCGCTAGTCCTTGACGAGTCCGAAAACTTTTGTTCTGCCATTTTCCTCAAATCGGCCGATTTTTCGTTCGCCAAGCTCCATAAAATATGTGGTAATCATCACATGAAATCAGCGTGGGCCTAGGAACTTATATAATTAATTTTTTTAACACACTTTCATTTGAGGTAGGTAGCATAGGGCCGTTACTTTTTTAGCATAATATTTCAGTTAATTAATGTCCTGTATTTTCCTTTCCAAAAAACGGTCACCGGTATAATGCAAAGTTGAAACAGTTATATCTTTGGTATTTTTTATCCCACAGAAAACAAATTAAAACCAATTTTTGGTTAAGAAAAAACCTACGTTTTTGTCTGCAGAATTTTTTTACGTATATTTGTTAGTTTTAGAGTTATTTTGAACAGAAGGAACTGGGACTTTCTTAGGAAATTTGAAAATTCATTTTTCATTATTATCAAACTTTTTTTGGAAAATACGTATTCTAATTTAGCAAAACTTCTGGATCACATAGGTAACAACTAAAATACAGCTTGTTGTAAAGGCGCTATGGTCAATATAAATTCTATTGGGAATGACCGAGATTTTAACGCTGAGTTTCTATTTTGAATTCGAGATGCCCGCATCGTAACTTGGTTTTTAAATGCAAACGACTTGAACTAGTGCCCAATTTAAAGATCTTTCCAATCATTACAAAAAAGTATGACAGTTTTGTCCGAAAAATGCATTGCTTTAACGTTATTTAACGTTGAATTCTTTGAACCAAGTCGTTAAAAAAATATCTCGTCATTGAGCCATAACTTGCTTCATTTTGGACCTACAACCCTCATAAAAACAACAATCTCTTCGTTTTTTTAAGTTTCATTTTTGTTGATTACCAAATTTTTGATAGAACGCTAAGTTTAAGAGTTATTTTCGAAAAACTACCAAAAACCATGCATTTTTTAACGAACAATATAAGTTTTCAATCGCGAATAACTCGAAAAATATCGATCTACCGAAAAAACCCTCTATAACATTTTATACTTCAAATGTATCCTTTTATCTATTTTTGGGGTTACTTTGAGTGAAAAATATTCCGCCCTCGAGTAGAAAGAGGGAACCCACCCCAGGATAAAAGGGCACATCAGCGCTATGCCACTTTCGTTCCTGGAGCCATTCCTAAACTACTCACCAAATTTCATTTTAATCGGACAAGGTTCAAAGAATTCGGAGCGGAAAACGTATCTGTTCGTAAAATTCAGCAAAGTATCTACATTAATGACAAATGTATACAATTATTTTATTGCATAAATTTGGTTAAAAAAAATAATTTGTTCATAAATTTTGTTTATATTGTTAATATTGGTTTAATATAAATATTTAATTGCGCACATTGTAATGTTTCTGATTTCAAATAATATATAAAAACACACATTTAAAAAAAAAATCATCAAAATCGGAGCTGTCCCTGAGGACTTAGAAGTTTTACGAATTTTGAAGATAATTTTACTCGACTACTGTTACTAATGAATATTAATACTAAAACTTTATTTGCAATGGGCTTTTATTATATTAATCGCAAAATTATTGATGAAAACATAAAATTCAGATAAGTATTTTTTGGGTATTTGAAGTATATTTGAGTTTTAAGTTTTCATCAATGATTTTGGATTTCTTTCAAGCTTTCTATCAAATTTTCTATATTTTTATTAAAAAATTTAATTTTTTTTTTTTTTTTTTTTTATTCAATGTTAGGCATGTTTAGTGTTAATCAATATAGATCAACGTCTCTGAATATCCGAAGATACCATGCTAACTAGGGAACTAGGGTTCGAAAGTATTATTCAATTTTCTTTCAGGAATTTATTAACGTTGATCTTAAAGTTTTGAGGATTAAAATTATCAGGAAAGACCCACGCCGGTAAGGCATTCCAGAGATGAGAAACTCTGTTAAAAAAATCGCGTTGAAAAGCGACAGTTCTACACCTTGTCACTTGAACCGTAAAAGGATGGGCTGCTATTGATGCTCTGGTGAAACGCGCGAAGTTTGCTGGTTCAGGCAAAATCGATTTGATCTCCGTAGACGCCCGTTCGTCCATAATATACTTGTAAAATACCGTCAAATCAGCGACGTCTCTTCTATGTTGCAAGGAATCAAGCTCGTTAGTAAGAGTCGAGTTGCCGATCAATTTAACAGCTCTCCGTTGTATAGAATCAAGACATTTTAAGCTACTTATGTAGGCTCCACCCCATATGTGAGAGCAATACTCCATGCAGGGACGAATAAATGATTTATATATTAAAAGAAGCTGCTCGCTATTAAAAACCTTACGACAACGACCCAAGAATCCTAATTTTTGAACAGCGTTCTTAGCTAGGTTAAAAATATGAGAATTCCATTTCATATTATTTTCAATCTCAACTCCTAGAAGTTTAATAGATTCTTTCTCTTGAAGATCATTTGAATCAAACTTTAATAAAAACGGATTAGGTGTTGATAACCTAGAAAAATGACAAACTTGAGTTTTACTTGTGTTGAACTCAACACTGTTAGCAACTCCCCAATCTAAGATGGTTTTTAAATCAATATTTAATGATTCTATCAAGTTTGATCTAGCGACATTAAGATTTGATGGTGCATACAAATTTGGCATTTCATGTGACGCATGAAGTGTGCTTTCATCAGCAAAACTATGGATGGGATTAACTGTTGCATCTAGTAAGTCATTAATATAGAGAAGAAAAAGAGTAGGTGATAAAGCGGAACCTTGAGGAACACCAGCATTAGTTGAAAAGATATTCGATGAAACACCATCAACATTGACCCGAAATTTGCGCTCGGAAATAAAGCTTTGTAACCAAGAAATAAGTTGTTCATCTAAGCCGTAGCATCTCAATTTGCAAATAAGATTATTGTGCCATACTTTATCAAATGCTTTGGTAATATCAAGAGCAACGCCAAAAGTCTCACCATGGTTTTCAAGCGACTTGTTCCAGATATGCGTGACATAAGAAAGTAAATCTCCCGTCGCTCTTCCTTTACGGAATCCGTATTGTCTTTCTTTAAGTAATTTTGACGACTCTAAGAAGCTCATAATATTAAAATTAACATATTTCTCAAATACTTTAGAAACAACCGACAAAATTGATATAGGTCTATAGTTTCTTGGAGCCGTTTTAGCACCTTTCTTTGGAACTGGTTGTACACTAGCCATTTTCCATATATCAGGAAAAATTCCTTTCTTATATGACAGATAGAAAATTTTAGTTAGGATTGGTGCTAACTCCTTAGCAAAAGTTTTAAGGATAATTGGAGGAATACTATCAGGTCCAGATGCCTTATTAGTATTGATTTGTAAGAGCATTTTCCGAATGACATTTTTACGAAAAATTATCCGCCCCATTTTGTTAGAAATTCTAGGAATTGGTCTAGGTAGGAAATTGGGTTCTACTAATGTAGAATTTAACGAGAAACAGTTACCCAATAAATGCTTTTTCTTTAGGGTCAATAACAGGCATATCGTTATCAATAAGAGGAGGTATAGAAGACTTACAAAAATTTCCTTGAACAGCCTTGACGGCTTTATAAAAATTTCGTGAACCAGTAGGTTGCTCAGCAAATTTATTAGCTTTTTTCCTAATAAATAGATGTTTCTCTGCATCTATTAATTTTCTACATAAATTTCTTTCTATTCGGTATAATCTGAGGTTTTCATCAGATTTGTTTTGAATAAACTTTTGAAAAGCCTTTTTTTTAATTTTAATTGCTTTTTTACATTTACTTGAAAACCATCGATCAACCTTCGGAACAATCAAACTATTTGGAATAAACCTGCGCATACCCATGTGTATTATTTCTGAAAAATTGGAAGCAACGATGTTAGGATCTTGGCTGAAAAGACAGTTGCGTTTCCAGGGAAACCATTTAAAAAAATCTCTAAGTCCCTGCCAATTTGCAGCTTTATAATCCCAAACAAGACGAGGATTAGCTTTAAACTGTTTAGGTACTTGTATATTTAAATGTGTGGAGATCAAATTATGATCTGATCCACCCAAAGGCTCTGATACTTTAAATTGAACCAACGAAGGTTCATTTATCAAAAACAAATCGAGCAAGTTACCACTTTGGCCAGGAATATCAGGAACCCTGGTAGGCTGATCTATTATCTGAGTGAAATTATGATAAAGAGCAAAAAGTTCAGCTTCTTTACCTAATTCATCAGTTTTAGAGCTGTGTGTAAGCCATTCTTTATTATGAACATTGAAATCAAATGTATTTTAGTCAGAAATACATATAAAATTATTGGTAAAATCTTAAATTTGGCCCCAAAATTTTGTTCCGCCTCAGGCCCCTTAAAGACATAATCCGCCACTGCTAACGAATACCTATCTTGCATTAACAATTGCTGATAATGTATTTCTTCGTAAAATTCAAGAGATTCTGTAAAATTCAAAAGATTCCTGTGTAAGCTTCCCCAATATTTTTACAATCATTACATATATTTGTTGCACAATCCTCTGTATCATTAGGTCTGCACTCAGTCACCTTACCTCTGCACTCAGTTTCTTAAGAAGATTTTTTACATTTTTTATTAAATAACATTTTTTATTAAAATTAAATTTTATTAAATTTTATTTAAAACATCAAACGAACATATACAAACATTGGGTGTTTCAATAGGTTCAGCTAAAATACATTTATTAATTCTTGTTGGTCTTAATTCTTGTTGATTTCATAATTCTTGTTGGTCCATTGGCATTGTTCTAATAATATCAATTGTAATTCAAATTGTAATTGCAATTTCTTTCGATGCGGTTTTCGAACATTAAAACAATTAGTGGATTTCAATGTTTTTTACCGGATATCACTACACCCGATAAAATAATTGCCAAAATGTTTTCCTTTTCCGATAATCAGAAATATTTCAATTTAAAGGCAAAAAAAATATATAAATTAATTGTTGAATGATTTTTATAGAAAAAATATTTATTTTAATAGTCTTATTCTTATGTAAGTGTTAAGGATGTTGAAAGTATATCAAAATCTTCGATCGGTATTCTAAATAAAAACCTGTGTTTCAATGAGTAATGCACAGAACATGTTTCAAATTTAGTATAGATGTCATAATATAAAGTTTTCAATATATTAGATTTATATTTAGTATAGAATAATTAACTTGATAAAAAAACACATGTGAATTTTTCAAATACTAAGCTTTAAAAATTCGTATAAAATATCCATATGGAATCTTTCACTTTTTTTGTAATTTCATAGCTTCAGGAAGGCGGGAAGGTTCAAATTCATCCAAAACACGAAAAATGAGAAGTGGAGTTTCTTTTCTGAGAAATTTCCAACTACACCTTTGATTTGAAAAAATTCCAATTACTTCTTTACTTATACTACGTTCACATTACCATGATTTCAAACAATTTATGATTTCAGCTGGATTATCAGCTTGTTTTGGTTAATTTTTGTATACAAAATCCAAATCATGTTGAAAGATGATTTCAATGAAATCTATTTAAAATCACACTAAGCACCCCTGAATTTTCGATTTTCGAAAAAAAATTGCATTCCTATTTCTAAAGTGACATTTAATAAAGCAAATATTTTGTTTTGAATCCAAATAAAAAGATGGCTATTGTAAAATTTTAATAATATTTTGAGTCATACAAAAGATTTTTTTTTTTGGAAATTGAAAGTTTTGACTCAAAAATAATAGAAAAAAATAAATAAAAAAAATTTAAAAAACACACTTTTTGAAAAACGAACTAAAAAGTAGAAAATAAATTTTGCATTAACACCAGCGTTGTCTTTTATAATTATATTTCCTTTGAAATTGTTAGAAGAAAAAATATTTAAATGGTATTTAACACATCTTAGCATAGATGCAAATATTAAATTTTTGACTAATTTAAAATGCTAATTTTCGATTGACAAACAGTTTTCCGTTCCCATTTGTTACATAAAATAAAAGTGGGTGACGCATACATTAATATAGAAAAGGAACAAATGTATTCTATGTTAATCTCTAACAAGAGTGACTACCAACGTTTATTCCCTTTCCTTTCTGAATGCGCCACCCACTTTTATTTTATGTAACAAATGGGAACGGAAAACTGTTTGTCAATCGAAAATTAGCATTTTAAATTAGTCAAAAATTTAATATTTGCATCTATGCTAAGATGTGTTAAATACCATTTAAATATTTTTTCTTCTAACAATTTCAAAGGAAATATAATTATAAAAGACATAACGCTGGTGTTAATGCAAAATTTATTTTCTACTTTTTAGTTCGTTTTTCAAAAAGTGTGTTTTTTAAATTTTTTTTATTTATTTTTTTATTTAAGAGTTTTTAGTTATATAATTTTACCTACAAATAAGTTAACCACATTATTTCACAGAAAATACACCATAAGTAAAACTAGCACTTAAACCACTTACCGAAAATTTAATATTCTTTGAAATTTAAAGTAATTTTAATAAGGTTAATTGCACTATAACGTTATTTAAACATCCAGTGTAAAATTTTAGTACGTTTCTTTGCTCATTGTATTAATTTTAAGTTGTACATAAACGGAAAAAACACTTTAAAAAGTAAAAATTTGCACGACCATAATATTATGCACAAAACTTATAAGCAGCTTGCTTGGTAATTAAATATTAATTAAATCAAAACAAATCGTTTGATCCACATAGTCAAAAACATTATAACATATATTGAATTTGAAACATTTGTTTTAATAAACAAAACCTAAATAATACTTTTTTAATAAAAAATCAACTAAGTATGTATTGAAAAATAATTAATTTAAGAAACAATATCAATGCAAAAAAATAATATATGAATAAACGTTAAAAAATTATATTTAACTATTCATTTCATTTCTTCACAAATAACTGAAATCAATTGGTTCACGACTAGGGCATGGTCGATTAATCGATTGGGACTAAATATCGATTAACGATTAATATGAAAATTTTAACACCGATTAATCGATTAATCAATTAAATAAAATTTTCACTAATTCTAATATTTTTAATTTTTATTAAATTTTTTTTTTAAACAAATACGCGCGGTATATCATATTTAAAAGTTCAACTTTTACAATGACATAAGAAAAAATACAAATTTATTGGCTATCTATGTATTAAGGGCGTAAAGTAGGTCTTTTTTTGCATAAGAGTGAAATTGTTGCTCTAGGCGAAGGCAAAAAAGATACTTTGTACTCCGAATTACATACAAGATTTTTGTCTTGTTTCATTAATAGGATCTGTATCTCGCTCTGTCAGTGGAATTTTCAGACTTTACAAAATTATGTGTTTAAAAATATACTGTTCTAATTGAAAATGATAAGAAACTATACAAGCTGTATCCTTCATAGTGGAAAGTATACTTCAAACCATAGTTTACTGGTTGGATTAATAATAAAAATATTACTTAAGGCCAAGTAAAGATTTTTTTTTTAAATAAATTTGTAAATTTTAAACATTTAAGTAAATTTAGATTAATCGATTAATATTTTTTTTGTTCGATTAATCGAACAATTTGCGAAATGATCAATTAATCGAACAATCGATTAATCTAACCATGCCCTATTCACGACCGAATTTATTAAACTCAATCATTACTTTAGCCCATAAACTGTTTTATGAATATATGTTTATGAATTAAATTAATAATAAAACAAAACTGTAAATAGAAAAAATGATTTTCTCTTCAAATCTAATTGTTTAACCCATACATAATTCAAATTTAACTGGGACCTATATTTGTTACGCTAATGTCTACTTCTAAACTGTATGAATTTTTGTTATATCTGATCGTCGCGGGTATGTTTTTTTCTCTCTGAACTATGTTTGAGAAAATTGTTTTAGCAACACTAAGTTGACGGCTTTTAGCATCATATTTATTCTGTCTAATTTCTCTTATTCTTCATAGTTGAGAGATAAAAGCATACCGCGACGACCAGATATAACAAAAATTCATACAAGTTTTTTTCGGAAAAAAGGTCTAAATTATAGAGCTTTTTCCTTAAAATTCGAATCGTTATATAACTGTAATTGACAGATTACATACAGCAATGATAATTAGAAATCATTAATTATGTATTAAAATGTATTGAAAAATAATAATCATGCAACTATAGTAAAACAAACTTAACGAGAACACAAAACAATCTGGATTTAGAAGAAATAACAATTATTTAAAATTTTCGAAATACAAATCACTCATTATTTACAATTTAAGGCCATTTTTTCATATAAAAATGACAAAGATGTGTAATATGTCCTCTATTATAATGAGATACTCAGTATGAGCAAAGCGCGGTAAATGGGCATTCAGATCTTATGGATTTTCATATTTTCATACATAATAACTGATTGTTAATTATCATTGCTGTATGTAATCTGTCAAATACACCAAAATAACGATTTGAACTTTAAGAAAAAAGGTCTATAAGCTTTGATCGAAATGTCATACTTTTATTTTTTTTTGTGTTCATTATTTATAATGTAAGGCCTTTTGTCCATATGAAATGACACAAACATGTATGATATAATAGATGTAAGATATAATGATATACACAGTATTACCAAAATTCCTTCGCTCAAAATGAGTCAACCAGAGGATGGGGATTTCAGTGCAATTCTTTAAGGTCTTTCAGAATGAAGAAAAATTTGAATTTTTTTTCTTCAGATTTATAAAGTTTTTTGCTTTAAAAGTTTTAGAAATACGTACTGACTGCTTCAACAAACTTGTCTTTTCAATTTGGGATCAATCACATAATGGGAAGTTACTGAAAAATGAATCACAAAATTCCACCCATCAAAGCTCTCAAGAGTCAAGTTAAATAAAAGTGTGTAAAAACAAATTTGTTTGGATATTTCTAACATAACATATTTATTTAAAAATTTGGCTCATTTTTTGATAATTTACAAATAGATGTCATGCTTAATCATATTAATAATAATGTGAACGGTTTTTTGAAAACTTGAATTTTAGGTGATTTCGAGCTTGATTTCATCGTAATATGAACGTACTATTACTTGAGTTTAATTGATCTAGTCTAATTTTGAGTCTAATTTTTATTCCAAATTAGCTCCAAATTTACAAAAAGGCGTTAATTCGTGTTCTTGAGATATTTAATTTTAAAGATTTTTAGTCCGATTAAAATTCGAATTGTTCATTATTTTCTCGAACTTCAGCGGTGAAAATTTTTTGATGATATGATATATGATGATATTTTGATGATTTTTTGATTGTTCGAAAAAATAATGAACAATTAGAATTTTAATCGAAATAAAAATCTTTAAAATTAAATATCTCAAGAACACGAATTAACGCCTCTTTGTAAATTTGATATATTTCAAAGTAAGGTTAGATATTTAAAAAAAAAGTTAAAATTTAATTGATTTTAAAATTTTTTGTTAACAGAAGTTGTTTGAAAAAATGAAGAAAAATTCGAATTTCAGTCGTACTAAGAATCTTTAAAATTAAATATCTCAAGAACAAAAGTTAACGCCTCCATATATTTTAGAGTAAGGATAGAACTATTTTCAGAAAAAAAATTAATTAAATTCCAATTGATCTTCGACCCTAGCGCTATCTTTATAGCCGTTCTTGAGCAATTTAATTTCAAAGTTACATCGGATTGGCAGAATTTTCATTTTTCATGCATGTTAGTGTGCCCCTATGCTCAAACTATGCACTTTAAAAATTTTTTTAAAAATAAATTAAATTTTGTTCATACTACTTATATGCCAAGTTTCAGGAAAATCAAAAATGGTCAAGTTTTCACAACTCTGTCTAGAAACACGTTTTTCATCTATAGGAAATTAAATGTTCTATGATGAAACGGATTATTTTGTCTTCAAATAATTCGATAAATTGGTCATGCAAATTGTGTTAACTTTTTCGAATTAATTAATATTTAAATATGAAAAAGCTAACTCAAAAGAAGAGTCGGTGAAATTAAATCATTGGAAGTAGTCGTTATAATAAAAATTAAAAAGAAGCCGTTAATTTGTTAATTATTAAAACTGAGTAGTTGATTTGTTGAATCAGTTAAAATAATAGATTTGGGGGGAAATTTTATAAAAAGAATTGAATTGTGAGAAGTGCAAATAAAATATTAGGAAGTGAGGTTTTAATCTTACAAATAGTTATTAGAGTGACAAATCTAAATAATAGAGTGGAGTTCTATAGAATTTCTGATAAATTAAATATCACAATATTATATACTTATATAGTAATCTTAATGCTTAATATAAAACTTTAAGTTAAAGAACAAGTCATAGAAATTCAAATAAAACACTATTTGAAATTCAAATAAAACAAAAAATTGAATTGAAAAATCGAAAAATTGGATCACCAACATATAAGTGACTTTTATTTTTAACCAAGAAAGTGTGATTATGATGACCCACATCGCCTCGAACACAACATTATGTCAAAGGCAGGGACTGGAGTACACATGGTTGTCATCACTCTTATAAATCAAAACTTAACCAAAAACTGGCACTCCCTGTGTACAAGTTAAAAGTTACTCAAAGTTCTAAATTGAAAAACATTTAAGGGAAAAAACACCAATTATTAAAATAAGTTTATTGGATTTACGGAACATAATTAAATAATATGAAAACTGAGCTGATAATTTAAATTCAAAGTATAGACAAGTTTTAAAACGAATCAAGGGTTTTAAAACGGAATGTTCGAAGTTAGAATGAATTTGGTACAAGCTGAAGTCGCAATAGACAATTTATAAAATTTTTCGGTGTAAAAATGTATATTATTTTTTAAATAAGTAATAATGTTTAAAACTGTTTCTCTCGCTATTCCTTTTAAAACGGATCAACAAAATTTTTGTTAAAACTGTTCGAGTATTTTGTAGACTTTGAATACTTTAAAAATGAAATATAAATTATCGAAATTTGAATAGGTTTGTCAATCTAAAACTATTAAATTAACAACTTTGTCTCCAAAATTTAATAACAAACACTTCTTGAAATACTGCTATAAAATCTACTCATATAGTTTTAAGCCTTGAAAACAGATAAACTGATATAAGTGTGCAACAACTCACGTCAGCGCTCTATCTGCTCGACAAAATCAAAAAGTCACATATTCCGCAATATATGTTCAAAGTTTTCTTAAAGCTAGAAATACACATATATACATACACATGGGTCACTGACTTTTATGATCTGCGTTAGTTAAATATTTTTAAAAACCAGTTATGTGTTTTTCTTCAATCATACAACTGAAACACAACTTATACAAAATTCATGTAATATGAATATTAGAAAATAACTTTGATATTGAAAACTTTTAAAATACAGATTACATCAGTTAAGCAAAAGGTTAACATTTTAGTGCATTTTACCAATCTGGGAGTCCAAAAGTTTGTGTGACATCTTAATTGTAATTTATATCTGAAAAAAAAACCCTGTTATTTTCTGAAGCATATTTTCTATATGCCAAAATTCTATCACATCTATCAGTTAGTTATAAAATTTAAGAACTTAAAACCAGGGTTGTTCCTTTACGCGTAATCTAAAATAGATTACATTACATGTAATCTATGTAATGTAATCTATGTCATCTATGTAAATTTGGCGTAATCTATTAATTTTGATTTAAGAGAAATACGTGAAAATATTGTATTATCCCTACTGAAAATTTTTTCTTAAAAGACATGATCAAAAATATTGCCAAAAACAAGATCTTGCGATCTTGAAAAATGTTAATTTATTGCTAAAAAATTTTAGAATTCACATATCAATTAAATATATTACATTATAGTTTACATTATAGATTACACGAAAATATCTCGCGTAATTTACACGTAATCTATGCGTAATCTATACATGTAAAGTAATCTATTTTGTCTACGGCACAACCCTGCTTAAAACTATCGTCCAATTAGTTGAAATGGATGATAAAATAAAAACAAATTTCGATTTCAAGTCATTTTCCTTTATAAATAATTTGTTTTCATTTTGCTTTTTATGATTTTCAATGTAATCGTAAATATTTTGTTGAGCTCTTTTTTTATTAATTTTATAAATGTAGGCAAAAACAACATGCTTATCTATTTCTACAAAAATAAAAAATACAGCAAAAACAATATATAATTTTAAGCAAATAAAAAGTAAAACTCAGAGAAAAAACGCTATAAACAAGGGCAACGCTAATTAAGTAATGGTATCTTTGAAATTTGTATGCCCATGGCATAGCCAGAAGAATGCTTAAATATCACAAAAAACATTGAACCTTCAACAATTAAATTGGTTTTGTTTTTAAGGTTAATGATAGTTCCATTTATTCAATACACGTGTCTCGAGCTATAAATTTAAAATTGATTAAGGATATCTTTAAAAAAATAAAAGAAAAACACAATGCTTTGGAATTTAAATTATGTTTTGTTCACAGAGGATTAGTTTTTCCGTACGAAAATAATTTCCGTCTTCGTTTATTGATTTCCGTTTTTTCTTGAATTTTGTTGAATTTCCTAGACGTTTAAATACACTCTTATTAAGGTTAAGCCAGATATCGTACTAGAACTCAAATGTTAATTTTTTTCTCTATTCTTATAAGGAAGCGGAAAGAAAATATATAAAAGCTAAATACGATTGTATTATAGAAATGAGTAAAATAAAGTCCATTAGTGAAGTCACAATAAACCACGTAAGAGAATTGTGTCGATAATTATATAGAAAAACAAAATGATGATAATGATTATAGGGATTGTTAAACCAACTTGCGCTCATCAAAATAAAATGCTAACAATTATTTTTAATTATGAAAATTATTTGTGTGTAGCTTGTGATATTTTTCGCTACGATTGTTTACTAAGAATAAAATAAAAATTATGATTACAGATAAACAATTTAGTCTTAACTAAATTTACTGTAAAAAATGCATATGTTTGACAGTGTTCTAGCTTAGTATAATAAATAAATATCAATATGAGTTTTATTTAAACACATACCAGAATTTGAACAAAACAACATTGATCTTGAAATTTTGAACAATTGGTCAATAGACCAATAAAAAAAAGGAGATCAAATATATATTATAATGAGATGCTAAACAAAAAAACAAAAACTATTCAATAAGTTTTTATGCAGCAGAATAAATTTTTTGAACTAACCAGAGCTTTAGTTAAACTTTCATACTAGTGGGTAACAGTGCTACATTGGTTTCTGCTGGGAATAAGAAAAATTCTGATTATATTACCTTTATACAGCACGACGTGTTATTAAAGTGTTTGCTCGGTGACTTGAAGTCAGTTTTGATCCCATATTACGACATCCTATATTACGAAGGTCCTATATGATCCTATATTGCGACATCCTATATTACGAAGCTATTGAGTGATGAATTTAATCCATTGTTGTCTAGGTATTTCTCCCCGACGAACAGCAGCTGGTCGTTGTTGTAATACTTTTTTATCATTCTGTCTAAAGGGGAACTTTCTACATGACCAAAAAATCTAATCCGGTTGGATTTAATGAATCTGATTACATCACAGCCTCTACTCTAAATTGTTGCGTAATTTAATGATTCATTCGGCTTTTATACTGATTTTCAGCAACTTAATATGGACCATAAATTTTTCGTATGATTTTTTGTCAAAACAGCTTAATAAAAATCTGGATCCGTTTTGTAAATTTGAAAAAGTGGTTATACTCTACTAGAAAAATGTACAAAAAGATCTTCTATCCTACTCAGGAGAGAAGAGCCCCAGGAGTGGATTGATATCAACATAGCTGAATTTCAGTTTTACGCATAGCATATAGCTTCAGTTCAACAGATCCTTTAAATAAGTTCAAAAACTCTTGAAGATCGAATATCACCACCTTATACAATCATTTCGGAGTCGGAGTTGGATCTAAAATTTAAAAAACATGGAGTCAGAGTCGCTTAATTTTGGAGCCGTCTCCTCAGGTCTGGTTCCAACAATGGGCCACAAAGCTCAATAGGTCGTGTGTTAAAATCTGGTTTCGAAAACTGTATCGGCTATCAGACATAATATCAATATCAATATCAATATCCAATATGACATATATATATATATATATATATATATATATATATATATATATATATATATATATATATATATATATATATATATATATATATATATATATATATATATATATATATATATATATATATATATATATATATATATATATATATATATATAATAAGACATTATAATTTGAAAAACAATGGTATGACAAACAAATAAACAATGGTATGACAACCATCTTTATTTAAACTATATAGCTAGTAACAAGTGTGTAGCAGCAACATTGCTCTGAATATAAATGACTATAAATTAATGATTATAAATTGGCCTTACTCTCAATTTGATAAACCCAATTCTCAAACCACTTTCTGGATACGATCACTGATTAGTAATCAAAAACACCACTAACACTTAAAACTTCATTTACAAAAATTAGCTTAAAAATAATTTCTATTTACAGTACAGTGTTTCGTTTACACTTAATTGTAATTGTCGTTTACAATTAATTTATTTCACTTGTCACTGAAACTATCGCAATTTTAATTAGAACTTTACACCATCACAAGTTTAAAATAGAACTAAAACTAATTCTACAAGAAGAAATTCCTTATATATAATTCTGCATAATTTCTCAATTATTCGAGTTCACTTTCTTTACGAAGAAACCTCGAGAAAAGTCTAAGAATATTCTATAATATTATTTTATCTAACATGTTGATTTGATTCATAAAATCATTCATGTTTATTTCATGTTGACCCTTGTTCTAAGAAACGAAAGTGACCTTGATTTTTGAATAATTGTACATATGTATATCGAAAATTGAAGTTGAATACAATTATGTTTTGTATTTCAGTGCGTTTATGTAGAATCGTAAAGCAATATAATAATTATCAAAAACTTATACCTATATACCTACTAAAAATCAATAAAAAGGCAACCTATTAAAAGTACTAAATTTGAATTATTTTCATTTCACTAATTAAATCTTTTAAACTTATTAAATCTTTAGAACATTTGTTTCTAACAATTTCATTTATTGTTGACGATTTTTAATTTGTTCCTAAAACCATTTTTGTAACCAGCATCACAAATAAAATCAACAAATTAACGATTTATTTTTTAAAATTTCTTTTCGTTTTATAAAACGAAACAGTATTTATAAGAAATGTGTTTTCTTATTTTGATTTTCAATAAAATCTTATATCAGAAATTTTATTTTGAGCTTTTTTTTTGCAGTAATTTTCTTATATTGGCGATGAAAGGAAACAAATAGTTTTGTATTTTCTTGTGTTTGTTAAATAAAAACAAATCACATAAATAAATAAAACAAATAGAATCCTTTATGATTTTAAGTTATTAAAATTGTATATATCGTATTTTTGTACTTGTACGACTTGTTTATTTCTAAGTTTGAGTTGGAATGTTAGTTATTGTAACAAAAGATAAATTAGTTTCTGGTCTCTGGAAATGATTTTTAGAATTTTTTGTTAGTTGATGTGTAGCGTTTGGTCGTCTACAATGTTTTTTTTTACTCTACTGCATTTGATGGGTAAATGTATTTTTACTTGCATATATATTATAACTATATTTATTCTTAATTCACGCACTATATATGAACGAAAGAAAATTCCATCTATTGAGTATATTTTAAAATAATCCTTTTTAATCTAAATGCAATCGAAATTGCATTAATCAACATATGTTAATCAGTTTTGGTTAATTGTATTTCATAACTTGAACAGTAAAAGTTAAAATTAAATTATTTAAAAATACAGAGTGGAATATAATCCGGTAATTTTCATGATTGCCTAAATAAAACCGGAGTTGTGTGTCGTGTACAATATAAATAAAAGCCAAGAAGCACGCGCGAAAACATCCACGTTCAGATAATAATAAACTAGGATAGTTTCCAAAATAAAATAGACGCGTTGTTTCTTGGTATTGTTTGGCTTGAAACTTTTTACAAAAGCAAAAACTGTAAGTAGTTCTTATAATTTTATATTGTGACACCGTTTTGTTTGGCTTGAAAATACAGTTAGGAAACTGTACACGGCATAAGACAACGGAGCGAATCGAGCTAGGAATTTTTTTGGTTTATACTGTTAGTATTATAGCCACAACTCAATATATAAATTACGTAGGCAGAAGATTTTTCTTAAAGGTCGCATCAAATTAGACAAAAATTGAAAATACGGTACGTTATGATTATCAAAAAAAAGAGTAGTTAAATTTAATGTTACTCTTGTAACGAATTAACGGATTAACCAGCTGATTAGTGGTGAATGCATTTATATATATACATAGTATATATTTTGTTAAATCATCGTTGTTATTAATTAATTTATTATATATCTGTATATATTTTCACGTTTGATAAATTTATATATTTTATATTTTTCTTTATATACATACTCAATTCCATATAGAAATTAAGATATTGGGTTGTGTCTCGAGAACGCCATAGTATTTGCAATTGATTTAAATTATTAGTACTTTTAAGTTTGCATGATATTTTCTAAGAACTTTTAAAAAATGTATAATTATATAAATGCTTTATGTTACCTTATGTAACTAAATCATGTATGAACATAATTAGGTATTTAGTTTAAGAATGTCGTTTTACATTTTTGCGTATAATATATCGGTATTTATATATATTTATAATTACATTTATTTACATGTATAATTAATTATTTCGATAATCAAAATATATAAACGATTAATATTTTTCAATAGCTACTCCTTTGATAATTTTTACACTAAAGCGTTTAGGTTGAATGTTTTTGTTTACAGCAACGTGGCATTGTTCTAGATAGTTATAGTGAAGTGGAAATGATCGAATAAGAGTTTTTTTTGATTATGTGATTCAAGGTTTTTCGGAGCTCCATGCAATCGTGGGATTTCCTCGGATGGAGGAAATCAAATAAGGTTCTGGGAGGGTTTGAAAAGAATGATCATCATCATCTGATCATTCAGGTAACTGGATGTCAACATAGTGTCTAAGTGTATATAATAGTGTACCTTCTTCATTGAATGGTTTTCTTTTGAGTTTTCTTTTGTTTGTTATTAACCGTATATAATTAGCAGTACATGCAAGCTCAGAACGGAGATGGTGGAAGATCACGACCCAGAGGCTGACATCTAGCCGGAAAATGTACTGCCCACCATACAATCCAATCTGAGATTTCTGTTAATGCATGATAGTTCAAATGCAGTATTCGATACAAAACTCCATCTAGTTTCCAAATACAATGTATTTGGAACTATCTGAACTAGCATCGTTACAGATGTAAGTAAGTCAAACGTACAATGTTGATACTTAACTGGTTGTGCTTGCTTATATATTTTTAATTTTTTTTTAATATATCAAATCAACAAAGCCTTTCTAGATATACCCACCATTATTGACATACCCAGATTGTTTGCCATGTTCTTTTATTATATATTCATGATGATTAACGAAGAAGTTTGAAAAATCATTCTGAACGATGTATTGGTAGAGCGGTCTCCGTCGTAAATGGAATACGGCGCCTTTGATATACAATTTTAAGACAACCGTCGACAAGCGTCGGAGATTCTAGAACGGTGACAAAACTTAAAGGAATGGCCCATAAAACTTATATGTACACATTTTAAGGAGTTTTTGGTAATTTACAGTTACTAATAATACTTGCGTATTATTCATTTGAACTATTAGATAGATCGGTTTATTAAGACAAAAATGAAAGCTCTGAGTGAATTTGTGAATTTGTTTTCATATTTAAAAAATCTTTATTACTGCCGTTTTCCCCCGAAAAAAAAGAACCGATCCCTTTATTCAAGTAGGATTTATTTTTTGAAAATTTTAAATTAAATGAAAAAAATTTGAATAAAAGGACTTAAAATATAGGGACCGATCTTTCTATTCAAAAATACAGCTCCGAATTAATTTGATAGAAATAAGTTCTTTGATAGAAATAAGTTAATAACAAAGTTCTATACAATTCAATACAAATACAAACAATCAATACTAATAAGTAATAACCATAAATATTTAATTATTTTTGAATTTGTAATGAATCTAAGTCTTTAGGAGAATCTCCTTTCTAGAGATCGAAAATATATTTGGAAAAATAAAATCAAAATATTAAAGTGATAAATACTTAGTTTCATTACAAATTCAAAAATAATTAAATTTGAATAACTAGCTAAAAGCTTTAACTAGCTAAAAAGTAAAAAAATTGTAAATCATAAATATGTTCTAAAATTTATGAATTTAATAATTTATATCCAAAACACTCTTTACAGCTCAATTAATTTTATTATTTGACATATCAAACGATATGATTTTTTAGTTTTGAAAATAAAAATTTTTTTATAAATAAAAGTTATTTAAGTATTAAGGGCAGTAAGAGTGTTTTACCGATTGAGGATATATGTTTTGAGATCAAACAAAGTCGAGATCTCTAATATATCCGAAATCGGTAATACTCTTAATGCCCAAAATGCTTATTATGTTTTTTGCACGATCAGTAAAAATTCAATTAAAATTAATTAAATAATAAAATTAATTTTAAGTTTTAATGTTTTAAAGAAAATATCTTAAAATTTCATTTCAAAATAGTAAGCTCTGCTTTTCATCATAACTTTGTTGGTTTTTTTGTGCAAAACTTATTTTCTTCGAATATTTTTTCAAAATAAATTGCTTTCAAACATTGTAATAACAATATTTTAAAAAGAATATTATTTAAAGTTGAAACTAGTAAAATTGACATACATTATTATCGAATATCGCTTTAATTCACACCCTTAGGTCTCCCTTACCAGTAAGTAATTACTTACCGCCTGCATGATCCATAAGTAATTACTTACCGACCCTTGATTTGAAAACGAAAATTACTTTTTCTACTCCTATCACAGTAAATTATAAATTACATCACACTATCCATGACATGTAAATTGATTATTTCAAATAGCGTGTGGTAAGTAAAAAAAAGCGTGCGGTAATGGATTTTCCTATATATATTACCGCACGCTTCTAATAAGAAGAAAAATTTTTATTTAAAGAAAAATTTGATTTTTAAGAATTAAATATTTCAATTCATTTTGACATAGAATAATATAAAGCCTACCACAATTTGTAAACTATTTGCATTTAATTTATAATTAGTAGTTCATTTTTTCAAGTAATTATATGCGTTTGGGCATTAAATTAAAAACGTAGAAAAAGTATATAACAAATCTCGAGTTGTAAAGCATTTTCCATGCTCGTGAAGATACTGCACTCGACGCTACGCGTCTCGTGCGCAAAATTTTCCCTCGCATGTAAAATGCTATTTACAACTCTAGATATGTAATATACTAATGTTTATTTACGAATCAGTAAACATACAAAATCGCATGATCGTTCAAAAACATATACCAAGAAAAATATATATTTTTCTATGATAGCATATAGAAATTCTATTTTTCTACTCCTATCACAGTAAATTATAAATTTCATCACGCTTAATTTCTTGTGAAAATGGGTTCTTTTTCAACTACAGTGTAAAAAGAATAACAAATTGTAGTTGCTATGGTTTTTCCTATAATTTTACAAAGTTTTTTAAACAAAGCAATCATGAAAAAATAGAATATGAATTTTTAATGAGATGTTGTCAAAAACTTATTTTATAATTTAAAGTAAATATCGATTATATATATGGGGCATTTCACGTCAACTAAGTGTGAAAAAAAAAATTTGCACCTCAAAATTTGGGAATAGGTAGTACTTTATGAGAAAACAATTATCGAATTTTTTCAGATTTTTTGATTCACACCATGGCCGTCAGTGGTGCTCACAAAATTCGAATTTTTGTCTCCATCACAAACTTGTGAATTTTGTAGGAAACTGGGTGCGACTGAAAAAAAAATGAAAAAACATGATTTTGCTAGAATTTTGACCATAGATTACGACAAAAATATTTTCAAAATTTTTTGGGGTAGTTTTCACCCAGATTTTAAGGGTTAAAATTTTAAAACGGAGATTTCGAGAAATATGTCATGATTTTTTTTCAATTTTTTTTTGTTTATTTCTACTTTCTTTTATCTTCTTTCGATTAATTGTTGTTTGGTGATGGGCATCGACCAGGAACTGCCCCCAAAAAAGACCCAAAGGTGAAAAAATGTGGTTTTAGCGTATTATCTCATTCTGTGAGATAATAAACGATAAAAAAATAGTATATTCCTAGATTGTTCCGGTTGCTGATTACGAATCTTAAGTTAAATTTTTAAAAAAACAAAATGGCGGATCAAATATGGCGGCCAACTTTTCTAAAATTATCCAATTTTGAAATTTAAAAAATTTAAAAAACAATACACATAAATATGAAATTAATACATCAAACGTTTTATAAATATGAATTTGTATCGTCATAATTACTTCCAAAAAAGAGAAAAAAACATTGACATTTGTATGAATAAAATTTTTTTATCAAAGCAGCCTTTTCAAAATTTCATAATATGAGAATCAACTTATTTTTTGTTGTCATGGTTAAACAATATGTTTGAAAAAATAAAAAACTAACAAATAACAAATGCTTTTTTACAGCCTCCGTAATATAAAATAAAAATGGCGTTACTTTTGCTGTCGCTAGACGTTACTTTTGCTGTCGCTAGACGTTACTTTTGCTGTCAGGCTAAAAATTAAGACTTTAGCTAACTCCCTAGCGGCAGTAAAGTTAAACTTTACAGCCGTTTGCCGAAAAAAACGTTTTTCGTTCGTAAAAATGTCTCACTCGACGCTAGCGCGTCTGTGATCAAATATTTACTTGCGAAAAAACAATGTTTTCATCTCTTGTAGGAAAATATACTATTTTTTTGCTATATAAATTCGAAAATCACTTATTTTTATGATTAAAAAGACTTGTTCTTCTTCTCAAATAAAAGAATTACTATTTCGTTTATTTGAGAAAAAGAAGCGGTCCCTTTTTCGAGGGAAGACGGTAGTTGAAAGGTTAGTTTAAATATATCTGATTTAAGTATGAGTATTTTGGTCAACAAAACACCCTGAAGTATCATCCAATCCAAACAATAATTGAATAAAGCTACAATTAAACAGTTTAATGCTAATTAAACTCTAAATAACCCACTTGTAAGCCCAAAATGCTAATTCCATTATGTTTTAACTAATTGAAATACAATTTCCAAAAATTAAACTAAAATCTCCATTAAATAAAGTTTTTGGTTAATTAAACATATGCAATTATTATTTATGTTAATTGAATTTAAAAAAAATACAACAAAAAGTTGAGAAGTTACTTTATTCACAAAATTTAATTTAAATGGAAATCCATTGCAGTTGGATACAAAAAATGCAACATACATACCATTTTAAATGTATGGCAAATTGTTAATTCAATTATGCTGGAAGCGGTTTTGTTTTGAAAACTAATGGAAAACGGGTGGAAAAAAAATTATTCGAATATATTCGTTTTCGTAATTTCATTAGAAATAGTTTGGTTATTAAAAAAATATTTCTAAATGCAAACAAACAATTAAAGCATATGTTTGTATACTTTTGAAACCGCTATCAACTGCCGGTAACCATATTAGTGACAATTTTATCTATGGCTACCTATAGGAAATCAAACAGGGGAAATACTAATTATTTTAACATAAATAAACAGAATTTTAAAACAGTTTGGCGAACACAGATGAAAACAATGAAATATGTTTAATATATGGCAATTTTTTTTTAATATAGAAGAAGGAAAGACAATAACATATTTAGAACAAATCTAGCAAATCCGTTTCAAAAAGTGTTTTTCAATTTGCCTATTGTATACAGATAGGGTTGTGCCAAAATTAATGTTTAAAAAATTATTCAGCAATATTAATTTGTTTATTATTATTATAACCTTTAACATCACTTCTTCCCAAATCTCCGATTAAGCCTTATCTATTTCACCCAATTATTTTTATTTTTCCAATTCCTAGATAATAAATCGATCTAATGTTATACACACAATTTAACATATATTTTGGCTGTTTATGCTGTAAAAAGTTCAAGCGGCAGAATGTCCGCTAGAAATAGGTAGATTTTGAGATCAAACAATTTTGTGTACAAGTAGAATCTGATGTATAAGATTAGTTTAAACAAAACAAACTAATTAGGTACAAACAGATATCGAACAAATTTTAAACAGAAAATTAGCTACATATAAGCAAAACTACATCTATGCAATTTTGGAACGTTGTTACGACGGACAAACAAATATCAAATCTACCACAGAACATATGTGTGATAATATATGAAAAACACACCGCAAACCTACTCTATATAATGCGTCGTGCAATTATTGTGAAATATCATTATAGTTTATTTCTAAGAAAAAAAAAATATTTTCTTCTATTCAATTCTTTTTATTTTTTTTTCATTGATTGTTATAAGGTTTTTGCAAATTGTTGTTGTTGGGGATTGTTGCAGACTTTTTTTTAAGCCGTCAAGTCAAAAACCTCTAACTGCAGAGGTTTATATTTAAAAGGAACGGATTTACTCGTTTCCAAAGATTCTATACTTAAGAATCTTTTAAAAATACTTGTATCAAAACTGCCGTTATAACGGATTGAAAATAACAACTTTTTTATAGCCTCTAATTTCTTCACCATAAATCGGATTTTGCTGATTTGCGAACATGTCCAAGATATTAGTAAAACACACATTTTTAAGAAAAGTTTTTGATCTGGCTCCACAAATGCGACCGTGAGAGTGCCGATTGATTCAAAAAGATTTTTGCTTTGCAATTTGTTGGAACCGCTCACTCAGGATCCTCTAATTCCACAGGTCTATTTATAGAAGAAATTTATAAAAATTTATAACGGATCTAAAAAACAGGTTTTTTCTAGTATAAAGCTTCTAGTTTCTTAACCATGTGTCGGATTCTGCGGATTTATGAACTTGTTCAAGATATTTATAAAACACACATTTTTAAAAAAGGTTTTTTGATCTGACTCCACAAATGCGACCGTGAGAGTGGCGGTTGTTTCAAATTTTTTGCAAGCTTTTTTGTTGCAGCCGCTTACACCATTGAACCTCTATTTGCAGAGGTCTGTTTTTAAAAGAAATTTATAAAAAAGATTCCGAAAATTTTAAATTTGTTAATTTTTTTTAAATATTAGTATCAAAACGGCCGTTAGCCGCTCTAGTTTCTTAGCCACGTTTCGGATTTTGCTGATTCACGAAATTTTCCAAGATATTATTAGAACATACATGTACAAAACATTTTTTTCGATTTTCCGTCTCCGTTTATCATATATGGATAGTCATTCGGCATCAAAATTTTTTCGAAATTCCTTGATGACGCCCATTGCAATAGGTAGATTTTTATATGAAATCTACTTAAAAAGTGTTAAACAGCATATGTTGAATTCATTCTTATTTCACTTCAATAATCAATTGTTTAACATGTTTTTGAAAACTCTTGTTTTCTTCCTTTTCAAATAAGTTTTTAAATAAAAAATAAAAAATATTACTTAACTTTAAATTTTTAAATTTTAAAATTTTTCTGACATGTTTGCAGATTGTATTCAACAAACTACGGTAAGAATAAAAAAGAAAGTTTGTTTTTCAATTGTAAACAGTAAGACTTTCTTCCTTTTTTCTTACTTTTAACTTAAATTAACTCTTCTCTTTTAATTCTATCATCTAAATTATGTTTTATTTGTTTATCAAATTTCGTTGCTTTTTCATTACCGTGCTTCTGTTGCATGCAAACTGGTGTCGTTCTCATGTCAAAGCGCTAAGTATCGTTTAACAGAAATGATAAAGCACTCTACTAGAATATCCCATAATATTTGTAACGATTGACTATTTCGAATATTTCTCTTAAAGTCAGAATATTCATATAAAAGATATTCGCTTATAATTTGCCAATTTGTTTCAACTCGGGCTTTTTTTCTAGAAGGAAACGGGCATAAAAGTTTTTATGTATGCTACAAGTAAGTCAATAATATTTTAACGTTTAATTTTAGTTCATTGCACTCAATACTAATTAATAATACTGTTTGGGTCTATTATTACATGTATGATGAATACAACTGTTCAATTTGTTTTTTTATAAAGAAGTTGTTTCGTGAGATGATGATATATGGGTAGTTCTACAAACATAGGAATTTTGGACGGCTCTGCTTATTTCGTATATTAATATGAAAAAAAAAAATGTTTTCAAATGAAATTTGCAAACTTTAACTATGTCTAGCTGGTCACCCAAAATAAACCCGTTTCGAAATATATTTCTTAGAAAAAAAATTATTCAAAACGTCAAATTCTCAGTCCCCTGGCGTGTCCCACCTTGAACGTCAAAGCTGGTAAACTAAATAATCAATGATTCTAAGTGTGTAGAGACAAATTTACACTATAGTAATAATTTTGAATGATGATGCTTTAATAATGTGTAAATAATCATAACATTACTCTATATTTCATATAAGATATATCCTATTAAAGTTTGTCCCACCAATTTGTTATTATTCTCCTGCCCAATCAAAACACATTGAAAATATTGGAAATTTATATTTCTATCAAGTTATCGCTCGTCACAGGAATTAATTAAAGTTCAATAAATATAATATCAATCAAAAGCAGTCATCATTACTAGCAAGATCGTGTTTTGCCCAGTCAAATTATCAGTCCCCTGGCAAGTATTTTCGTAAAAAGTATTTTAATTACAGGTAATTTTGTAGTTTTATATGTCGTGAATATGTATTGCCTTGGTATAGAATCCATTTATTTTTTTTAGACGTAATTTTGTCATTTTTAAGCGAAATACTAATAAATTCTCAGATTTAAAGATTTAAAAGCGGGTAGACTTAGATAAATGTTTATTTCGTATTTTGAGATATTTTTTAATTGTGACTTGTATTTTTCTTTTGTTTTTATTTGTTTTTTTTGTTTTTTTTTTTATGACTGACATTCAGAAAAATTGAAAGAACGTCATCAACTTTTACTAAAACTAGTTGCCAGAACTTATACGCAAAAAACATGTCGTGCCGTAATTAGCTCCATTTTCTTCCTTCGTGTGTAGAACTACCCATATAGAAGTTTAAATGTATAATTTTTATACGATGAGAGAGACAGTAAAAAAGAAACAAAAACACTGAAAAACGCTACTTATGCTGTACCATTTTTGTTTGGCCAGTGCATCATGTAAATTTAAATCAAATAAGTGAACATTGTTATTGTAAAAATAAAATATGTATATATGTACCTGATTTTTTGTTCATATTAAAATTGTTAAATTAATTTATTATTTTTAAATTGGTGATTTTTTATTCTAACAGTATTAGTTTTCGTTGCCATTAATTATGTTTTTGTGTGCTAAGAAGTATAACTCAAAGTTGTGCATTTCCATGTAAAGAATTAATCTTTACATTTTTATGTAAAAAATTAGTAAAGAATAGTTAGTTACGTAAAGAATGTAAAGAATGTAAAGAATGATTAATAAATGTAAAGAATTTTACTTTCAAGTGATTTTTACAGCTCCTTTAAGAAGACAAAACTTGTGCCCGATTCCGACAATGGTAATACAAATTTTGAATTGAAAAGAATTATGAATTTCGGTTTCTATAAAATATTTTCCCGCTTTAATCATAGAAAAAGTAAGGATTGGAAATCATAAATTATATATTAAAATTTAAAACTTATTACAATAAAATTAACAATTTAACTACAATAACATCAATTTGTTGAATACGACACATATAACAAGCTTGATTTACAATAGCAATTATTTTCAGTATAAAAATTATCAAAAACAGGCTTTCCCTGCCTATTGATAAAATGAAGAATGTCCGAACCCAAGTTTTCAACCATTCAACTTTAGAATTTAGATTAAAGAAAACGTTTTTTGAGATGCCACATATATAAGCTATCTTTGTATTCAAAAACAAATGTTATTTTAAAAGTTTTAGTTGTACAATTATATTTCTGGTATCGTGAAATTGTTTATTTATATTTTAACAAGTTTGAGATTAAATTTTAAATTTATTTTTAGTATCGACTCAAACCAAAACAGGTACAATCATAATAAAATATAAAATTTTAAAAAATTAAAAGTTCCTGGCCAACTGCACAGAGCTAAGTTTTGGTTTGAGTCGATTCTAAAAATAAATTTTAAATGTAATCTCAAACTTGTTAAAATATAAATAAACAATTTCACGATACCAGAAATATCGAATTTGTAACATCAGTCATTTGTTTGTACAACTAAAATTTTAAAAATAACATTTGTTTTTGAATACAAAGATAGCTTATATATGTCACATCTCAACAAGCATTTTCTTTAATCTAAATTCTAAAGTTGAATGGTTGAAAACTTAGGTTCGGACATTCTTCATTTTATGAATTGATAGGTAAAGCCTGTCTATGATAATTTTTATACTGAAAATATTTGCTTTTGTAAATCAAGCTATGATTAAAGCGGGAAAATATTTTATCCAAGACTATTAAAGAATATATGCTTTCCATGCGTATGTCTTCCATTGTAATTGTATTCATTCCACAACTAGTGAATTTGATTAAAATTGTTTAACAGCTCTATAGTTTATTAAATATTCCCCTAACAAATTAAACAACAAACTTGTTTTGTTTTCCCGCTATCTTTGATGTTTTTATTTCAATATGACGATACAAATTATTGCATGAAAACTGGAAATTAAACGAAATATTTTACAGTCGTGGATAAAATAGCATCTTGTATTCGCTTAGGATGATGGC
The DNA here is from genome assembly GCA_963693315.1 of Diogma glabrata. NCBI lineage: Eukaryota > Metazoa > Arthropoda > Insecta > Diptera > Cylindrotomidae > Diogma > Diogma glabrata. Next base: position 128,240,922 of record OY856186.1, on the reverse strand, counting down.
AGTTCTTCACTCGGATGATTTCCTCCACTCGCTACGCTCGTTTCTGGAAACTTCATCCTCGTAAAGAATTGCCTTCATTCTAAGCTCATACGAGAATCTACTATTCCATGAATTTCAAAAAATTCGCCGGCCCCAAAACAAACAAAATTTTCTTGTTTGTGAAAATAATTTTTTATTGTTTATAGTCAATTTTTTTATATTTAAACATGTTCGGACAATTTTCCGGTTTTTTAAGACAAATAACAACAATAACTTGACAATGGTTCTGTGCGAATTGATGAAATAATGACAGATGACAACTATTAATTGTCAAAATTTTGTCTTTTGGAATTTATTTTCACCATGTCACGAAACGTCAAAGCTTGGTATAGCTTTGTAACAACATCAAATTGTGACAGTAGACCAAAGTATTTCAGCAGGAACAATAATTTATTACAGAAGTTTTTTTACGTGTCAAAATAATATATATATTAATATGTATATTGTATATTATTTATAACAGCAAACCTAAAAATCAAAAAGTTTTTCACCTCTTGTCAAAATTTTGTTGTCACAAATTTCACCTGCACCAAAAACTTTGTTCTGTCAAATATTTGCGAATTCGCACAAAGCCAATGAACAAGAAAATTGTTCGAAACGTTGTGTAATTAACCCAACGATTCGAACAATTTCCTTGTTCATTGTCAAGTTATTGTTATGATATTTGTCTTACAAAACCGGAAAATTGTCCGAACTTTAAAAGCTGGATAGTTTTCAACGAATATTGAAAAAGGGAATAAGTTTGGCCCTAACAATTATAGACCAATTGCAATTCTGTCGGTTTCAGCTAAGATATTTGTAAAATTAGTTAATTATAATGAAAAATTACAATTTTGTTTTTTTTACATTTTTTGCTAAAGAATATATAACTAAACACTAAATCTTATGACATATAAAATACGACATAAGCCAATATTTTATGATAGGATTGAGAAAATAAAAATAAATAAAGAAATAAAACGCAAATTGGTTTTATAAAATTTCCAGAAACAACACTAAAATGAGGTTGCTAATAATCCAGCTAGTGGCATATTCCTTGATCATGTTGTATAGTCTTCCTTAATGACTACAGTCCAGATAAAGAGTTATATGAAGGTTTATTTCTTCGAGCAAAGAATAGTATGCCATCACATAGAAACATTCCACAGCTAAAACTGAGGGTGTTACCATTGACTGATTACAGTTTATGTGCCATTACCCCTAAGATATCACCAATTGGCTAGTTAAAACTCATTGATATTGCCAGCGGTATGTTTTATGTCACGTTAACTTGTATTCTAATAGCAGGAACGAGAGTACGCGGGATGGATTGTCACACGCGTAGATCAAAAATTAAAAAAAAATAAAATTAGAAATCAATAAAAACTGATTCCCCCATGCAAATCTGGACTTAGTGTCTCATGGATTTATAGTTTTCTTACAGGTCGCCAGTTTCTTAATAGTTTAGATGGTATTAGTGTATCTGAATTAATTCTCTTTTATCTCTGCGTACAACTATGACACCTTTAGATATTTTGCAGGTATACAATTTATTATTGATTAACGTTATAATATTCGTCACTTATATTTATTATAATTTGTAAATTAAATTTTAAATTATTAAGGCAGAAATCTCACAGCTCTGAGATATCAAGACTTCGGTTTCGGTTAAGGATTTTGATATAGTTTTCAGCAAAAAACTTTTATGAGGACATGGTTTTAAGTTTTGGGCAGCGATGTATATCAAACATAACTCTTTGTTAAAGTACAAGTATTTTTTTATCTCTGTTTAGAAATTTATTACATAACTAACACGAAACATCAATACGATGCCGGAAAATTATAACAGATCATAAATTAACATAATTTAGTGAAAAGATGATACACTCAGCAAACTACTCAAAAACCTCTCCATTTAGCGTTTCGAGAAAATATTACATAATCACAAATTCATATTTCTTTCAAAAATTCCAAAGATATTGTAAAAATTAAATAAAATCAAACTTTTTTCAAAATTCCAAAAATATTTCAAAAATTAGAATAAAATCAAATATTCAAACTTTTTCTAAATTTTTTTTTTTCTAATTACAAAATCAAAAATTGAAACTTTTTTCAAAATTCCAAAAATTATAATAAAACTAAAAATTTAAAATTTTTCAAAATTCTAAAAACATTCCAAAAATTCTTACAAAATCAACAATTAAAACTTTTTGAAAATTCTAAAAATATTGCAAAAATTATTACAAAATCAAAAATACAAACTTTTTCAAAGTTCCAAAAATATTTCAAAAACTATAACAAATTCAAAAATTTCCATGTCCAATTTCATTTTCAATTACATTTACGTCAAAAAATTGGCTAAAAAAATAAATGAAATCATTTTTTGACACACTTGACATTATTTTTTGACAAACTTGTAATGCAATAATCTAGTTTTTGATAACTTCCTGACATTTCATGTCGTACAAATTATTAATTTTATTTTTTTCCAAAAAATTGGGTAAAAAAGTAAATAAAAACTTCCTTTTGACACACTTGACAACATTTTTTTGACAAACTTATAATACCATGATTCTCAATAATAATAATAATAAAATTTCATTTCAAACAAGCAATTAATTTTATTTCTTTCCAAAAACTTGGGTAAAAAAGTAAATAAAATCTTTCTTTTGACACACTTGACAGCATTTTTTTGACAAACTTATAATGCAAAAATCTAGTTTTTGATCTCACATACCAATCCCTACCATCAAGATTTCTCCAAATTCAATGTTCCTACTCGTAATCACTTAAAATGAACGTTTTTTAAGCCAAAAATATGAAAATTTGCTGTTTTTGACACACATAATGATTTTTTTGACACACTTCCGGTTATCGAACACAGCCCCTTGAGTATACCAATTTTTCGAATAAAAATTTTTGAAGTCCCTCCAGCAGTTTTCCCTGCAGCGTAGGTAATGAGGGACGGCCGCCGACAGGCAGACATACATTTTTTTTTTGCTTTTTTAGAATCAGATGGTCCTAAAACATCGAGAAATGCCAAAAAAGTGGGGGTAAGAATTTTACTTGGCTCATGAATGTAAACTTAGGTCTTTCAGACCGAAGTAACAATAACTATAGTTTAATAAATTATTAAACATCAACATCAACATCATAAATTATTAAACATCATGACCAAAAATTAAGCAATGTGCTAGCATAAATAGGTTTTTTTTTATTTTTAGAACTAACTAAGTCAAAAGTTGGTTCATTGCAATTCCGTCTCTTTCTTTCGTTATATTATCAAAATGAAAAACTAGTTTTTGTTGAGGTTTTGAAGCATTCTTCGTATAAAAACAATTGTAAAAGAAGAGATCTAATATTCCTGTTTCATTTTTTCTTATTTAAATATGTAACAGAAAAAAAAAAATTACAAAGGAAATTCGTTTAAGCAGTCTGTGTATTAGTGATTACGTTTAATACAAAATTTTATCTATTGCATTGTGCGCCGTCGATTCATTTATGTTTTATTTACGTTTGATAACAAATTTAGACATTGCAGTGTGCATCATTGATTCATTATTTTTATGTTTGATATACAACTGCGCCATTGCAGAAGAAGTAGTTTTCTTTACTCATGTTTTATTTATGACTTCATCCAATATCAATTTTAGACATTGCAGGAGGAGTGCCCGTATATGAAAGGAAGCTCAATATGATATGGTTATCTGTCGGATGACAAAGCTAGGACAATGCACAACATGTAGGCTGGTGGTTCAAGGATGGAATGAGCAGGATGAATTAACTAGGATCCAATCTTTGCTGATAATGCAGCCGGTCTAGCTGTCTAATCTGTCAAGCCTTAGATTCCAGTTAATCCATCCCACACAGACCCAAATTGTTCTGATATGGAATCTACCAACACCACATGCTGCACAGAACCAAATTGCGAGCATAACAAGTTGTTATTCAAAATAACATGAAATGAGTTTAGAAACAATTATCCAGACTTTTAGAACTTGAAAGTATTAAGAATAATAAAACAAATTTGAAAGTGAATAAAACGAAATGTTCTTTTTTAGGTTTTCGTTTTTTTGTAATGAGCCCTATTGGTGAGAGTACAACGTGTTTTTCGCATTTTATCGATTATCTCCGTTTATCTTATCACAAATCCACACAAGACGACGGGTTAAAAAATAAATAAAGTTGTGTTCGTTTGTTTTACAGAGGTACGATGTGAAGCCTTTAGGCAATTGCATTTTTATCGAGACGAGTAGGAAATCGTATGAAAGGACTCCACCTCAGTATTCCCTAAAATTTATTTTGAAATTATACACCCCACCATTTTTTGTATAATTTTGCATAATGACGCGTTTTCTTTAAGTTTTATTGCCCCGAATAACTCCGACCCTACTTGATCTAAAATATTAAAATTTATTTAGAATGATAGAAATTAGTGAGTTATTGATGGAAAATATAAAAAAATGTCACATACTCATAATTATATTTATTGAGGGGGTGGGAATGGAAGGGGTAAAAACATCATTTAAAACCAGGTCAAGTGGGATGTCATTTGCAAGAGCACTTGATTTTAGAAAGAACTCTTGATTTTGGAGCACTTGATTTTACAAAAAGTTGGTCTCCCCCCCCCCCCATTGGATTGAGATTAATTGAAAGAAAAATTTGAAAAAATTCACGTTGACAAGAAGTTTGATAAATTCTGAACGAAAGTTATAGCGAAACCTCAAATAATTTTATTTCTGTGCTTTTAAGGGATGAGAGTGGGGAAGGGTGAAAAAAAGCTTTTTTGATCCCAGCGAGTGGGGTACCATTTGAAAAAACCCTTAATTTAAGAAACATTGGAATTTATTTTTAGAATTTTGCTTTGTACAGTTATTGAGTTATTGTCAAAAAAGCAAAACTTTTTAAAACGTTCTCCCACCTACGTTGCGACACTGATTGACAGAAAAATTTTGATAAGTGCGCATAGACAGGAAGTTTGGTAAATTTTGAACGAAAATTATAGCAAAGTCTCCAATAATTACATTTCTGTGTTTTTAGGAAATGTGAGTGGGGAGGATAAAAAAATATTTTTGACCCAAATGAGTCATTTGAAAGGGCACCTAATTTAAGAAACATTGCCATTTTTTTAGAATTTTGTGATGCACAGTTTTTGAGTTATTACTAAAAAAGTGATATTTTATTATGTACCCCACTCCCCTAATTTTGTCACTGATTTACAGAGAAAATATTTCCAATTTAAACCATTTACAAGCTGGTTAAATCTTTATTTAGTTAACATAGATAGCTATAGATAAGATTTAACCTCAAGCAACGTTGTTTGTGTCATTTTTGATCCATGTAGATGTAATGGATATTTATGATCTGGAAATATAAAGAGTTTACAACACAACTGTATGTCAATTTATTTTTATATCATGTTCTTTTACATTGACGGAACCAGTTTTTTTCCTTTATCTCCATTTTAGGAGCATAGGGCATCTACTAAACTGGATCTTACTCTATTTGGGACAATCGCTTTTAACTCTCTCCATGTCTTGCCAGTTTGTTTTGCTTTTCCTAGCACTGTTTTCTTCCATTTCATTGCTGATCTTCCCACACATCTTTTGTTTTGCAGATTCCGCTCTACAGACATCCTTGTAATCTCTTCGGCTGGTTTTCTCAGTGTGTGTCCTTTCCATCCCCACATCCTTTTTCTTATATCGGACTCAATGTATTTCTGCTTTGTTTATCGTAGTAGTTCATCGTTATTGATTTTATTAGGCTAGAAGCATTTGATCACCCAGGTAAGAAAAAGCTAAGAGGCCAAACCTGAACCAAGCCCACGCACCGCTATTGTAGATTGGACCACGTTTAACATTTTCAAATAGTCTAAGCTTGGACCAAGTTTGGACCGACGTCCTGGAGCCAAGTCTGGCAAATGACCATGTCTAGTTTAGTGGTATTAGGAATAGTGTGAGGGATACTAAACAGATTTGTCTTACTTCTCAGTGGTTGTAATATTGATCGTTTCGTTTCCCTTTATATTGAATTCTGTTGCCGGCATCCTGATATATTTCTCTGATTAAATCAATTATTTTCTGCATCCCTAGCCAATTTTACGAAGTGATTTCCAGAAAACGCCTATGTTTATGGTATCAAATGCGCGCTTGAAGTTCACGAAGCCCAATGTCAATGCCAATGGTCAATTTATGCTGTTTTTCCAAATTGTTTTTGGTTCTGGTATACGTATTGAATATCAGTTTGTGGAATTAAGATTAATGGGTGATTGGTCCATTGAATGCAAGCCAGTTTCCAGGGTTGTCGGATAAGGTACACTTGCATACCGGGGGAGACATTCTAGCTTCGTGCAGTTCATTCATGTTTCATATTTTTCTGCCCAAGCGGTCACTCGTTTGAGTAGCAATCCTCTTCATTGTTGCTTAACTTCATTGTAAGCGATTTTGTCGTCTTAACCACTTCTTCATCTCGCCCCCAATATATGTATAGTAGTGCATTCAAAACTGGTATAACGAATAGTGATAAATAAGTTTATCAAGGTATTTTCTATAAAAAAATAGCGAATTATCCAGTTATTTACCAGTCTAACCCAGCATTTGTGTTTTTGTTTCATGTTGAAAGTTTTTAGTAGCTCTCTACCATCACTCAACGGATTCGATAGTCGAAAATCAATTTCAGACTGATTTTGCGAATTTGATCTCGAGCCGGTCTATGTCTAATCCAAAACATTCAATGCATTCGATTTAATCTCCTTCTAGTTTAATACAATAAATAAAAACACCAAATTTATTGAACTTTTATATTTTGAAATCAATTCGTTAATAGTAATAGTTAGTGGGGTCATCAATTCGTCATCATTGTCAAAAATGATCTAAAAAATTACAAAACAACAAAATGAAAATGTCGCCAACCATAAATTCGCTATATGTGTTATTATGGTTTTCCATATTATTCACTGTTTGTGTGCTTTTGTCACTTTTGAATTAAAATGCAATATTTAAAAATATACTTTTTACTGTTTATTTTTAAATTTATTTATAATAATAAAAATCGAATCGATTCAAGATGGCGTACGAGTAGATATCATTGTTTGCCACTCTAAGAAATTTAATTAATATTAACATAAATTATATAGTTTTTCAACTGATTTTTATGCTAAAAACTTACTAAAGTGATTAATTCAGTGCATTGTGAAAGTTTTTAATGAATTATGGTAATCATACCATAATTATCTATATAAATATTGTGCGTTTTATCATATGCATATTGATGTACAGTTTTTTATCGAGTCATGTGTAAACCAGTTATTTGCCTGCAAGAATTTTCATCATAATTACAATCAAAAACAACTAATTTCTATATAGTGTCAATTATAAGTGCTTTAATCTGATATTAAAAAACATAAATAAACTAATTAAAAGCTATTTTTCGAAACTTTATGAAGCTAAGTTTAAGTCTTCTAGTGCACCATTATTTGTTAATTATAATTAGTTAAACTATTTTGTGCCAGGTTAGTGTTTGTTTTGTTTTATATAAACGGTAAAACTGGTCTGTCTATAATTGCATCAATTGGATTGTCATCAACAAAAACTAAAACAAAACTAATTACAAATGGCTAATAACTCAAACAATTCCAATAATAATAAAATTGTTACGCGACTCCAGGCTAGTACAATTTGTCCTAATATTTCTCCGGCTAATTCTATAACTGGAAGCACTGATGACATGGATACAAAACTGGATACTAAACTTAATAAATTTTACATTGATCTTACTGATAAAATGACAAAAATTTTAACTGACTTTCAAAAGGATATCTCACAAGAAATCAATAGAATAGTATCTACTTCGGAGACAAAATTTGCTACAGTTGAAGGTAATCTGGAATTTTTAGATAGAAAAGTAGAAAATGATTTAGATGCTGCCAGAAAACAGTTTGAACTAGTGGCTACCGGCATTCCTCATACCGAAAATGAAAATCTGAAGAGAATATTTAATTCGTTATCCAGTAATTTTGGGTACAGTACGAGAATCGCAGCCAGTAATGATGAAACTATTTTTCTACCTCCTGAAGTGGAAGTTTCTCGTTTTAGAGTTGGTTCTACTGAAAATAGAAAATCTAATCAGCCAATTTTAATTCGATTTGCAACAGTTTTTCACAAAGAACAATACTTCTCACGGTACTTAAAAAATCCGAAAATTCTCCTCGAAAAAATTGAAGGATTCAGTGGAAAAAGTCGTATCTATATCCAACAAAATCTAACAAAGGAGTATTATAAAGTACATAAATCTTCATTATCATTTAAAAAATCTGGTATAGTTTTTCAAGTAAAAATCGTGAATGGCAGAGTTGCAGTCAAATTTCTTTGAAATCTGGATGATTTCAAAGTGTTTTATACTGAAGATGAACTTAAATTAGCAGTTGACCAGTTGGATCGGTCATAAAATTTCTATGGGTGGTAATGATAATAAATTATAATTTGAATATTTTCCTAAATAATTAATAGTTTAAAATTAAATAGTGACTTAGTGATAAAAAGGACAAGAGATAAAACAGTGATAAATTTAAGTCAAATTTTTCAGTAAACTTTTAATAATAATCTAATCTAAATTGTTATATAACTTTTGTTTAAATATCTTTTATAAATAGGGTATAGGAGGGAAAGGGAAAAAAACCTTATTTATTTTACTTTGTGATATAAGTATTCTGAATTAACATAACACGTTTCAATAATTTGTTTTTTTATTCATAATACATACATATTTTTATACATACTAGCTAAATAATAATTTTTTCTTGAAATTATTTTGTTTCTTGTTGTCTTGGATTATTTGTGTATTTATTTGAACTTTTTTCATATTTTGTAGGTGAACTTTGTTGATATGGCTCAGAAAATGTTACTAACTCCTGTTGATATGCAAAATATTGTTTTAAAGTCTAGCTTTAAGTCTAAAGGTAATGGTCTTAATTTTGCTCATATAAATCCTGGTAGCTTATTATCACACTTTGATGAATTCAAAAAAATCATTAAAGATGTCCCACTGGATCTGATTGCCATTTCTGAGTCATGGCTTAAAGAGAGACATGGTGATTACTTAGTTGCACTCTCTGAATATAATCTTATACGAAAAGATAGAAGTGATAGGCGAGGTGGTGGAGTAGTTCTATACATAAATAAAAATATAACTTATAAAATTATTAAAAAGAACTCTACTTCCTCTGTTTTTGATATGATATTTGTGGAAATTGAAAATCATTCCCATGATAAAATTCTAGTGGGTGTTATTTACAGCCCTCCTAAAATTAAGTTTATTAAACGTGTCAAGAAATTCCTTACAGATTCAGTCAGCAAATATTGCGATATTCTAATTATTGGTGATTTTAACTTAAATATACTATCTAATGAACCCTATGTAAGGTCATTTAAATCATTATTAAATTCTATTAATTTATCGGTTGCATCTACTGAACCCACGAATTTTGTTAAAGATAGTTGCACATGTATTGATTTGTTGTTATCAAATAATATTCCCAAATTACACTTTTTTACACAAATCTCTGTTCCTGGTTTATATACCTCGCACGATATGATCTTTGGCTCCTATAATTATCCGTTGAATTATTTAAATAATGAAGAATATATATACAGACGAAATTTTAATACCATAGATATAGATTTACTGTTGTATGAAACTTCTCTTTTGCATTGGGATCTAATATATTCTATGCAAAATTTAATACTAAGCTTTGTTATTTTAATGATTTGGTCCTCCATCTTCTTAATAAATTTGCTCCCAGTAAAAGATATAAACTAAAATCATTTGATGATTCGTCTTGGTTTAACTCAGACATATTATCTCATAAGAATACTAGAGTTACTTGTATGAATGTTGGAAAACCGATAAAACTACACAAAACTGGCGAAGATTCACTGGTTATCGTAATAAGGTAAATCATATGATAAAAGTAGCTGAATTCAATAATTTTAAAAAAATATTCAATATTGATTTACCCTCTAAAATTCTGTGGAATAATTTTAGAAAGTATGGACTGTCAAAATCCAACTCTTCTATTAAAACAAATTTATCAGCAAATGAATTCCAAAATCATTTCTGTTCATCCAGTACTTCTTCCTTAAATACTTTTAATGCAACTAATTCTATCAACCAACCAAATTCTTTCTATTTCTCTAATGTGTCTGATTTTGAAGTCTCAAATTTAATAAATAATATTAACTCTAATGCTATTGGTTGTGATGATATTCCAATTCGTTTCATTAAAATGATTTCACCGATAATTTTGAACTACTTAACACATATTATTAATACATCTTTGACAAGCTCAGTATTTCCAGATATATGGAAAAAGGCATATGTCGTTCCAGTTAACAAGATTTCTAATCCAACTATGGTTAATGATTTTCGCCCAATTAGCATATTACCATGCCTTTCCAAAATTTTAGAGAAAATAATGAAAAATCAAATCTTGAATTATATTGATAAACACCAAATGATGAACCCTTTCCAGTCTGGTTTTAGAGAAAAGCACAATACCACTTCTGCGCTCATTAAAATAGTTGATGATTTAAGTCGGTCAATGTCAGAGGGTAAGGTATCAATTTTGGTATTACTCGATTTCTCAAAGCGTTCGACTCCGTTAATCACTCTGTGTTACTAGATAAATTAAAAACAAATTTTAACTTCTCTAAGAGTGCCCTATTATTTTTGCAATCATATTTAACCCAAAGAACTCAAACTGTTCATGTCAATGATAACTTTTCTAATCCATCTACAATATCCTCAGGCGTACCTCAAGGATCTATATTAGGTCCTATACTTTTCTCGTTATTTATTAATGACATAAGTTTATTACTCAATATACATTACCATATCTTTGCAGATGAACTGCAAATTTATGATTCTGCCTTACTAAATAATTTCAATGATTGCGTTGAAAGAATAAATAGTGCCATTAACACAATTTCTGATTGGGCTGTAAGAAATCATATACAAATTAATCCTAGCAAATCACAAGCCATAATTATAACGCAGAATAAAACAACTTTATCTCGTGTAAGTTCTTCTCAACTCATTCTGAATGGTCAGCCAATAAAACTTGTCGACAATATAAGAAACCTTGGCCTCATTATTAATAGCTCACTAGATTGGGATGATCACGTAAATCTAATAACTAAAAAAATTTATATAACTTTAAATAACTTATGGCAGACAGCGAGCTATACACATCGAGAAGCTAAGCTCAAGCTTGTACGATCTTTGATAGTACCTCATCTTTTATATTGTGCTCCAATCTTTTCGGGCTGCTCTGAAGGCTCTTGGAACAAGCTAAGTATTGCTCTCAACTCATGCGCGCGATATGTTTATAATATTCCACGAGGTGAATCGATTTCTTTGCATACCAGAAATATTTTAAATTGTGACCCTCGCAACTACCTCAAATTCATGACAGCCTTGTTTATGTTTAAACTAATCAAATATCGAAAACCAACATACTTGTTTGACCTACTAAATTTCTGCAGATCCTCACGCACAATGAATATCAATTTACCAACTAACTGCAAAACTAAGTCAGACAAGCTTCTTTTTTTGTCCGTGGAGTAAAAATTTGGAATTCCATTGATCGTGAAATTAGACTTAAAAGCTCTACGGAGAAATTTAAAGAATTATCATTTGCTTTTTTTGCATCTATCTCTTAAAGGTTTTATGTGTGTATGTGTTTGCATGCCAATGTATGTCTATGCATATATTTGTATATATGTATGGGTATGTATGTATGCGTATATATGCGTATATTTTTGTTGTTCTATATTTTATGAGCCATCAATTTCAATTTTTTATTTTACTTTTTGTTGCTTTATTCGTCCTGTTCAAATTTATACCAGTAATCCTATATAGATAGTAGTTTCATTTAAACGCTCTGAAGTTCTATTAAGTTTATATGTATTTTTCTTAGCTTTGATATAAAAATATTAAATGTTGTTTTAGTTTTTATATGTACATTCATGTTTAATCGAATATAATTAGTAAAAATTTTATAATGTAAAATAGTGATTTTCTAAATTAATTATATAATACAACATTTAGTATTTTATTATTTTTTCTTTAAATATTTTGAGTACGGGGAAAATGTGATTATGTTAATTCTTATTAATATTAAGTATGTCCATCTTGAATTTATTAAAAATTTATAAATTTATACAAAAGAAGATTTTGTTTGTGTATGTAAATACGAATAAAATTGTAAAAAGGCACTGCCTTATTTGTATATTATTGGAAATAAAAAACAAATAATAATAATAAAACTTCCTTATAGTAACAATTTTAATAATATTTAAGAACTATTATATTATTCAATAATAATTTAAGAACTGAGGATGACGTAAGTCGAAATCGATATTCTTTAAAATAAAAAATAAAATCAAATTGTTACTATAAGGAAGTTTTATTATTATAAATAAATTTAAAAATAAACAGTAAAAAAGTATATTTTTAAATATACTTTTTTACTGTCGAATTAAAAATGGCGTATATTGTGGTTATCAAATTTCAGTCGTGCTTTAAAAAAAATAAATAAAAATTGTTAGAAAAGGAATATAAACATAAGAATAGTTTTAAATTGTGTAATTAGTGTCAATGAAAGTTCTAGTTATAATTTTATCTGTAATTCTATATTATTTTAAGTGTTTTTTATTGAATTGAGAGTAAGAAAAAAAATATAAAAAGTTTTTTTATTGAATTGAAAAAAAAATAAAAAGTGAAAAGGAAAATAATACAACAATAACTGAGACAGCAAACATGACCAAAAACAACGGTTCATCCAAAATTGAAAGTACTGCTCGCACTCGATCAGCTACAAAACCAGATAGCACACCACCAAATACAAGTAAGTCAAATGAAAATATTATTGTTGATCTACAAAAATTATCAGTTGAGCAAAAAATCGATCATCTGATTGAGAAAATAAACAGCTACGACGAAAAAATATCTCGTTTACTGAATATGACAACAGATATTGAACGAGTTATGAAAGATTACAATGACATCAAACAGCAAATAATTACAATAAATGACAACCAACAAATTTTTAGGAACGAACTTGATGCTCTCAAAAACTCTGTAAATGAATTAAAGTCACAAAATACCAACTCTGAAACATCTAAAATCAGATCCTATTGTAATCATTTCAAGCAAAATTTCCTAATGAATGATATCGAAATAAATGGCCTACCAGAAAGTAATGGCGAAGATCTTGACGATAAAGTACATACACTATTTACAACTAAGGATATATCATTTGATAGGGATGACATAAAAACAATTTATCGTAAAAAGAACAGAAACATTAATACAGGTATGCCTGGCTCAGTAATTGTGACGTTTTCTGATATGAAAATACGTAACTTAATTCTCAAAAAGAAAAAAACATATAATTTCAAACAATCAATATTTCAAACTGAAGAAACATCGGCAAGTGGACAGCGGAAAATATTTATTAATGAACATCTCACAAACATGAATAAATTTATATTAAAGAAAGCGAGAGATATGAGAAATGAGGGAATTATAAAACATGTATGGAATATGAATGGGAGGATTTACATACGAATAAAAGATGGGGATGATCCCATTAAAATAGATAACGTTGACAATCTCAATGAACTTAGAACTCGATATTGAAGATACATTATCCTTCCAGTCCATAACAAGAATTACAGACACAAATAATTTAATATTTTCAAAAGAAAACTCCGTAAAGATTCTATATCTGAATAGTAGAAGCTTAATAGGAAAAGTAGATCGTATTAATTCAATCCTATGCGATATTCCACAAACAATACATATTATTGCTGTTACTGAAACTTGGGGTAGTGAAGAGCTGATGAAATATGTAAAAATACCAAATTATTACTGCCTCCATTGCTGTCGGCCGGATCAGGCTTATGGTGGAGTGGCTTTTTTCATACTGAATTCTATCAATGCTGCAGTTGTTGAAAAATCGAGTGATAATCATGACAGCTTTCTCTCAATAAAATTGACAGATAATAAAATTAACATGATACTAATATGTATTTATAGACAAGGTAGAAACAATATAAATGACGTCACCAATTTTACGAATCAGCTCGATGAATTATTAAACAAATACAACAATAAAAATACGCTCATAGTTGGAGATTTTAATTTGGACCTGCAACAAACAAATAATCTAACTAATATGTATATCAATACGTTAATGACAAATAATTTTTTCATATGTGACAAAACAACAATTACTAGATATGAGAGCGGCACCACATTAGATCATGTGATTACAAACACAATCAAAAACAACATCAAACTGCAACATGTTAGAATAAGTAATTTTGATCACAACTGGATCTTTGTTGAGGTTGATCAAATAACTAATACAAAGCTAAAACACCACACAAAAATAAAACGAGAAAAAATTAATCACAACAAACTCGTCGAATCACTTCTACATAATCCAATTAATCTAGATGAAAATGATCATATTGATGATATGTATGAAAAATTTAATGATCAACTACAACATCATATATTGAACTGTACCACAACTTCACAGATCACAATTAAACAAAAAATCAACAAACCATGGATAACTGAGTCTATACTTGAAATGCAGCGCACTAAAGAATTCTGGTTTAAAAAGAAAAACAAATATCCTAACAATGAGTACGTTAATTGGGAATATAATTTTTGGAGAAATAAATCAACCAATGAAGCGCTCGCGAACAAAAAAAAGTACTTTGCAGATAAATTCAGCAACACAAGTAATAATTCGAAAGCAACTTGGGATATCATAAAAGAAGTCTTATATGATGGTAAACATACAGAAAGCAACAATATAAGACTTAGTAAACATAATGTGGTGCTAAACAATGTGAAAGAAAATGCTGACTATCTAAATGAATATTTCTCTACGGTCGGTGAAAATCTCTCAAAAAATTATAACACCCACTACACATCTGTAGCTCCAGAACCAAAATTCACAAACTTCACTGAAATCACTGATAAAGAAGTTCTTGAAATAATAAATACGCTAAAAAACACTTCATCTCGGGGATACGATAACATCGATGTTCATACTGTCAAATTGTGCAAATTCTTACTATTGGATCCGTTAAAAAAAATTATTAATCAGTCGATGAAGCAAGGAGTTTTCCCAAAACAACTGAAAATTGCGAAGGTAATCCCAATTTATAAAGGAGGAACAAAAACTAAAGTAACAAACTATCGACCGATTAGTCTTAATTCTATTATATCAAAAATAATCGAAAAGGCAATAAAAAGAAGATTGATTGAATTTCTGGAGATAAATCAAATTTTGAGTTATGCACAATATGGTTTTAAAAATAACTCAAATACACAAATTGCGCTGTTTGATGCACTTGCCATGATTCAATCAAATGTTGACAATAAACTTAAAACCGGAACTTTATTCATTGATATGTCGAAAGCATTTGATACTGTAATTCCAACTATCCTGCGATCAATACTTCGGAGTTATGGTATTGATGGAGCCGTTCTCAACTGGTTTAATACATACTTAAACGACAGACAGCAATATGTAGTAATCAAGGAAATAAATAGCTGTACAAAAAACATCAAATACGGAGTACCTCAAGGAAGTGTTTTAGGCCCAATACTATTTTCACTCTACATAAATAATCTGAATACATTCAATCTTCAAGGCGAGATAATCATATTTGCAGATGATATATTAATAATCTATAATGACCATAACTGGAGCAATATTGAAGTTAAGATGAACGCAGACTTATCTATCTTAAAAGAATGGTCTGAAATGCTTAAATTAACACTAAACTTTGAAAAAACGAAATATATGCTATTTAGTGAAATAAACAATGTTAGTCTTGACATATCATATAACACCAATAAACTAGAGAGAGTATATCAATACAAATATTTGAGAGTCATTGTAGATAGTAAATTAAATTGGGAACCTCACATTATCGCACTACAAAAAAAATTATCTGGAATTGCAGGAGTACTAAAAAAAGTACGTGAATATATACCAGATCACATCAAACATCAATTGTTTTCATCGTTCTTTCAATCACATCTACTGTATGGAATAGTATGCTGGGGCACAGCTGCAAGATTTCTTATATCATCTATACAAACAACACAAAATAGGGCAATCAAAAACCTTTTTAAATATGAGAGACTAACTCCTACAAACATAATTCATAATGAAAGAAAAA
The DNA here is from genome assembly GCA_963693315.1 of Diogma glabrata. Taxonomy (NCBI): domain Eukaryota; kingdom Metazoa; phylum Arthropoda; class Insecta; order Diptera; family Cylindrotomidae; genus Diogma; species Diogma glabrata. Next base: position 128,224,636 of record OY856186.1, on the reverse strand, counting down.
TACTTAAAGTACACCAAAACTACACACTGTTTGCTTCAATTATGGTCCACAAAATTAAAACAAATCAAATCACATCCAGTATTATATTAAATTCTGTCAGTCAATATCATAGATACCCTACTCGTTCTGGCCGAATATTAAGAACAATAAGAGGAAACACAACAAAAAATGGCTATAATTCAGTTCTCAATTCAGCACTCAGATCCTACAACGAAACACCAGTCAACATAAAAGAAATGAATTGTTCCATGTTTAAACATCACTTCAAGCAACTACTTATCAGAGCATCATAAAACTATTTTCTTTAAAAAATTAAATTGTTTGATAAAAATATATTAAATATCTCTTATTCTGATTTCTCTCTCTTTCTAAATATAATAAACTATTTAAAAAAAAAAAAAGGTCAATCCACTTGTCAAATTTTCTTATTTTCTTTTAATTTTAATTCAATTTTTAATTTGTAAAATATATATTTGTAAGGCTAGTTTAGTTTTATTTTTTTTTATAAATGTATTAACCACATTAAATATTTGTCAGATTCACTATGATTTTGTAATCGAGAATCATGTAAAAATAAAAATAAAAAAAAAAAAAAAAAAAAAAAAAAAAAAAAAAAAAAATATTGCATTTTAATAAATTCGCTAATGCTTGCTTTTGGACTAAAACAACTCCAGATACCATTTTCCTGTGGATTTCAAGGAAGTTATCATTTGACTGAATTGTTCTGAAATTAGTATTTTTGTTGCCCTAAACTTAAATTAAATGTTCCTTAAATTAAATTTTCCTAATAAATATTTTTACATACACAATACCGTCGATAAAATAGGTAACAAACCAGATTAAATTTATTAATTTTTTCATAAAGTTGTATGACGCAAACTAATACGACTCAATCGCTAAGATTTACAAGTAACTTATGGTGAATTTGTCCAGAATTGCATTTTCGGTGGAAAAAAGATTCAATCGAGAAAAAAATTTATTTCAATTGCAAAAAGATCCAGCCGATTTGTCTCGTGTTCCACATCCAAAGGATTTCGCTATTTTATTTAAATTTTCTGTTCTGAGGACTCCTGAAAACTCGAAATTTGCTTAATGTGATGAAGAAAACATTTAAACCAAAATGTCGTCTGCAATTCTACTACACTATTTTTTATAATCGTCTAAAAGGTTGGTCGATCCAATATTATCACTGCATACTACAACTATAACTACTGTACTGATTACAAAATTTTAAAAGCATAAAGAGCATAATATACGTTTAAAAATATTTATTACTTGAACTTAATTGGAATGGCTTCTGAGAAACTTTTATTTATATTGTCTGTTGATGATGATTTTCCTTCAAGTTGGCAGTATTTATTTATAATAATACATATATAAAACAAAACAGACAAAATATATTCTCCGGTGTTGAAAATTGAATAGACTTGAAGTGCTCTTCTCATCTAATCTCCTAGTTGCTGTTTCAGATATTTTAATCAGAAAATGTAACAGTATTCATAAATTTTACCCTTCTCAAGATTTTCTCCTTATTTTTTCCACAAACAAGATTTATATAAAGATTTAGTTACAATACCCAACAGCTTGAAATTCTTTAGCGTTACTTTATAAATGTTTTATGCGCAGTTGTCAAAGCTAGAACTAATTTCTCCTTATTTCAACAATCTGTACTGTACGCCTTGGAATAATTTTTTTCTTTTTTCTCTTAGTTTTGCATTCTTTTTGTTGGAAAGAGGGTGTATAATTTGATTTTTATAACATACCAGGGACCCGGTTATGTTATGTAACACGTATAGCAAAAAATTATTGATTTGTAATATATTTATTTTGTTTTACGAATTTGGTTGAGTTTCCGGTTAAGTGATGTTTTATAATTAAATGATTCAATCAACTTATTTATTCGTGTATTATTTATTCAGGGGTCCATTTTATTGCTACAAATCTTGTTCGAATCTAAATTGATAGAAAAATTTTGTTATACGAACCATCTATATGCGTCTATTGTATTATCTTGAAATTTATTGACCATTTTTTTCTTTATGATTTGATTGCGGATATCGTAAATTGATTTATAACAATATTGTATATGCAATGATGTATTGTAATCAAATTAAACCCTGATTTATAGATTATTTGAATTAGAACATATAATTAGATTTTTATAATCGAAATAAATATAAAGTTTATTGATATGTAATGATTAGGCGAGTGGTCGACAAGATATTTTGAAAAAAATAGAAACTATTTTACCAAATTTAATTGCATGTGAATTTTACTGTAAAATAATTAATTATCTGTCAATATAAAACTTATTGTAATTATATGTTACGTAAAACTTATTGTAGGTATGTTTCATATTATGTGTTAATTATATTATATGCATATGTAAAACTTATTGCAGTTGTGTTTTTACGAAGAACTCACCGAGCAGTTTCGGTGTTTGTCCGTAGACAAGTTCTGCGGGTTAGCACTTCAGATCTTCTTTCACTGTAGCTCGAATGCCTAGAAGAATGATTGGAATTTCGGAGCTCCACTGATTGGTGTTGCCTCAGGCCATAAGTGCAGCTTTTAGCTGTCAATGAAAACGTTTTACCATCCCGTTTGCTTGTGGATGGTAGGCCGTTGTATTTACTAAAAAATGTCGTGGCTACGGTAGCAGCAGACATGTCAGACATAGTAAAAGCGTCTGGCCATCGATCAACGCTAGTAAAATATAAGAACATTAGTCAGTATCTTTATTTATACTGGGCCAAAAATATCGAGCTTTAATCAATTTACGTGTACCGTTGACACCAGAATGTGACAACTTGTGTAAAGTGTTAAAGATAGTTTTGCGTAATTTTTCTGCGATGTATGGGCGATTGTTACCCGTTGATGTTTCACAGACTATTTCGAAACCTGAAAGTTTAAAAAGCTCTAGTTTTATTGATGAAATAGCGTAAAATACGGAACCAAAAAGTAAATTCTGAAGTTCTTAGTTTGCTTTTTGTGCAGTGAAGAAGGCATCGTAGTTGAAGTGAGTCTCAACTGATGCAGTTTCGGTGTCGGATGCACGAGATAATGCATCAACGACCGTGTTATCTTTACCTTGTACATGTTGGATGTCGGTTGTAAATTGACTTATGAAATCTTTCTTTCGAACCATGTGAAGCGGACAAGATACAGAGGAAGAAGAAATACGACAAATTCAAAGTTCAACCAGGTATTGAAATTCTGTGAATGCAGCTTTTTGACGAATTGGATCTAGTTTGCGTGGTCTTGATACAGGCAAGTGCCCGGTGGTAACAATATGATGTACCACGTTAATCGTTATGTTTGACCGGTATATTGTAGTTCGGTAGAAAACTTCTTTAGTAGCAGACCGTAATCGTTGTCGATCGTAAAATAAAAAGGAGTAGGCGTATCTACGTTAACCATCGTGGCATTGATTGACAGCTGGGTAGCTGAATTAATCGATCGACGGAAGATCAACGGAAAGCCATCGAAAAGGCCAAATCTACTGAGAAAATCAGCGCCAATGATTGGACGATTCACTTGCGCCAGTATGAAAGCGTGTGTGAATGTGAGGCGTTATAATATAGTTTATTTTAAATTAATTTTGAGCACTTAATAAAAGAACAAAATTTGCGATTAAAAAATACTTCTTTTATTGAATTCACAATTATTTTATACAAAATATTTTATTTCGATTTAAATATTTTGAGTTGCTCGACCGAGTGCAAAACTAGAAGTGAAGTATGTATTTTTCATATGACAATAATTAATTATAATTTAACTCGACTTCCGCTGAATTAACTTAGTATTGTCGTTGTTGTTATTTGTTTTTGTTTAGTATTACCGCTACATACACTCCCCCACCAGATTTAAAATTATAAATTTTAGATCAAAACGTACACTTTTGGTTGTTTTTTGTAGTTTTCTGTCTGCCGACAAGATGCTGTACGCTGGTTTTATTCTGTCAATGGAAATCGTCGTGTTCTTCCCGTGAATGTCCACGATGAAAAATTTACGCAGTTTGCGTATAACTGTAAACGGCCCTTCGTAAGGTGTACTAAGGGGTCCTTTTACTTTGTCCACTCGAACAAAAACGTGTGTACAGTTGTTAAGATCTTTAGGGATGAAAATGTCGGTCTGATTAGATTGCCTTGGAGAAATAGGAATCAGTGTTTGCATATTACTTCGCAATCTTTTAATGAACTCGGAAGTATCGGAACTGTTGGCTGTTGGAGAGTCGACGAAGAATTCGCCGGGAACCTTAAGAGTTTGACCATACACTAGTTCTGCAGGTGTGCAGTCGAGGTCTTCCTTGAAAGAGGTTCTTATGCCAAGTAATACTAATGGGAGTTCTGTGCTCCAATGAACGGTATTGCATCGTGCTTTCAACGATGCTTTAAGTTGACGATGGAATCGTTCGACAAGACCGTTTGCTTTAGGATTGTAAGCAGTTGTGCGGATTCGATGAGATCCTAGAAGCTTAGTGAGCTCGGTGAACAGATTGGATTCGAATTGTCCGCCACGATCTGTCGTTATGACCGAAGGAATACCAAATCTAGAAATGTATTCCTGTAAAAGTGTTGATGCTATGGTACTTGCTGTCATGTCCTTTAATGGATATGCTTCTGACCAACGTGTGAAGCGGTCTACTGTAGTCAAAATGTAGCTATATCCATTTGATTGTGGTAGTGGTCCAACGATGTCGATGTGGATATGTTCAAATCTGCAATTTGGTAATTCAAATTTACCAATTGGAGATTTTGTGTGCCTGTGGATTTTTGATCGTTGACACGATTCACAAGATTTAGCCCATATCCCTGTGTCAACATTCATTCGAGGCCAAAAATACTTCGAAGTAATCAATTTTCGCGTTGCACGTATGCCAGGATGTGATAAACCATGCAAGTTATCGAAAATCGTTTTTCTGATGCTGTGTGGGACGTATGGTCGGTTATAACCAGAAGATGTCTCGCACCAGATTTTGTCGTTGCTGCCTGATGATTGTATGAACCTAAGTTTAACTTTTGATGGTCTTGACGGTTTGTCAGGATCAATCAATTTCTTAAGTTCATCGTCCTCCTGTTGCAATTTTGGTAAGTCTTTCAAGTTGAAGGTAGAAGTGTAAATTTCTGTTTGTAATATTTATAAAATATTTATTATAACTATTTTAAATATTATAACAACAATTCTTTATTTAATTATTATTTCGACACTTTGACAATAAATTCGACTTCACTTATTCGACCGTATGATAAGACTAACTTAGCATAATATTAAATACAATTATAACTCAACATTAAATATAATTGCAGTTATTTTTCCTACTCTTAATTTAATTGATTTGTAACGAAATAAATTTCGTTACAAGGGATCCCTAAAAAGTTAATATAATTACATATCTAACACTCTCCCCCGTTTAATTTTAAAATCATAAAATTTCAACAATACTTATACTACCCTGAGCTCAGAATATTACTACATACTAATAACTTATTTAATTTAACTTAGCTAATTTATTTTTACTTCATTTAATTTAAGAAAACATATTTTAACAATTAATAACAAAAACCTAATTGATTTAATTATATTTAACTGTTTTAAATTACGTAACTGATGATTTTACATACTATTATAACGTAACCTTTGTGGTTCTCTTCTAACCCTTTTCGATCTTCGGATTTCAGGTGGTTGTGGAGATTGTGAAGCAGATCTCGACCTTAACCTCTTCTGAATTTTTGACTTTTCATTATTAGATTGACTTGAAAAATCATCCTCTGGAGAAATAATAAATGGAATTCTCATACCCGGATGATCTTCATCGTTTAAATTACTTAATTTAATTTGATTTTGTTGCACAAATCTAATGTGATTTTGTACATTTATCAGGTATGTCAATGGACTTACTTTTTCAATGACTCTGGCTGGTAGCCAATTTAAATGCGACCTCAAATGATTTTTATACAAGACTTTATCACCGGACTTAAATTTATCTTTAATTATGTCATTTTGAACATTAAATTTGACATGTTTTTTGACATCTGATAATTTTGCATGCTTTTTTCTATCAGTTTCTAAGCTTACAATTTTATTATTTCGTCGCTTTAATAATGAAACAACGTATTCGCAAAAGTGTAGTTTCGAGATAATTGGGTTTAAAGATTTTTCGATTTTCTGATTTTCGATTTCTCGGCAGCACTATTGAATGAATAAAGATATTGGAAAAAAAATTTCTACCAATTAATCTTGACTAATTTCCCCACAGCATATTAAAATTTCACATTGGTACCTGCTGGCTTTTTTACCTAAAAAGAGGTGAAAAGTCAATCAGGTACCTTATACGTTATTTCATATTTCATATACGTTATTTCATTTTGCATGGAAGTACGATTAAGCCTAAAACTAATTATTATTGAACTAACGCATAATATTCTTACAATTTTTTATTTATAAGAACCGGCATATCATGCAGTAATGAATGATGCTTATACAATATTTTAGATTTCCAATTTGGTGTGGCAATCGTAATGTATGTAAAGTATACGACACTGATTTAACCCAAGTTATTATTCTGTAGGAATTGAAATATCGTACATGCATTTAAGCTGTTTCAATATTTAACCAAATTAAAATTTGCATGTACGTTAATTAACAATATATTAATTTTCACCCCCAGTTATAAAAAAATTGGAAAATGTTAAAATGCCACTTTATAGACATCCTTATGGGGAATGCAGCGCACCCATTATATAATAACAACGTATATATGGCATACGTTATTTCATTATTAAAGCGACGATTTCTCATCATATCGAAAAAGGTTTTAGGCTTATAAGAGAATATAATTTCACTTGAAGTTTTATGACCTGCCATACTAGGAGTGTTTCGATTAAAATATAAAAATTTGCTTATTTTGTTTTGAAGCGACATAGTTTTTTCTGGACCTTTCAAAAATTTGTATAACACTTTTTTAACAATTTGAACACTTCGCTCAGCTTGACCGTTACTTTGAGGATGATATGGCGGGGAGTGTATTAACGTTATATTGTGATACCTACAAAACCTTTTAAACTCGTAACTCGTAAATGGAGGACCATTATCTGTTACGATTTTTGAACACAGTCCTAAAGCTGAGAATATGACTAACAGTTTCTCAATGAGGATAAAAGCATTTGTTGAATGCATGTAAACAACATCTATATAATGCATGTAAACAACATCTATATATTAATGTTAAAACATCTATATACTTCGAAAAAGAATCGACAAATACTAAAAAAATCTTCCAAGCGAAATAAAAAAAATCTAGATGTACCCGTTCCATAGGATACTCACTAGGCGTCCATTTTGACTTAACAATTTCCTTTGGAACATTTTGACACTCCTGACAACTTTGACATAACTTTACATATTGTTCGATATCCTTGTCAATATTACTCCACCAGACATATGACCTAGCTATTTTTTTCATTTTAACTATTCCCGTATGATTTTCGTGCAATAACTTTATAACTTGACTTTGTAATGCCTCAGGAATTACGACACGATCTCTATAAAAAAAACATTTTACTTCAATACTTAGGTTTGATGACTTTAGATAATAGCATTTAAACTGATCAGAAACATGCTTTGGCCAACCATTTAAAACATATTCATAAACTTTAGACAAGATAGGGTCAATATTCATTTCACGCACTATTTCAAGAAAAGACAACGGGTATTTTTCTGTCAGATTAAAATAGCATATTTTCACTTCATCAACACCAGTACTTTCATTTAATGGCAATCGAGATAGCGCATCCGCATTTGCTACTTTTTTTGCAGGACAAAATTTTATTTTATATTTAAACATAGACAAGTATACCGACCAACGCTGTAATCTCGCAATAGCCACAGCTGGTGTTGCCTTCTTTGGGTTGAAAATTTCTTGTAAACTCTGGTGATCAGTAGAAATCAGAAATTCTTTACCTAAAAGATACTTTTCAAATCTTTTCACTCCAAATATTATTGCAAGTGCCTCTCTATGTAACTGTGAGTAGTTTTGTTCTGCCGGAGATAGTGTGCTTGATGCGAACATCACTGGTTTTTCGACTCCATTGATTACATGTGACATTACACAACCTACCCCATATGGGCTCGCAACAGAGGTTAGAACTATCGGTTTGCTTGGATCATAGAGTTCTAAGATGTTGTTGCTCAAAATAAGTTTTTTGCAATTTTGAAAAACATTTTCGCATTCCTCAGACCACGTAAATGTGACATCATCTCTAAGAAGTTTATATAGAACGTGAAGTTCTGACGACAAATTAGGTATAAATCTACCGTAGTAGTTTAACAACCCTAAAAATGATTGAAGCTGTTTTACGTTTTTGGGTGATGGAGCATTCTGTATTGCTTCGACCTTAGTTCCATCAGGTCGAACCCCGTCTCCTGATATGATATGACCTAAATACTTAACGGAAGATTCAAGAATTTTGCATTTGGATAGATTTATCTTAACATTATGATTTTCGAGTCTAGTTAGGACTTCAAACAGTCTCACTTTGCATTCTTCCACCGTAGCCGCTCCTATCAAAATATCATCCAAGTAGCATTTAACACCATCCATATGATTCAAAATTTGATCTATAATACCCTGAAAAATTGATGGTGCTGATGACACTCCGAAAGGCAAACGAGTATATCGATATAATCCCTTATGGGTATTTACGGTCATATATTCTTGAGACTTTGGGCTTAAACGTAATTGCTGATAAGCACCAGTTAAATCAAGAACACAAAAAATTCTTGACCCCGTCAAACTGGCAAATATGTCTTCCACTTTTGGAAGAGGATAGTGTTCGGTCATAACAAATCGATTTATAGTTACTTTACAATCGATACATAACCGCACTTCGTCATCTTTTTTCGGTACCACTACAATTGGACTTGCATATTTACTGTATCGTACAGGCACTAAAATATTTTCGCTTACAAGACGATCAATTTCCTTATCAACTTTATCTTTAAGGCGATAAGCTACCGAATAAGGGGCATGGAATATAGGTGTAGCTTCTTCCGACAAAACAATATCAGCCATATATCCCTCTATTGGACAAGCTAAGCTAGTATTCACAATTTTTGGAAACCTTAATTTAATATCTTGAGTACAAATCTGCTTTTCAGACATATTAAAACTATTACTTACGCTCTTGATAGATCCAGTCAAAAAACTATTTTTCCAATTTGGCAACAAAACATCCAACCAATCGCGACCAAGAAGTGGATTTAATGACTTCTTTGTATCGATAACCAATAGCTGTAAATTTTTTGTATCTTCCATATGGCAGCTCTTTACTCGCACTGAAATTTTTCCCACTATGTGAATAACATCACCTGAAACATTATGAAAAATATCTACAGTATCTACAATCTTAATATAGTTAAATTTAATATCGTACTTATCTTTTGAAATAACAGTTACTGCTGCGCCTGTATCCACTTCGAATCTTAAAATTTTTTCTTCCACCAAAAAATTCATTAAAAGTGGTTGATTTGTTGATGAAACGCTTTGTATGACCTTTAGTTCTTTGTTTTCCCGTTCATTCCAACAAACGGTTGAGGTGTGTCCAACTTGTTCACATCTAAAACAGGTCCAATTTTTTGCCGGACAATTTTCTTCCTGATGTCTCCCGCTCATACCACATTTTCGACAACGATTGACTAACTTATTGTTGTAATTTCGATAATTATTTTTGTAATTATTTCGATAATATCGTTGGTTTGAAGGACTCCTGTAATTTTGTTGATGAAAACTTCTCGTTTGCTGTCGGCTTGGTGACCTTCCTCGAGGTTGGTTACTCCTGCTTGTATAACCGTGCGAAATTTTTGAAATGGCTCCAAATTCCGTTTTACTTTCAGCAAATCCCAACTCCAAATTTAGTGCTAATTCGCAAGCTGCCTCAAAATTATCCTCCTCAGTTTTTGAATTTAGCAATGCTTGAAAAATTCTTTCATCACGTACCCCAACTATGAAACGATCTAATAGTGCTTCTTGTATTATTTTTTCTAATAACCCAGAATATTGTTTGTTTTCCTCTTTTTCCAAAAACCCGCCAAAATTGCACGACGGAACCATTGATTTTAATCGCAGAATAAATTCTGATATTGATTCACCCTCTTCCTGTTTTGCTTTATGGAATTTAGCGCGTTCCGCTCGAATGTTTTTCTTTTTTGACAAAAAATTTTTTAGCAATGACAAACACTCGTCTAACGTTTTTTCTGACGGTAGCTTAGGTACCGTTGGCTTCATCAACGTTTCATACAGTCCCACACCAATAATGGTAATAAACGTTGCCATCTTTTTATCCTCATCAACCTTGTTTGCAATAAAAAATTGTTTTAAACGGTCTTCATAAGCTAGCCAACAACTTCCTTCCACATACTGCTCTAATTTTCCAACCATATTAATTAATTTCAATCACAATATTTATGACACTTTTTATGAGAGAAAACTGTATTTTATGAGAGAAAACTGTATTTAGTTATATTTTTTCACTTTTTGACTAGCAATTTATAATTTTTTTTTCACGACTTTTCCACTATCCCATCTTCGTCGCCATTGTAATATTTATAAAATATTTATTATAACTATTTTAAATATTATAACAACAATTCTTTATTTAATTATTATTTCGACACTTTGACAATAAATTCGACTTCACTTATTCGACCGTATGATAGGACTAACTTAGCATAATATTAAATACAATTATAACTCAACATTAAATATAATTGCAGTTATTTTTCCTACTCTTAATTTAATTGATTTGTAACGAAATAAATTTCGTTACAAGGGATCCCTAAAAAGTTAATATAATTACATATCTAACACTGTTGAAGATTCTTCACCAGAACGTGATAAGCAATCACTGACGACGTTGTCTTTACCTTTGATGTGTCGTATGTCTGTGGTGAACTGTGCGATGAAATCTAGATGACGTAGTTGTCGTGGACTTCTTAAAGTTTTGGAGGAAATTGCTGTGATCAGAGGTTTGTGATCAGTGTAGACAGAGAAATTTTGACCTTCGACAAAATAGCGAAAATGTTTAATAGCTAGATAGATTGCTAATAGCTCTCTATCGAACGCGGAATATTTAGCTTCAGTAGGGGTGAGTTTTCTGGAGAAAAATGCAAGTGGCTCCCAACATCCATTATTGTACTGTTGTAGTACAGCTCCGACTGCAGTGTTCGAAGCGTCTGATGTTATGTTGAACTGTGTGTTGTCCAACGGATGTGCTAAAAGAGTAGCGGCGGCAAGAGATTCTTTGACCTTAATAAAAGACTCGTTACAGTCTTCTGGCCAAGAAAAATTGGATTTGTTCTTGCCTTTTTTAATCAATGATGCCAAATGCCCGTGAGTAGGCGCTAACAATTCGGCTAAACGTGGTATGAAGCGGTGATAATAATTCACCATACCTACAAATTGCTGTATTTGGCGGATTGATGTTGGAGCTGGAAAGTTGAGGATGGCAGTAACTCTATCTTTCGATGGGAGTATGCCGTTTTCCGAAATATAGTGGCTCAAAAAATCTAGTGATTTTTGGCCGAAGATGCATTTTGAAGCTTTTATATTTATGCCATATTCAGTTAGGCGAGTGAAAAGTTTCTCCAAGTGCAGAAGATGTTCTGCTTCGGAGCGGCTAGCTATGAGGATATCATCTATATAGACGAAGACGAAATCCAGTTCCTTTGTAACTTCGTTGATGAAGCGCTGGAATGTCTGTGCTGAGTTTCGTAAGCCATAAGGCATACGAGTGAACTCGAACAATCCAAAAGGTGTAGTTATAGCCGTTTTGTGGATATCCTCATCTGCCATAGGTATCTGGTGATAAGCTCTTACCAGATCTATTTTGGAAAAAATTTTGCATCCTGCTAGTTGCAAGGAAACATTTTGTATATTGGGGATGGGATATCTATCCGGAACAGTAGCAGCATTAAGCTGTCTGTAGTCTCCACAAGGTCGCCAGTCCTTGTCCTTTTTCTGAACCATGTGCAAAGGAGAGGAGACTGGGGAGTTAGAAGGACGACAAATACCTAGTTCCACCATATGTTCAAATTCGGTCCTTGCAGCTTTGAGTTTCGTCGGGTCCAAGCGTCTTGGATTAATGGATGGAAGTCTTCCGTTAGTCACAATGTAATGTTTTACATTGTGCTTAATTGGGAGGCCATAGTTTGGTGCCTCGGTAAGTGACGAAAACTTTTTAAGGAGAGTGCCGAATTGATTGTCGACGCTGAAATGTTTAGGAGTAGGCGTATTACAATTGGTTATGATTGCATTCACATGAAGAGATGTTTTTGAATCGATTAACTTCCGATTTTTGAGGTCGACCAAAATGTCATACTTCGAGAGGAAATCAGCACCTATTATAGGCCTGTTAACATCTGCCAGTATGAAAGTGTGTGTGAACGTACGCCTAAGTCCGATGTTAAGTTTTAACAGCTTAGTACCATATGTGGGAATGGCTGTACCGTTAGCAGCAGTTAGCGTTTGAATGGGATCTTTAATGCCGTGTGGAAATGTAGTATGGGGTAGTACTGAGACTTCAGCACCACTATCGATTAAAAACTGTAATAAGTTTTCATCGTCCCTAACAAAAAGACGGCGTGAATTGTAGATCCCACTGTTAGCCGTAGTAACAGCAGGACTTAATAGTTTCCCGAGTCCTTGGATTGCGAAGTTGTTGCATCTTGTTTGTTGTAATTGCACGGTTGCGAACATTTACGTGCTTTATTGCCAAATTTTCGGTGATAGTAGCACAGATCTCGTGATCTAGACGAAGACCGGTGACGAGGTCTGGAAAAGCGTCTAAAATTATTATAATTCGCTCTTGAAGTTGAAGGACGACTTCTATAACCTATGTCTTGACGAGACAATCGGTTACAGAGATCATCAAAACGTTTATTCAGTTGTTGTTCGAGTCGAGACTCGAGATTAGCAAGGTCGTAATCCCTATCACACGGCGTTGCCTTGCTACGGGATGTTGACTGCGTTGTTGCAGCAATTGATAAAGAAGCGGGTTGAGCAACTTCCCAGATTTTGTCGGCTATAGGAAGGATCTCAGAAATATCCTTGTCTGCCCAAGGAGCCACAGAAGATCTTAAAAGAGTTGGCAAGCGCTTAAGCCAAAGCTGTTTAAGAAGGTCATTGTTGACTAATGATGAATCGCCGGCTTCTGATTCGAGCTTGCGATAAAATTCTGATGGAGTATTGTATCCCATTTCTTGAAGACTAGACAAAATTCTATCCAAGCGCTTGCCTGCACTAATAGAGTGTCGCTCTAAAAGTGCCTTTTTGAGGAAATCATATTGATTTTGTGCTGTGGCGGATGCTTTTATAATGTCCATGATGTTAACCATAACATCTTGCGGCAGAGCAGTGAGTACTGCATTAAATTTGTTGACATCTTTGTTTATTTTGTTGCTTTTGAAAGTGGTTTCCGCAATAAGAAACCAGGCTTCAACCTGGTCGTGCCAAAACGTTGGTAATTTTATTTTGTTCATATTGAAAATTTCTTTATTGGAACTACCCGCGGTAGCAGAACTACCCCCTTTATTATCATCTTTTTCATCTGATGATGACATTTTGATAGTAACAAACAACAAAACAAGCAAACTTATAAATTCACCAGAAAAGTAAAACAAAATTTGTTTGGTTGATTTTTCGTTTTTAATTGCAGAAAACAAATTTAAGAAAGGCGGTACCGATTGTAATAAAAAAAAATGTAAAAACACCGATTGATAAAGATAAAAATGAATGTTGCAAATAATATCAATATTTAGAGAGTATATGTATGTATGTGCGTCACTAGACCAAACAAACACAATAACCTTAACACCAGAATTTTTTGAACTACTATTATTTATTTTTACAAAAGTAAAATTTTATTTCAATATATGTATTTAGTTAATTTCACGGTAGCCGTTACAATTTTGAAATGTAAAATTATTAAATAAATTCGATGGATTTTACCTAAAATTATTAGAAAAATTATTTTCCTTTTAAATGTAAATTTCTTTAAATGAAAGATGTTGATAATTTGTTTAATAAGACTGAATCTAACAAAATATGGTGTGCAATTTATGAAAATTTGTTTGCTATCCACAAAATTGTCGATCGATCTAGTTTCGAACCGATAAGAACTTTTTATTACACTTTAAAAAAGTATATCATTCTCATCAGGGCTAGCCGACTAGATACACTACCGAAAAAATTTTTCGCTATATAAACCTAAAATAGGTCACTGCTCTAGCGAAGTATAAGAAACCAAAAAACTTTCATAAACATATGTTTATTAGATTCAGGTTTAGTCAATTTGTTTCTCTAGTTGATCACTATTGTTGTTATACTCTAACCAAGTTAGAATTGGATAACAAACTTGTATCGGTAAGAAGAAGATGACCATCTTCACTTGTGTCTATCGACACATTATCTACAATTAATTCAATGAATTATTTGTGATATTACATCACTCCGATGGAAATAATCCCATCATGAATAATAAGACTGAATCTAACAAAATATGGTGTGCAATTTATGAAAATTTTTTTGCTATCCACAAAATTGTCGATCGATCTAGTTTCGAACCGATAAGAACTTTTTATTACACTTTAAAAAAGTATATCATTCTCATCAGGGCTAGCCGACTAGATACACTACCGAAAAATTTTTTCGCTATATAAACCTAAAATAGGTCACTGCTCTAGCGAAGTATAAGAAACCAAAAAACTTTCATAAACATATGTTTATTAGATTCAGGTTTAGTCAATTTGTTTCTCTAGTTGATCAATATTGTTGTTATACTCTAACCAAGTTAGAATTGGATAACAAACTTGTATCGGTAAGAAGAAGATGACCATCTTCACTTGTGTCTATCGACACATTATCTACAATTAATTCAATGAATTATTTGTGATATTACATCACTCCGATGGAAATAATCCCATCATGAATAATAAGACTGAATCTAACAAAATATGGTGTGCAATTTATGAAAATTTTTTTGCTATCCACAAAATTGTCGATCGATCTAGTTTCGAACCGATAAGAACTTTTTATTACACTTTAAAAAAGTATATCATTCTCATCAGGGCTAGCCGACTAGATACACTACCGAAAAAATTTTTCGCTATATAAACCTAAAATAGGTCACTGCTCTAGCGAAGTATAAGAAACCAAAAAACTTTCATAAACATATGTTTATTAGATTCAGGTTTAGTCAATTTGTTTCTCTAGTTGATCACTATTGTTGTTATACTCTAACCAAGTTAGAATTGGATAACAAACTTGTATCGGTAAGAAGAAGATGACCATCTTCACTTGTGTCTATCGACACATTATCTACAATTAATTCAATGAATTATTTGTGATATTACATCACTCCGATGGAAATAATCCCATCATGAATAATAAGACTGAATCTAACAAAATATGGTGTGCAATTTATGAAAATTTTCTTGCTATCCACAAAATTGTCGATCGATCTAGTTTCGAACCGATAAGAACTTTTTATTACACTTTAAAAAAGTATATCATTCTCATCAGGGCTAGCCGACTAGATACACTACCGAAAAAAATTTTCGCTATATAAACTTAAAATAGGTCACTGCTCTAGCGAAGTATAAGAAACCAAAACCAATTTCTCTAGTTGATCACTATTGTTGTTATACTCTAACCAAGTTAGAATTGGATAACAAACTTGTATCGGTAAGAAGAAGCAAAATTTTCATAAATTGCACACCATATTTTGTTAGATTCAGTCTTATTATTCATGATGGGATTATTTCCATCGGAGTGATGTAATATCACAAATAATTCATTGAATTAATTGTAGATAATGTGTCGATAGACACAAGTGAAGATGGTCATCTTCTTCTTACCGATACAAGTTTGTTATCCAATTCTAACTTGGTTAGAGTATAACAACAATAGTGATCAACTAGAGAAACAAATTGACTAAACCTGAATCTAATAAACATATGTTTATGAAAGTTTTTTGGTTTCTTATACTTCGCTAGAGCAGTGACCTATTTTAGGTTTATATAGCGAAAAAATTTTTCGGTAGTGTATCTAGTCGGCTAGCCCTGATGAGAATGATATACTTTTTTAAAGTGTAATAAAAAGTTCTTATCGGTTCGAAACTAGATCGATCGACAATTTTGTGGATAGCAAACAAATTTTCATAAATTGCACACCATATTTTGTTAGATTCAGTCTTATTATTCATGATGGGATTATTTCCATCGGAGTGATGTAATATCACAAATAATTCATTGAATTAATTGTAGATAATGTGTCGATAGACACAAGTGAAGATGGTCATCTTCTTCTTACCGATACAAGTTTGTTATCCAATTCTAACTTGGTTAGAGTATAACAACAATAGTGATCAACTAGAGGAACAAATTGACTAAACCTGAATCTAATAAACATATGTTTATGAAAGTTTTTTGGTTTCTTATACTTCGCTAGAGCAGTGACCTATTTTAGGTTTATATAGCGAAAAATTTTTTCGGTAGTGTATCTAGTCGGCTAGCCCTGATGAGAATGATATACTTTTTTAAAGTGTAATAAAAAGTTCTTATCGGTTCGAAACTAGATCGATTGACAATTTTGTGGATAGCAAAAAAATTTTCATAAATTGCACACCATATTTTGTTAGATTCAGTCTTATTATTCATGATGGGCTTATTTCCATCGGAGTGATGTAATATCACAAATAATTCATTGAATTAATTTGTTTAACAAAAAAAAATAATTTTAATATTCAATGATGATTTATGATGTCTATAATATCTATTTACTTTTTTTATTAATTAAAATGTAATAAATAAAAAATAATACATAAAAGAAATTTAATTATTATATTCCTAACTGATTGTCGAGCAACTGTTTTATTTTTTTTATTTCAATTTTAAGATTTAATTTTAATTATTTTTTTATAATCAGTAAATTATGAGTAGAATAGAAAAAAATGAATGTACATATTATATAATGATATAAGCATTGATTTTTGTAATTGACTAACCGTTTTATTTATTTGTTCGTTCGCTGGTTAGGTTGATTGAAGATAATAATGATGATGATTCGTTGCGTGCTATATGCGCACGATTGTTGTGGCTTTTCGTCCGAAGCTCCCGCGCTGGGCTGTATTTGCCAGATTTTTTGTTGTATGTTATAGGTAATTGCCTTAATTTTGGTCGAACGTTTACACAATTATTATTAATATTTTGTTTTCCGTTACGTGTTTTTTTTACATGAAAATATTTTTTTCTGATAACTTTTATATAATAATATGAAAATTTTTTTTGTTCTAATGACACAGTTAAAATTATTTGCCAAATTTTAAATAATTTTTGTTTGCACTAATTTCTAAAACTTTCACTCGCGGATATATTAGTTTTTTTTTTTTTAATGCGTATATATTGTGCGTACTGCGTACCACGAGGTTGTAGTTTTTTGTTTACCGTACCGGCGTGCTAAACGGGGTCACCACGTGAGGCGTTATATAGTCCTCATATAATATAGTTTATTTTAAATTAATTTTGAGCACTTAATAAAAGAACAAAATTTGCGATTAAAAAATTCTTCTTTTATTGAATTCACAATTATTTTATACAAAATATTTTATTTCGATTTAAATATTTTGAGTTGCTCGACCGAGTGCAAAACTAGAAGTGAAGTATGTATTTTTCATATGACAATAATTAATTATAATTTAACTCGACTTCCGCTGAATTAACTTAGTATTGTCGTTGTTGTTATTTGTTTTTGTTTAGTATTACCGCTACAAATGTTCGTTTAAGTCCAATGTCTACCTTTAGGAGTTTTGTTCCGTAGGTATATTATTTATTGTGCCGTTGGCAGCTAATAAAACTAGATCTATTGGTTTTGCATGAGAGATGGTTGATGAACTCAGATTAATTAGAAGCACCGATAGGTCTGCTCCAGTGTCTACTAAAAAGGTCTGATGATTCAATTTGTCGAAAATGAATAGGCGGCTGGAATATTTATTTTCGATCACAGCTGCTTCGCCCTGGGGCTTTAGCTGTTTTTTGATTGTCACTGTTATGTACTACATCCAAACCCTTTTTTTTATTCAAAGTTAGGCATATTTAGTGTTAATTATACTAAATTATAAATTAACGTCTCTGAATATCCGAAGATACCATGCCAACTAGGGATAAGAATGGAATGCAAATTAAGTTTCTCTGATAAATTTATGAACGTTGACTGTAAAGCTTTGAGGATAAAAGTCATCATGGAAAACCCGAGAAGGTAAGGCATTCTAAAGATGAGAGACTCTGTTGAAAAAGTCACGTTGGAAGGCTACAGTTCTACACCTAATTATTTGAACCGTAAAGGGATGGGCCGCTATAGGTGTGCTCTGGTGTGACGCGAAAGGTTTGCTGATTTAGGTAAAATCGATTTGATCTCTTCAGAAGCTCGTTCATCCATAATATATTTATAAAATATAGTCAAATCAGCAACATTTCTTCTGTGCTGCAAAGAATCAAGACCGTTAGTAAGGCTTGAGTTACCAATGAGTTTAATAGCTCTACGATGTACAGAATTAAGGCAATTTAGACTACTCAAGTAAGCTCTACCCCATATGTGAGAACAATATTCCATGCAGGGACGTATTAACGATTTATAAACTAAAAGAAGTTGTTTGCTATTGAAAAACTTACGACATCGCCCTAAAAAACCTAACTTTTGAACAGCATTCTTAGCCAGATTAAAAATATGAGAATTCCACTTCATATTATTTTCAATCTCAACTCCTAGAAGTCTGATAGACTCATTCTCTAAAAGATTTTTGGGGCCAAAAGTTAATGGAAAAGAATTAGGTGTCGTTATTATAGAAAAATAACAAACCTGTGTTTTGCTTGTATTGAATTCAACACTGTTAACAATACCCCAATCCATAATTGTTTTAAGATCAGTTTTAAGGGTATCTATAAATTTTGACCTACAGTCACTAAGCGCTAGGGGTGTATATAATTTAGGTGGTTCATGAGACGCGTGAAGACTGCTATCATCAGCAAAACTATGTATAGGATGAACCGTTGAATCTAACAAATCATTAATATAGATAAGAAAAAGAGTTGGTGATAAAGCGGAACCTTGAGGAACTCCGGCATTAGTTTAAAATTTTTTGGATGATACACCGTCAACATTAACACGAAATTTTCGATCGGATATATGCTCTGTGTCCAAGATATAAGGTGCTCGTCTTAACCATAGGATTTCAATTTGCATATAAGGTTGTTATGACATACTTTGTCAAATGCTTTGGAAATATCAAGAGCCACACCGAATGTTTCTCCAAAGTTACTACACAACACTTTTTATTAAAAAAAAAAAAAATAAGTAACAATAATATCATTAAATATTTAGCAATTAAGTTCTTTTGTCAAGAGACTTTAAAGTTGCATCAAACGAAAACATCTAGACTTAAATAAAAACATTAAAACAATAATTAAATAATAAATTATTTTATGCAGAATTTATCAGTATGTGAATCAACAAAATCATTTAAAATAATACTACAATTCGATCTGTTTCGTTAAGTGGAACATGAAATAAACTAACACTCGAAAAAATCTCATTGTGATAAATCTAAAGTCTTCTTATCGGTGAGGAGATACCTATTTTTGTTCGAGAGGCCGATGGCAAAAACAGCTGGTTTAATCGAGTTCTATAGGACGGTGCATAAAAATTAACATGTAATAGAACCTCAGTATCATTAAGAGAATTAACAATTTTGTATAAGATGACTTCATCAAGTAGATACCTTCGCGACTCTAAAGTAGTCATACTTAATTTATCAAGCCTGGTATGGTATGAGAGCTTCTCTGTGCATGGTATAGCATGTTTTGGACTAGAAAAAATTAACCTTTCATATGACACTCGTCAAGGTCATAAATATTTTTTTTCAAAATTTCCACTCTTAACCCCCTCAAAATAACATTTGAAATGATCAGCTGACCGCTATAATTTTCGTTCAATCTTTACAACATTGCCCATAACCATAAATTTTTTCAATTTTCTTCTTTTGTAATGTTCGATGTTATGGGTGCGGGGAGAGGAACAAGAAAAAACATTTGTTTTTGACAATATCTAAAATATTAGGCAATCGAAAATTCACTGAAATTTTTTTTAAATATTTTGATCTTTTTCGATTTGTCTAAACCAAACTCGATTCCTTAAAAAAAATTTTTGTTTTTCTATCTGCTTACCTATGTTCATAAAAACAAATATTTGAAGTTTTTTGTTATCAGTAGGCGTAGGAAAACACATTTAAAAACTGTAGAAAATTTCAACTTTATAGCACTTATAGTTTGTGAGTAAATCGTCTATGTAGAAATTTGGACGGACACCGAAGTCTCACCAATAGGGTACCGCTTTTACTTTTTTAAAGTACAGCGACCTAAAAACAAAATAATAATAAAAATAAATTATAATTGTTATAATAAAATTATTATTAAAGCAATATTTTAAAATTGTTATTATTATTTTATTAAACGGCCGATTAATTTATTTATAAATTGTCATTATACCGAACCTGCATGTTCTTCTCTTACTGGACGGAGAGTTGTCGCTTAGATCTGTCCGTATTTATCATCCAAAGATAACCCAGTAATGGTTCAAATTATTCACCCATTGCTCCAAAAATGGCACCCAGTAATGGTTTGCTTCTGGGTTCTTTGTGGGGGCGCCCTTGCTTATATGGTAATCTAATATTTTGTCTATTGTCTACCACAAATTAAGCTAGAATGTTATATTAAAAGTACTGTTTCAGTTACTCATTTTTTCGAAGGATAGCTTAATATGCTACGGTAAAGTCTCAGAATTAATATGCCAAACACCGGAAAAGTAGGTCAAATCACTAAGACTGACTTTGATAAAATATTCTACAGTTTCCAAAAATAATTATTTGAATCAAGAAAGACTTTGTAATCTAAAGATTTCTATTTTCTTCGTTCGTGTGTCACTAATGCTAGCTTAGTTTAAAGTTAAATTAACTTCTTGCGAACTCTAATTTCCCTTAAAACCATAAAAATACTGGTTATGTTTTTACTGTGATTGACTCTCTCCTAAACATCTTTTATTTCTTTTTATCTTCATCAAAATACTTTCATAACATGTAATATCCAACAATATTTTTTAAAATTCAATGCTCGTTTCCTTTTATGATGACAACAAAACAGTCGAAATAAAATAATAAAAAAAGCAAACCACAAACAAACAAAATTTTCATCGCATTTAGAAAATTTGAATAAGTAAAAAAATTGAAAATCTTTAAATTCGCAATTTCTTAATTTTTTTTTGTTTTTCTTCAACTTTATTCCCTTACAATACAATATAAATATTTAAGAAGTTCCATAAGAAAACATTTATTGATCATAACACCAGCGAGTATGTTTTTTGTTTGTTTTATAAAAATACTTAGTAGTGGAGTCATATTAGTAAAATAAAGTGATATATTTGATGCAAGAGCAAAGTTGAATTTTTTTTTGTTTTATGTTAAGGACATAAAAAGTAGTGGGCATGTAATTATTTAGCAAATTTGGAGGTCCAGAAGTGCCTCAAAAATGACGAAAACTGGTTTTTTGGTGTTTTTTGAGTAGGTCGCTTCACTATTTTTGAAATATTTCGGGCTCTAATAATCATAAAAAAAAATGTGAAATGTTTGTGATTAAATTTCAAATCCATCTAGGGGGTTAGATACTTTAAAAGTGTAACCTAACCTCAAAAAACCGAATCGCGTGACTTTTTTTTTTTACTAAATTTATGATAAGGGGCGGAAAAAATCGTCGAATTTTCATGAAAATTTCAGGAAACATGTATTTTAATAGTCTTAATATGGAATTTAATTTTTGAGCATGAAATTTTTGGGCATGAAAAAAAAACATTAATTTTTTGCATTTTTTTGACATTTTACCATATATACGGTATTATTTATGCTATTATCATGTATTTTGCATAAAAGTGAAATATGCAATTCAAATTAATAAAAAATATTTTTTAAAATTATACATAACCTACAAAACTTTTTTTTTTGCTTTTGGTAAATAATTAAGATGTTATTACAATTATTGTAAATATTTGATATAAGATTTTGAAAAAATGTAATATTCAATTTTTTTCAAACATATAAAATACACAGCATAAATAATTTTACGCCAATTATGTTTTCAATTGAAAAATACGGAGGGGCTGAAATCTCACAGCTCTGAGATATCAAGACTTCGGTCTGGTTAAAGGATTTTGATATAGTTTTCGGCAAAGAACTTTTATGAGGACATGGTTTTTAGTTTTGGGCAGCGATACATATCAAACATAAATCTTTGTTAAAGTACAAGTTTTTTTTATCTCTGTTTAAAAGTTTATTACAAAACTAATACGAAACATCAATACGTTGCCGGAGAATTATAATAAAAATTCCAAAAATATTGTTAAATTAAATAAAATCATACTTTTTCAACATTCCAAAAATATTCTAAAAATTAGAATAAAATCAAATATCTAAACTTTTTCTAAATTCCAATAATTTCAAAAATTCTTAAAAATTCAAACTTTTTCCAAAATTCTAAAAATATTGCAAAAATTATTACAAAATCAAAAATTGAAATTTTTTTCAAAATCCTAAAAATTATAATAATATCAAAAATTAAAAATTTTTCAAAATTCTAAATATATTCCAAAAATTCTTACAAAATCAAAACTTAAAACTTTTGCCGAAATTCTAAAAATATTGCAAAAATTATTACAAAATCAAAAATACAAACTTTTTCAAAATTCCAAAAATATTTCAAAAACTATAACAAATTCAAAAATGTCCATGTCCAATTTCATTTTAAATTACATTTACGTCATAAAAACAGGTACATTTTTTTCCCAAAAAATTGGCTAAAAAATTAAATGAAATCATTTTTTGACACACTTGACATTATTTTTTGACAAACTTATAATGCCATAATTCTCTATAATAATAATAAAATATCATCTCATATGAACTATTAATTTTATTTTTTTCTAAAAAAGTAGGGTAAAAAATACATAAAAACCTTTCTTTTGACACACTTGACAACATTTTTTGACAAACTTATAATGCCATAATTCTCAATAATAATAATAAAATTTCATTTCATACAAACAACTTTTTTTTCAAAAAAATTAGGTAAAAAACTAAATAAAAATCTTTTGACACACTTGACAACATTTTTTTGACAAACTTATAATGCCATAATTCTCAATAATAATAATAAAATTTCATTTTAAACAAACAATTTTATTTTTTTCTAAAAAATTGGGTAAAAAAATAAATAAAATCTTTCTTTTGACACACTTGACATCATTTTTTTGACAAACTTATAATGCCATAATTCTCAATAATAATAATAAAACTTCATTTCAAACAAACAATTAATTTTATTTTTTTTCCAAAAAATTAGGTAAAAAAATAAATAAAAATCTTTCTTTTGACACACTTGTCAACATTTTTTTGTCAAACTTATAATGCCATAATTCTCAATAAAAATAATAAAACTTCATTTCAAACAAACAATTAATCTTATTTTTTTTTCCAAAAAATTAGGTAAAAAAATAAATAAAAATCTTTCTTTTGACACACTTGACAACATTTTTTTGATAAACTTATAATGCAATAATCTAGTTTTTGATCTCACATACCAATTCCGACCATCGAAATTTCTCCGATTTAATGTTCCTACTCGTTATCACTTAAAATGAACGTTTTTTATGCCTAAAATATGAAAATTTGCTATTTTTGACACACATAATGATTTTTTTGACACACTTCCGGTACAGTTATCGAACACAGCGTCCTTTCGGACCTGTATCTTGTGAATACCTATTTTTAGAAAAAAATTTTTGAAATCCCTCCAGCCGTTTTCCCTGCAGTGTAGGTAATGACGGCGGCCGGCGGACGGCCGACAGACAGACACACATTCTTTTTTTTTGCTTATTTAGAATCAGTAGCTCCTAAAACGTCGAGAAATGCCAAAAAAAGTGGGGGTAAGAATTTCACTTTGAGCTCATGAATGTAATACTTAGCTCTTTCAGACCAAAGTATCTTTTTCTAAATTCCAATAATATTTCAAAAATTCTTAAAAATTCCAACCCTTTCCAAAATTCTAAATATATTGCAAAAATTATAACAATATCAAAAATTGAAACTTTTTTCATAATTCCAAAAATTATAATAAAATCAAAAATTTAAAATTTTTCAAAATTCTAAAAATATTCCAAAAATTCTTACCAAATCGAAAATTGAAACTTTTTTCAAAAATTCTAAAATTATATATAAAAGAATTCATTTTTTTTTTTATTTCAAAATTCTAAAAATATTGCAAAAATTATAACAAAAACAATTTTCCAAAATTTTAAAAATATTGCAAAAATTATTACAAAATCAAAAATACAAACTTTTTTCAAAATTGCAAAAATAAAACGAAGTAAAACTAACAAATTCAAAAATTTCTATGTCCAATTTCATTTTCAATTTAATTTACGTCATAAAAACAGCTAAATTTTTTTTCCAAAAAATTGGCTAAAAAAATAAACGAAACCATTTTTTGACACGCTTGACATTATTTTTTTGACAAACTTATAATGCCATAATACAAAAATTCATTTGTATTTTTTTCCAAAAAATTGGGTAAAAAAATAAATAAAAAACTTTCTTTTGACACACTTGACAACATTTTTTTGACAAACTTATAAAGCAATAATCTAGATTTTGGTCTCACATACCAATCCCGACCATCAAGATTTCTCCAAATTCAATGTTCCTACTCGTAATCACTTAAAATGAACGTTTTTTAAGCCCAAAATATGAAAATTTGCTGTTTTTGACACACATAATGATTTTTTCGACACACTTCCGGTACAGTTATCGAACACAGCGTCCTTTTGGACCTGTTCCTTGAGTATACCTATTTTTAGAAAAAAAAAATTTTTGAAATCCCTCCAGCGGTTTTCCCTGCAGCGTAGGTAATGACCGGCAGGCCCGCGGACAGACATACATTTTTTTTTTTGCTTTTTTAGAATCAGTAGGTCCTAAAACGTCGAGAAATGCCAAAAAAAGTGAGGGTAAGAATTTCACTTTTGGCTCATGAATGTAATACTTAGGTCTTTCAGACCGAAGTAATTCTATATGTGTTATTATGGTTTTCCAAATTATTCACTGTTTGTGTTCTTTTGTCACCTTTGAATTAAAATGCAATATTTAAAAATTTAAAAATAAACTTTTCGCTGTTTATTTTTAAAATTTTTATTTTATTAATAATAATATAAACTTCCTTATAGTAACAATTTGAATTTGATTTTTTATTTTATTGAATATCGATTTCGACTTACGTCATCCTTAGTTTAAATTATTATTTATTACAATTTTTGCTTAAACTATTACTTATATACTACTTCAACTGCTATTTTTTATTATTATGTCATATATTTTGTTAGTTTAATTTTAATTATTTACCAAACGCAATTAAGGGCATTGCAAGAAAAAAAAGTTTTGTAGGTTATGTATAATTTTAAAAAATATTTTTTATCAATTTGAATTGCATATATCACTTTTATGCAAAATACATGATAATAGCATAAATAATACCGTATATATGGTAAAATGTCAAAAAAATGCAAAAATTAATGTTTTTTTTTTCATGCCCAAAAATGGGCATTTAAATTAAGGCAACATAATTTTAATTATACTTAGGTTAAAGCAGGGTTGTGCCGTAGACAAAATAGATTACTTTACATGCATAGTTTACGCATAGATTACGTGTAAATTACGCGAGATATTTTCGTGTAATCTATAATGTAAACTATTATGTAATCTATTTAATTGATATGTGCATTCTAAACTTTTTTAGCAATTAAATTAACTTTTTTCAAGATCACAAGATCTTGTTTTTGACAATATTATTGATCATGTCTTTTGCGAAAAAATCGAAAAAAAATTTCAGTAGGGATAATACAATATTTCCACATATTTCTTCTTAAATCAAAATTAATAGATTACACCAAATTTACATAGATGACATAGATTACATTACATAGATTACATGTAATGTAATCTATTTTAGATTACGCGTAAAGGAACAACCCTGGGTTAAAGAAGATAAAAAAAAGTACAGATTAAAAAAAAAATTTTTATTTTGGATGACTTCTCATAAAATTGCACCATTTGCCAAATTTAACGAAAAATGCCAATTGTAGCCGAAAAAATTAAAATTTTTTCATAAAAATTAAATCCCATATTAAGACTATTAAAATACATGTTTTCTGAAATTTTCATGAAAATTCGACGATTTTTCCGCCTCTTATCATAAATTTAGTTAATAAAAAAAGTCACGCGATTCGGTTTTTTGATTTTAGGTGACACTTTTAAAGTATCTAACCCCCCTAGATAGATTTGAAATTTGATCACAAACATTTTTCATTTTTTTTTTTATGATCATTAGAGCCCGAAATATTTCAAAAATAGTGAGACGACCTACTCAAAAAACACCAAAAAACCAGTGTTTGCCATTTTGAGGCACTTCCGGACCTCCAAATTTGCTAAATAATTACATGCCCACTAACTTTTATGTCCTTACATAAAACAAAACAAAATTCAACTTTGCTCTTACATCAATATAAAATGCTAATATGACTCCACAATAGCGCTTTAATAAAAAATTGAAAATTTTGTTTTTTTCGACACTTTTCTACAGTAGGTAAAATACTCGTCTAAGAATGAATAAATGGGATATTTGGTGAATAAAGCATTAGAATATATTTATCATAGATAATATTATGTATTTCGTGCACGCTTTGTTTTTATTTCCACTAAAGCACCTAGTTCGTATATCAAAGTTCTCTAAGTTTTAAGAGTGCAAAATTGAAATCAAAAGATATAAAAATAACAATAGAATCAAAAAGATTGTTATGACGTTGTTTATTGTTGTTAAGATTTATTTTGAATGCCAGATTTAAACACGTCGTATTACCCATTCTTGATGACTGAATTTTATGAGATTGGAAATTTTTTGAGATTGAAAATTTTAAGCATATATGTAGAATTTTCTCTACAATTTAGTAGAAAGAAAAACTTCTTCTTAAATATTCGTTCAAGGTAGTTAGTATTAGGAAGTCAAACAAATTACTCATTAGCTCATATTAATCAAAACGATTTTGCACCACTTCGTAATTGAAATTGCGGTTTCTTATCCCAGAAAATCTTATACGAAAACCGGTATTAGAAACCACGGTTTGACGGGTTACAAACAAATATTTAATTTAGAGCTATACTTTCTTAGTTTTGAAGGCGAGAAAATTTTAGAAAGTATGTATATAACTACAGTGAATTTCAGTCAACTTAAATTTAATCAAACGAAGTAGTGCACATATCACAACAAATAGGGTATATTCTAATAGGGTATTCGTATATGATTTATGATAGGGTACCGGTTGTAAACAATCCAATATGGCTTGCCCTATTATTCGACCCGGATCACAGTGACACATGTCTGAACATGCCTGAACGATTAACATGTCTGAACATGCCAACGCGTGATTTGCATAAGCTTCCCTTACCTGTAGAGTTAAAACATCAAATATTGATAATCTTCTGTTTATCCTTAAGCATCAGATTTCTAGCTCTAGTAAATATTTTTACTTCCCCAAAACATTCAATTCGAAAAAAAATCTAACATACTTCAAATTTTATTTAATCTTTTCTGTTAGACCTTCCTCTATCTAAATGGCTAAAAAAATAGTGTATGTCCGTGGGTGGGTGTGTGGTTGATAAAAACGCATATACGATCTTGATAAAAATTTGGTACATGATCCAGGTTCACTCAAAAATAGAAGATCTGGATTCATTTCAAAATTAGACAAAATGGCGAGGGGTCTCCTGAACACCTGTCAGTTTAAATCTTCAATACCTTCTAATCCTAGTTCTCAATCTTATTGACAATTGGTATATAGGGTTTTAGTACTGCTTCCAAAATTTCTGATACCAACTTCTGGTTTGTCACTTCCGGTTAAAAAGTTTTTTAAGTGTTTATCCCTACTGTAGGGATGTAGGCTACAGTTGCTACAGTTGCAAATCGATTTTAATGAACCGTTGGTAAAAGGTTTCAATCAATATGAGAAATATTGGGACACTTTGGGGTGGAGGGTGTACCATACAATATGTGGTGCTTTTCACTATGTTTTTAATGTTTTTTGGGAGCATACAGCATTCGTTAAACATTCGAATAAATTTTGATGACACTTTAAAAAAAGATGCAAATATGTGTGGAAAGGAGCTGCTTAGTTTTTGAGCGATATTCAACACAGTGGTGTTGTTGATGTCTTTAGATGTCCCCGGGCATCTCTTTTTTGAAAGCTCAATAACATCAGTACCTGATAATCGAATTGGATGAAACTACATACATAAGCAGTTCACGGTTCACGGCAGTTCTGCATACCAACTTTCGGTTTTTCACTTTCGGTAAAAATATGTTTTTCCATGTTTTTGAATTTTTTTCAGTTCTTTGTTCGCACTACTGCCTACAATAATGTAGTGATTAAGATGAAACTTATGAAAAAGGTTTTTCAATTAGTGTGATGAGATAATGATCAATTTTTGGGATACATTGATAAAAGTGTCGGAGGGTCCACCATCGAACTGCTGAATTTTCACACTTTGTTTTTAAAGTTTGTTGGGAGCCTACAGACTAGACATTAATCAATTTTGATGACGTTTTTATAAAATATGGTGATTTGAATGAAAAAAGAACTGACTAGTTTTCGAACGATATGGGGAAAAATGGTGGGAGCCTAACAAGAACTCTTTTATTTAAACTTCAATAACATCAGTTCCTGATAATTGATTTTGATTAAACTTGATATATATGCTCAGAGTATAAGTTGTTACAGTTCTGTCTGTTGGGAAACTACCATTTTCTTTAATGTTTTTATAAATTAGAACTACTTGAAAATCATGTTCGCAGAAGGATATTATGATTCAAATCTGCCATCAGATCCACATACAATTGCTGGAAAGGGACTTCATGCCATGGTCATGGAAGTTGATATTTTATTCCTTTTACAATAGCTTTTATTTATTTCACATTTTCCACTTATTATTATCATTTAGGCCTTATTTAATTTAATTTTTTTTCTGTTTTCCTTATATTGATTTTTTTATTTTTTTATTTTTAATAAAATGTGTTGTGTAATAGGGTTTAGAATATGTGTCACAACAACACATAAATACCTAGGTCTAGACCTGGGTCCCACAACAACTGGCGTTCTAAGGTGTTGATTAACGCTTTCTTTAAACCTCTGCGGGTTGCAGCCACCTAAAACTAAGTGTTCCGACAAACTATTCCATTTGTACGCAGTTCGAACAAAGAAGTCTCTCTGCGATCTGCCAGTATGACAGCACGGGATCTTTACCGTTTCACTGGTTGCGGCAGCCGATTGCCGTGTGGAACAGGGGTAAGAATAAGTTTGAGGCATGATGCCGCTGATTTCATCTGAGCACTGTTGGTGACGATATTTGTAAAAAACAACGAGGTCAGCAACAGTGCGACGATGTTGTAGGCAATCAAGTTTTGATGTCAAAGCTCGATCACCCACAATTCGTATAGCCCGCTTTTGAACAGAGTCCAAGAGGGCCAAGATGGAAACAGAGGCAGCACCCCAAACTTGACAGCAGTACTCCATACAGGGACGAATATAGGACTTATAAACATGTAGCAATTGATAAGGAGTGAAAAATTTTTTGCATCTATTTAGGAGGCCGAGTTTTTTAGACGTGCTTTTTGCCATCGCCATTACATGATCGTTCCAGAGTAGGTCATTTGAAACTGTGACACCCAATAAACGAATGTTTTTACATTCACTTATTGGTTCATCACACATACTGAATAAAATATCTTTGGGGAACTCAGTCTTTAATCTGGAAACAATCAACAGCTGTGTTTTGGTAGAGTTGAAATTGACAAGGTTTTGGTCACCCCAGTCGGCGACTTTATTCAGGTCTTTGTTCACGTTTATGGCAGCGTCTCTCCGGGCAGGATTAATTCGTTCGTGCATTTTACCTTTTGAAGGAAGAGGCTCGAACGACTTGCGCAGAGTACTATCATCTGCAAAACTATTTATTGGGTTGCGGGTGATTTTCAACAATTCGTTGATAAAAATCAAAAATAGGGTTGGGGACAATACTGAGCCTTGGGGTACATCAGCGTTAATTAGTTTAGACTCAGAAGAAAATCCGTCTAAGGAGACCGAAATGTATCGGTTGGATAGAAAATTTTGAATCAGCCTCACAACATTGGGATGAAAATCGTACGCAACGAGCTTGTTGATTAAGTTGGCATGCCAGATTCGATCGAATAAAAAATTAAAAAAAAAAAATCTTTAACAAAAAAAAAATAAGAGTTTTTTTATTTTTTTTTTGTTTATTTACCTTGTTATTCCAACCCTGGTTGCTCTAATAAATCATCCAATATGCTTAACAAATTAACGTGTTCCGGCTTAATGAGGGCCACGTTAAACTTTATTTTCAGTCTGCGGTTATCCAACTGCGGTTTGCTTTAGTTTACTTCCCACCATTCATTTTTATCTCGTCCAACCCAGCTCATTGGCAGGGCCATAGATAAAAATCGGGCCCGGGGAGGGGGGGGGGGGGGAGAAATGAATTACGGGCCCACTTTATAGTCTAAGAGCAAGTGATAGGAAGACTAACGGTATTTTTTATTAAATGTTTTTTTAAATGTCAAAGTTTTAAAATTTCATGAAAATTTACTTTATTTCAGCAAAGCTGAAATTTGTATATGTTATTTACATTATTATTATACAATATACGTATATATTTTATGAAGCACACACAGGGCGATTCCAACATGCGGGCAGACGCTTTAAGGCTTTCTTTGTCTGAATGGGAATGAGAGCGAATCAGTAGTCATACATTGTGAATAATTTTTATGAATGTCATAATTTAATAGTCTGTTAAGCAAGAAAAATATGATTTCTTCTAGAGTTAAACAAAATTTTTTAATTTTCTTAATCATACAGATTTGGTTATATGTATATTTATTTTAACAAAGCGTACAAATTAAAATAAGAATACAGACAGAAGTTTACGGCAGTTGCATTGATTGCGGCTACGAGTGTGTAATTGATTGAGATGGAGATGAAGAGGTTTCTATAATTTTTTATTTTGTATGATAATAATTTTTTTCAATGCTGTAAATGTCTTGTAACAAGTACGATGATAGCCATTAACTAAATGTTCACGTGGTAAAATAACATCGCTATATTTTAAATTATGAAATTTTCGTAAACACAAAATAATCTGAAATTTTTTAAAAGTTTTCTTCTGAAAAGATATGTACACTTTCACCAGCATTTAAATTTCAAAATACAAAGATTAATTCATCTGCGAGAATTTAAAATTTTAAGTGCATTTTAAAAAAAAACCACAAATTCAAATACAAAATAAATTACACGTGCTTCTATTAAAAATTTGAGAACGAATGGAATGGAGCAGAAAACCATTACAACATTCCAGGTATACAGTAAACTCATGAAATAATAAATATTCATATTGTTGCGAAAACAACCTAAAAGAAATAGAAATAAATTAATTGTACTACACAAATAATTACCATGTTAATTACAAATATTTTAATTTGTTTTGACATCAATTTTGACAATTCAATCAAAACAAGTCTTTCACAAAATGAGTGCGTTTAATTACAACATTGTGCTATAATTGCTGGTTATGCTGCTTTACAGACATGATGACATCTGTAGTAGGGAATAACAACGATAAAACTCAATTACAACAAAAGAAACAAAACATGAAATGAAAGAGGCAGAAATATAATTTGGCGGTATATAAAGCATGCAAATTTGATGACAGATCTCATTCTCATGGTTGATCCTGAATACAAAATAAGGCTTTTTCGTCAAATAGAAATTGTGAGCCTGCAATTTCATGCTGATAGGAGAATCAACTAGTTATTTGAAAATTAAAAAAAAAATATAAAATTATTTGTTTGTAAAGATTTAAGAAAATCAGATTTACATCTTTGTTAATAAAATTTATGGAATTTATGACAAACTTTTTATTATAATTTCAGGAGAAAAGTGAAACTTAGCCATTTTACTCCCGTATTGATTTTGAGTTGTGTTATTTTGCCATTTTCGTTTCCATCCCAGCCAAACGTCGTAACATTGGGGGCTCAACCGGGATCTAGGATGGAACAAAAAGTGGAGCAATTGTTGAAGTTGGTTCAAAATGAACAAGAAGCTCGGAAAAATGATAGGGAAGCACTTCGCCTGGAGCGAGATAAAGATCGAGCTGACTTTCTACAACTCTCAGCACAACTAGACCAAAAAATACAAACCCTGCATCTGGGTACCAGCAAATCTGGACAAAACAGCGATGCCGATGCACGGGTAAAGCAACTTGAGGTAATAATTGGAGAACAACGTATGGAACGCGAAGCGTTGCAGAAGATGACGCCTCAGTTCGAAGAAAGATTACAGAGTTTTGATACCTTCCAACGAGAACTGTCCTTACTAGCACTAAGTACTACTCCGGGGCACTTGCAAAATAGCACGATTACAAAACCGGACCAAAACGATTGTAACGTAGAAGACAGAACTTCACACCATATAGGTCCTGATGAAGAAGTAACTGGTCAGGCTGGCTGCAGCAATAAGGGTAAAGTGAAAGTTAGCACTTTTGATGGCTCATCATCCTGGAAAGATTATTTTATACAGTTTGAAATTGCTTCAAACGCCAACAACTGGGACGGTGCACAGTGTGCAGTGCAGTTAGCCACTAATTTACGAGGCGATGCAGTCAAAATTCTAAGCTTACTGAAACAAGAAGATCGAACTGACTACCGAAAGCTAACGTGTGCATTGGACCGACGATATGGGCAGAAACATCTTGAGCAACTTAGTCATACTCTATTAAGACAGAGATCTCAAAAACCACGGGAAGAACTTCAAGTATTTGCACAGGCAGTTGAAGCGTTAGCACAGCAGGCTTTTTACGATTGTCCCACACATACGCAGGAAAAAGTAGCTATGCTTCAGTTTATAGATGGCATTGCAGACCCCGAGGTGCAAGCTCAGACAAAACTGTCAAACCCGGCAAACTTGGATCAAGCACTGAACAAAGCTCTGGAGGTTCAGATAGTTTATGGCACCAATCGCAGTGGACAGAAGATGATAAGGCAAGCTGAGATCGAAGAACCACCACGAAGAGAACAGGATCAGCGAATGAATTTGAGAGAAGGTTACAACCAACAAGAAGAAGACTGGCGTCGCTTAAATCCAATAAGACGCTCTGGAAGACCTTTTTGGCGGCCAAGAAGAGTTACAATGGAAAAAGGCTCCAACACCGAGAGTAGGATGACATCACCACCTTCGGAAAACGACCAATCGTCGGGTTCGAGGGTTTGAACCCGACGAGCAACTCTAAGCCCATTCAAGATTTTAGAATTAATTCATTACGCTTCAAAAATAAAAATTTGATTATCACTGGAGATGTTGAGGGCGTACGATGTAATATGCTAGTGGATACTGGAGCCAATGCAATACTAATCAGCAAAGAACTATGGAAACTACTTCGGAAAAATGAATCGGATCTTCAACAGTCTAATATTGTTTTGAAGACGATCACCGGCGAGAAAGCTACCATATACGGTAAAGACGTATTACAGATTCGCATTGGTCAGTACACTTGCACCCATCCTGTGATTGTCGTGGATATGGTCGATGAGTTTTTATTAGGCTTGGACTTTTTAATCGACAACCAGTGTAAAATTAATCTTCAGGAAAACACACTTTATGTTGGAAAATGCCAAGCTAATTTCGATTTCGTGGAAAAATGCACTGATGTTGGATCACTAGTACTACTAGAAGACATAGTGGTACCTCCTGTTTTTACGAAAACCGTTCGAGTGGGAGCTACGGCGGGATGCGGAGAAGTCGGTGTAGTTTCAACAACACCCACTTTCGCAATTGAAGGGTTATTCGTGGTTGAAAGCATTAATTCAATCGAAGGTGATAGCACATTTATTAGGCTCGTTAACGTAACTCAGACGCCAATTACGTTAAAACAAGGTGAAAACATCGCGAAATTCGAACAACCATCATGCATATTAGGAGATGATTTCTTGGAAACAATAGATAGCGGTGAGATTCCTCCAGAACAGCTCCCAGAACTCTTAGAAGATTTGGCTATACGTAGTTCGGAAAATTTAAATGCAACTGACAAGCTTCAACTTCGTAAGCTTCTTTGGAAGTACAGGACAGTTTTTGCAGAATCAGCCACCGACTTTGGCAGAACTTCAAGAACTAAACACAAAATCGATGTACACTCAAAAAATTTTACCATTAAAACTTACAAAATCGTTTTGTAAAAGTGCTAACAAAATGTTTTTGTGAATTTACCAAAAAATGTTAAACTTTATGTAAAATTTTTTATAGTCTATCTGACTTTTTTAAATCTGAAAAAACATTTGTAGACTTACCAATTGTTTTTGTGACTTGGATTAAAATAGTACAGAATCATAAATATTTCTAAATACAATA
This sequence comes from Diogma glabrata, assembly GCA_963693315.1. Lineage (NCBI taxonomy): Eukaryota > Metazoa > Arthropoda > Insecta > Diptera > Cylindrotomidae > Diogma > Diogma glabrata. The sequence continues at coordinate 128,189,982 of OY856186.1, read as the reverse complement.
TTTTTCATTGTTTTGACAAAAACATTGCTAGGGTTGTATTGATTTTTTTCAATTTTAAATCATAAATCATGTATCCATAACAAAATAAAAATCAATTGTACAAAATTTTGTAAAATTTTGTGAACAGAAAAATTACATTCTACAATTTTTTTTGTAAAACTTAATACGAATATTGCAGATTTTTTTTTAAATTTTACAAAGGGACTTATTGATTTTAAAAAACAAACAACTTTTTTACAAAAAATACTTTTTTTTTACAAACGTTTTATAAATTTTGATAACTGAGCTGAACTTATAACCAAAATTGATATTAAACAGTTTCAGTTTCAATTTGGTTGTCTAAATAAAAATTCACATTAATTTTTAAGATTTTGATAATTTAGTAGAATTCGTTCATGATAAATAGTGGTAGTGTTACATGATAAATTTAGCAGACATATTTGGAATATATCAGGTAAGAAATTTTACATATTTCAATATTCCGTTTACCGATTGAGTAGACATTGGAATTGACCACTAGAGATAATGGCCGAACTAAATAGGATAATAGGGGATATCTGTTGTTTTCGAACTGCATATATCTTTAAATAAATAGAATGAACAGACAGATCTATTACATATATCAAAATCCACTCTAGAGAAGCTCAACAATACAAGTTTCAATAGGTTTTTCTTATAATTGTTCTTAAAAAATAACCTAATAGTTTCTTTTTCTAGATATCGAAGAAGAAAATAACCTATGTTCTGAAAGCATGGAAGCAATAAAACAAGATAATTGCTCGATAATCGGCAGAATTAGAGCAGTATTGGGGAAACACTTGTGTTACCAGGCTAAAATTAGTCAAATTGTGCGGCTCGACGAAAGATCTTTTTCTAAATTGGCTACAATACATGAAACCATTGTGTTAGAAATTGGTAAAAATAAAAATGCAGCATGTACGTTTAATAAAATAGTTAAAGGATTTTTTTTTAAATTTGTTTACAGATCGAAATATATTTTAAATCTTAAACTAAAGGTGAAAGTTTAGAAATAAGGTTTTCTTAATTTTTAGACAAAATTACACCCTTGATCGAAGAAAAAAATGAAACCAGGAAGTTACCGAGCAATCTCACAACAAAAGCAGTATTACAACAAAAGTAGAATTTCATTGAAAGTAAGTAATTTGTTTATATCTATCTTTCTTTATAATTATATATAATACATATATTTATTTTTACTCTTGATATTTTACAGATTGACAATGTGCAATTTTATTTCATCTTATCGACCACGTTTTAGTTCCTACAACACTTGAAGTAAAGAAAGAAAATGGCAAAAAACACATATAAGATTTAATGTTCAAGATACTCGAAAAAGCTTCCTTCTTGTTGATGCAACTGTCGATGATTTAGACGAGAAACTAAGGTTTCAATTGAGTAAACCCAACCCTTGTTGCTCATTACTAATAATAGTGTATTTCGATGGTATAAGATATACATTATTTTCAGTGCTACGCGGTATAGAAGAATTGATTGCAATTTTCAATTTATTCAACTTAAAATACCAATTAGAACCACTCTCAGTTTAGATGTTTATCCAAACTTATTTTTAAAAATTTGAAACTAAATTTAATGTAAATTTTTCATTAGTTAGGTATTTGATTGAAAGACTAGAAATATCTATTTATGTATTAACTACGTAAAGTTAGTCTTTTTTGTTTGAGAGTGAAACACAATGTTTAAGAGTGGCAACAAACACTCGAAAGCAAAAAAGATACTTTATGCCCGGATTACATGCAACATTTTTTGTACGAGTAAGATTCGGTATTATTTGCATAAATACATATATTTACACAAAATAGCAAAATATTAGTGAGAAAATATTTTAATCCAAGTAGTTTTGCTTTTCATATTTATTTTCCTAAATTTCTTTTGCTACCAATTTATTAAATTTTAATTGTATATAAAATTACAAACAAACAAAAAATTGCTTAGGTTAAACAATTTTCTCAAAATAAATATTCACAAAAACTTACATTTCTGTAAATAAATATGTATGTGTTTTTTTTAGCCATAATGTATTTTGTTCTTTTGAGTTCGTTTGATGTTGTCAAATATAGGTGCGTTCGATTTGACTGAAACAACTGCAAAAACAACAACAATTGCATTCAATTTTTCAGTTAATTCAGTTGCTTCAGTCAAATCGAACACGGCTTATATTTACGCTTTAGGGCGTAAAATAGTAATTTTAGGCATTGTTATTTCAATAGGATAAAAAGGCCTGGTTTACGCTCAATTTTTAATGTTTAGTTTTGAGATTGTTTTTTCAATTTATTACATAAAGCCTGAAAGGATTTTATGTAACTTACATTATATTGAAATAAATAATATTTATAATATTATATATATATATATATATATATATATATATATATATATATATATATATATATATATATATATATATATATATATATATATATATATATATATATATATATATATATATATATATATATATATATATATATATCTGGTATATGGTGACTTCGTTAATAAATTAAACATAAAAATTTGATAACATTTGTCATATTTTTATTTCTTTTTATTGTTATTAAACAATAAAAAGAAATAAAAATATGACAAAT
>OY856186.1:128149944-128187155 GCA_963693315.1 Diogma glabrata | reverse complement strand
GTAACAATATATAATATCACGAGTCGTCAAATAATAGTCGATTTTTTTTCATAATCATTATTACGAATGTCATTTGAGGACCCTAGTGCGCGTAGCGCACGAGGGAAATTTTTAACCTCAAATGATATGAGTGGTAATGTTGAAAAATAATTGACTTATAATTTGGCGATGAGTTGTATTTAGCAGACAATTTAACGAACAGAAATAGTAACATTATTTCATACAACATAATCCTTTATTGTCATGTTTTCTTCTAACAAAATTAAATATTATTTCATCTTAGTAGGCGCGTAAATGTTATAAATTTGTAATTTATTTTTGACAAATAAACATAAACATGTAATCATTTATGTATGAAAACGGACATTTTTACTATTTGCAAATTGCATTTTTACATAATTTTGTATTATTGAATAATTTGAAGCAGAAATTTTATTTAGAAACTAATAATTATCTTTTAAACAAAATTATAAATTATTTCATTAAGAAAAAAAAATTATCTCAATATCTCTAGTTTTAAATTAATATATTTAGTAGGCCGAAAATAGTCACTATAATTCGCTGTTCCTTCCCACCAGAAAAAAATAATCGATATACATAATTCGTTTTGATTTGTTAAAAAATAGTAAATGAAGCGTTTTTATTGGACCTTATCGAAACTTTATTTAGTGAGTTGAATTGTCATTATTATGAAACACGACAAATGTGAACATTTTTTTCTTCGCTTGACTGTATGAACGAAAAAATAAAGCTTGACATGTTGTTTACATTTCAGAGCTATGAAGATAATTTCTTAAAAATTTCGTCGGAATTTAATCAGAAAGAAAGACATCATTCAAAAAAGGTTCAAAATGTATAGTCATTAAGTATGTTCAATAAACCTTCTCCATCATATGGTTATGAAAATTCAAAAATTTTGTTTATTTCCCTAGAAGAAATTATATTTTTTTACTACTTGCATTAGAAATTTTAATTATTTACTCAAAAACCCAATACAAAAGTTATTTTTCTCAGCTATGGTTACTAATAATTATTCCCCACACCTAATAATAAGTATTTTAGCACCTTCGTAAATAATGAAATAGTACATTATGATGCTAGGACGTAAAGCTAAAGATTTTGGACGGATGTGGAGTTTGCAAATCGAGGCGCTAGCCGAGATTTGCACCCACATTAAGTCCAAAATAGCTTACGTCCGTGCATCATATACTATTTTTTATTCGCCGCAAGCAAAATATTTTAAGAAAAGTTGTTTATTCTAAATTAAAATTATAAATTTTCATAAATTTTAAAATAAAAATATGTGAAACAAGTAACCTTTGACAAAATATTTATTATTTTTTCCAAATTATTGTGTAGCTATGACAACAAATGATAACAACTATTTTAACTGGAAAATGAAATTTTGAATTTGAGGGTTGCTTTGATAAACATTTTTATTTTTCATAGAATTTAAACAAATACAAATGCTTTTTACATTTTTGGACGTAGCTATGACAACAAAATAAATGGTTGAAAAGTGATACTTTAAAGCCGCAAATCACAATAATAAAGTAACACTTTAATATGTAGGCGAATAAAAATATAATTTTTGTTCGTTTGTTAACTGAGTTCATCTTTGAATTTATTTAGTTTCTTCCTAAAATAATAATAATAAATTAAAAAATAATAAGTGTTTTGATTTTATTTTAATAATAATAAATAATGAATGAATGCAAAAACTTCTTTGCAACTATAGGTTAGTTTATTTGAAATTTTAATTCGTGTTAAACAGAATTCTGTTGAAATTTAGTTTAGTTGTGAGTTGTAAACTAAAAAAATTCTAAATTTGGCCCAACAATATTGAATAGATATTTTCAATTTCATGTCAAAAATAAATAAAAGCTATATTTTTTAATGCAAAGCATATGTGATTTTATATAGTTTTAAGAAAATTCATTGAAAATAAATTTCTAACTAAGCAGCCCCGAATAATAAATATCCAATACGCAATCCAATGATAATGATAAACAATGTTTCACCAAATCAAAATTTTTATTTATTCACCATTTGCTTCTTTATTGACATTTTATTTTGTGAATAATTAAGAGTTTTAGTGCATTTTTTATATCAAGTAGTAAAAAAAGTAGTATATAAACCTCAGTGAAGAAAATTTTCTCCATTTCGGTGCTTAATTCACTCGAAACTTCGTTTCTCGCGAATTAATATTCACCTCAATGTAGAAAATTTACTTTATCCTCTCGGTATATAATGTACTATTTTATTACTTAACAGACTATTAAATTATAACATTCATAAAAATTATTCACAATGTATGACTACTGATTTGCTCTCATTCCCATTCAGACAAAGAAAGCCTTATAGAGTCTGCCCGCATGTTGGAACCGCCCTGTGTGTGCTTCATAAAATATATATGGATATTGTATAATAACAATGTAAATAACATATACAAATTTCAGCTTTGCTGAAATAAAATAAATTTTCATGAAATTTTAAAACTTTGAAATTTAAAAAAAATACTAGGAACCGGAGTAAGTGTCTGCCATTGGATTTTTTAATAAAAAAAGATTGTATAATTTAATATATTAAAACGGCAGACATGCTGAAATGACGTTTTTAAAGCCATTTTTTACGTTTTTTGACTCGCGTACACGCCCAAAGGAACCATCGACGGGGATAGTGAATACGAAAGAAATTGAAGGAAAAAAAACTAATATATATTCAGTGTACGTGATGTTGTGAGAATAAAAGGTTACACTCAAAATAGTGGCCGGTTTTCTGTGTGTTATATAGTTTTAATGTAATTACATTAAGTATATGTAATAACCAAATTAACATAAATAAATAATGTGTTAAAGTAAATAAAGATGTTTAACAAACCTCAACAAACCTAAAATAATATAACGAATACCACCAGTTATATTAATATATAGCGACCTAAACCAGGCTAAATAAAAACCACCTAAACCAGGCTATATAAAAACCACCTAAACCAGGCTAAATAAAAACCACCTAAACCAGGCTAAATAAATACCATCTAAACCAGGCTACACAGCTGAATACATTAAGATAACACCTAAAATGAACAACACAACATCCACTAATCCAACCAAGGGTAAAAACATCAAAAAAAAACCAACATAACATCTATAACATCCAACTTTACACACCCTAACCATCAAACATCCAAAATAGCAGGAGGAAATCAAGAAAAAAAAAATCTAGGTACCACTTTTTATATTTCTTTAGTTAATTAATAGAATAAAATCTTTCATAAAATCGATTTCGTAATAAGTGTTAAATTAAAGTTTAGAATAAAATAAAAGTGCTGATCAAATATCATACAAACAAATATATCAGTCATTTTTTTTTCTTTTCCGTTAAAACGAAATCAAAATAATTTCTTTTTTATTCAAAAACAAATTCAACAAATAAATAAAAAAAAAAGTCATATTTATAAGAATAAATTCTTTTTGTTATCAAAACGAAATCCGAATAATGTTTTTTCTTTTAATTTGAAAACAAATAAAGAATAAAAAAAAATTCAACAAAGATAGTGTAAAAGCTAATATGAATTAAAACAAATAATAGTGTGGTCCAAAATACTAAATACTTACTAATTTGTGTTGTGAAAAATTTTACATCGGTAACGATACATCTCAAAACTAATAATAGTGCTACTCAAAATTTAATTTTAAATATTGAACAACTTACGAAAAATTTTCTTTTGCTTTTCACTGATAAAAATTATTTTAAAAATAAAACAAATAAATCGTGGTCCCAAAATTCTAAGCATTAATTAACTCTCGTTGTTTTTGTTAAAATTTTGCTTTCATAATGATCGATCGATTCATTAATTTTTTTTGGAAACTATTTTCTTTTCAAAGGCAAGAAAAATATTTTAAAATAAAACAAGTAACAGTAAAAATTTAGTTTTTGATACTAATTATCATTGAATTTTGTTTCTTTGCAAACTGCACTCCTAAAAAATGGATTAAAAATAAAACAAACAAATTGTGGCCCGAAATGCTCGATATTATTTTACTCGCGTTGTTTCCGCAAACATTCCGTTTTTGTAACGATTAACTTTCTGGAACTATCTACTTTTCAAAAACAAATTACTCTATAACATAACAAGTAACAGTGCTATCCAAAAATTTAATTTCGAAACTAATTAACTTTGAAAATTTTCTCTGCTAATTGCACTACCAAAATTCCGCTAAAATAAAACAGATAAAAGTGTGATCCAGAATTCTGTCCCTATACCGATCCATTCTCGAGACTATTTTCTTTTCGAAAAATTTTCTATAATAAAATAAACAATAGTGTTGACCAAAATTTAATATGTGTTATTGTTTCACTTTGAAACTATTTTCTCTCTAAAAATTGTATTACAATTTATAACTATAATTATAAGAGAATAATTTCCGTTTTAATTCTCTGTCTCGTCTCGGTGAAAATATTTTAAATAACTTTCGAAATAAAGTTAACAATCTAAAACTGGAAAAACATAATGTGCAATTCAAAAGTGGATGCACCTATAGAAACGAAAAACGAGAACAGTGCTATACATCTAGAAAGTCTAGAAAAACTGAATATAATCCACGAAACAGTAACGGACCAAAACACATTTTTGTATTATTGCGTCGCTATTGCCGGAACAATTTTATTTTTTTATGCGTATATAAAATATATAAGTACACAAAAAACAGAATAACTGCACAGATTACTCGTGCCGTAACACGAGAGAATCTGAACCAAATCGGTACTTAATAAATTAAAATTAAGGTTATAAACAAGGTATAACAATTTACTTTTTCTAACTTAAACGAAAATGAAATCTAATTTTCAACATTAGAACGAATAAAAAATGAATAAATAAAATAAATAAATATTCAAAATAAATTAATTTTGATATACATATATACCGACTTTCTAAAATTTTTTTTTAATTTTTTTTTTCAAAATATTCGAGTATGAGTATCATATAACAAATTTCAACATATACCATACCTGATTGAATTAGTATATTTTTTTTAAATAATCTATTTGTATCAAATTAATAACTTTATGAAAAAAAAAAAGGGAATTATCAATACTCTACTAAGTACTACTAATACGTACATTTAATTCCTTATAACTATGATATAAACGCGTCGTTGTTTCCTGCAATAAATATAACATATATATGGGATATTAATGAGCGATTTGGATAATCTCCGGAAATGTATTAAAAACATTAACATATTGTATGAACAATTTAATGAGAAAACCCCGGTATGTAAAAATTCAATTCACACGTACGAAAATGCTTGTATAGTAAACTTCAACAAATTTCTGATACTCTCGAGAACTTCCCAAAATCTACACGAACTGCAGCCAAATTCTGTAATTGTGAAGCGGTGAAGTGATAAGTTTTTTAATGAAAAGAAACGAAGAAATTTTTATCACTTCACCGCTTCACAATTACAGAATTTGGCTGCTGGACAGAGACATTCTAAATAAAAATTTTAAAGTTTTATTAGACAAAATTAAAATAACTTTTAGCTACCTTAACTTGAATTACAGTTTTCCAGACAAACTATTCGACAGTGACACACAAATAGTGAGACAAGAAAATTTAAATTTGAATAACAGCGTTAAAGAAACCAAAATAACTGTAACAAAAATGGCACTCACAACAGAGCAAGTTGTCAACATGGTCATGAGAATACTAAAGGAAGACTACAACGGTGAACCTTTAATCTTAGATTCAATAATCGATAAATTAGAAATTTTTAAGCTATCGGTACCAGACAAACAAAATGAAAAATTGCTTGTGACACTTATAAGATCCAAACTTATACGGAAAGCAAGAGAGGCTACGGAAAATGCAACTTCGGTTGACCAGATTATAACAGCTCTAAAACAAAAATGCAAGGGTATGTCCACGATACACATAAAGACACAACTAGAGGGACTTAACCTAAACAAAGGCAAAGAAAATTTTATAAAAATACTAGCGGGACCCGGCGTGCTTTGCTACGCCTATACAAAAGTTTGTGCGCGTACATTTTGTTTAATTAGTAAGAATAATTTCAAAGAGTCGTAATAAGAATAGAAAGCGTATTTTTTAATTTTTCCATTTGGAAAATATGAATAACAGAGAGCATGAGCATTCTAGCTGATCAATCTAGATGGATTGAGAATTGAACGGCATGTCAAAATTTGAAAGTGATTGGTCAAGGGTTTTGGAGAAATTTTTAAGCTTGTTGTCGAATTTCCAATTCGATTAGCATTGGCACTATTGATAAGTCACAAGGCCAAACAATGTCAATTTGTGGGCTGGACCTAGAAACATCGTGCTTTTCGCATGGTCAATTATATGTTGCGTGTTCGAGGGTTGGAAAACCTTCAAATTTTATCGTATATGCCCCTAAAAATATTGCAAAAATTATAACAATATCAAAATTTGAAACTTTTTACAAAATGTCAAAAATTATAAAAAAATCAAAAATTCAAACTTCTTCAAATTCTAAAAATATTTCAAAAATTCTTACAAAATCAAAAATTGAAGCTTTTTTCAAAATTCTAAAAATATTTATAAAATCCAAAATTCATAAATTCAAAAATTCAACTTGTTTTCAAAATTATAAACATATTGCAAAAAAATTAAAAAAATTAAAATTACAAACTTTTTTCAAAATTCCAAAAATTATAAAAAAACAAAAATTTAAACTTTTTCAAAATTCTAAAAACATTCCGGAAATTCTTACAAAATTAAAAATTGAAACTTTTTTCAAAATTCCAAAAATATTGCAAAAATTTAAAATTCACAAATTCAAATTGCATGTTCAATCACATTTCATAACATACAAATAATTAATTTTATTTTTTCCCAAAAAATTGGGTAAAAATTAAATGAAACATTCTTTTGACACACTGACAATATTTTTTTGACAAACTTATAATGAAATAATCTAGTTTTTGGTCTCACATACAAATTCAAGGTTACTACTCATTATCACTTAAAACTACCGTTTTTAAGCCAAAAATATGAACATTTCATTGTTTTGACACATTTGACGATTTTTTGACACACTTCTAGTACAGTTATCGAACATATCGTCCTGACGGCTATTTCCATTGAGTATACCTATTTTTAGAAACAAAAATTTTTGAAATCCTTTCAGCGGTTTTCTAGATCAAACCTTGTATTTTGAACGTTGTTTTAAAATTACGTCCATCGGCTGCGAGATCGCAAACTTTGGTTGCCCCAAATGACGTCATTTGGAAGCAAGAATTGAATTTGCGTGTCTTGCGCAAAAATAATTTAGAATCATGTGATTTGCCGTCAAGAAGAGATTTTTGGTGACATTTAACTGAAAATAATATTTAAATTGAAATCGGAATATTAAAATGAGAAGCAATCAAGTAATACTTACAGGTTTTAAACTTTATTGTAATTGTTTATTTTTCAATGTTAAGTCAAGGTGATATGAAAATCAACACTTAGACTGTAGCATGCAAACCGAAGATATCTTTAATTCAGCGGAGCAAAGCGGCGGCACCAAGCGAGCGTAGTTAGCGCGGGCCAAAATAATCGGTGAGATTTTTACTCATGAGATTTGAGCCACTTTTTCCTATTATTTTTTAATATCAGCACAATGCTTTAAACTGTAGCTAGCTTCATTCTCTATTGATCATGAGGAGAAAGTTAGGAAATTTTACACTTTTTCATTGAGACAAATATATTTCAAAAATAAATTTGTTTTCCTCAAAATAAATTTTCATACAAACTTGGTAAAAGTAATTTAATTGTGCATGCACTGTAATGTTTTTGGGGCTTAAACTGTTTCTAAACGTTAAAGGCTCAAAATAGCTAAATTGTTTTTATGCATTTTTGGACGATTTATTAACCTTTCAAAAACGTCCACGAAATGACCATTTTAAGCGGCGTTTTAAAGTAATATTACAAAAGAAGTAATAAATTATGTGCAATGTCCTAACAAACTATTGTTTTAATACAGATTTAGTGACAATACAAATTAGTTATCATCATTATAGCATTTACTGTTTTTTGTCATAAAACCAAACTTGAAATTTTCCACCTCCGTGATTTCTAAAATATCTAAAATATAAATAAAAACGAAACAAAGCATAAAATACGGAACGACGTGACTTGATTCGTACTCGAAACTTTTTGGGTGATAGCTCATGTTATTGGCCATTACGTTATCTGTACTACTAACCGTAATTTTGGGTATTTATAAAGAAATCATTAAAATTAATAAACTTTAAAGTCGTGTTGTCAAAATTCTATTGATTTCTAATGAATTTTAATGTTTTTAAGACGTTCGGTAAAGTAGATTTTTTCTGAATTATTTGCCGTGACTCATTTCTCAAAAATGCCGATGAAATTGAAATTTAGTCGTTTTTCGCAGAAATATTATTTTTTGTTTTGCTTTATTTTCTTCTAAAAATATTAAATTACGCAAAAACGGTTATTGAAAAACTAAAATATTACTTGAATTTCAACACCACAATCTGGCAAAATTTAATCAAATGCGATAGCAGAGTAAATTTAAATTTTTGAGTCAATTTGCAGATTTAATTTCAATTTCATCGAGAATGGGCCATGGCGATTATTATTTTAAATAAACTTATTATTTTTTAACAAATTAATTAATACTTACACAGTTTTAATTTATTCTTGTAAAAATCTTATTATTTTGTAGTTAAACATAATAATAATTAAATGATACACAACCATAGACGTAATCAGGGGGGGGGGGGGGGGGTGCGAGGGTGCATATGCACCCTCTTAAAAGGCCAAAATCAACACCATAATTATGCTATTGAATCACTTTATATGTGACTTCAGTACTTTACTTCACTTCAGTACTTTATCCCAATGTTTTTAAATTATTAAAAAATTTAGTGACGTCACGACATGCACTTCAGAACGTTCATTTTCAACTTTAAAATATTTAAAAAGCTACTTGCGAAATTCTACTTCAGAAAGCAGATTGAACGGCCTTTCATTACTTTATATATACAAGAATATAAAAGTAGATGAAGAAAAAGTGCAAAAATATTTTGCAAAAGAATAAACGAAAATTAAACATTTGTTTGTAAAATATATACAAACGCAATTATATTGTAGTGATACATATCAAATATTATAAAAGAAATAAATGCAAATTTGCGTACATAGTTTTATTATTTAATTTAAAAAAATGCACCCCCCCAAAAAAAATCCTGGATACGCCACTGTACACAACACAATTAAAAAAAATAATTCACAAAATTGAAAAAGCTATGCGTTAAACTTCAAAACTGTATCATTATAACAAAAAGTTGATATCAACAGTTTTTTCGGGGCCTACGCTGATGATTAAAAAGTCCATGATGAAGTTGTGTCACTTACGTTGAATGTGTTTACGAAATACATTTAACATTCAATTAGCAATTAAAATATATTAAAACTTTTAATTAAGATAAAAACTATCCTATCGAGTATATATTAAGCGTAATATATAAAATATTATTCTTAAGTGGCTCAAACATGAAAATTGCCCAAAATTCCCATACAAACTTGTATGAAAAATTTAACCTATTTTCGTATTTGTTTTACGGACAGAAGAGAATAAAATACTTTATATATTATGCTTAATATTGTCAGTAATTGTCAATAATAGTTCATAAAGAAACTTAAATTATGTAATTGTAGTAAAATGAGAAATTTCATAGATAATTTTTAAAATTATTCAAGTTGTGTTTTGAATGAAATCCCATATAAATTTTATTGAATTTGTTTTCTTTTCCCCCTTTTGCAGTGCCATTGCAGCAAACACCGGAACAAAATAATCGCTCAACATATTTAATAGTCTATATGGGCCCTACATGGCTGATTAAAAAGTCGATAAAGCAGGTTTGACAGGAGATTAACTAACTTACGCCGCCATCTGAAAGTTTGCTTATGAACTATCCATATTTAACATTTAATTCGCAATTAAAAAATATTTAAACATTTAATTAAGATAAAAACTATCCTATCTCTCAAGTTGGACCATTATACACACACTGTACAACATTTCATTAAGATTGGTTACGTTGTTGCGGAGTTTATCGCGGACAAACATCGTGACACGTGATTTTTATATATATATAATAAGAAAGATTAGAGGAATCAGCCGAAACTTTAAAAAATGCGTTCATAAGCGAAGGTGTGTCATCACAGGTAGCGACTAGCTATACTATCCAAGAGATTACTAAATCAATAAAGAGAAATTTTCCTTCTAACAATATACTAATTAGTGCTATGATGAATAATTTCAACGAAGTTTCAGATGTAATACAAAAACTTAGAGAGATAAATAACGATAATGCGGTATCTATTATGACCGCACGAGCACGTGATAACCATTCCTATGCGAGAAATAACCATTTCGTAAACAGAAACAACGTATACACTCGAAATTGGAACACAGAACGGACACGTTCAAACAATAATTATAACAATTTTAATAGAAATAATAGGAATAATGGAAACTTTTACCAAAGAGGTTTTAATTATACCAATAGACCAAATTTTAATAATAACACCAATAAAAGCCATAGAAATCACTTTAATAGATACAATAACCAACGATACAATAACCAAAGATACAACAAACAAGAAACTCAAAACAATAACAAGGGAAATATCAGAGCATACGCAGAAGACACTGCAGACGAGGAATTGGGGTTTCAGCTACAAACAATAAAGCTGAAGGAGGACTAACTAAAATTTTCAAATTAAACGATAACTTAACCAATTTCATCGAATTCTATGTACAAAATAAACTTTTCAAATTCCTTATAGATACTGGAGCAGAAATATCAGTGTTAAAACAAAATCGTTCCATTAACTTAAATAATTTAAGTAACAGAAAAATTAAGATTAAGGGAGTTACTCATGGTTATTCTTATACACTTGGATCAATTAACTTAATACTTAGCGACATTTCCACTCCCAAGAATAGACGAACTCATAGAAGCGGCAGGAAAATCACGATACTTCTCCATAATGGACTTAGCATCAGGTTTTCATCAAATCGAACTGGATGAAGAGTCTAAAGATTACACATCTTTCACCACTCAACAAGGAAGCTTTAGATTTACCAGAGTTCCGTTTGGGCTAAAGGTTGCTCCTAATTCCTTTGCAAGAATGATTAATTTAGCATTCTCAGGGTTACCCCCAGAGACAGCATTTATTTACATTGACATTATAGTAATAGGCAACTCAATCGACCAACACCTCAAAAACATAGAGAAAATTCTTCAAACATGCCAAAAATATAATTTAAAGTTAAACCCAAACAAATGCGAATTCTTCAGAGCAGAAGTTACATTCTTAGGACACACATGCACTCAAAAAGGAATTAAAATAGACGATTCTAAACTACAACTTATACAGAATTGGCCTATACCAACGACACCAGAAGAGATAGTAAGGTTCGTTGCATTCTGCAATTACTATCGAAAATTTATAGAAAATTTTGCAACAATAACAGCACCACTAAACAATCTAACAAAGAAAAAAGTAAAATTTAGCTGGACCGACGAAACACAAAATGCGTTTGCAACCATAAAAAATAAAATACTTAACTCACCGTTCTTAGAAAAACCAAATTTTAAAAACGAATTCACCTTAACAAGTGACGCATCCAATTTCGGATGTGGAGCAGTATTAAGTCAACAATCAAACAACATAGACAGACCAATTTCGTTCTTTTCAAGAAATTTCACTACAGGTGAAAAAATAAGTCAACCATCGAAAAAGAACTTCTAGCTATATTCTTCGCTATAAAACACTTTCATCCATACCTGTACGGTCAAAAATTTGCCATTAGAACAGATCATAAACCTCTAGTGTATTTATTCTCACTTAAAGATCCATCGTCTAGATTAACACGAATACGTCTAGAATTAGAGGAATATGATTTCAATATCGAATATATAAAAGGAAAAGAAAACTGCGTAGCGGACGCGCTATCCAGAATATCAATCGAATCTTTGAAAAATATTCACGATAGAAACGAAATCACAATAAATGCAATGACCACTAGATCAAAAACTAATAAAGACGTAGATTCTAATAGCACTAGTGGGAATGAAAACAATAACCTAAATAATTCAACTATAGAAAACCCAACTAAACTATTATCCTCAGAAGTCGACTACAAAAATAATAAATTAATAATTAAAATGAAAAAAGCGCATAAAAATAAAAAGTTATATAACGAAAATGTAAAAAACGGGAACATAAAAATTCAATTTAGCATCAATGATAAAATTGTGGATTCAATTTTTTCAACACTACGTAAAGTAGCAAATGCGATGACAATTGACTTCAAAATTTTTAAAAATGACGAAATTTTTAAAATAATTAAGCCCGAAATATTTAAAGCAGAAGCTAATAAATACAATATAATAATTAAAATTGAGGATCCAACGAAAACAGTTGATGATATTAACGAAAGGTTAGAAATATTAAATAGGTACCACAATGACCCAATTACAGGAGGTCACACAGGACAGAATAGGACTAAGAAGAAAATAATGAAAAACTACAACTGGCACAATATGTCTAAAGACATCAACAAATTTATACAAAATTGTGAATTATGTCAGAAGAACAAGTATAATCCTAGAATCAAAGAAAATATGGTGATAACAGAAACACCAGAGGAAGCATTCGAAACAATCCAAATAGATTTAGTAGGACCTTTACCAATAACGATTAATAATAATAAGTTTATTCTTACAGCGCAATGTGAACTAACTAATTTCGTAATACTGATACCACTGCAGAATAAAGAAAGTATAACCGTCGCAAAAGAAATTTTCGAAAAAATCATTTGTATTTTCGGAATACCTAAGACACTTAAATCGGACAGGGGTACGGAATTTTTAAATGAAACCCTAGCAGAAATTTCTAAGTTACTAAAAGTAAAGCAAATTTTCAGCACCGCTTATCATCCACAAACAATCGGAAAACTTGAAAGAAATCATAAGGAACTAAATGCATACCTTAGACATTACTCCAACGAAAACCATACAGACTGGGACGAGTGGATACCAATATACGCCTTATGTTATAACACAACACCAAGCGCGTATCACGCATACACACCATTTGAACTAATTTTCGGTAGAACTACAAATTTAAATGATGTACAAAAAGCTAAAAAATCATATAATATAGAACAATACGCAGAGATAATTAGACAAAGGCTATTAGTTACGAAATCCAGAGTAAGGGAAGTAATAGAAAAAGAAAAACAAAAACGAAAAATGAACTTTGACAAAAAGAATAATAATCCAATCTCAATCAAAATAGGAGACAAAGTTTATATAGAGTCAGAAGGTAAACATAAACTAGATAGCATTTACGAAGGACCTTACGAAGTTATACAAATATTAAGCAATAATAACATAGAGATAAAACAAAAAAACAGAAAGATAGTCGTTCACAAAAATAGAGTTAAACTACTAAATTAAAAATATAATATATCAAAAACAAAGAAATTCATGAATTAATATTATAACGCTTTATTATTAATTTTAATACAATAAACTTAAGTAAAATAGCATTTACACAAATAAATATAAAAGAAATTAAATTTTTTTTTTTTTCTCAAACCAAAAATAAAATCATTTCTCGTTAATAAAAAAATAACTTTTATAAAATTAATTAGCATTAATTAGCACTTAACAGACTACGGTTCTGTTTTTCAATTTTTAAATGTAAACAAATATCTTAACGTAATAGGATAAAATCATAACGTATAATTTTTTTTTTTATTAATGATTTGATTTCAAATAATTTTTTTTTTAAAGGGGATGGTATACCATAGTAATCCTAAGTAATAAAATAAAAGTAAATAAATACGTTTAAATAAAAATAATAATCTTAAGTAATAAAGTAAAATTAAATAAATGCGTTAAGTTAACAAGGTTAAAAACTCTAAATAGCACACACGTACACACAATCTAATTATGCAAGAGCTAATTTTCAAACTTAATAAAAATAATAATTTTCTCTAAAAACCGCAAACAAGGTTAAATGTAAAGAATCGAGTACTCGCTGACTTTTAGCTGCCAATGGCCTAGAGCAATGCCGGAACACCGATTACCCAATTCTAAGAGAACAGTTCAAAACAAAAATTAGTATTACAGAAAGGTAGTGTCAGGCGAATTGAATATGTTTTCTTTTAAAAAAAAAAAAGGGGGAAGGTGTAGTGATTGACCATAAGGGTTACACTATACTTTAATAACATTATCAGCATTAAAGTATATTCATAAAAATATATCATATTCCAAGCGCCTGACGCTGCAGTTTCTTACGAAAGAAATTGAAAGAAATAAAACTAATATATATTCAGTGTACGTGATGTTGTGAGAATAAAAGGTTACACTCAAAATAGTGGCCGGTTTTCTGTGTGTTATATAGTTTTAATGTAATTACATTAAGTATATGTAATAACCAAATTAACATAAATAAATAATGTGTTAAAGTAAATAAAGATGTTTAACGAACCTCAACATACCTAAAATAATATAACGAATACCACCAGTTATATTAATATAGGAGATTAAAAGCTTCAATAAGGAACATCGATCGCCTAACTTCTTTCAGCCGGTCAGAATCTTAAGGAAGGGCCCTCAAACTAGATCGACTGCTATTCAAAACGAAGATGGGGAGCTAAAAGTAGACCTTAAAAATATTTTAGATACTTGGGCCGCTTATTTTGAAAATCTTCTCATTTTAAGTGACCAGCAACAAGTCGGGCGACGAGCAAAGCTTATTCGTGCGTCAAAAGTACATGTAAACAAACCAATCAAAGAGGAATTCAAAGCGGTGCTGTCAAAATTTAAACGCAATAAAGCACCTGGTATCGACGATATAACATCCTAAATGACTGTACATGGTGGTGAAAATCCATCCTTAAGATTGTTTGAACTTGTTCAAATGATCTGGAGGACTGAAATCATGCCACAGGACTGGAACACAGCTATGCTGATACCAATCTATAAAAAAGGTAATGGCTTACAGTGTGCAAAATACAGAGGAATCGCTCTACTCTGCCCAGCATATAAGATCTTTTCTTACATTTTACTATCAAAAATCAATCCTTTTGCTTAACAACTGTTTGGAGAATATCAGTGTGGCTTACGGCGGGGCTGAAGTACCACCGATGCCCTTTTCTGGATAAGGATGATTTTGGAAAAGTACCGAGAGTTCAACATACCTGTGCACCAACTCTTCATTGATTTCAGGCAGGCCTACGAATTTCTCGAATGAGAAACCCCATGGTCAACTCTGATATCAATGGGAATTCCTGGTAAACTGGTTGCACTATGCAAAATGAAAGTAAAGAACTCTTAATGCTGTGTACGAGTAGAGAACAAAATATCAAAGTTTTTTAAAGTCGACTCTGGTTTAAGACCATGTGATGTTATCTCTCCTATACTTTTTAATTTAGCCTTGGAATATGTGTGCCGTCAAAAGAAACTACCGACTAACAACAATATCTTGTCAATAAAATCAGTACAGATGATCGCATACGCTGATGATATTGTCATCCTCGGCCGAAATGAAGCTGTTATGAGTAAGACTTTCAAGTCGCTTGAGAGTGGTACTAGAAAAATTGGTCTTCAAATTAACTACAATAAAACCAAACATAGTATTGTTTCAAGAGAAGCTGAGAAGAAAGATTTGCGGTAATGAACGAATTGAGGGAGTTGAATCTTTTAAATATTTGGGATCAATGCTTGACTCAAACAACAGCATACTTACAGATATACAAGCTCGAATCGCTGCAGGTAATCGAACTTTCTACTCAATTAAACCTCTCCTTGGATCTCAAGATATTGTATTGATCGTTATACAAGCTATTGATTGTGATGTATGGGTCACAAACGTGGACTTACCCTCAACTGTATTTGAGCGTAAGTCTCTACGCTACATTTTTGGTCCACTTAAGACAGACGATGGAGAGTATCAAACCCGATATAACTTTGAGATCAGAGACCTTCTTGAGGGTCCTGATATAATAGGTTGTATCCGTTCCAACAGGGTTGCTTGGTTTGGGCATGTTCTATGAGCCAACTCACAGTCTGGAATGATTAGAAAAATGTACGTTAGTACCCCAGGGAGTGGGCGACGGCGAGGTAGACCACGACTACAATGGGAGCCTGACGTAATAAACGACCTAAAAAAATCGGCTGCCACGGTAATTATGTCGCTGTTGCAAATGTCCATGGTGAATATTCAAAGCTGATTATCCTGGCAATGGTCCTACATGGAGCATGAACGCCGTTAAAAAATAAAATTACAACAGATCTTAACTTATTTATGTGTCTCCTCCACCGGTACGTATCAATCCATCATTTGTGTTGCTAACTTTGTGGTGCAAATGTTTGTGTCTCAAACATGCTAAATGACTAAATTTTGTGTTTGTATGGAACTTGTTGCTTTTACGATGTTTTATAGGTTGATCCATATAATGTAAATTGAAAGGAGTTTGTGATGGTAAACTGATTATTTTTTCTTCATTATCTTGTAAATATGAGTTTTGCTTTTTTTTTTTTTTCTGTTGTTTCGCTGAAATGAAACAAATACACAACAATGAAAAGACTAGCCAGGGATTTTTTATGGCTACAAATTCGTTGTATGTAATGATTTGGTTACTATAATTTAGTTAAGTTTGGGACTTCATCCAAAAATATAAGTTAAATAATTTTCTTAGTCAAGTTTTACCTTTCAGTATAAATAAAATAAAAATAAACTAGAGGTCAAGTTTTTGATCGCTTGAAAATTAAGTCTAGTAATAGCAGGATAAAACCAAATATACCTTCAAAAACCACTAAACAATAAAATTGTATGAAAAAGTACGCAAGCAAAAATAGTGTATAAATAAATAAATATTAAAATAATTTACTTGGTTTATTATATTACCTAAAAGTTTAATTGAATTGAGGTTTAAAAAAAAACAAAAAAAAAACTCATATATGCGTTCAAATGAAAGTGTCTCTAATATAAATCAAGCGAAACAAAATTATTAATTACTAAATAGAGTGTTGAAGTTGATAGCAGAAATTAAGTTTGAAACGAAATTACGAACTGTTGATTTGGAAACTGTAATGTGTAACGATCTATGACGTGAGCTGTTTGAAGCGTGCAAAACTGGGGAGATACTTAAGGCTAGGTAGTTGATGAACACAACTCCAATAAAAGCACGTGATACACAAGGACGAAAATCAACTCCACTACAGTTTGGATGCTGGACCTTCTGGATAAGGAAAAACTATACCTTCAACAAAATAAAGTTAAGTTTTCTTTAATCATTTCATATATTCAATTTTTCTCTTTATTTTTAGAGAAATATTTGTTTTGTGTTTATGATAACACTATGAGTGGCTGAATCTAGTCGTAATAGATATTTGCCTGGGCCAGAGGCCATATAGCGAATCTTACTTAATAATTTGTAATCGTGACAATAAACGGGAATCCGTTTATTACAATCTATAATATCGATTATCTATTAAATGAAGTATTTTATGGATATTAGCTCACTATATATCCACATTTTGTTTCCAGAGTTGTAGTGAAGTTAGCCTATGTATCAGCGTCGCAATATTTTTTAAAAAGGTCATCATGATTTTAGGTAGATTTCATATAGAAATCTACCTTTTGCAATGGACTTCATCTCGGAATTTCGGAAAAATTATGGTGCCAAACGACTATGAATGATAAGCGGAGACGGAAAAAAAAAATTTATATATATATATATATATATATATATATATATATATATATATATATATATATATATATATATATATATATATATATATGTACATATATATATATATATATATATATATATATATATATATATATATATATATATATATATATATATATACATATATATATATATATATATATATATATATATATATATATATATATATATATATATATATATATATATATATATATATATATATATATATATATATATATATACCACTGGCGGGCGGTACGAAGAAAGCAGGGTCATACCTGCTTACCCAAACAAAATTTAAAATAGTCTTAACAAAAATTTAAATTAATTAAAGAATATAAAACATTCTAAATCGATTAATAATATCATTTATTTATTAACGATTATTCTAATGTCTAATATTCCAAAAATCTATACTTACATGTCAGCCTTTTTGAATTTTCAACACTCCAAATCTAAATGCACATTTAAATAAAATTTAAAAAAATTTTGTTTTGTGGCAGATTTTATTTATTCTTTGTTCTTTGGTCATCAGTAAAATTTCTGCTTTCAATCGCTATGTATTCCTTAAAAGTTGTATTGAAAAACAAACAATTAAAGTCCCAATAAAATGTGTGAAAATAAACAGAAGATAATTCTGCTTTTAAAGTTTTTTCTTTCCTTTCCTTTTGTCATTTTACATTTGTGTACATTTTGTAACACAAGTTTTTTGGTTTTGTCGTATGAGCGAATATAATGAAAATTGTTTGTTAGATTTTTCCTTATAAGATTGAAATTATTATTAATCTATTTGTTGTGTTATTGAAATTAATATTAATTAATAAATAACATTATTAATTTACAGTTTTGATGGGTGTAATATTTCGTTTATTAAAATAGTGCAACCATTAAATAATATAGTTTCCAGTGGTTTAAAATTTAAATGATGAAATTATTTGATCTTTCATTGAAGGTTTATTATGTATGTTTCTTGAAAACGGCTCATTAGATTTGGATGATTTAAATTGTATTCTGTTAATGGGCCCGATTCAGTAAAATCTTTTATCGAAAATTTCTGTTAATCTTTTATTTTTTCTATGAAATTTTATAACGGGAAAATAAAATTTCATACAAAAAATAAAAGAATAAAAGAAATTTTCGATAAAAGATTTTATTGAATCGGGCCCAATATAAGGTAGACTCCCAAGTGGTCCATTTTTTTTATGACGTGAAAATACCGTTTTTCTATGATAGCAGAGGAAAAGTTTATTTTCAAGCGGGCTTAATCCCTTGTGAAAATGGTTTTTTCCTCTAGTGTAAAAAGAATAACAAATTGTAGTTGCTATGGTACTTTCATATAATTTTAAAACAAAGCAACCATATGTAAAAATAGAATATGAATTTTGAATGTTATCTTTTCGATTTCTAATTTAATAAATTCTAATAAATATCGTTTATATATTTACTATCATAGAAAAAATTGTATTTCCTACGCGAGATAAAAACATTTTACGTTCGTGAAATTGTCCCACTGGACGTTAACGGTTCTCGTGAACAAATTTTCACACACACAAAGCAGTGTTTTCATCTCTTGTAGCAAAATGTACTATTTTCAGAAAATTGGAAAAACTATATTTTTTATGTATTTTCGCCGATTTCTCGAAAACAGCTCACTCGATTTGGATGGTTTAAATGTATTCTATTAAGATAGATGCCGAGGTGGTCCCATATTTTTTATATTACGTGAAAAACGGTCGTTCTTCAGGAAATTGAAAAAAAACTATAGTTTTCATGTATTTTCGCCGATTTCTTCGAAACAGCTTAATCTATTTGGACGGTTTGAGTTGTATTTAATTGATATAGATGCTGAATGGTCCTAAATTCCTTTCTATGGCAGAAAATATCCCTTTTTTCAAAAATATGATTAAACCATGTTTGTTAGATGTTCATCGATGAATGCTTGCTGCGATTTTAAGTTATTACTTCAAAAACACTTTCTTAGCCGCCTTTTGATTTTATGACTACACAAAATGAAAAAATAAATAAACTTTTTTAAAAAAATAAAACCGGCTTCAGAAAGAGGCACAAAAGAGGCCCAAAAAAGTGAAAAATAACTCAATTGTGCCTTTTAGAGACAAAAATACGTATAAATTTTGATTAACTTAATTTAATTATACTTAGTTGCAAACAAAAAATTGCGCTTTTAAACAAAGATATTATATTGTAAAAGTTATTTTTTTATAATAGCTTTTATATTATGAAATTTATTTTCAATACAAAATGTTCGTAGTCGGTACCACCATTGACATCTCATGCTTGGCATCGATTTCCAATAGTTTTGTACTACAAATAAATCTTCTAATATAATAACTATTACAACAACCATAATAAATATAATAAAATATAAGTTTTATAATATAACATCTTTGTTTAAAAGTGTAATTTTCTGTAGTTAAGTATAATTAAATTAAATTAATCAAAATTTATATGTATTTCTGTCTCTAAAAGCCGCAATTGAGATATTGTTCACTTTTATGTGCCGCTTTTGTTGTTTCTGAAGTCAGCTTAATTTTTTTTTTAAATATTTATTTTATTTTCTAAAGAAAAGGGTATTTAAACCTACGATGGTTATCATAATTTGAATAATTTTTTTAATGCCGTTAGTAAACACAAAGCCATATTATATTAATCAATCAATTTTTTCAAATTATTCTGTAATGTAATATGATGTTGAAAGTATTATCAATATATGAACAAGAATTCGACACATTTTTATAGGAACCCAAAGTATTTTTAGACATTTTCAATCATATACAAAATGATTTGAGTGAATCAATAGGTGTTTGTCTAAAAAACTCAACTTTTTCGAAATCAAAGATTGTTTATTTATTGCCATACTTCTTGATGAAACATCAGATATTTCTTATAAGTCGCAGTTGTCTACAATAGGTCGATTTGTAACTAAAACAGAAGAAGTTTTTGAAAGACTCTTAGCTTTTACAGATATTGCTGCAGACTGATCTGCCAAAGCCTTATCACGTCATGCAATCAATAAAATGGAAGAACTATCATGTGGCGATAAATTGAAAAATGGTCTGTTTTTTTTTTATATAATCTGCTTACCGTCTATCGAAACCGACTGCACGCCACTGATATATACATATATATATATATATATATATATATATATATATATATATATATATATATATATATATATATATATATATATATATATATATATATATATATATATATATATATATATATATATATATATATATATATATATATATATATATATATATATATATATATATATATATATATATATATATATATATATATATATATATATATATATATATATATATATATATATATATATATATAACGATATGAGCTATAACGGAATTTACCGGCACTCTCACGATCGCATTTCTTAATCTGCGACGAAATTTTTTTTGTATACGTTGCGGCAAAAAATTTTTTGGACAAGTACGCGATCTTGCCATATCCGGGTACAGGTTAAGTGGCTAGAGCCAAAAAAGTCGAAAAATCTAGGGCGTAATAACTTCCGTTTGAATCATAATATTTTAATAAAATTTATCAATATTGAATATTTGAACATATTTCTATCATTTTTTTCCAAATGACAACCTTGGCCTTCCAGGTTCCTGAAAAATCAGCTGTTTTAAAAATTTAATAAACTTTGTTGTCCTTGATTTGGCTGAAAATGGCCAATCTCACTTTTGAATATGTACGCATACGTTAACTAAAACATAACTCTTTTCAAAATTTAAAAAAAAAATAGTTCAAGTCTAGAGGTTGAGACACCAGGGCTGTTAGAACAAAAACAAACGCAAACGGCCGCAAACGGCCAATGGTAGAGCTCTGAAACTTGTTCGCTGCCTTAGATTCGCTTTGTAGTTTTGCTGAAGCTGCAAATCGCAAGTTCCAATTATGTTGATTCCGTATTCACCCGTTCAATTTTGTTCCGGCTTATTTGGAACATAAGTCGCCTTTATATGGTTAATCGCTATCTAGATCACCTTCACTGTAGAATTTCTAATAAAACAATTTTATTTCACTTTTATTTTAAACCTTTTTTTTATTGGAAATTGCTTTCACTTTGATAGCTCGATAAAGAATGAAAGAATGTGCTTTTATATAATACCAATCTCTTAAAAAAAAAGAACTAAAATCTATTAATTAATTACTTCCCCTTTGCTAATTTTAGAGACATCTATGTGTGAACTTAAAAATTATTGTGCTGAATAGTTTAAAATAAATATGTAATTTTACTTAAAATTAAACATTATATAATTCAACTAAACTTTTTAATATTTTCAAATGAGTAGTCCGGATGATGCTGATCTGCTTCTTGGTTTGATTAGGATAAGTATCAACATTTCATGTGTACTTAGTTAATGCCAATTTAATTTCTTTCTTTTGTTTTTAGAACATCATGAAGAGTCTTGAAGAATTTTTAAGCTTGGTAAGAAGATGAGATATCAGGATGGTAATATCAATGATGATAACATAGTGCTGCACTGTAATAACAGCGATAAAAACCCATTGATTAATATGTGGTTAGTTGATTCAGGTAATTTGATAAATTTGTTTAATGATTCTAAACATACTCCCCACCGGTAACAATTTAAATTGTTAACTAGTCGGCAGCTTACACAGTTTATTTACTGGACGTTGAAAAGTTGAGTTCATGGTTTTAATGGTAACTACTCTCACAACCCCATCATCCCCTGGATGTGTGTGTATCACTCGTCCAAGCGGCCATTTACAAACTGGTACGTTTTCTTCTTTTAGTAGGACTATGTCATCGATTGCAATATCTTCTTTGTGTTTGTGCCATTTGTTCCTCTGTTGAAGATTGTTGAGATAGTCCTTCTGATATTTTTTCCAAAATGTCTGGATTCTGAATTGAATTCTTTGCCATCTTGATAGTGTAGAATCTGGTGCTGTTATAGGCATTTCCGGAACTGATCCCGTAGAGGTGCCAATCAGGAAGTGAGCTGGTGTTAGCACTACGTAGACGTCATCTGTGGATGATGTATAAAGCGGGCGAGAATTCAGGATATTTTCAATCTGACATAGCAATGTGGTCATCTCTTCAAATGTCAGATTTATGTTGTGTGTTGATTTTAATAAGTGAGTTTTTACAGATTTAACCGCGGCCTCCCATATTCCACCAAAATGTGGTGAAGCCGGTGGAATAAATCGCCAGGCTATTCCGTTACTGCTCAAAAATTCTGAAATTAAATAGTTATGTAGTTATTTATGTTCTTAATTAATTTGCATGCTTCACTCACTATTCTTTTCGCTCCAATAAAGTTAGACCCATTATCAGTATAGATCTTTTTCGGCACACCTCGTCTGGCGGTGAAACGCTTTAAGGCTGCTAAGAATGCTTCACTGGTCATATCGCTCACTGCTTCAATATGGACAGCCTTTACTGCTAGGCAAATAAAAATACATAAATAACCCTTGACTGGGTTCGTGCTTCCTCTTCCCTTTTTGGATGCAAAGTAAAGTGGCCCAGCGAAATCAATACCGCAATTATGGAATGGTGTAGTAGGCGTCACCCTTTCTGTAGGTAAATTTCCCATCAATTGGGCACTAGTTTTACGTGCGTGTTTTGCACAAATCACGCATTTCTTAAGTATCATTCTAGTTTTGGCACGACCGCCAATTATCCAATATTTTTGCTTTAATAGGTGGTTGGTTAAAGTTGGTCCTGCATGCAGATTGCTAATGTGAGTTTCCCAAATGAGCCGCTCGGTAAATATGTGATTGGACGGCAATATAACTGGATGTTTGCTATT
This sequence comes from Diogma glabrata, assembly GCA_963693315.1. Classification (NCBI taxonomy): domain Eukaryota; kingdom Metazoa; phylum Arthropoda; class Insecta; order Diptera; family Cylindrotomidae; genus Diogma; species Diogma glabrata. Next base: position 128,163,514 of record OY856186.1, on the reverse strand, counting down.
ATATTCGCAATCAGCATTAAAAAGACGACCACCAACTCTGAGTATACTTGAAGAATCCAAGAATGGTGCCAACGATGATAATTTGGAACTATTGTATACTTCGTGGACTCTCTTCAGGTTTTTTATATCATCTTTGAATTCTTCCTTTTGAACCCATTTAATACATAAGATGCTTGCATATTCAATCTCATTTTCGTTTAGTTGACCATGGTTGCGTTGCGTTGGATCTTTTGTCAATAAATTAGTCGTGTATCGATAGACATATGCTATAATTCGATAAATACTTTTGAGTTTTGATTTTTTTTGAAAAAGGTCATCTAACCAAGTTGTTACAACAGTGGATTGGAATGCGTATGTTCTTGCCTTGCTTTTGTTGGCTTCTGATTCCACTTCCGCTTGACAATTTATTTGAAGTAGATCAGTTGCTGGCCATGACGATTCTGGTAGTATCAACCAATCTGGTCCTTGTCACCATTGAGATAGATTGGCGAGTAATTTTGGGTAGACACCTCTTGATCCAGGGTCAGCTGGGTTATCTGCAGACTTCACATGTCCCCAATGTTGCCGAGGTAACTTATCGAGTATTTGACTTGTTCTATTGGCGACGTATGTCTTCCATTTGGCAGGGTAGGACGACAACCAAGCCAAGACGATGGAAGAATCGGTCCAAGCATAACATCTTGCTGTAGGCTCTATAGTTTGCTTTACTGTAGACATTAGTTTGGATAAAAGATGAGCAGCACACAGCTCTAATCGTGGTAACGATATCCTTTTTACTGGTGCGACTTTGGTTTTGGAGGTTAAAAAATTTATAATTGTGTTTCCTGTTTCATCTACTACCTTGCTATATACCACTGCACTATATGCTACTTCACTCGCATCTGCAAAGCCGTGAAATTCAATGTTTTGATAATGATTGGTGAACCGTGGTATTTTTATCTCTTCAAAATATTTAAATTGACCTCTGATCCTTTTGTATTCAATTTCAAAATATTCTGGAAGTGGGTCATCTCAATCGATTTTTAGAAACCACAATTTCTGAAATAATATCTTTAGTAAAAGAATCGATGGAGACAGGAAGCCAAGTGGGTCAAAAACCCGTGAAGACTCAGATATTATTTTGCGCTTTGTAATAGGACCATCGTGTTCCTGTTGTACTCTGAAGGTTAACATGTCATCGACAAGGTGCCACTGAAGGCCTAGAATTTTCACCGCTGATGCTGTATCACAACAGAGATCTGTGGATGTATCACTATTGTTTTCTTCACATAAAGTGGAAACATTTGACTTCCATTTTCTCAAGATAAACCCTCCTAGCTGCAATACCCTTGTTAATTCCTCTTTGAGAGTTGTTGAGCTTTGAATGTCTCTGGATCCTGACAGAAGGTCGTCTACGTAAAAGTCGTTATGTATCGGTTGTTTAATTGTGTCATCAGCTTCATCACGGGCCAGTTGTTGTAGAGATCGTATCGCCAAGTATGATGAGCAGGCCAGACCAAACGTAACCCTATTTAATTTGTAATGGCGTATTTGTTGATTAGTATCCTCTCGCCAAAGTATACGCTGATATTCGCTGTCTTCATTGTTAACTACAACTTGCCGATACATTTTTTCGATGTCAGCTGTTATTGCTATTCTATGGCCCCGAAAACGTATTAAAATTGCCCATAACGTGGGTTGAATAGCTGGTCCTACTTTCAATTTTTCATTTAAGGACACACCAGTGCTGGACTTACTGGAACCATCAAAAACGATTCTCACCTTTGTTGTTGTCGTGTCTAATTTAATCACTGGATGATGCGGCAAATAGAACTTAGATTCATCTGGTAAACTGAGTTGAGTTGAAGGCACTTCTGTGATGTGTCCCATTTCTAAATATTCTCTTATTTGATGAATGTAAAGTTCCTTTAATTCAGCATCTTTTGATAATTTGCGTTCCATAGCAAAGAGTCGTTGAGTCGCGACAATCAAAGAATTGCCCAGTTTCAGAGAGGATTCTTTGAACGAAAGTCTAACGACATAACGGCCATCTTGCTGTCTCTTATGCGAAGCTTCATAATACTCTTCACATGCTATATCTTCTGGAGAGGTATCGTTGGTGTGAGGTGGCTCTTCTATTTCCCAGAATTTACGTAAGGTATCATCTATATCCATGGTTAGTTTTATATTAAGTTGAGTACTGGTGAATGAATTTGTTTCTCTTTGCACCGATAACTGTCCGGATATGATCCAACCGAATAGCGTCTTGTGGAGGATGGTCGTGTTAAATTGTTTTTGAGCACCATCCAAGATCTCGAAGACCTTGTCTGCTCCCAATAGTATGTCTATAGGGGCAGATATATTGTAATCAGGAGCGGCTAGTTGTTCATATTGAAAACCGCTTCCTTCATATGGTTGGATGTTGCAAGTTGGTAAACTAGGCAGACTATTAATGATTAAGGCTGTTACCTGGACTTGTATTGTGGCATCGTATAATGATTGCATAGTTAAAGTCACCTTTCCCTTGGAAGTTACAGACGCTGAAGTAAGTCCAGTGACGCTTACATTTGCACGTTGTCGTGATAATTGCAATCTTCGCACGCATATTTCCGAGATGAAAGAAGTTTGTGACCCCGAATCCAACAGAACCCTGCACCTTTGTTGATTTTGAAATATGTCATTAATGTGTACAATTGCCGTAGGCAAAATCGCTTGCGACATTTTTGATGGATGTTCATTAGATTGGAAAGCAGCAATACAAGTAGTTGATGTAGACTGAGATTCTAAATCGTTTTCTTCTCTCGGTTTTTCATTTTTGTTTGGAGCTAGCTCTGGATGCAATGTTATATGATGTCTGCGTCTACAAATTCTACAACTGTATCTTGATCGACATGTGGTAGAATGATATGAAGATGACAAGCAATTGAAACACAGCTTTTTTTCTGCTACTGCTGTCTTTCGATCTGGAATGGTCATCGCTAGATATTTATCACACCTGCCTAGATAATGGTTCTCGTTACATATGGGACATACGATGTTTGGTAACTGTGAGGAGAAGAAGCTCAATCGTTTGGAATTGTTCGCTTTGTTGCTTTGGATTGAACTTAACGTCTCTAATGCGTCACTCCTTTTGTTGAGAAAAGTGATAAACTGTTCCATGGTTGGATATTCTGCGTCTGCAGTTGCATGTGCCCATGCTTCTCTTGATTCCTGGTCTAGCTTTTTGACTAGGAGGTATATTAACCAGGGATCTCTGCTTTCAGCTCGTCTATCAAGCACCTTTAGCCCACGTATCACCTCGTCTGAAACATCAGATAGATGTCGTATTGATTTTGGACAACTCGGTTTCACATTTGGTTGTTCGATAAATTGCTTCAATAAGTTGTGTAAAACTTGCTTCGGCTTGTCGTATCTGGCTTTGATTTTTTCCCAAGCCTCATCATAATTGGCATCAGTAGTGGCTAAGTGTTTGATTAATGAATATGCTTCACCTTTCAGCAAACCTTTTAAGTACTGTAGCTTGTGTACCTTTGAAACGTTTGTGTTGTCATGTATTGAGGCTTCAAAAAGATCACGAAAGGAAGGAAATTCTGCGTAATCACCGCTGTATGCAGGTATGTTGGCACGTGGTAAACGTACTTCACTTTCTTTCTTTGTCAGACTTGAGATCTCACTTAGAAACTGGCTTTGATTCAGCATGAGGTCTCCTATGGTATAATTGTTTTCACCAACTTCATGCTGATCTTCCACTTGCTTATCCCACCTAAACAGCTTTGTTTTTAGATCACTATGATAAGATTCTATTTTATCCACCAACTCCGAATTGGCTTCATCAAATTTCCCTTTAAGCGTTCGTTCTAAATTTTGAAATTCTTTCCATTCATCGTGGAGCAAAGCTTGAGCAAGCAAAGCAAAGCAAAGACCATATATTCTTGGTAGGACAGGGTTATTGACTTTAAGTGAATCATACGTTTTTTTATCAATAGAATTTTTCTTCAGTAGGCCATTTAGTATTCTTGTACATTTTCCAGAGATCGTGGATGCTATTTTACCGTTTGTTATTTCGGTGTATGTGTCCTGATCATTTAATAGGTCTATCATTTTACTCTCGTAGGCTTGTTTTTCCATAACAACCGTCTTATTACTTTTGTCAGAAAAACTGAACTCTATAACTTTCTTGGATATAGAGTTAATAAGAACTGACAGAAGAATTACGACATGCTGGTTTAAAAAACCAACTACCTCTGGCAGACTTCTAAATTATTCATCAAGTCATCCACAATCGATGAAAATTAATGTGGCTATATCGTTTATAAAAAGGGTTATACAACTTAGTGATAATAAATTTCTGCAGAAAAACATATACAAAATTAAAAAGATCTTAACCGAAAACAATTATCCACAAAAACTAGTAAACAGACTCATATACAAAACAATTTTTACATTAAATAATAATCCGTCCGACAATAACACCGAAGGTGTCAATAATATGACAACTGCAAATACACAATCCAATGTTGTATTCGGAAGTATGCCATATATACCACATCTCACAGAAAAATGTATGAGAACAATTAGTAAGAAACAAAAAACAAAGATTGCAAAAAAGACGGTTAACACATCCCAAAAAGTTTTATTCTCAAAATTAAAAGACAAGATTCCAACCACAAAAACCGCCAATGTTGTTTATAAAATAAACTGTTTAGACTGCCAGAACAAGTCCTACATTGGTCACACTTCTAAAACCTTAAATGAACGCTTAAAACAACATCAACGAGATGTTTCAAATCAAGCAGAGACCACAGCATTGGCAAAACATGCTAAAAATAGTCAACACACTTTTGATTTTACAAATACAAAAATTTTAGAGATAGAGACAAAAAAACGAAAACGGGAAACTTTGGAAATGATTCACATTTACTTAAACCAGAATAACACGGTAAACAATAAAACAGATACGCAATTCCTGAGTTCCAATCAGAAAACACTAATCAACATTTACAAAAACATGAATAACTAACGACAAATTAACTTTCTAAACAATAATAAACATGATGAAGCCGTTAACATTTACAATTTTTGTTTTTATTATTTTTATTATTTTTAACTTTTGTTTTTATTTTTATTTTTGCTTATTCGAGATATAAACAATAATTTTTAACTTACCGATAAAATGGTTTGAGGTTTAGATAAAAGGAAGGTATCGAAACCTAAATAGATTGATCATCGAATTTCGGGCTTAGAACACTTAAAGTTAGTAACTTTAGAACTGTTGTTAGTTCACATACAAATTGTTAGATGAGACTACCATCACTCAAATTCTCGCGTTCGATATCAAATCATGCGCATTTTAATTTCAATTTATTAATTTAGAGATCTTTAACTAATCAAGTGATTAAGTAAAACTAAAATAAATTTTTAAGAGTAATTTAAATTATAAAATGGTTCATGATATATTTTGATTAATTAAACAAACGATTTTTAAATTTAAAACCATGTAAGTAATATTTTTAATGTGTTTATATTAATTTATAATTAGTTATTATTTATTTATAATGTTTAACAATGACTTTGTTCACTTTGTCCAATTATAGTCAATTTGCCGCTCATTTTATATTATGTAAGAAAATTATTAAATTAAAAAATTAAAATTCTGATGATGCCAATTAGGCGAAATATTAATTAAATAAATCTTAAAAGTTAAAAACAGAAGCTGAGACCGTGTGTTTTTTTACAAAAAACTACTACAAATAGTATTCACAATATTTCAATTTTATAATTTTATCTGTATATACAAGGTGCTATTTCTTAAACTTTATAACACAATTTATTTCACTATTTTTTAATAATGGTATAGAAAGTGTGTACTCACGTGTTTGTTGATCACTGGATCTGTTCGCTGGTGAATCCCGTCTCGAAGGACCAATGGTAGAGCTCTGAAACTTGTTCGCTGCCTTAGATTCGCTTTGTAGTTTTGCTGAAGCTGCAAATCGCAAGTTCCAATTATGTTGATTCCGTATTCACCCGTTCAATTTTGTTCCGGCTTATTTGGAACATAAGTCGCCTTTATATGATTAATCGCTATCTAGATCACCTTCACTGTAGAATTTCTAATAAAACAATTTTATTTCACTTTTATTTTAAACCTTTTTTTTATTGGAAATTGCTTTCACTTTGATAGCTCGATAAAGAATGAAAGAATGTGCTTTTATATAATACCAATCTCTTAAAAAAAAAAAGAACTAAAATCTATTAATTAATTACTTTCCCTTTGCTAATTTTAGAGACATCTATGTGTGAACTTAAAAATTATTGTGCTGAATAGTTTAAAATAAATATGTAATTTTACTTAAAATTAAACATTATATAATTCAACTAAACTTTTTAATATTTTCAAATGAGTAGTCCGGATGATGCTGATCTGCTTCTTGGTTTGATTAGGATAAGTATCAACATTTCATGTGTACTTAGTTAATGCCAATTTAATTTCTTTCTTTTGTTTTTAGAACATCATGAAGAGTCTTGAAGAATTTTTAAACTTGGTAAGAAGATGAGATATCAGGATGGTGATATCAATGATGATAACATAGTGCTGCACTGTAATAACAGCGATAAAAACCCATTGATTAATATGTGGTTAGTTGATTCAGGTAATTTGATAAATTTGTTTAATGATTCTAAACAGCCATGCCTTCCTCATTTTTGAGTAAATGTTACTTAAACTTATATTTACTTTTAGATAAACTTTTCAACTATAACCTCAGAGATTATCAGCTTTCTAACCCAAGAGGTCTCAATGTAATTAGCATTAAACCTAATGCATGCCATTCAATTACAACAACAACTTCCATAAAAATATCCCATAGAAAAAATTTCTTTTGTTTTTTTTTCAGTTTTTAGTTTTTTCGCAAAAATTTAAAAAAAAATTAAAACAAAGCTAAGTCATTATTGTTTTAAATTAAGGAATATTTTCTTATATGCATTTTGATTACACATTTACAAAAGTCTTCCTAAATTGTAGATATTTGAATTATTTGAGGTGTAAAAGTTGTTTAACAATTTTAGATTATAAGCTATGTATGGTGGTGTTGTAGGTGTGACTTTGTGAGAACGTTTATTTGCTTTTTGGTGGAGTTAATATGTTATTAAAAGTAGTTTAACCAACTTAAATAAAACTGTTCCGAAATCGCATTGGTAAAGTAGTTTCCGTTAATCTATTTAGTTTGGTTTAATAAATTTTTTGGATTATTCTGGACTTGGACTATTCTACTTAAATTTTTTATTTAAACGAATCTGACACATCCAATTCTATTTGTACACAAAGCTGTCTGGTCCCGAAATCTACCTATTTCTAGCGGATATACGTTCCGCTTGGACTTTTTTTTTTGTACTAATATGTAGACTGTAAAGTCCATTATGCCAAACTTCTTTGGTGTCGTCCACAAATTTCCTGATTATAATTTCATCAATCTATTCACTTTTATTGACTGAGGCTCATACAAACTATGTAGACTGGGCCTTTGTTTGCTATTGAACAATTTCAAAAAAAGCTTGAAAATGCTTTTTTCTCTAACCAGGATTTGAGCCCAGAACTTCCGAGTCTTGGTTAGTTTGTTTAACCACTCATCTCTATTCAGTAGAACTGGTCTTGTATGTTGGAAGGGTATGCAGACCTTGAAATAGAATACAACAAAAACTTTCATAATGAGGTTAGCATATTTTGAAAAATCACGTTTTACTTTATCAATAAATTTTAGCATTCGTTAAAAATATGAGTGTGATATTGCGAAGTTCAGGTTCAATACCGAGTACGAAACACGCTTAGGAGATTTTTAATCAAAGAACTGAAAGTTGCCAGAATAACCAAAATCATGCCTTCGAATTTAAAAATTTTAATTTTTCTAGATGATTGTGTTTAATTACTCACAAAAATTTTTCACAATCCTAGGGCATTAGAGTTCTAAAGATCCCAATGAAGTTCGAATTCTAGGACACGCAACCATTTTTTCAGAGCTATCAATTTATTCGAATTGAATATGTTTGATTTGAATGAATATGTTTTTGTTAAACCCCTTCCGAACTGACATTTTAATTTTCTGACGGCAACAAACCATTGTTAGAAAGTAGCGTTAGTAGCGTTATTTTGTAATTTTTTTATTTTAAACAATTTTTTCAGGGACGTTGGTTAACGGCTTAAAAATTTAATAAAAATCAAATAAATAATGGACAGATCTAATTCTTCTTCTGTCCTTTTTTCACAATTACTTCTAAAGTAATTCCCAAACATTTATTCTTAAATTAATGATCTGAAATGAATAAGCAATTTTTCTTTAAATTTCCAACAACAGTGTCGCTGGTTGGTTTCGTTTCATTTTATAACAAAAAAAAATTAATAAAAAATTGAGGTTAGACAAATTGTCAAGAAATCATTTTCAATTTTTCAGATTTACCGATGATTTTGTTATCTTTATGTTTTACAAAACCACAAAACAAAGAGAAATCAATTCGTTTTTGTGTTTTTCTGGTCAAATGGAATATTTCTAAAAAGATTTGTTTTAATTTTGAAATAGATTTATTTACCTTTAAATGTATTCTTGAAATGTGGTTTTGAAGCTTTGGGTATGGTATTGTTTTTGACAAATTCCTATACAAAAATGTCAAATAACATTTTTTGGAAATAATAAAACAACTTCCTTCCTACGCAAGGAAGCATTATTTTTCGTTCATTTCTAAACTTTTTCATAACAAAAGTATCTACACGTGTGTATGTCTGGCGTAATGCTCTGCTATTGTTATACGAGTTAACGTGATATATCACAAACCACTGGAAAAAGGTTTATAAAAAATAACATAAACAAGAACAAAAAGTTTACATAGAGTTTCGTTTCAACTATCAAACTATTGATATGGCGTGCGTGCATCAAGAAGTAATCCATAAATAAGATTGATGGTGAAGCCGTTGATTGATTTGGCTGGTGCAAACTCACTACACTATCACATGAAAGTCACCCACTATCACTTACTGCCGGTCACATGAAAACTATCTAGTGGGAAAATGAAAAAACTGTTAAAAATCAATATTTAGTTTATTTGTTTGAGTATGACTGATAAAATGTGTATAAAAAAACAAGAAGTTCAGCTCGGTTCAAAAGTAGTATTACCACTTAATATTTGAAATTGTTTATAAGGATCTATATATCGAAGTTTAGAAAAAATCAAACAGCACTATAAGATGAGTTGTTTGAATTGCAATTCAAATCCCACCCACAAACGATGGCCAATTATAATGCAACATTGTTTTGTGTAAGGATATTATAATAAATGATCCTCGAGCATCTTTGTAAGGAATTTTAAAAAAGATTACAAGAAGAAAAACAGAACTACAATAACGTAACTAAAATATCAGGAAAAATTTAGTTAACATCTAATTTATTATAATAGCGTTATTTTGTCTTCCACCTGCCACCATACTTAAGAAATAAATCGGATATTATATTTTACGCCTAATAAAGAGAATTTGAACTTGACTTATCTTCAAAATATCGGCTTTTGACGAGTATGAGGAGTTTATTGTGTTAACACACTCGGCTCCACGCAAATAGTTAGATATCATATTATACAAAAAAAAGCTCATTTAATGTGTATTCATGTTTTGTTTTAGGTAGATTTCATAGAAAAATCTACCTATTTTAAGTTTTATTTTTTAACGTGTCATAAAAACCATACGCTAAATAAATAAAAATACAAAAAAATAATATGCAAACCTGCTTTCTTGCTTATCCTTTTTACAATTGAAAATTGAAATAGAACTTGAAAGCTCGGGCTCTGAATGAAACTTTTTTAAGTGAGCCAGGTTCTATTGCAAATGGAATCTGTTTATGTGAATCTTAAATTACATCTAATTCTGACTTTCAAACTTATTGAGACGTGGTATATTAGGTTTTTAGGGTAAAGCTATATCATAATACATTTAGATGAAATGGTTAAAAAACGCCAAGATGCTTTGTAAGATGGTTTAGCCAAACCTAAAACGGATTAAAGAAAGAATGCTTCTATAGAAAATGACATTTTGTTTTTAGATTTTCCTGTTACAATCCGCCTATGAATTCCAGCTAGCTTAATAACATTTTGAGCTTAACTTAAAGTATTACATTTTTAAATAGCAAAGGTAATGAAATATTAAACTTAGTGTGTTGTTATTGTTAAACTACATACAAAAATAAAAAAAGTTATATAATTACTATAAATTTTATAAATTTAAAGAACCAATCATTCTCAAAGGTGGATTTAATAAAAGCTGCGTTTTATTCATTTGGGTCAGACGCAAGGTTTGACTTTCAACACGTATAATCATAACACAACAACAACATAACTCATAATTGAAAAAAATCAAAGGATTCATAAAGTTACTTAAGTTTAATTGCTCACAAATATCCCCAAGAAAATATCCTATATATCACACATGGCCAAACCGCGGCTCGCGAGCCGCATGCGGCTCTTTAAAGGAATAAATGCGGCTCTCGTAAAGAAACGAAAAAATTAAATAACATTTAATAATTCATAAAAATTGTAACAAAATTAGAAGTAATACATATAATTATAATACTGTTTAATATAATATGATTTAATACAATTATATGATTTAATACAATTATATGATTATATTTAGGTCCTTCCTGTCGAATTTACTACTGTTTTTTGCGGCTTTGTTTTAGTTTGATACTACTTTACTTCGCGAATCAAGTTTATAATCTGCTGTTATAAATAAATTTAACTAATTTTATTATTTAAGGTTATACGTTTAACATATTCTAGTGGACTAAAAATAAAATCACCTGTATTTGTCTCAAATTAATGCACAAAAATCTTTCTCAAAATCAAAAGTCTTTCCTTTTGGATTCGTTGGTTTTTTATGATTATATCTTTTTCTGCAATTTTTTTATAAACAATATTTTTGATATTTTATTTTTAGGCAATTCGCCAACGTTAAATTGAATGTACCCTTTAATATTTCAATTAAAAAATGAATAAGTTCATAATTAAATAGAATTAAAATACACGTGCAAATCCGACATATGCTACCTCAACCGCTTCTACTTCTACGACAGTAAGATATTGCCCTAAGGCCTAAACCAAAAAAATGAATAATTGACCATAATAACGAAATTAAAACCTTAAGGAAATTGCAAGAAAAAAACGGTGATTTCATTGATTCAAGAATTTCTTCAAAGAAAAAGAAAAACACTATCTGGAATTAAAGGATGATGAATGGATTAATGACTGTGTGTTTTTGACTGATATAATGGAGCATCTGCAATCCCTCAAACTAGCATTACAAGGAAAAGATAAAGTTATTACTGATCTTATTCAAACGATTATGAGTTTTATAAAAAAATTCAACTTTTTCAACGAGATTTTACAACAAAAGTGTTTAACAGTTAAATTTAATGATAACAAACTGAGTGAATACGACAGTAAATTAGCAGAATTATTAAAAGACTTTCACTTACGATTTAATGATCTGAGTAATTTAAATATTTCTCTTAATTTACTTGTAAATCCATTCGAGATTGACATTATATTTTGAGTTATATTTTGAATGACAGTGCCTCAGGAGAAATGGAATTACTAGAGCTACAGGAAGATCACATTCTTAAAATGCACCACAAAGCCACACAATCTCCAAATGAGTTTTGGAAACTAGTGTCTCAATCAAAGTTCCCCAATTTGTAAAAAGCTGCTGCCAGATTACTGTTCATATTCGGCACAACATATTGTTGTGAATCACTTTTTTCAACAATGAAGTTTATAAAATCAAACCACCGTTCACAACTTACAAATGAGCATTTAACGGAATTAATTCGTACTGCGCTAACAAACTATGATCCAGATTTCAGAAAATGCACGGCCAAGTTACACACAAACATGCCATCTACCAGCAAGCATGTCATGTAACAAAATCTATATATGTATTTGTATGGATTTATAACCATAAGTACATATTTTTTTTTTTTAATAAAATATATATTTCCAAACAACTGATACTTTTGAAATTTTTTATTTTTTATGTTGGCTCTCGTAACGAGAGATTATTGTACTGCGGCTCCACGTGTAGTGTAGCTTGGCCATCTCTGCTATATATCTATCGAGTTCAAAATTTGTGATCTGTATACATTTAAGTTACATAGTTTTTCCATATTTTCATAAGTTTTCCATTTGCATACATTTGTTTTTGTACTATTTGACTATATTTTTATGATGAAAAAATAGAAATTCCCAAGCAGAAATTTGTCAGGGCTCAAATAGGGTCCTGATCAGGTTTGCCCTAGTACGGCTCAGATATTGGTAGGACAACCTGATTGGGTTCTGATCATAAATGTAGCGCTTTTTCTCTATCAGGTTTTGATTGGCATAACCGAAACATTCCAGTATTCGGATACCCGGATCAGGCCTTGATTGAGCCACAACGGCATTTTTTTTTTAAGTCAAAAGAACACGTGCCGCAAAATCATCGAAGTTTATTTTTTGATAAAATTGTTAATATCTCATAAAATATGCAGATGTCAAAAAAAAAATCACATAATCATTTTTGTGGGAAATTTAATTCTCTACAAAAAGGTCTATGTCATAGTTCTCATGATATTTTGAAAATGAACTTGTAAGTTTTCGTAATATTTAAAAAACATAAAAAATAAAGATGACGAAAAAGTTCTAATTTTCTTCTTATGCTATAGAATGAAATGTATAAAAAAATAATCGTGACAAAAAAAATCAAAATTAGTACTTTTTCGTCGAAATTTTCATCATTTGGTTTTACGAGTTTCGAAGAATTTCAAGTTTTATTTCAAAACATCATCAGAAATATAGGTTTTAGGAAAAAATGACTTCGACCTTTTTTGTAGAACATTAAATTTCCTACAAAAAACATTATGTAATTTTTTTTTACATCTGCATATTTTATGAGATATTAACAATTTTATCAAAAAATAAACTTCGATGATTTTGCGGCACGCAAATATATATATATATATATATATATATATATATATATATATATATATATATATATATATATATATATATATATATATATATATATATATATATATATATATATATATATATATATATATATATATATATATATATATATATATATATATATATATATATATATATATGTATATATATATATATATATATATATATATATATATATATATATATATATATATATATATATATATATATATATATATATATATATATATATGTATATATATATATATATATATATATATATATATATATATATATATATATATATATATATATATATATATATATATATATATATATATATATATATATATATATATATATATACATATATATATATATATATATATATATATATATATATATATATATATATATATATATATATATATATATATATATATATATATATATGTATATATATATATATATATATATATATATATATATATATATATATATATATATATATATATATATATATTATTATTATTATTATTAATATATTATTATTATTACACCCGGATTAGGG
>OY856186.1:128043950-128149744 GCA_963693315.1 Diogma glabrata | reverse complement strand
AGAATAATGCCGTTGTGGTTTTTTGACCACAAAGAATTTTTCTAGGGGGCGTCTCGCAAAATTTAGTTTTTAACGACCAGTCTAATATATATATATATATATATATATATATATATATATATATATATATATATATATATATATATATATATATATAGAATAGTTCCATATGAAAACGCACAAGAGTTGCACCGACCCATTTATTTTTCAATAAAATTTACTGTATCGAAAGGTTATCAAAAAATGTGAATTAACAATTTGTTTTTATACTTTTAGAGTTACCCTGTCGGAAGTTATAACACATGGTAATTCAGAAATTCTATATAACCTGTCACTATTTAAATAGCTATAACACGTGAACGCGTTATCCGATTTTTATTTTTTTGGGGTCAATTGAAAGGTTAAATTAGACAAAAAATTACTAAAAAATATTTCAAAAAATAAAATCACAATACAGTGTTGCCATAATCAGATTTACGCTAAAAACCAGGATAACATACCGAACGCCCCCAATTTTTTGAAAACTAATATTTTTATTGAAAAGACCACATTTTTTTACATAAAATATGTTAAAACTAAAATACCCTTTTTTCCCGTTATCTTAGTATGAATTACTTTGTAATTAAGGTTCAGGTTTTTATATTTCCAATTTTGTTATGTGTTTGAGAGCAATTACAATTTTATCTCAGGGCCACAGTATGCCATACAAAACCTGTTGCAATGTGTTCTAAATATAGGAAACTTCAAATTTCATCACTTTAAAAGCTCACTTTTTATCACTTCACTTTTTACTTCACTTTTTACTTCTTCATTACAAAAGCTTAACAAGTCAGTTTTAGAAATAGGGAAGATGATAAAACGCAATTCTCTAATATTTATACTCTTAAAACATAAACATAATATTGCCATTTATTATATTTCATTTTTTATTGGAACATTAAAGGAGTAAAATTCATTTTGATTAACAATAAAAATTAAAATAATTAAATATTCATTTTAAAAAAGACTTACAATTCGACTATCAGTAAAGATAGAAAATCTTTTTACTATTAATTCATTGCTTGTTATTGGAGTAAATTAATGGTATGATTGTGTGCCTGGTATAGTATTAACTTTATTATATTTATTGTTTACCCTTCGCGCCATTATTGAATGATCTTTTAATGTACAAAATTTTACCTTTATTTTTTTTGTAAATTGGCACCTGCAAAGTCAAAAAAGTCTTTGGCGTCCAAAATATGGATTGTATGCACCCGTTGAAGGCTAGCTTTTGATGCCATCCTTTTTATGGTACCTCCAATCGCATCACATGGACCTTTTCCATGATAGGTGGCAAAGAAATGCCACTCCAGATCAATGTTTTCTTTTGCCTTTATTTCACACAAATTATAGAAATTTTTTTACTTTTGTATTGTGCTGCTGATCCGTCTGAGAAAAAAAAATCTTGCTTATTATTGGAAATGTTTCCTTCACGAATTCAAGTAACTTAAGTTGAAACAAATACACAGAAATATAATTATGCTCCAAACTTTCCGCAATGACCACCATGCTAGTACATTTGAGATCATTTCCTTCTCTGTAATAAATACAAAAAGGATGTATAGTGCACTGTGGGTTAGCCCAATGATAAACTTGAATTTCTTCCTGTACACTAAACGAATGATTTTCCGCAAAATCCGATACTACAATAAACTCTCCCGAACGTAATGACTCTTTTGTTTGTTTTAAAAATTTTGATTGTTCAGAAGATATAAAATGGTGTGGTATCAACTCATATAACTTCATTGTAAAATATTTTAAAAACCCATCTGCATTTTTGTTTCCAGTTTCTAGTGTACATCTACCAGCATTTATCAACCATTGCTTCATTTTAATTTCACTAATAACTACGTTATGAAACTGGGCTGATAGTTTTTGTTGCAATGATTCAATTGCTGGACATTATGTTTATGTTTTAAAAGAGTAATAAAATTAGAGAATTGCGTTTTATTATCTTCTCTATTTCTAAAACTGACCTGTTAAGCTTTTGTAATGAAGAAGTAAAAAGTGAAGTAAAAAGTGAAGTGATAAAAAGTGAGCTTTAAAAGTGGTGAAATTTGAAGTTTCCTATATTTAGAACACATTGCATTAGGTTTTGTATGGCATACTGTGGTCCTGAGATAAAATTGTAATTGCTCTCAAACACATAACAACATTGGAAATATAAAAACCTGAACCTTAATTACAAAGTAATTCATACTAACATAACGGGAAAAAAAGGTATTTTAGTTTTAACATATTTTATGTAAAAAAATGTGTTCTTTTCAATAAAAATATTAGTTTTCAAAAATTTGGGGTCGTTCGGTATGTTATCCTGGTTTTTAGCGTAAATCTGATTATGGCAACACTGGAATTCTAAGACACTAGAAATGAATGTATTCAATTGAATAGAATGAAAAATTGCTTTGAAAAGTGAAAGATCCGTAACAAAAGTTTTATCTCAATTCCGGTCGGTTCGGGGAATCGAACCGGCGTCCCTCTGATCAAAGTTTACATGGTTAACCATTTAACCAACTCGACCAGCGACCAGCTATCTCGTCGCTGGTCGAGTTGGTTAAATGGTTAACCATGTAAACTTTGATCAGAGGGACGCCGGTTCGATTCCCCGAACCGACCGGATTGAGATAAAACTTTTGTTACGGATCTTTCACTTTTCAAAGCAATTTTTCATTCTATTCAATTGAATACATTCATTTCTAGTGTCTTAGAATTCTAAACTACATAATGGTTAGATCCATTGCTAAACTCTTAATAAAATCTTGAATGGCAACACTGTATTGTGATTTTATTTTTTGAAATATTTTTTAGTAATTTTTTGTCTAATTTAACCTTTCAATTGACACCAAAGAAATAAAAATCGGATAACGCGTTCACGTGTTACAGCTATTTAAATAGTGACAGGTTATATAGAATTTCTGAATTACCTTGTGTTATAACTTCCGACAGGGTAACTCTAAAAGTATAAAAACAAATTGTTAATTCACATTTTTTGATAACCTTTCGATACAGGTAAATTTTATTGAAAAATAAATGGGTCGATGCAACTCTTGTGCGTTTTCATATGGAACTGTTCTATATATATATATATATATATATATATATATATATATATATATATATATATATATATATATTTATATATATATATATATATATATATATATATATATATATATATATATATATATATATATATATATATATATATATATATATATTATATATATATATTATATATATATATATATTATATATATATATATATATATATATATATATATATATATATATATATATATATTATATATATATATATTAGACTGGTCGTTAAAAACTAAATTTTCCGAGACGCCCCCTAGAAAAATTCTTTGTGGTCAAAAAACCACAACGGCATTATTTTTTTTTTTTTTTAAACAAAAGAACACGTGCCGCAAAATCATCGAAGTTTATTTTTTGATAAAATTGTTAATATCTCATAAAATATGCAGATTTCAATAAAAATCACATATTCTTTTTTGTAATAATAATTCTTCGAAACTCGTAGAACCAAATGATGAAAATTTCGACGAAAAAGTACTAATTTTGATTTTTTTTGTCACGATTATTTTTTTATACATTTCATTCTATAGCATAAGAAGAAAATTAGGACTTTTTCGACATCTTTATTTTTTATGTTTTTTAAAAATTACGAAAACTTACAAGTTCATTTTCAAAATATCATGAGAACTATACGTTTTCCGGAAAAAATGACATGGATCTTTTTTGTAGAAAATTAAATTTCCTACAAAATTTGTTATGTGAATTTTTTTGACTTCCACATATTTTATGAGATATTGGAAAAAATCTACGAATTTTTCAAAAAATCAACTTTGACGATTTTGCGGCACGTGTTCTTTTGATTTAAAAAAAAAAATAATGCCGTTGTGGTTTTTTGACCACAAAGAATTTTTCTAGGGGCGTCTCGGAAAATTTAGTTTTTAACGACCAGTCTAATATATATATATATATATATATATATATATATATATATATATATATATATATATATATATATATATATTATATATATATATATTATATATATATATATATATATATATATATATATATTATATATATATATATATATATATATATTATATATATATATATATATATATACATATCAGGCTTGTTAATATACAGGTATAAAACGTTTTATACGTTACACGTATAATACGTAACGTATAAAACGTATAAAACGTATATAACGTATAAAACGTATAATATGATTTTGTTTTTGAAATTCATTCATAAAAAATTAAAAATGCTTCTTACTTCACATATTAATTATATTTTTAGTAAAAATATAATTACGTAGTTATAAATTATTTATATATTTTATAATTTATAACAAAAACTATTTAAATTCTAGATGTTATTTGAATGTAAATTTTTATACTTTATACGAAAGACTATGTTACTGTACATGAAACTGGTTAATAATCTTTAATTCACTAGATTTGAATATTACAAATTTTGAATTTTTTTTTTTTTTTTAATAAAATGTGTTGTGCAATAGGGTTTAGAATATGTGTCACAAACACATAAATACCTTTTAAGACCTAGGTCTAGACCTGGGTCCCACAACAACTGGCGTTCTGCGGTGTAGATTAACGCTTTTTTTAAACATCTGTGGGTTGAAGCCACCTGAGACTAAGTGTTCCGGCAAACTATTCCATTTGTACGCAGTTCGGACAAAGAAGTCTCTCTGCGATCTGCCAGTATGACAGCGCGGGATCTTTACCGTTTCACTGGTTGCGGCAGCCGATTGCCGAGTGGAACGGGGGTAAGAATAAGTTTGAGGCATGATGCCGCTGATTTCATCTGAGCACTGCTGATGACGATATTTGTAAAAAACAACGAGGTCAGCAACAGTGCGACGATGTTGTAGGGAATCAAGTTTTGATGTCAAAGTTCGATCACCTACAATTCGTATAGCTCGCTTTTGAACAGAGTCCAAGAGGGCCAAGATGGAAACAGAGGCAGCACCCCAAACTTGACAGCAGTACTCCATACAGGGACGAATATAGGACTTATAAACATGGAGCAATTGGTATGGAGTGAAATTTTTTTTTTTTTTTTATAATCTATAAAATATAAAAATCTCTAATATATATAAATTATATATTAGAGATTTTTTTGAGCACATCAACTCAAGCAATTTAATTAATTTTGAATTTTTCAACACGTAGGTATACTATATGATTTTCTTTCATTTTGATTCCAACATTTACTTAATGGGAAACATATTGGATTAGAAACATTTGGCTCATGAACTTAATTATTTGGCATCATGAAATGTTATTGAATATATAAAATATGGTTCAATTCAACTTCAGCTCCTCCCATCTAATAAGAACAGCTGGGAAATATTATGTTGTTGCAGAATAAATGTCGTTTTTTTCATAGCAGTTAGGAAAATTATTAGAGATTATTAGAGAGATGTTTTTAAAAAAAATTTGTTGTGTGAATCCGGGTTGCCGATAATAGGTATGGTTCGAAATGTCAACTTATTGCAGACTAAATTTGTTTTGAAAATAAATAATTATATTTTGAAAAGAAGCATTTACGTTAAATGTGGAAGTTTTCTGAACTCATAGGAATAGTTGGGTAAGAAATAATTATCATGACGACGCTATATTTTCTAAAGCAGCTGTTCCTATTAGTCCCGAAATATTGGTTTATAAATATTAAATATCACGAGTACGATGAATAATACGCCCGCGATAATGTTATATAAATGTATTTTTATTTATTAAGGATTTTGCTTTATTACGGTATAAAACGTAAATAATTGTGTGTTTTATACTGTACGTTTTATACGTTTTATACGTACGTATAATACGTGTTTTATACGTTACCGTATTATACGTTACAACCCTGATATGTGTCCCAAGGCATAGAGAAGAAAAATTTTTTTGCAAAATTTTATACGCATACCCACTAAATTTTTTTCAATTGACCTTAAAAACTTAAAGTAAAAGTTTTACTGCGATTGGATGACGATAACCCGTGCCGACTTGAAGTTAAACTTTAACATACGAGCTTTTACAGGGATTGCTATGTAATTATTTGAGAAATTATTTTACTCTCATTAAATAAAACGCCAATGCATTAGAAAAAGATATTTCTTCGGTCTGAAAGTCCTAAGTATTACATTCTTGAACCAAAAATGAAATTCTTACCCCATTTATCGGCATTTATCGACGTTTTAGAACTTACTGATTCTAAAAAAAATCAGATATTATTTCTGATAGGGGCCAGATGCAAATGCCCTATTAGGACTTACTTATTACACCCTAATCCGGCCCAGATCATAATAGAGCGTGCCTGTACAAATTGCCAGTTGGACATTTTGCCTTTAAATTTTTGTATGGATAAAATTATGTAAACATTTCACCAAATTTAATCTTAACGAAACGATCGGCAGCGCTGGGCTAACAAATATTTTGTTGGAGAATTGGTCTAAATTTGGACCAAATATGAGACATAAATCGACAAACCCGATTAGAATCTGTTCACTGTCAAACTTCCATATATTTTTAGTGTCAGAACTCTTCATTTAGTGCGTTACTAAAATCAAGAAATGTGACAATGTTATAATTTCATGATAAATAGTAATTAGTTTTCTGAAAATCAAGCGCACATATTATTTATTCGTGAGCGTTGTCATGAAATTTAGTAATTTTTATAACATTTATAATAAATGAATATAAATTGTAATAAAGAAAAAATCTCTAACCAAAATTAATTTACATTTCCCAAAAATTCAGGCCGTTTGTCATATAGCTAAAAATTGTCTATAATATACAGCAAAAAACATATTAAAGGATAAATGAAACGATATTTATCAAGATTACTTGTTTTGTAAATCTAAAGGATTACGAATTTACATAGAATATAAACGTTAAATTATTGTCAAGCAAAAAAAGAACTCAAAATTTGTTTGATAAGTTACAATAATTCACGAAAATAATTGATGCTAATATAAACAAACGAGGTTTATGGTTGTTGATTAATGATCAACGGTGTACAATATATATTTAGTAGAGTAGGCATAGATATACATTCTAATAATTAATGGGTATGCGTTAACTGATTTTATCTGTTGTTTATTTGAATTGGACCTTTGAAATTTTTTGTTGTGACCACTGTACGGAAAGTGAAGAATGTTATATGTATTACGCTTACGCAAATTGAAGTTGAGCATTAACGGGGAAAAAATTCCCCCGATTTTCATAAATGATATGTCGTTAAATAGGTTTTAAAACAAAGTTTTTAAAAATGTACACTGTTAATTTTTTGAAATAATTTTTGACGGTGTAACATAAGAAAAAAACGGTGTAATTGAAAAAAAGATGGCATAGCCTCTTTTTTTTTTTTTAAACAATATTGAAGCTTATTTTATATCTAACAACTTGTGAAAGTTTAGGACTAGCGATATTTTTTGTTTTAAAGATAAAATTCGTTGTGCATATGACTGTCGGGAATCAGTTTTTTTTGTTCTGAAGGAAAATTATAAAAATGGCGTTATAAACTAAGAGATTTTTTTTTATGTTAAATATCAAATATTTTATTATTAAATGAACTTTTTAAAAAGCAATTTCAGTCAAGTTCAGCAAAATTTTGCGACATTTTAATCGAAACACACTAATCGAAATATCTTCGGCAAACTCGGTCGTTGATCTGGCAACAATCGATAGTCATGTTTTGGTTGAGTTAAAATTGAACATATTTCAGTCACCCCGATTGGAAACTTTCAGACTATCATTTACATTTATGGCAGAGTCTCTCCGGGCGGGCTTTATTCGTTTATGCCTTTTCCCTTTTAAAGATAGGAAAACAAATGACTTGTACAATGTACTATCATCCGAAAAATTATTTATTGGGTTGCTGGTGATTTTAATTTAAAAGTAAAAAATTAAAAATAAAGTGGTGACAAAACTAAACCTTGTGGTACATCAGATTTAGTTAATTTAGACGCAGAAGAAAAGCCATCAATGGATACCGAAATGTATTGGTCGGTGAGAAAGGTTTGAATAAACTACGCAACTGCGGGGTTAAATCCGTACTACGCGCTTGCTGATCAGGTTTGCAGCCCGGATTTAATCAAATGCAAATTGACGACCAAATAGTAATTAAAGTGGAAAATATTATTCAACTTTGCCTTAAACAACAGAAAATTACTGATTATTTTTCAGTAAAAAAATTGTCCATCGCAGATTAATCTGAGTAGGCCAATATTCAGACATTCTCATCCGAAAATATTAACATACATTTGTTATATTAACATAATATTAACACATATTAACATACATTTGTCATTTATTTTAAAAGTGCCACAAGTGAATATATACAGCACCGAAGTTTTATACTCATTTCGGATATAAACGATCACAACAGTACTACAGTCCATCTTTTCATTACAAAACTTATTGAATTCATCAAAACGCATATAAATTCTAATATTACAAAAATAATTTATAACACTGACGGTGCACCTTCTCAATACAAAAATAAACATAACCTAATTAACTTATGCCACCATAAAGAAGACTTTAAGGTTGATGCTGAATGGCATTTTCATGCTACCAGCCATGGAAAGGGACCTTGTGATGGAATTGGTAGTACACTGAAGCGTGCTGCACACCGTTATAGTATGGCGAGCGAAGATAATATTATTGATACACCAAAAAAACTTTTCGAATGGGCTTTAAAATGGGAATCTACCATGAACTTTGGATACGCCGATAAAAATGAATATCAATTAACAAAAGAAAAATTACAAAATCGATATAAAAATGCGATTACTATAAGTGGAACTCAAAAATTTCATTCTTTTGTACCAGTAGATACTAAGACAATAAATGCAAAAATGTTTTCCAAACTGAAAAGAAACTTTTGAATGTAAAATAAGTAAATAATTTTTAATGACTATATTTATTTTCACATATATAATTTGTATGATATTTTAAAAACTTTATTCAATAATAAAATATTTGTAATTTAATGTTGAAAAACAATCTTTTACTTTATGATTCCATAATAACATAATACGAACATAATACTTCTCCAGTCAAAAGTTACGGCTTTTTTGTTTGCAGTCAAGACTGTCAAATTATTTTTACATAAGAGTGACAAGTGATTACTAAAAGTGATAAATAAACATTTCATTTTTTATGCCATCTAATACAAAGAAAATAATTGCAGAAGTGCTTTCCTATTCAAAAAAAACTTCTGTTTGTAAAATAAGTAAATCATTTTTAACAATTGTATTTATTTTATTTATTGTACTACATATATAATTTTTATAATATTTTCAAAAGTTCATCTAATAATAAAATATTTGATATTTAACATAAAAAAAAAATCTCTTAGTTTATAACGCCATTTTTATAATTTTCCTTCAGAACAAAAAAAACTGATTCCCGACAGTCATATGCACAACGAATTTTATCTTTAAAACAAAAAATATCGCTAGTCCTAAACTTTCACAAGTTGTTAGATATAAAATAAGCTTCAATATTGTTTAAAAAAAAAAAAAAGGGGCTATGCCATCTTTTTTTCAATTACACCGTTTTTTTCTTATGTTACACCGTCAAAAATTATTTCAAAAAATTAACAGTGTACATTTTTAAAAACTTTGTTCTAATACCTATTCAACGACAAATTATTTATGAAAATCGATTCAGTAGTTTTTCTACAATCGCTCGTCAAAATGCACTCACATCACAAAATAACAAAAAATTGAGGGGCACCCTGTGAAGACCCCTGGTCGAAAAAAAAAATTCTAAGAGAACTTGTATTTTTTATTTATGAAAGACAATCTATAAACAAAAAATAATCAAAATTAAAAGGGGTCAAGTCAAAACGTTGTTGAATCTTCGTGAAATTGCTCAAATACATGTTGATGTAAATCAGCAAAGGAGTGTAAGAGATTCTTTTTGTAAATCAGTTGATTTTAAGCAATAGATCGTTATTAGCTAGATACAAAATGCGTAGGTGTATCAATGGTCATAGTGTAATTTGAAAGTAAATAATTCTATCTGTTGACATACGAGTTAACGTGAGATATCATACAACACTGGCAATAGCAGTGAGATCTTATTCTATTCTATAATGAAATATTGGGGTCTGTCATATTTTATTAAAGGATTGGATTTATTTTTTAGATATCAATATCTAATTTAAAGAATACAAACAATAAAAATTAGCGTCCATCAACATCGTTGAACGCATGTTGTTGCGGTGACCGTGATGTTAAAAGTTTTTATTTGTTGTTTTGATACATATTGTAATTCCTATACTGCACAACACATTTTATTTAAAAAAAATAAAAACAATGGAAAACAAATTAATGATATGGCTTGAAGACCAATATCAAATACGTATTCCAATTGGTACCAATATCATAACTAGTAAGACTTTAAAATTTTTGGAATGTGAAACAGTTGCCATCTACTTAAATAGATCTACTCCATCTACTCAAATGAAATGCCTTTAAGTTTTATTGCAAGTCATGGTTGGCTCGAAATATTTAAACACGGGCATTTTTTGCAAAAACTTAAAATTAAAAAGCTTATCTGCTGATTTAGATACAGCGCAAGAGTATGTACCTACTACAATTGACTGAAATTAATTCCGGTACATCTTACTGTCCTGCAGCCAAATTCTGTAACTGTGAAGCGGTGAAGCGTTGAAAATTCCATCGTTTCTGTTCATACAAAAACTTATCACTTCACCGCTTCACAATTACAGAATTTGGCTTCTGATCAGGTTTTCAATACTAAAGAGTGATTAGGCTTAGGTGGCAAGGCGTCCAGGTAAAAAGGAATAAACAGACTTTCCATTTATTGGAATGCCAATACAAAAGCTTGGGTTAAAGACACATTGTTCATTGATTTGTCTCATAACTCTTACGTACAGAAGTAAAATAGTATTTAATCAAAATAATATTTAAGGTTCTTCTTTTACTGGACAATGCTCCATGCCACCCTCAAGATTTGCAGCTTACAAATGGATAAATTGTATTTCTATCCAAAATTAAAGCTTCTTTATTGCAACCATTATACCAGAAGATAATAAATAATGCAACTACTTTCAACAACATGATCCGAATATTGAACTAGCTCTCCGATTTAACTAAAGAGTTAACTAAAAAGAAAGCACAATTATTAATTACAGATTTAACTTCCAAGTCTCACCGAACTGAATCAAGTTATTCAGGATTTTGTGAGCAATTAAACTCAAGTAACTATGGAATTAATTTGAATTTTTCCAATTCAAAGGTATGGTTGGAAATATCTCAGAAAAAAATTCTGTTTTTTTCTTTTACGTGTTTCGGTTGGGATAAGTTAAGTTAGGTTTGATTTAGGTCAACATGCTACTATGTGCATGCATAGTTACTTTTTATTTTTCTGTGAATTTCTTATTGGTTATGTTACATGTTTCTTTTTGAAAATCAATTTAACTGTTATGTCGATATCTTATGTGATTAAACTGGTACTTTTATGTTTTACCGAATCTGTTTATTGCCCAAGAAATGACCAAAAACCCACATTTTTCGTTTAACACGGTTTTCCATACAAAATTTATATTTTCGATTACCACGTTTTTATCAGGAACGTATCTACCGTGTAAAACGGGGGATAGGTATATATATATATATATATATATATATATATATATATATATATATATATATATATATATATATATATATATATATATATACATATATATATATATATATATATATATATATATATATATATATATATATATATATATATATATATATATATATATATATATATATATATATATATATATATATATATATATATATATATATATATATATATATATATATATATATATATATATATATATATATATATTTATATATATTGTTACGATTCAGAAAAATCTAGACGATTACGGTCACTTCCAGGAAAATAAAATCAACAAAACACAACAGACAAATTAATGAAATGAATATTGTTGTTGTTGTCTCTTCTTAGAAATAGGGTCAACATAAACGATTTTATGAATCAAATCAACATAACGTAAAATAATCGAATATTCTAATATTTTCTCAAGGTTTCTGGAAAGTGATGTCGAATTATCTAGAAGTATTGCAGAAGGTATATAAGAAAATTGTTTCTTGTAGTTTTTAATTAGTTTATTTTAGACCTGCGACAGTAAAGTGAAATTAAATGTAGAATTAGTTTATTTTAAACTTGCGATAGTGAAGTTAAAATTATAAAAGTGATCTTTAAATTTGTGAATAAAGTTTTAAGTTTTATTGAGTAGAAATATTTTGTGTATTATTTAAACGTTCTATTACTGGAAATTTCTACAATCAACCGTTGGAGTTTCGGAAGCTGTTGGAAGAATATTCTAGTCAAGAATATTGTTTGCTGTATTGTTTTCCTGTTGTTGTGAAACAATTAAGGTGTTGAATACTTAATAAAACCTAGTGTTTGTGCTTACTAATCAGTGATCGAACTCAGGAAGACATTGGGAATTAAGTTTGTCGAATTGTGAGTTAGGCCAATTCGAAGGAAGCTTAGAAAAACGTAACAATATATATATATATATATATATATATATATATATATATATATATATATATATATATATATATATATATATATATATATATATATATATATATATATATATATATATATATATATATATATATATATATATATATATATATATATATATATATATATATATATATATATATAGGGTGAGTTTTTTAAAAAATGTATAATATATTTAATACTGTATATTTATATTTAATTGTATATTGTGGTTTGCGAAAAATTATTTTCTTCAAACAAAAAATTTGGATTTAAATCAAAAAGGAGTTTTTGGACCGAAAAAGAAGTTTGGGCTTCTCGCGGTCAAAAAAGTAAAAACTCCAATTGCACCTGAAAGATATTAAAGTCACATGACATCTACTGACAGTGGAAAAATTCAACTTTAATTAATAAAGTCACGATGAAGTTTCAACTACGAAATAATCAAAGCCTCAGTAGCGTAATTGATAGCGTGTTTGCCTAAGGATTCGAACAAAGCACTGAAGAAGAAACTTCGAATTTTTTTAAAACACATAAAATGGCAAGTGGAGTTTTTAGCCGAGAAACTTCAAACCACACCTTTGAATTGAAAAAAATCCAATTACTTCCTTGCCTACTTGACTTTAATTGTTCTTAAACAATCCTAAATTTAAATTCCTTCAATGTTGTCTAATATTAATACATACATGACAATAATTGACCAAGTGTCAGCCATTGATTTCACATTGATTGGAAACGCTCAAAAATGACTATATAATCGTGACTTAGGATATTAATAAGAATAGAAATATTCTCCATTCTATGAATTCACAATGTAAAAACATTTTTCCATAATATGACGTCTAATGACAGTGGAAAAATTCAACTTAAGTAAATAAATAAGTGATCATGAATTTCCAACTTCGGAATAATCATCGCCTTGTAGCGTAATTGATAGCTTGTCTGCCTATAAGGATTCGAATAAGGTATCAAAGAGAAAGCTTCGTATTCATCCGAAACACGAAAAATGAGAAGTGGAGTTTTTGTCTGAGAAACTTAATTCATTCAAATTTAATTCACTTACAAAAAACACTTTAATTAAAAATGTAAAGAAAAACATAACCAAATTAATTGGCTGAAAAATCATTGTTAATTGTCAATGTTAAACCGGCTAATTAATAATTATTGGAACATCTTCAAATGGTATAATAATCGTTTGGTTTTAGGCCTTATTGATTTGAAATTATGTAGACGTTGGTAATATTTAAGAATTTGATAGGGGAAATATACTTTTGCGCCAACTCAGGAAAATAGAAAATTAAATTGTCAAGTTCTCTTTTTCATCGACCATCAGCTAGATCGGATCTAATAAATCATTATTTTTTTTGCTAATAAATTCAAAGATTGTTAAAGTTGAAGTGTTAAGTTTTTTTATTCAAATTTTGTACAAGCATTTTTTTTTGCTAATTTCGAATTGTTGGTGATACTCCGGATCCAGCCGTCATTGTATTCATGGTGAATACCATGAATACATTGACGGCTGGATCCGGAGTATCACCAACAATTCGAAATTAGCAAAAAAACTTGTACAAAATTTGAATAGAAAAAAATTAACATTTCAGCTTTAACAATCTTTGAATTTATTAACAAAAAAAAATTAATGATTTATTAGAACTTTCAACAATACCTTTGAATTGAAAAATTCCAATTACTTATTTACTTACTTTACTTGAACTTAATTGTTCTCAAAAAATCCCCAATAAAAGTGACATGTTTTGGTAGAATCGAAAACACTATAAAATTCATCCAAATTTTGTATATGTGATAATTTGTTTAGGTGTTTTCAGTTGTAATCTCCCAAGGGCGGTGATAATTCGAAATAATTTTTTGCTAAAAATTTCGAAAGCAAGTATATTGATAAAATCACGAGGCCGTAGGCCGAGGGCTATTATCAATACCACTTGCTTGAGGAATTTTCCAAAAAATTATGAGAATTTATCAACGAACGAGGGAAATTCGTTTAGAAAAATTTTTGCCATTTTTCATTTCTTTATATATTTTTTATGAATTATACATTAGCCTACTGTAATTTCAGTTAGTTATTTCAAAATTTATTTAAAAATTTGTTGCCTTAGTTTTATTTTAATTTAACCCAATGAAATTCTCTAAAATGTAATAATGACATCATTCAATTTCACCAATAAAATTTGAATTATACTAATAACAAATAGTTATACGTCTGGCCTACTGGGATATCAAAAATTATCAAATATTTTTTGAAATAATTAACTGATATCGCAGTAGGCCAACGTATAATTCATACAATATATATAAAGAAATGAAAAATGGCAAAAAATTTTCTAAACGAATTGTTTCGTTTCGTTCGACAACACTCATTGTTTATTATGAAAATTCTTTGTCCTAGTTTTATTTTAATTTAACCCAATGAAATTCTCTAAAATGTAATGACATCATTCAATTTCACCAATAATATTTGAATTATACTAATAACAAACAGTTATACGTCCGGCCTACTGCGATAATAAAAATTATCAAATAATTTTGGAAATCATTAACCGATATCATAGTAGGCCAACGTATAATTCATAAAAAAAAATATAAAGAAATGAAAAATGCCCAAAAATTTTCTAAACGAATTCCCCTCGTTCGTTGATAAATTCTCATAATATTTTGGAAAATTCCTCAAGCAAGTGGTATTGATAATAGCCCTCGGCCTACGGCCTCGTGCTTTTATCAATATACTTGCTTTCGAAATTTTTGGCAAAAAATTATTTCGAATTATCACCGCCCTTGGGAAATTACAACTGATGATTTTTAATATTCCAGTAAGCCAGACGTATAACTATTTATTATTAGTATAATTCTAATGTTATTGGTGAAATTGAATGATGTCATTATATTTTAGAGAATTTTTATTGGTTTAATTAAAATAAAACTAAGGAAAAAATTGTCCGTTTACTGCATTCATAAATGATTGCATGTTTATGTTTTTCATCAAAAATAAATTACAAATTTATAGTATTTATGCGCCTACTAAGACAAAATTATATTTCATTTTCTTAGAAGAAAAAATGTCAACAAAGAACTATCATAACGATAAAGCAAAATTATCGACGACAAGAAGAATTGCCGACAGTTAAAACAAAGCCTACTGTTTAAATATTGTAATAAACTTCGTCCAGAATGGGTTAATTTAATTTATTCATAAATAACCAATACGTTCCGCCTAAATGTTTTCTACATTCAAAGATGAAGTAAAAGTTAACTCCCTTTAACTAATACAAGTTGCATAAATTAATGTAAATTAAATTTGTTTACATTAATGAAATTAAAAGGAGGAGTGGCCTATTTTTTCTAGAAACAACTACAGTGAGTACCAGAATATTCTGCTTATTTGTTTTTGAATATAAATAAGCGAAGAGAATATCAGAGAGAGTTTTTAATTTTGCCATTAAAAGTGTTTATAAATATTCGCAAGTTTAAGGAATAATCGGTGGTACTTGACCCTGGGTACTAATAGTGAAAGAATCTGAACTTAGTGGAATAGTAAATACAGATTCTACGATTCCGAGTATTATTGATTCAAATTGTGGAAAAGCAGTGAAGTTCATCGTACATAAATTGGAGACCCTGGAATTTATTGTAAGGAAAAACGGAAGCTGCTGTAATTTGTTGACAAATAAAGTTTGAGATTCTGTTAACCAAAGATCCGTCTTTTTACTGTCGTGTTTGTTCAATAATCTAAAAGAACCAACGAAGAGTCGTTACAGTGGTGTCAGAAGTGGGATTATTGAAACAATGGTCAAGACAGTAAATATTAGTGATCTCAGCCAGACCCAGCTGAAGGATGAGTTGAAGAAAAGGAATGCTCCAATCCATGGAACGAAGGCAGAACTTGCATTCCGGCTGCGTAAAGTTTTAGAAGAAGCAGGCCAAAACACAGAGGTCATAGAAATAGACCCAGAGGAAGCTGCGGTTCAGAATGCCCCAACAATTGATCCGATGATGGTGTTGATGAAAGAAATGATGGCACAGCAGCAACAACAATTTGCTGATATGATGGCCAAACAAGGAAACCACCAACAACAACAACTTGCTGATATGATGGCCCGACAAGAGAAACAGGCAGCAGAACAAAGGGTAGATCAACAACAACAACTTGCTGATATGATGGCCACACAAGGAAACAACCAACAACAACAACTTGCTGATATGATGACCAAACAAGAGAAACTAGCAGCGGAACAAAAATTAGATCAACAACAACTACGTGAAGTAATCGAGTCACGTATATCCAGTGCGGAGGCTAAAATCAACAACATGGAAAGGGAGCTGCGGACAGTTACCGAAGAACAAGAGAAATTGCGCAAACTTTCGAGTGAATTCCGTCAAGAAATAGCACAAGTGAAGTCAGGTAACATGATCAATCCATCAACTGCTTCAGCTCCAGCTAGAGTGAAAACACCCGCATTTGATGGATCTACTTCGTATCAGATATTTAAGATGCAATTTGAGATAGCAACAACTGGGGTTGATCACCAGCAAAAAGCAAATGCGCTTATATTGGCATTGAAGGGACCTGCTGCTGAAATTTTGCAGACACTATCAGTGACAGAGCTTGATTAATGCAAGATAATGGAGGCCTTAGAGGTAAGATATGGGGAAAGTCATATGCAAGCTCTCCACCGCATGCAGCTCAAGACACGAAAACAAGGAGTCAGCGAAACTTTGCAAGAACTAGAGGCTGACATTGTGAGACTAGTAAATCTGTCATATCCAAACTATAACGCGGAACACCGAGACGAACTGGCAGCTGATACATTTATC
Source organism: Diogma glabrata (assembly GCA_963693315.1). Taxonomy (NCBI): domain Eukaryota; kingdom Metazoa; phylum Arthropoda; class Insecta; order Diptera; family Cylindrotomidae; genus Diogma; species Diogma glabrata. The sequence goes on along the minus strand of OY856186.1, from coordinate 128,132,243 downwards.
AATGCTCTTCAAGATGTACAAATGAGAAATCAGCTGTATCCAAGCGGAAAGAAATTACCTGCGGAAGTCTTAGCATTGGCCCTACAATTGGAAGCTGGAAAAAGAGCGTATGGCTCAGATAGAGTACGTCAGATGGAAGTTGCTGAGGAACCACTGAAAGCAGCGCTTGATGAAGTGATCATGCGTGTCAAAAGTTTGGAAGATAAGCCTGAACGAAATCAACGAAGAAGATCTAACAGAGTAAGATGCTGGAATTGTGGGCAGTTAGGGCACATCAGACAAGAATGCAAAACACGAGTAGCAGCAAAAGAAGGAATAGTTCCAGGCCGGTTGATGAACCTTTCAAACAAGCAAGTGGATGTCAAAAAGGAAGGAAATTGCCGCGTCGAACACCGGAAGAGAAGGATACATTGTAACGCTGAAGATCTTTAAGAAGACCCTGTGTTGAGGAGCGCAAGTCATATAGCAGGACTGAGAAAAAGGAGGCAAATGTCAAAAAGGAAGGAGATTGCCGCGTTGAACACCGGAAGAGAAAGATACATTGTAACGCTGAAGATCTTTCAAAAAGACCCTGTGTTGAGGAGTGCAAGTCATCTAGCAGGACTGAGAGAAAGGAGGCAACGAAAGTCAAACAAATTAAGTTCCAAACTCCTGACGATTGGTGTACCGAGGCATTTAAAAGAGAGCAGCTAGAAGATCCAGCTATGGCTCCAATATTGAAATGGAAAACTGAGGGAAGGCGACCGGAGTGGAAAGAGGTAGCACCTTTAAGTACGGAGGTGAAATGCTACTGGGCGCAATGGGACTCACTATTTATGGACAACGGGATACTGAAAAGAAAATGGGAGTCCGCTGATGGAAAGAAAGTGTTAGAACAACTGGTGTTGCCATCAAGTCGAGTGCAAGAGGTACTGGGAAAGCTGCATGGAAGTATTTCTGGAGGACGCCTGGGAGTCAATAAAACCCTAGCTAAAGTAAGGGAGAGGTTTTATTGGGTAAGGTATCGAACCGACGTAGAGCAATGGTGTAGGCGATGTGATACTTGTGCGGCGAGCAAAGGACCAAAGACTAGAACTCGAGGAGAGATGCAACAGTACAATGTGGGCGCCCCAATGGAGAGAATTGCTATAGACATCGCGGGGCCATTTCCGGAAACTACAAAAGGTAACAAATACATCATGGTGGTCATTGATTACTTTACAAAATGGCCTGCAGCTTATGCAATACCGAACCAGGAAGCAGTTACGGTCGCTGAAACGTTAGTCAACGAATGGATTTGCAGATATGGAACACCGCTCGAGTTGCATACGGACCAGGGAAGGAATTTCGAATCTCAATTGATGGAAGAGCTGTGCAGAACACTCGACATTAGAAAAACACGAGCTACACCTATGAACCCGCAGTCGGATGGCATGGTAGAACGATTCAACCGAACCATGGAAGAACATTTGTCAAAGGTAGTAGAAGCCAACCAAAGATATTGGGACAAGGATCTTCCGTTATTCTTGATGGCCTATCGTAGCGCAGTGCACGATACGACAAGTGAAACGCCAGCGAATATCATGTTCGGAAGAGAACTACATCTTCCTAGTGACATCGAGTTTGGCATCCCTGGAGGTCTGGTATCCACGAAAACAGCTTATGTGGGACAACTAAGGGAGAAGATGAATAAAATCGATCAGCACGTTCGAGACTACATTAAGGTTGCCAGTGACAAAATGAAAACCAGGTACGACATTAATGCAAATAGTAGCGATTTTCAAGAAGGAGAATTGGTGTGGCTATACAACCCCAGGAGAACTAAGGGAAGATCACCCAAGCTGCAGCCAGATTGGGAAGGCCCATATAAAATAATCAAACGAATTAATGATGTTATCTACCGCATCCAAAAGGGACCCCGTACCAAGATGAAAGTGATACATCTGCAAAGGTTGGCACCGTACCAAGGTAACAGCACCAATGCGATAGCTGATATTGTTCGGGACGAACAAAACTAAATGGAGGGCAGTGTAATAAACTTCGTCCAGAATGGGTTAATTTAATTTAATCATAAATAACCAATACGTTCCGCCTAAATGTTTTCTACATTCAAAGATGAAGTAAAAGTTAACTCCCTTTAACTAATACAAGTTGCATAAATTAATGTAAATTAAATTTGTTTACATTAAAGAAATTAAAAAGGAGGAGTGGCCTATTTTTTCTAGAAACAACTACAGTGAGTACCAGAATATTCTGCTTATTTGTTTTTGAATATAAATAAGCGAAGAGAATATCAGAGAGAGTTTTTAATTTTGCCATTAAAAGTGTTTATAAATATTCGCAAGTTTAAGGAATAATCGGTGGTACTTGAGCCTGGGTACTAATAGTGAAAGAATCTGAACTTAGTGGAATAGTAAATACAGATTTTACAATTCCGAGTATTATTGATTCAAATTGTGGAAAAGCAGTGAAGTTCATCGTACATAAATTGGAGACCCTGGAATTTATTGTAAGGAAAAACGGAAGCTGCTGTAATTTGTTGACAAATAAAGTTTGAGATTCTGTTAACCAAAGATCTGTCTTTTTACTGTCGTGTTTGTTCAATAATCTAAAAGAACCAACGAAGAGTCGTTACAATATCATAGTTTGTATGAATGAAAAATAAAATTTCGGACATCAAAAAAAAATTATCAGTTGTAATCTCCCAAGGGCGGTGATTATTCGAAATAATTTTTTGCCAAACATTTCGAAAGCAAGTATATTGAAAATAACATGAGACCGTAGCCCGAGGGCTATTATCAATACCACTTGCTTGAGGAATTTTCCAAAAAATTGTGAGAATTTATCAACGAACGAGGGAATTCGTTTAGAAAATTTTTTGCCATTTTTCATTTCTTTACATTATTTTTTTTTATGAATTATACGTTGGCCTACTACGATATCAGTTAATTATTTCCAAAATTATTTGATAATTTTTATTATCGCAGTAGGCCGGACGTATAACTGTTTGTTATTAGTATAATTAAAATATTATTGGTGAAATTGAATGATGTCATTACATTTTAGAGAATTTCATTGTGTTAAATTAAAATAAAACTAAGACAAAAATTTTTCATAATAATCAATGAGCGTTGTCATAAGAAATTCAACCGTTTACTCTTAGAGTTTATATAAATATAGAGAGAACCCGATAAAATTTATGAAGAGAGTCCAAAAAATCGTGATAGCAAATCTGTCATATTGAATTGCTCTTTTCTTTCTTTGATTTGTGTTTGAATGTTTATAATTATTACCACAATCTTTTTTATTAAACTATGAATTCAAAGCGATTCTAAATTTAAAATGTCAAGAAATATTAAATGTTTTCTACATAGTTGTGCTAATTTTTATAAAATGACTGACAATAACTACGAGAGTAATTTAAATTTATTGAGTTATTTCCAGTGATGACTTAAATCAAATATTTTATAAAGAACAAGCAATATTTTCTAACAACATGAAGAAAATATTTAAATTATGAAATTATTCACCACCTATATTATGGAAATTTGTTGACAAACTTTTTTCATTGTTAACCAATTAATTTTTCATTGATGAAATTTTAAAAACTGTTTTAAACATACCAAAGTGTCATTTTTTTCACAACCAAAGGGAGGAAGAAACTAGTATTTTTTGTGGTAGGGTATTAGTTTTGAATATTTAAAAAAAAAGTTGCAATAATTGTGCAATTTTCAATCAAAAGAAAAAGTTATGCACGTTTATGGAAGGAAATTTCGGTTTCACAGAGAGTAAAATAAACAAAAATTTAACAGATGTGCTTCAACGCTCAAAATTGGTTCCCGTGATCGGTTGCGTTTGCTGCTACTATAATGATTTTGTCATAATAGAAAAATTAATAATGAAACGAAATAGAAAAAGTCTATCGCATTTTATTATTTCTAGTTTGGTGAAAGAAAAAAGATACAAACAAACAATACAATATGCATGGAGGGATCAGTTTTTATTGTTTTGAAAATTTTTTTTATTTTTGATCTACGGGTGTGACAACCCCGTGTACTCCAGTCTCTGCTATTGACATACGAGTTAACGTGAGATATCACATACCACTGGCACTAGCAGTGAGATATCACTAGCCAAGGTGACATCTTAGAGGTGGTGGCGGATTAACTGTATTCGGTCAACGATAGCACCCTCAATTTTAGCTGTGAAATAATCCTTGATGATGAGACGCTATTGCTTCTTTGGGGAAAATAGCCTTCATATAACTATGTGTGGACTTTAACCTTCGAGAAAGACGATGCGTCACAGGATTAAGGAATATGCAACCGGTTGGATCATTGGCAACTACATTTTTGTTTTGTTTCAGCAAATTTTTGTAAAAATTTGCTATTTACTTTTTGATTTAGATTTATTTTCTATATTCTATCATAAAATATTGGTCTATGTCATATTTTGTCAGTGGTAGCATTTTTTGTTTAGTTATCCATTCTTTAACAAAAAATATAAAATAACAAAAAAAGAAAGATTTACGTCCATCAACACCTCTGAACGTATGTTGTTGTGGGACCTTGGTCTTAAAAGGTTTTTATGTGTTACTGTGACACATATTGTAAATCCTACTACACAACACATTTTATTAAAAAAAAAAAATACACATTCTTTTATAATTTTATTTGTTTGCAGTAGTCATTTTTATGGTTAAAACTTAAAATAAAAGATTAGATTTTTCATGATATGAAAAGCAGAATATAAAGTACATATTATGATAATTATAATTACATTACACGTTACAAGCAGTTGTTAGTTTTCACCACTAAATATAGTAGACTTTATTTGCCAACGAACACGAAATTTGTTTGTTATGCGCATATTGTTTGCACATGCCTATATTGTTTGCACATTCAGTGTCTCGATTAAAATATTAAAAAAAACTATTGGGGTCCCATTGAAATGGACAAAAAAAAAACACCTAAAATTAATAAATTACTATTGAAATTCAACCAATTATAATAGAAAACCAAAAACTAGTAAAAATATTAATGATTTTGTAGGCAATGTAACAAAATACTGATAATTAAAAATAGTTATAATAAAAATAACGACGCCTATGGGAACAAATATCACAACAAACAAATGGTACGAACTAGAAGTAGAATTTTAACTAATATAATTGTTTTGAAAACAAATTTATCCCAAAATAAATAATGCATCTCTGTTTTACTTTTTGTCTCATCTTTTATCTCTTGCTGCGTCATATCTGTCAAAAATTCGCTGGCAAAAAAATTCTACTATACCTTCGTTGCTGTACAAATTTTTTTCATTTTATTTCATCATCGTTCATTTGCTAAGAGAAGAATTATATTTTTGCTAACTTTCTATAGCATACATAAAATAGTTACCTATAAAAATTATAATTCAATGACTTGGAATTAACTTTTCTTTTATATCAACTATAAAAACTAACAACATAATGCTTGGTTGTTTTCTTTTCATTATAATAAGCTAAGCAATTCGAATATCAATTTGCCATAAAAATTTTTTAAATAAAAACATCATAGCTTCCATTTCCAATAGAACTTTCTATAATTATTGTTTGTGCACCGGGAAATCTTTTAAAAAATTTGTCTTGGTTATAAAAAAGTAATATGCATGTACGTACAATAAATGTATCTGCCGACAAATTCAATTGTGTTAAAAACGTAATTGAATTTTATATTTTTATTCCTATTGTTATTACTTTTATAAACACAAGACTCCCAATAAATGTATAAGGAAACGGTAATAAGAACAAAATTTTATTCAAATTCATACATTATTATGAATATAATGAACGTGGGTGAAGTCATAAAAATAGCGTTAAAAATTTACCGATCAAATATTGTAAAATTTTATGTCTTAAATAAAAATATAACAAAAGGGCCGTGTGTTTCGTTTTTGAATGAAAAACAAGCTTTTGTTACCTTTGGTTAAAAAATATGTTGGAATGAGTGCACGACGGTTTTATAACTTCGTACAACGGATATTTCAGTTAATTTACTAGTTAATTATGGTTTTTATATTTTAAGGTGACTATATTTGTTTTGTTGTAAACGTCAGTTTTACCCTGTAGTTCATTAACATATGTTGTAGTTTGTCGAATTTATCATAAACTAAGTTATTTAATTCTTTAGAATAAATTTGGTTACAGTGTTTGGTAGATTCACTGTCTTTTTCAAATACCGGTAAGGTGATGATTCCTTGGAAAACCTGTTAACTAGCTAGCTAGCTAGCGATTGTTTAATCGTTCAATTGAATGTATTCATAAAATTTTATTAATATATTCTAATGAATTATAGACAATAAAATACTAAATAATCGAAAAATGTATACATTTTTAGACAACGTACAAAAATAGACTAGGTAACCAATGCAAAATGCAATTGATATAAAGGAGCGAAGCAAGCAATTTTCCCAATTTTCCCATTTCAAGTCTATGGGAACCGTTTTTCGGTGATTATTCCTCCGTGGTATGTCTAACTTTCAATATTTTTTTTGTAAACCATCTATAGCTAGATGTCGTCTTACATGCAAAATTTCATTTTGATATCTTTAATAGTTTGCGAGGAGTATGCGGACAATCGAATATCCAAATTGGGGAAAAATAAACAGCATATAAGAAAAAAATAAACAGCATATAAGAATATGGTTTTTGTTAATTAATTTGTTTAAGTATTGTGAAAAGATGACAAGTAAATGTTTATTTCGGTGATTATTCCTCGAGGGTAAGACCGATTACTGATTTTGTTTTTCTGGGAGCTAGGTTATTATGACCTTGACCAAATCAGGAAAATTATTGCGCGCGCACAGCTCCGAATAGAAGTTTTGTAAATTTTCTCAATTTTCTCATTTTAAGTCTATGGGAACCGTTTTTCAGTGATTATTCCTCCGTGGTATGTCTAATTTTCAATATTTTGTTTTGTAAACCATCTATGGCTAGATGTCGTCATACATGCAAAATTTCATTTTGATATCTTTAATAGTTTGGGAGGAGTATGCGGACAATCGAATATCCGAATCGGGGGAAAATGGAGCTTCGCTCGCTTCGTTCCAATAAAGTATACATAAACATGAAATTAGAAGCAAAAAATTATCATTGACACAAATTGCGAATAAAATTCAAAATTTCTTATATTGAGCAAAGGTATTAAAGCAAATATTTTATTAGCCTGAATTGGGTTAAATTTTTTTAAATTAAGCAAAGGTATTAAAGCTAAGATTTTATTAGCCTGAATTGGGTAAATTAGAAAGCCGTCAAAAATGCAGAGAAGCAAGTGTTTGTGTAATACGGCTATTTATGACTTTTTAAAGTTGGGTGGTGTGATGTTACTGTTATTATTTTTACTAATTATTTCCCAGCCGCAAATACTTTCCAACCAGTTGGCAAGGAAAATTATTGAAATACATTTTTGTTATTGTATTACGCCTATATCCAGTCTCGATTGGTATACTTACTTCCAATTTGGAGTGGGTGTGCGGAGTATAGATTACAGGAGCTTGAAATTCTCCAAAACGAGTGTTAAAATATATATTACATCGCCAAACTTACTTTCTAAAAATGAAATAGTGGATTTTCACTGATTCACAGTACATATACACTGTTTAACACAGTTTCAAGTATACCACTTGGAATCAGTGAATATTTACTGTTCTAATCAGTGAAATATCACTATTCCTCAGTGAAAATATCACTATTACTCACTATTAATTAGTGAAATATCACTAATATCACTATTTTTACAGTCAAAAAATTTTCACTAATTTAATCAGTGAAAATTCCACTAATTCAAGTTTAGAGAGTATACTCTACCAAATGCTTATTCAAGCAGTTTTCATCTTTTCATATGTTAATTGAAATGAAATTTCTTGTATAAAATTGTCACCAGTGGAATAAAACATAATTATGAGTTGGTTAAATTGGATGACTTTTATGAGCAAAATACAAGAAGAAAAACGCAATTTGTTATAAATTTCTTTTCTTTAAAAATTGCTGGTAATAATAATACTTTGTATCGTGGTCTAATTAAATACAACTCTTTTCCCTCGCATATAAGAAAGGCACCATCTGAAACATGCTTTAAGAAAATGTTGAATGAATATCTACGATGTTAAAGTTGAATTTGAATTTATATGTAAATATGAAAGATCCCAAAAAATATGATAAAGGAATAAGTTTAAGATATATAAATATGTTTCTTAAATATAAGATTTCTTAAATATTTAACAAATAAGGTTATTAAAGAAGTTTTGTTTCTCCTTTTTAACCGACTTCAAAATATAAGGAGGTTCTGTGTTTCATTGTGGGTTTTTTTTATGTATGTTCACCGATTTCTTAAAAACGGCTCGTTCTATTTGGATGATTTAAATTGTATTCTAGTTAGGTTTATTTCGAGAGGGTCCCATAATTTTTTTTGATGATATGATGTGAAAAATACTGTTATTCAGAAAATTGGAAAAACCCATATTTTTTATGGATTTTCGTTGATTTCGTCAAAACGTATTATTTGGTTTGGGTGTTGTGGGCAGTCAAGCGGCTCGCTATATAAATGTGTAGCAAGCGTCTGTTCTCCATGTAAGGGGCGGTTTTCAGCGGGCGTCTGTCGTGGATCAAGCGGCTCGCTATATAAACATGTAAAAAGGTTGTTTTTGGTGACCTTAAGATGCAGAACGAACCCATTCACGAAAATTTGGGTTGGGCGAAGGGCTAACACCCCATTTCCGTAAAAAAATTATTGTCATGAATTCTGTACACAGGCCTCGGAATATCTCGGATTCATTATTGGAACGACCTCGGAAACTGTACCCGGACTACGATTTAAAAATAGGAACCTGGAACGTGCTAAGCCTTAGAAGACCAGGAGATCTCCTAAAACTCACACAACAAGTCGGGAGCTACACACTAGATATAGTGGCATTACAAGAACTAAGATGGCCAGGTAGTGGAATCCGCGAAACAGCGAAAGGATACACTCTTTATTATTGCGGTCATCAAAACGGAGGAGAATTTGGAGTTGGCTTTCTTATACACCGTCGCGTGAATCAGCATGTTATCGACTTCTGCCCAATTAATATGCGGTTATGCACACTGAGAATCCGCACGCAAAAATTCAATGTAACGATCGTCAATGTTCATGCACCTACTGAAGATAAAGCAGATTATATTAAAGACCTGTTCTTCCTAGAACTCGAAGAAGTCATCAATAAAATCCCGCGGCACGATATAAAAATCGTGGTAGGTGACTTTAATGCTCAAATTGGTAGGATTGCAGAACTTAAAACACATATCGGCCCTGACAGCTGGCATCATACCAGCAACAATAACGGTTTTCGCGCAGCCGAGCTGGCTATGATGTATGATCTAGTAATTTCCAGCACTTTCTTCCCTCACAAGAGAATTCACAAGGCAACGTGGAAATCAAATGACGGAAGAACGGAAAATCAAATCGATGACGTCATGATCTCTAAGAGACACTCCACAAGTGTAACTGACGTTCGATCATACAGAGGTGCTGATATGGACACTGATCATATGCTTGTCATCTTTAAGTACAAGTGCAAATTATCATCTACATTTAATAGACAAGCAAAAAAGACCGTGCGCTGGAACGTCGATGCATTTAAACATCCGGAAACGCTGAACAGATATCAGGAAATAATAACACAAAACATAGAAGAGCATGACATCTCTTCTGAGATGCCATTAAACATACAAGAAGAATGGCAAACGCTTCAATCAACCATTATAGCCGCAGCACAAACTACAATCGGAAAGCGGCCACCGAATCACACAACGAATGGTTCGACGACGAGTGCCGCCAATCCGTTGAACATAAACAAAAACTGCGAGAAAAATGGTTAACAAGGAACACCCGAAGCTCCCAAGCTGATTATCTATGCGCCAGAAAAGCCTCATCAAAACTTCTACGTAAAAGGAAGCGCGAACACATGAAGAGCTGCATTGAAGACATCAACCAACATGCGGCCAACGGAAATTCAAAAGAGTGCTTTGCCAATGCACGGAATCTGACAAAAGATTTCCACCCAAGATCTACAGCCATCAAAAATGAAAATAATGAACTTACAACAAGTGAACGTGATGTGCTGGCAGTGTGGCGATCCCACTTTCAAGACCTATTGAATAGGACGAATGAAGTTCATCCTATTCGAGCAATTGCTCCATCAACTGAAGAGATTTTTGTCCCTTACCCAGCAATAGAGGAAGTGGAAGCTGCAATTAAAAAACTGAAAAACGGCAAATCACCAGGTTTCGATGGAATTCCCGCAGAACTACTTAAAAATGGAGGAGCAGCTCTGGTCTCACGTATATACGATCTGATTCTTGCAATCTGGGACCAAGAAGAACTGCCTGCTGAATGGAAAACGGCTCTCATTGTTCCGCTACATAAGAAAGGTGACCGTCTAAAGTGTGCGAATTATCGTGGCATCGCACTGTTGAACACTGCATATAAAATACTAGCTAATGTCGTACTTGCTCGACTCATCCCGTTCGCCGAATCTATCATCGGTGACTATCAGTGTGGTTTTCGTCCCAACCGCTCAACCACAGATCAATGTTTTACATTAAGGATGATTCTGGAAAAATGTTGGGAGTACAACATCAGCATTCACCAGCTCTACGTTGATTTCAGGCAAGCATATGATAGTATCATCCGCGACAACCTCTGGTCCGCACTCATATGCCTTGGTATCCCAGAGAAACTTGTTTCTCTGTGCAAACTCACAACATCGGGATCAAATTGTAGAATAGTAATCGAAGGGTCAGTCTCTGATCCTTTTGATATAACATCAGGTGTTCGACAAGGTGATGCACTCGCGCCTATACTGTTTAATTTGGCGCTGGAGTACGCGATAAGAAAAAGCCGAATTGAGACGCAAAACTGCATATATAATAAATCTAGTCAAGTTCTTGGCTACGCAGATGATATTGTGCTTCTCGGACGTAGAACGAGCGATATCAAAAATAGTCTCTCTCAGCTTGAAAGAAATGCTAAACGACTTGGATTATGCATCAACACCGGCAAAACTAAAGTGTTAACAACATCTAAGAACGTACCTCCCGGAAATCTGGATACTGGTGACTACGAAGTGGAACGCGTGGAAAACTTCAAATACCTCGGGTCTGTAATAACATCGTCAAATGACATGCAGGCAGATATCAAAGCCCGTGTCTCTGCCGCATACAGAGTTTTCTACGCATACTCAAAACTTCTGCGATCAAAACATCTTTCGCGGTCGTGTAAACTCACACTTTACAAAGCATTAATTCGACCTGTGCTTACATTTGGAAGTGAAAGCTGGACACTGACTTCCTGCGATTGTAGAATTTTGTCAACATTCGAGAGGAAGGTCATACGAACAATTTATGGTCCATGTAAAGTTGCTGAAAATCAGTATAGAATCCGAATGAATCATGAAATCAGACAGCTCCTTGGAGGCTGCGATGTAATCGGATTCATTAAATCCAACCGGATTAGATGGTTTGGTCATGTAGAAACGGCACCATTAGATAGAATGATTAAAAAAGCGTCCCAACAACAACCAGCTGGTGTTCGTCGAAGAGGAAGACCTAGCCAACGCTGGCGTGATGACATCATCCAAGACCTTCGTGATATAGGATGTCGAAACTGGGGTCAACTGGTGATGGAACGAGATGATTGGAAGCTTATTGCACAGACGGCAAAATCCCTTCATGGGATGCAAACGCCAGAGAGAGAGAGAGAGTTGTGGGCAGTATTATATTGCTATACTTGTCGAGGTTATCGTAAATAATTTTCTATGACGGGAAATGTGTATGCCGTTTGTGCAAAAAATCGTAAAACCATAATTAATAGATTGTCACTGATGAAAGTTTTTCCGGTATTTGAAGTTATTACTTTTAAAACGCTTTCTAGCCGATATTTGCTTTATGACTACAATAAAAATAAAAAAAAATAAAAAACTAAAAAAAAAAATAGAACCGACTTCAGAAAAAACAAAAGAGGCACAAAAAAGCGAAAAATAACTCAATTGTGGCTTTTAGAGACAAAAATACGTTACATTTTGATTAATTTAATTTAATTATACCATACTATAGACAAAAAAATTACGCTATTAAACAAAGTTACTTAATATAGTAACTTTTTATTATGATTATTATAGTTATTATAGTTGTTATAATAGTTATTATATTTTAAAAGTTATTTGTAGTACAAAACTGTTCGAAGTCGGTGCCACATTGACGAATAACCAACTAATATGTCTCGGGCTTGGCACCGATGTCCAACAGTTTTGTACTGTATATTTAAATTAAATTAATCAAAACGTAACGTATTTTTGTCTCTAAAAGCCACAATTGAGTTATTTTTCACTTTTTTGTGCCTCTTTTGTTTTTTTTATATGTATATGTATTTGTGTAAATATTTAAAAGTGCATAATATAGTAATAAGTAAAAAAATTAAGATGTGCTATAACCAGTATTGGTTCGAGAAGCTTAAAAAAAATAAATTATTTCTGGACTAAAATTCAGGGTCATAAAATTATGTCTGAAAAATAGAGTCGTCAAAAGTTATAAAATTGGTAAATGAAGTCCAGAAATGATTCTACATGCAAGTCAATTATAAGTTGTTTTATAAATATTATCTTAGTAAATAAATAAAGAAAAAAAAAGAAAAATTAAGTCTGCTGCAAATATTTGGTATAGCTAAAAATCAAATTTGAGTCAACAAAATCAAAATTATTTATTTAATAATTAAGTTAATTACTCAAATTTTAAATCACAAATAACCACGGTTAACCTTAAGGTAATAATGTCACTAATATCGTAGTTAAAATAATGACGTCAAATATTGAATTAAAATTACCACGGTAAAGCTGTCAAAGTTAAATTGTCAAAGTAAAAGATCGCTAAAAATTCAAAATGAGTAAAAACTAATGCTAATTACGATAAATAAAATTAAAGTTTTTTATTTCTATATATTAATTTTTAATCTTCAGAAACGTATAAAAATAGCTAAAACATTTCACTAAAATTATTAAATACTAAGGGCTGATTGTATGAATGCGGATAAAAGATAAATCGACGTTTATTATTGTATGAATCAGGATAGAATAACAAATTAATCCGAGAATAAAATTCTATTCTTTCTTTTTCTTGTAAAAAAAAACCTAAAAATCACTTTTAAAAGTAAAAAATTGCACGACCACATTAAAAATCAAACAATTTCATAAAGATAAATTTATATAATAGCTACACAAACATAATTTTAAATTAAAAATAGCTTACAATTAAAATAAAAATTCACATATTCGAACAAAATATACTAGTTGTATTTAATCATTCAAATCGTTTCTTTATAAATCACTGAAATCAATTGGTTCACGACCGATTCAACTGTATTGTATTCGTCATGAGCTCAGAGCTGTCAATTTAAAAGGTATATATGAAAGCCGAAAGGTGTATATAAAAGTTGCTTGCGCATAAAATTTAACAAAAATTGGTGTATGTACGCGTTTCAAACGAAAACGGAATTTTCGTTGTGGTTTCGAAAACTCGATGGTCTCCACAATGGCTAAGGCAAAATAATTAGCCAAATTAAAATGAGAAAGAAAGAAAAAAATAACTAAAGAGATAATGAAAAAGCAACAACTTGTAATTCCGATTTTTTTCTTTACTGTTGCTTTTGCATTCTCTCCTTAGTTATTATTTTCTTTCTTTCTCATTTTAATTTAGCTAATTTTTTCGCCTTAGCCATTGTCGAAACCATGCATTAGTTATCATTTATATGAAACAAACCTAACAGTTTACATTCCGCAACGACCAGATATTACAAAAATTGATACAATTTGGAAGTAGGCATCAGCCTAATAAATAAAGATCCCATTTTAATTTTAATTTTGAATTAATTATGTCTTAGCAAAATTAGGTTTAAAGAGAACATAATTTCTTCTATATGTTATTATTAATTGAATTTATAAATATTCATAGGTAAACCAATCAATGGGGTAAATGGATATTTAAGATTAATAATGTATTCTCTTGGACAGAACTACACATTTACCACTACTGAATTATCGAAATTTGTATTGCTTGGTAATGTGTCATGCCAACACAGAATTATGATTTGAAATGTATTTTTTTCGGAACAGAATTCTTAATTTTTCACACCAAGACAAAAAATTAAGATCAGAAAAAAATGTTGGTGAGAAAGAAGTTGTACTGAAACCACAACGAAAATTCCGTTTTCGTTTGAAACGCGTACATACACCAATTTTTGTTAAATTTTATGCGAAAGCAACTTTTATATACACCTTTCAGCTTTCATATTGTAACGACTCTTCGTTGGTTCTTTTAAAGTTTATTACATTGCCCATTACGAAGTTTATTACATTGCCCTCCATTTAGTTTTGTTCGTCCCGAACAATATCAGCTATCGCATTGGTCCTGTTACCTTGGTACGGTGCTAACCTTTGCAGATGTATCACTTTCATCTCGGTACGTTCTTGGTAGTTCTCCTGGGGTTGTATAGCCATACCAACTCTCCTTCTTGAAAACCGCCACTATTTGCATTTATGTCGTACCTGGTTTTCATTTTGTCACTGGCAATCTTAATGTGGTCTCGAACCTGTTGATGGATTTTGTTCATCTTCTCCCTTAGTTGTCCCACATAATCTGTTTTCGTAGATACCAGACCACCAGGGATGCCGAACTCGATGTCACTAGGAAGATGTAGTTCTCTTCTGAACATGACATTCGCTGGCGTTTCACTTGTCGTATCGTGCACTGCGCTACGATAGGCCATCAAGAATAACGGAAGATCCTTATCCCAATTTCTTTGGTTGGCTGCCACTACCTTCGACAGATGTTCTTCCATGGTACAGTTGAATCGTTCTACCATGCCATCCGACTGCGGGTTCATAGGTGTAGCTCGTGTTTTTCTAATGTCGAGTGTTCTGCACAGCTCTTCCATCAGTTGAGATTTGAAATTCCTTCCCTGGTCGGTATGCAACTCGAGCGGTGTTCCATATCTGCAAACCCATTCATTGACTAATGTTTCCGCGACCGTAACTGCTTCCTGGTTCGGTATTGCATAAGCTGCAGGCCATTTTGTAAAGTAATCAATGACCACCATGATGTATTTGTTACCTTTTGTAGTTTCCGGAAATGGCTCCGCGATGTCTATAGCAATTTTCTCCATTGGGGCACCAACATTGTACTGTTGCATCTCTCCTCGAGTTCTAGTTTTCGGTCCTTTGCTCGCTGCACAAGTATCGCATCGCCGACACCATTGCTCCACGTCTGTTCGATACCTTACCCAATAAAACCTCTCCCTTACTTTGGCTAGGGTTTTATTGACTCCCAGGTGTCCTCCAGAAATACTTCCATGCAGCTTTTCCAGTACCTCTTCTACTCGACTTGATGGCAATACAAGCTGTTCCAACACTTTCTTTCCATCAGCAGATTCCCATTTTCTTTTTAGTATCCCGTTGTCCATAAATAGTGAGTCCCATTGCGCCCAGTAGCATTTCACCTCCGTACTTAAAGGTGCTACCTCTTTCCACTCCGGTCGCCTTCCCTCGGTTTTCCATTTCAATATTGGTGCCATAGCTGGATCCTTTAGCTGCTCTCTTTTAAATGCCTCGGTACACCAATCGTCAAGAGTTTGGAACTTAATTTGCTTCACTGTCATTGCCTCTTTTCTCTCAGTTCTGCTACATGACTTGCGCTTCTCAATACAGGGTTTTCTTGAAAGATCATCAGCGTTACAATGTATCCTTCCCTTACGGTGTACAATGCGGAAAACCCTCTCCTTTTTGACATCCACTTGCTTGTTTGAGAGGTTCATCATCTGGACTGGAACTACTCCTTCTTTTGCTGCTAATAGTGTTTTGCATTCCCGTCTGATGTGCCCTAACTGCCCACAATTCCAGCATCTTACTCTGCTAGATCTTCTTCGGTGATTTCGTTCAGGCTTATCTTCCAAACTTTTGACACGCATGATCACTTCATCAAGCGCTGCTTTTAGTGGCTCTTCAGAAACTTCCATCTTACGTACTCTATCTGAGCCAAGCGCTCTTTTTCCAGCTTCCATTTGTAGGGCCAATGCTAAGACTTCCATAGGTAGCTTCTTTCCGCTTAGATACAGTTGATTTCTCATTTGTACATCTCGAAGTGCATTGATGAATGTATCAGCTGCCAGTTCGTCTCTATGTTCAGCGTTATAGTTCGGATATGACAGATTAACTAGTCTCACAATGTCAGCCTCTAATTATTGCAAAGTTTCGCTGACTCCTTGTTTTCGTGTTTTGAGCTGCATGCAATGGAGAGCTTGCATTTGACTTTCCCCATATCTTACTTCTAAGGCCTCCATTATCTTGCTGTAATCACGCTCTGTCGCTGATAATGTCTGCAAGATTTCAGCAGCAGGTCCTTTCAATGCCAATATAAGTGCATTTGCTTTTTGCTGGTGATCAACCCCAGTTGTTGCTATCTCAAATTGCATCTTAAATATCTGATACGATGTAGATCCATCAAATGCGGGTGTTTTTACTCAAGCTGGGGCTGAAGTAGTTGATGGATTGATCATGTTACCTGACTTCCCTTGTGCTATTTCTTGGCGTAATTCACTCGAAAGATTGCGTAGTTTCTCTTCATGTTCTTCGGTAACTTTCCGTAGCTCCCTTTCCATGTTGTTGATTTTAACCTCCGCACTGGATATACGTGACTCGATTACTTCACCTGGTTGTTGTTGATCTAATTTTTGTTCTGCTGCCAGTTTCTCTTGTCGGGCCATGAGATCAGCAAGTTGTTGTTGTTGGTTGCTTCCTTGTTTGGCCATCATATCAGCAAATTGTTGTTGTTGCTTGTTTCCTTGTTTGGCCATCATATCAGCAAGTTGTTGTTGTTGATCTACTTTTTGTTCCGCTGCCAGTTTCTCTTGTCGAGCCATCATATCAGCAAGTTGTTTTTGCTGTTGTGCCATCATTTCTTTCATCAACGCCATCATCGGATCAATTGCTGGAGCATTGTGAACCAGAGCTTCCTCCGGCTCTATTTCTATGATCTCTGTGTTTTCACCTGCTTCTTCTAAAACTTTACGCAGCCGGAATGCAAGTTCTGCCTTCGTTCCATGGATTGGAGCATTTCTTTTCCTCAACTCGTCCTTCAGCTGGGTCTGGCTGAGATCACTAATATTTACTGTCTTGACATTGTTTCAATAATCCCACTTCTGACACCACTGTAACGACTCTTCGTTGGTTCTTTTCGATTATTGAGCAAATACGACAGTAAAAAGACAGATCTTTAGTTAACAGAATCTCAAACTTTATTTATCAACCAGTTACAGCAGCTTCCGATTTTAATTGCAATAAATTCCAGGGTCTCCAATTTATGCACGATAAACTTCACCGCTTTCCCACAATTTGAATCAATAATATTCGGAATCGTAAAATCTGTATTTAATATTCCACTAAGTTCAAATTCTTTTACTATTAGTACCCAGGCTCAAGTACCACCGATTATTCCTTATACTTGCGAATATTTATAAACACTTTTAATTGCAAAATTAAAAACTGACCATCTGATATTTTGTTCGCTTATTTATATCAAAAAAAAAATAAATAAATCGAAACTTCTATAATCCACTAGAAATCAATATTACATAGTCCGTACATCTTGAATAGGCCACACCTATTTTCATTCATACTTGCATAAATGTAAACATTTGTATTAGCGAACTCAAATTTAATTTATGCAAAATGTATTAGGTAACTCCATTTTTTAATTCATGAATGCGGAAAACATTATGCAGAATGTATTGGTTATTTATGAGTAAATTAACCCATTCTGAACGAAGTTTATTACAATATATACCTTTTAAATTGACAGGTCTGAGCTCATGACGAATACAATGCAGTTGAATCGGTCGTGAACCAATTGATTTCAGTGATTTATAAAGAAACGATTTGAATGATTAAATACAACTAGTATATTTTGTTCGAATATGTGAATTTTTATTTTAATTGTAAGCTATTTTTAATTTAAAATTATGTTTGTGTAGCTATTATATAAATTTATGTTTATGAAATTGTTTGATTTTTAATGTGGTCGTGCAATTTTTTACTTTTTAAAGTTTTTTTTACGTTTCATTTCACTCATTTTTTCAAGATAGCATAGCAGTTGGAATATTTTAAGAAGCGATTTTTTTTTCTGTTTCTGTTCCATTAAAAATAGGGTTACATTTTTAGAATTTCTTGGCCATGATCTATTGAGTATAACTGTTTCATCTTTAACGTTAGTCCAACCGTGTTTGTCTTGGCGTTGCATACTAGAATATTGATTATTTTCTTCAAAAATAGCGCTAATTATATAATAGGTTTCGTCCAAAATAGTAGTTTTAAAACTAGGTAAACCTTTTATGTTACCCTTAGAAATATTCGTTTTGTTGGCTCGGCTTTCATTTAATTTGAAAATTAATACTTTGTTGCAATTTATAATTCTTTTTTCATTATTCCCTGTGTTGTTGTATTACAATTATTACACTCATATTGTATTTTAATTGTACCATTAAAGTTGAATCTAAAAATATCTGTCATTGAATTAAGTTTGGAGTCGGGTACATCTAATGGTATTACATTACTATTCATTTCTTTAATTGTACTTTTATCACAAGAATCACATTTGGTTATTACAATTATTTTATTGGAAATAAATCCCTAATATGCTTAGAATTTAGCATGATAGAATTAATGAAACTGATTAAAGTCTGTTTCGTAGGTGGAATATACGTTTGCTCTGCAAATTCTTCTATTAGCATAAATAAATCTGTTTTCTTATTCGATTTATATTCGTTTAAGGTTACACAAAGAATATCGTCTTTTGGAGAACTGATTAACTTATTTCTTATTGAGCTGCTATGGAAAAAGATTTGTACTGTAACATTGACATAATCCAATATTTTTTGTCTGCTTGGGAGTCCTTTTAAAATCCATGTTTCGTAATGACTCAAAACATTTTTCTGAGCTTCAAGTGCTACTTTAGGGACAGTCCAGCTTCTGTCTATTTGTTTATCGCCACGCTTTTTAGGAATTCTATAAAATTTAAGATCTGGCTTATAAATTTTACGAAGACGATTGTATTCTACTATAGCATCTTCGTTAGCGCAAACTTTAAAAGGATCATAATTAATAAGATGAAGACCTTCGAAAGTTGTCACTCTTGATAAACTAACATAAATTTGACCACAAGAAAAATTGATCTCTCCTGCATCCACTAAAATGCTATCTAAGCTCAAACCCTGACTTTTATGTACCGTTATTGCATAACTTAAAATTAGTGGGAATTGTTCTCGTGTGACCATAACACCCTTTCTAATTTCGATTTAACGGTAGCACGCGTAATGGACACAACTGAACCATTACTAAGTCTAACATATATAGCATCTATTTCTCCGTTAGGCGACTTTACTATGGATTCAAGCTTGCAAATTGTTCCATTTACAAGACCTTTAGTTATGTCAATATTTCTACGAATCATGATACTGCAACCAATTTTAACTTTTATAATTCTGGCAAGTCCTGCGGTTCGAGAAATGCTTTCATCATTTTTCGAAAGCTTTTTTATTGCTTGGTTTCTTAATTGAATGATTCGAGAATTTATTGTATCACAAGCAACTAAAAGTATTTCCTAATTATGGTTTTTGCTTAACATTGCTTCATTAAGAGAGCTGCACATATCATTAGTAGGTAGAATGCACACAGTATTTGTTGGCAATGTTTTCATTAAACGATCACATAGTTCATCTATTCTTTCGATAATCTTTGAAGATTTAAAGCTTATGAGTCGACTGCTCAGCATCTTTGTATCAGATTTTAAAATTATTCCCAATCGAATATTTGCTAATATATTCCGAAATTCATAATCAGTTTTTTGACGCATATTAATTCTTAGTTCATCATACTGAAATAGTGACCACAAATTGAATGTGCCTATAGATGGTACAAATTTATTCAGTTGCTCTTTGTGTATTTTTTCAAAAACCTGACCTTCATTAACAGGGGGTAGTTGAAGGAGATCTCCAAAGACTAATATGTGCTTTTTGCCAAAGTATCCATCTTCTCCAAACGTATTAAAAATTTCCACCAGTCGCAAGTTAAGATAAAGCATAGTAACATTTGAAACCATGGATATTTCATCAATTATTATTACAGACACATTTCTCAATTGATTTCTTAAAAATTTAAGTTCATTGTCAGTTAATTGAGTGTATACTGCAGTTCGACCGTGTTCAATGGGTAAACGAAATAAACGATGAATAGTTAGTCCGGAAATATTAAATGCAGCTATTCCAGTTGGTGCAACTATAGCCACATCTTGATTATATAGATCTTTTATAGCATGAGATATAATTTTTATTAAAATACTTTTTCCAGTACCAGCTTCTCCCGTAACAAATAGTCGACACACTTTTTCGGCAGTAGTTATATTATTAATAAGTGTATTATATATTCTGGTTTGATCTTCATTAGCAGATTCAAGTGCTTTTCTCCAGTCAAAACCTGCCTGCTTTCCTATCATTTCAGTTACATCTCTAAATTCGTTCATGGCGGTTTCTGCTTCATTAGGAACAGAAGCTACTACTTCATTAATATCGTTTGTTGGATCATTGTAGGTTTTTGCGTCATCTCTTTGTAGATGCTTTAAATTCTCATCATCAATTAATTTTTTCATAGCTTCCAAGCTCTTTTCCCTACCAACTAATTTTTCATGATAAATTTGTGCATCTGGCAGTTGATCTTTCTCAGACAAAAATGCTTCAGCATATGTTTTGAATCCAGAATTTAAATCATTAATATCTCTCGACGGTTTGAAAAGTAGTAACAGAGCATAGAAGTATGCTTCCGGTTGGGTTTCTACTTTAAATCTAAAATGATTCACAATGTATTTTTTACTTTTTTTTTAAAATATTTTCCTTCTCCAATGTTAAAATATTCAACATTTTCACGTTTGGGTTCAGTATTTTGCACATCATACCAACAAGCAAAGTCATACAAACTGATAAAATTTAATTTTTGGGGACGATTGACATAAAATGTATCAATAAAAGATGGGTGAAAAATATCAGTGCTGTTATCATCCATTTGTTTTAAGTTTTGAGCCGATTTAATCTTTTTGTTCCTAACCATGAAAACATTTAACCATCTTATAACAGTATCTGAGTCATTACCACAAAGAGAAAAACCCAAACAGGTATCAGCAGCTTCAACTGCTCCACATTCTCTATGAGTCAGCATTCGCATGCCTATATTCCACAAACGAGACCCAAGAGGATCAGTCGTTTGGATGTTTTCGATTATATTTTCAGAACCAGTTTTTTCTGGTTTTAGAACATACTTTGTTAAGTATATCGTTAGAGCAGTTCAGTTTTATTTCTTGGTAAGTAGTATAATCTACTGTTTGATTTTAAATTTCTTTTGCCGCATATCGACTTTTGAACAGTACTTAATTCAAAACAGTTCTTCTCGGGACGAGGAAATCCAAAACGACAAACTCTTCGAAATGCAGTAGCGGTTTTTTTAGATCACATACAATAATTATTGTGTAGGTGGGGCGTTGGCATTTATTCACTCGTTCGTATAATAACGGTGATGTTTTTTTGTCAGGTAAACTACAAGTAATGTATTTTTGAACAAAATCTAATATATCACTGTCAGGAGATTGTCCAAGTACTGGAGCATCTTTAACCCAGATTAAAAGGTGAAAATGAACCATGCCTCGTTGTTGATATTCACGTCGCCAAAAAAAATAGTGACATTTCCAATTGGCCCATCTTTGGTACATACTGCACATAAAAGTGCCTTAAATTGAATTTCCATAAAACGTAAAACAGATAGATCAAAGGCAATCAGCTCATTTATTGTCATTTTAGAAGTATCTATGTCACTATTTACGTCCCTTAGATATTTCACTAATTGTGAGTTTGTCCATTCACTTGGACAGTCAAGAACCAAGTGGCAGGTCCATAATGAAAAACCATCGCATTTAAATCACACATTGGTTTTTTCCAAAACTGTTGCGTGTTTCTAAGTCGAGAGAAAACGTTATTTAAGTTAGCCTCTAAATTGCCCCGCTCTAAATTTTCTAAAAATTGTTTTTTTTGTATGATGATTTAGGGTTGACAACATTAAGAGTTTGAAAAATTCCGCAATTTAACTGTCGCAAATTGCAATCGTTTAGTAAATAAAATAAATATTGTTTATTTCTTCGTAATCATGGCTCCTTAGATGTCAATGCAGATTTGATAAAATCACAATCTCGTAGTCGCTTTTGTCTCGCACAGTGTTAACCGTTTATTCCTAACGGGAAGAGATCAGGAAAACACATTAAATCTATCTCTTTAAATGATGTTTTTAAAGGTTTCTCGTGAACTTTAACTTGCTGATATAAATTTGTAGCTGTTTCATTTTTTCTCGCTTCTTGCAATGGATATATTGTATAGTGTTCGTAAAACGGATTTGATTGGGAGACCAAAGTTAATAAAACATCTCTTTCATCATCATTTACATCATTGATCTTGGTTCTCTTTGGGTTTTCGGGTGTTTGAAGTTGATGGGTCTTAGCTAATAAATCTTCATTGATTTCCTCTTTATCAACCATTTCTTCAAAATCTGCAGGAGCGGCGGCTTCAATTAATATATCTTGCAATTTTTTTGCTGTAGCTAGGAGAATAATTTTTGAATACAATAGGTTGTTACTTTTAAGCCAATTTAACGCATTCCAAACCTTGTTCTTATTAACTAAATATTCCCAAACAGTTTTGTTTTTATTCGGTGGAGTACGAACTAAAATATAAATTTCATGGTTTAGATTAATTGCTTCACAGTCATTGCAAAGTTTTTTAATCGTTTGTTCTATTGGCAAAAGAAGATGGACAACTCTACCTACAACTTTTTACAAAACACCTTTATTTGGCATATTTTTGTTCATAACAGTACCCATTCGCTTAATAGTCTGAAAACATTTTGCCCTTTGAACTAACATTTTCTCTATATCATTTAAACTGCGAATTCCTTCCAGAACATTTTGAATTTTTAGATTGTTGAGGAAGCAAATTGATGGTATTTGATCTAAACGGATTTGTGCATAGCATAAATTGCAAATATGCTTTATTTCATGGTCAAGTAATTCGCCTATAATCAATTTCCAAACAGCTTTTTCTTGTAAATTATGAACAACCTTACAAACTTCGTTGACGTCACGCTTAGTCTTGAGTTTATCACAAGAGCAACATGGATATATAGGAAGATCGCTCGAAATTTCTTTAAAAATTGTTACAGGACCTGAATATTTTTGGATTAACTTTTTTTCGTTTACTTCATCAATATCCCGTCGGTTTATATATTCCACAGTTTTTTTTTCCGCTTCCTCAGCAATTACTTTCAATTGACACAAATCCGCACTTTCTAATGCTTTTTCAATAAATTTTATTTTTTCATAACTTTGTTTAATTGTATATATCAGTTTCTTAATTTTGCGCAACTGTGGATAATGGCAGCAAAGAATTTGTTGTGGTAAAAATTTAGATTTACATGATGAAGGCTTTATGTAACATGCATGTGAATGACCAAGTTTATTTATTTGTAAATTTTAGAGCATTTCAAATCGCTTAAAAAAGTAGGCAATTGTTTAAATTTACATGATGCTATAAAATTTAAAAAGACATGTAATTCATCTATTATATAGATATCATTAATTTTACAATGTTTATTACATTGCCATTGATTTTCCGCACCTTGTATCGGTAATTATTGAATTGAAAACGTTGTAAGCACTGTCAAAATAATACGGTTCTGTTGAGGTAGTGTGCTTAGACAATCCACAAAGTCCATCTCTAAAATTGTTTAGGTCTTCTCTTGAAATAAACTCAGCGCGATCTAAACAAACTTTAGCCTTTGTTTTGCAATATTTAAATGGTCTATACAGTTTATTATTAATGTCTCTAACTGTATAAATACAACGAACAATTATTTTTTCAGCTTCTATTCTTGCTGCAGTGTTGCTTTTTAATTTACAAGTGTCGTTTTTTAGTACACTTTCAATATTATTAATAAATTTTTCTTGATGGCGTACTATCCATTCCTCACTGTACCATTTACCCTTAATATTTTGTTCACCAACTGCAGATGAAATATTATTTGTTAAACTTTCTTTTATAAACAAATTTTCAATATTTTTATTAATAACAGTTATTTTGGGTAAAAGAATTAATGATTGCTCCTTTTTATTCTTCATATTGTGATAAGATACGGAATCATTACAAAATGTAATTGAATCTTCTACGTTCGAGGTTTTAATTTTTTTCCTAGGGCTGGTTATATCAATATGGTCAACATTTCGTTTTATTGCTTTAGAGTATAAATGACTATAATCGCTTTCTTTTATTCTAAAAATTCGCTTGCTTTGTAAGGTTGTGTTTTTAGAAAAAGTTGCAGGAAACATTTCAATACTGTTTTCATCTAATATTTTTACAAAATGTGATCGAAGTAAGCTTTCATTAAATCGTAAATCAACTGGATCGTATCCTAGTATTAACGAAACGGCAAAAGCTATGGAATATACTCCACAATCACTAAAATTGGGCTGCATATGAACATGGGGAAAAAATATTGTAGGCGAATCAGTTGCGAAATATTGAGGGTGCAATTTTAATAAAAACAATGATTGTAATTTGCTTAAACATTTTTGTTTAACGAATCGTATATGTAAATTGATTTTGTATCATAATAGCTGCAAATCCAATGACTGTCGGAAAACAATATTTGAATATGATTTTGATTTTCAGGGACTGCTAATATTCTTTCAGGATTTTTATACAAAATTGGATCTGTTTGTGTATAATACGAAAAATGATTTAATATATTTTTAAAATATATCATATGATTATCATTTAACCATTCTCCTTTTATAATTTTAGTCCTAGCCTGTAAAAAGTCACTCATTTCAAATTCGGATCTGAAATTTAAAACCATGGGAATTTGATTGCGAATGAGTGCAAAATGATAGGCACGTTTATATTTAAATATATCCACTAAAAGCAATATTATTTTATTTAAATCGTACTTTTTAGTATCTGCTCTAAGGTTAAACAGCAAGGAAACTGAAATTGCTGTACTTAAAATGCCAGAATAACAAGTTGTATTTGTTTCTAAAATAGTATAGCGTACGAGTTTTTCCGATGAGAAACAATAAGATGTATTTTTTTTTAAATTTCATTAAGTTGCTCAAATATTTCCACGCATTGACACGTCTTAAAAACTATGACTGATTTTGTATCATAAAATGTAGGAATAAAATGAAAAGTTAAATCGGCATTTCCTGACCTAGTTTGGCATATATAAAAAATATGAAATTTCTTTTCTTCTTGCGGCCATGCCTGGTATATACAATTTGAGTCTTGTAAGTTAATCTGTGAGCAATGATCAAAATTTAAAGCCACAAAATTTAAATAACTGAAGTGTTGCCTCATATGATAAAAAAAGTAATGTATATGCTCAGCCTTAGCTTTGTTGTTGATAACATCATTCATGCAGTCCAATTCATCCAACTCAGCATTCCAAGTCGAAATCGTAGGAGAAATATTGAGCGACATATCTAAACCTGGTCCCAGTTCAATTAAATTTGCAACCGTTCTATTGCTTTGGTATTTTACATTTAAGAAGTCGTTCGATCTATTATATAAGTTAAAGCTTCTAAGGCGGAGATTAATTTCATCTTCGGAAAGAGTACGCGAAGGAAATGGTTGAATACTATTTTGAAAGTAGACTTTAAGTAAATGATTTCTCATTAATGACGTATCATATTCAAGGATTTCTGGTTTTTGTCCCTGTAAAATAGATATAGCAAACGCTATACTAAACACACCACAATCACTAGCATTTGTTTGACATTGAATAAGCGGAAAACACACAGTTTTGCCAGCGTTAAAATAATAGGGAAATAATTTTCGTAAAATTTTATCCGTTTGGTGAGAATAGTTTTTGAAATTCAAGGAGTCGTATATAAAAATGTCACTGGTATCATAGTAGATACAAATAAAATGACCTACACGGTCAAACACCTCCATACCTTCAATTACAAATGTTATTATAACAGATTTTTGAGTTGCAGAACAACAAAAATCGATATAATCATTTGGAAATTGCAACTGCATCTCAGATAAAAATATGTAATTTACGTCCGTCGATATGTTACACATTTGCAAAATATTTTCAAACTGTCGAATATGATCATTGGCTAAAGGTTCATTTTCAATAATCATTTCAACAAATAAATCCCAACTTATATTAATTGATTCCATTTCATGCATAATATTTAAAAAAATATGAATATAAAATTTAATATCATAATATAATAGAATAAAAATTTCAAACTTTTAGCGGTTAAATCCAACTCCTAAAAGCAATATTTAAAACCACACAAAATCACCAATTCACTATCGAATTCACTTTTATTAATATTATTAAACTAATTAAATTTAAATATTATTAAATTTTGGTAATTAAATATTTAAAAACAATCAAGTTTCAAAACTTTTAATTAAGCACTACAATTTGTTTTTATTTATCTTAAGACTTTAATTTGGTTTCGCAATCGCAAACTATATAGAAAGTAAGAGTAAAGAAAGTAAAAGTTACACAGTACATCATTTTCAATCATAGATCATTTAAATAACTAAATGTATTTTCAGGTTTCTATTTACATACACACAAACAATTATGAAGTAGTGTTCTATCCTACTCTTTCGAAAGTAATCAACACTATATTACCTATTGTCTATTTCAAATCCCCATAACTAAACTCCAATATCCTTGTATTGAATAAAAATAAAATAGAGAGTAACCATTAAGCTAAAATAAGTTTTTTTTTGCATAACAAAGAATTCATTTGCAATATGAAAAATTATTTATTGTCACTCTATTCTTATCATACCAAAACATATCTTATACAATCGCATTAGGTACCGTTAATTGTGTCTCTTTAAATTAAGATAAGTTGAAACTTGTTGGTGCTAATATCATGGGAACAAAATAATTTACAGGCCTGGACTGCATATAAATGGGATGTTAATTAATTATTACCGAGTTTTATTTTCCTTACTGCAAATTTAAAGTAAAAGTCATTGAACGAGAAAACTTGTTTGTTAGTTGTTTTGTAAAATTACATTTAGATTTTAGTTTATAGGACCAAAATTCAATTACTGCTAAATTAAGTTAATCCGTATTGCGATAGCTGAAATATTCGTTTGTTTAGATTATTTTGTGTTGTTTTTAAGATTCTTTTTCTGTTGATAAATTATTTATTATTGAAATAAATTTCATACATGATATCTGATTCTCAAATCTCAATTGTACATACGTTTACATACGGATATAAGCCCGAATATTTAGTTTTTCAAATAAATAGAACATAATAATCGAAAAAGATATCAATGAAATCATATGCATATTACACTAAGTTAATACTTTTCTAATTTTATTTTTCCTTGTTTTCATTTTACTGAAAAATCTAACTAAAGTAATTAACATGATTTTTCTATTTCAATATGAAATAGAATAGAGAAAAACGCAAAAAAGAAGAATGATCATGAAATACTTTTAGTTTTCAATTCGTCTCTGCATTTTTGTTTGTTCGTTTTATTCATTTCCCGTTAGTTTGGTCTCTTTAAATTAAATGGAAATGTTTCAAAATTAGGTAATTTTGGACATTTTTGTTCTGGATTTATGGTATCTTGCGAATGGCTTGACCTAGAGACTTGGGGTAAATTTTAATGAAAATGTATTAGCAAAATTAGGCTACATGCAAAAAATTATTGAACAGAAATCATCCTACGATTTTTAAATAACGATTGAATTTCAAGGTTACCAATCTTATTGTATAGTAATAGACGAAGTTATTTACACTGGTCGTGCTCAATAACTATCGCTATTGCACAATGGATAAAACAATTTGTTTTTTTTTATTGCCATGCGCATAGCAGGATAATTTTGTTTTGAATTTCTGGTTATTTTTGAATTTAAATTTGTGCGTTTCTAAAATTTGTTTTTTGATATAAATTAATAGTAAAATAAATAACATTTTTAATAAAATTTTAATATACTTAATTTGAGTTTCGAAATAATGTTTTTAATTTATAATTAAATTTATTTAATAGAAAAGTAAAAGAAAAAGTATTGCCACTTATAAAAAATACTGCTTTAAACTGCAATAAAAACAAAAAGTCCGAGCGGCAGGTATATCCGCTAGAAATAGGTAGATTTCGGGATCAGACAGTTATGTGTGCAATTAGAATCGGATTTATCAGATTACTTTATAAAAAATACTAATTAAAAACAGAAGTATTAAACTAACTTTAAAAATAAACATTATTTTATACAGTTTTTGGGCTCTAGGCACTTAACCTGTACCCCGATATGGCCAATTGTCAAACATATTTAGGAGACTGTTTGCCGCAACATACCCAGAAATTATTTTTAGCGTAAGTGAAAAAATGCGACCGTGAAAGTGCCGCTAAATGCCGTTGTACTTCACACAGTTTATTGCAGATAGCTAAAGAACCTTTTATTGCAGATGTCTGGCTTTTTAAAAAATGATAGAAATATGTTTAAATAATTAATATTTATAAATTTTGTTTACATATTTTGCCCCAAACGGCCGTTATAACGCTTTGTTTTTGACAGTTTTAAGGCTCTAGACTCTTAACCTGTACCCGGATATGGCCAGTTGTCGAACTTATCCAAGAGATTGTTTGCCGCAACACGCTCAGAAAAAATTTTTGGTCTAGGTCGAAAAATGCGACCGTGAGAGGGCCGCTAAATTCCGTTATACCTCATATCGTTATATATATATATATATATATATATATATATATATATATATATATATATATATATATATATATATATATATATATATATATATATATATATATATATATATATATATATATATGTATATATATATATATATATATATATATATATATATATATATATATATATATATATATATATATATATATATATATATATATATATATATATATATATATACATATATAATTTTTTTTTTTTTTGTTTTTCCGTCTCCGCTTTACATATATAGTCGTTTGGCATCAAAATTTTGCCGAAATTCCGAGATGACGGTCATTGCAATAGGTAGATTTTTATATGAAATCTACCTAAAAAAATCTATCCATGTTCATACAATCGACGAAAAATAAAATCCCCTGATCCAGATAAAACTTTATTCTTGGATTTTTTTCTATCAATCCTTGTTCATACAATCGAACCTAAGTTTATAGTAATTAAATATACAATATTTTTACAAAAGAATATGCTTTCTAACTTTATTTTCCACAGCAATTAAAATTTTGTTTTATTGTAAAAAATTATAATGTGTTTTATAATTCCGTTGACATTTTAAATGTTTATAAGTTTTGACATTATAACCTTAACAAATTCTACGTTAGATGTGAGTAACAAAGTTAAAGTAGTGACGTCACACTTTACTATGACAGCTTCACTTTATAGTTTTGGAACGATAGTACATCTGTCATATCAGTAGAATAAAAATTGTTTGAAATGGTTTGTAGTTTACTGTAGTAATGATAAATATTTAATTAGTTCTTAAATAATGTTCGAAATTAGTTGTTTTATGGATTTTTAAGATTCGTTTCAACGAAAATAACTAATTTCAAACAGAATTTTCAAATCAAATTTGTAAATAAAAAATGAAGGATCTGGAACCGCAAGGATCTGAAGAATTAAGACTTCGGTCTGTGTTCACGGTTTTTATATAGTTTTTGTAAGACGGTAATATTTTCCAACCCAAATATTCATTTAAATTCAAACATCCTCTTTCTTTAGCTTAAATGCTTTTTTTCAATAATTTCAACTTACGTCATAAACGACATTTAGTCTGAATTTAGTTTGCACCTGATACTTTCCAGCTTATCTGTTTCCATTAGTCGAGAAAACTTTTTAAAAACTATGCAACGAACCTACTTCGATTTCTACTTTAACCTTCACGTGAACAGTATCTACCCGGGTATCACGGTTTTCGTAATTCAATAACTTTATGACTTTTTAACCAATCATCATGCCTGTTCAGCTATGTGACTAATTTTGAAATTAATTTCGCAAAATCTGAGAAAAAAATATTTTGGACTTCCTTTTAACACTTTTTTTTGGGTTTTTATGGTTTTTTTACGCAAGAAAACAATATCTACCCGGGTAGATTTTTTCCTTGGGTTTTATATGAATATTTTTACTGGTCAATGTGAAAAACAAGTAACTTTATTTTTTAAATATAGGCTTTCATTGTATGCTTACACAAAAGCAAAATGATATTATGATATTAATACACGTTTGATATTATTACACGTTTGTTGATATAATGTAAGTTGATATTACGTAAGAAAACAATATCTACCCAGGTAGATATTTTTTTTCCTTTTTTCTTATATGAAAATTTTTACTGGTCAATGTGAAAAACAAGTAACTTTATTTTTAAATATATTCTTTTATAGTATGCTTACACAAAAGTAAAATAAATACACAGTTAAGTTTGTTGAAATTTTGATTTATGTAATATCTACCGGGGTAGATATTGTTCATATCAGTCGCTAAAAATTTCCGTTCACGCGAAGGTTTAAACAAGAATCTTTAATGTCTTAAAACTTTCATAACTTGATTTGTTTTTCTATTTCGGTTCCGGCCCGGCTTT
The DNA here is from genome assembly GCA_963693315.1 of Diogma glabrata. NCBI lineage: Eukaryota > Metazoa > Arthropoda > Insecta > Diptera > Cylindrotomidae > Diogma > Diogma glabrata. Next base: position 128,101,450 of record OY856186.1, on the reverse strand, counting down.
ATTTAAGTTAAAGTCGAAACGATTAAGAAACACGTGATTAAGAAACTAGAGGCTTTTTTACTAAAACTAATTGTTTTGATACAAACATTTTTGATACAAATATTTAAAAAAAATTAACAAATTTAGAATCTATATAATCTTTTTTATCAATTTATTTTAAAAATAGAAAAATAGACCTCTGCAATTAGAGGTTCCTGAGTGAGCGGCTCCAACAAAAAGCTGGCAAAAAAATTTTTTTTTTGAAACACGGTCACATTTGTGGGGCCCGATCAAAATTATTAATTATTAATAATTGTGTGTTTTATTAATATCTTGGACAAGTTTGTAAATCAGCAAAATCTGACTCATGGTTATGCAACCATAGAGGCTTTATACTAGAAAATAAATTGGTTTCTTAAATCCGTTATTACGGCCGTTTGGATACTAATATTTTTAAAAACTTAATAGATTTAGAAACTTTGAAACTTTGGAAACATTTGGAAACACTACCGAGCTACTACGAAAATTATTTTATCCACGACTACTAAAGAATATTTACTTTCCATGCGTATATCTTTCATTGTAATTGTATTCATTCCTTTTTTATATATCAAATTCTTTTTTATTTATTTTATTACGCTTTATTTATTCAAAATTCCCCTAACAAATTAAAAACTTGATTTGTTGGTATAGTAATATAAACGAGATAAAACACGAACAATACATATAAAATAAACGTTTACAGGAAAACATGAATGAAATTATTTGAAATATTTGTAGTCGTGGATAAAATAGTATCTTGTATTCGCTTAGGATGAAGGCAATTCTTCACTCGGATGATTCCCTCCACTCGCTACGCTCGTTCCGGGAAACTTCATCCTCGTGAAGAATTGCCTTCATTCTAGCTCATACAAGAATATACTATTCTTACATTATAGTACAATACATTAATTTCTCAGACATTTAATATATTAAAAATTTAATAGAACTATGTCCTGATGATACACTACATACAATAAAAAAGATTTAAAAATCGAAAATTTTCATTAACCAGATTCTATGTATGTACTTTAATACAATAAATTAATACATACAGCAACTATAATTTTCTTCAACCGCAAAAGTAATTACAACAATGCAAGGAAGGTTATTTTATTAAGGTCTTCGTCCAATAATGAATCGTTTTTTGTTGAGTTGACAATAAGTTTTCCCTTAAAATAAGTTTTTGGCAGTCACGGCCCCCTAATAATAAAATATTCTCGCGGTCATTATATAGAGTTAACTTTATTATAGTTCTGTTTAGCTGTGTGATGTGTCCAAGGGTGTGAATTCATGCCATGGTTTGACCTCTTCATATATTTATATGAAAAATAAATACAATTTTTTCTACCACCCAACTTAAAAAATCTAATTTCGATGTTTGTTCATTGCATCGAAAATTTCTTTTTCGTCACCAGTAATAAAAAAACCTATACAAATTACTTTTGTACCCAGTGACGAATGTAATTTTTTAAAATCCATCTATTTTCTAATATCTTAACTATAGAATAAACAATCCTAGAACACTCGTTAAGAGAGTCAATTGATTGAATGAAATAATTTTGTAGGTGTTAATTTATTTGTCTTGGGAAAATGACTTTAATTTATTTTTGAATTATTTACGGACAATTTACATTAAAAATGTAAAAATAATAATAGTTAACTAACTAATATTCATATATTCTTTTTAAATAGTTGTAGTGAAGCGCTGCTTCATTGCTGAACAATAAAGTGGCATAGCAGGTCGCGTTCCTAGCGAGATTTTTTTTTTTGCCCCAGACTAGCTGCAGGGGTCGAGAGAAGATTGACTGCTGCTCCAGCACAAATAACTGAATTTATACGCGTATCAGGAAATAATAACGGATGTAAGACAAGAAAAAGTGAACTAAACAGACTCTGGCGACCCCCCCATACATGAAAGAACCACGATCCCCACGTCCAACCCCATAATTTTAATTCAGTCACACAATTGCGCACTTCATCCAATCCCACACACACACACTCGCACACCCACATACACACCCACTCACACATGCACTCACACACCCACATACATACTCACTCACACGCACCCGCGCTCGCACCTCATCAACTCACCCACACTCACACCAACAGTTAAACGTGAGTAAGTCCCCACCAATAGATTAGTGGTAAGTACCCAAAAATCCGTTAGTAGCGTTTATCATAATACGAATCTAGAATTAGGTAATCTATAGACACTTTGGAGGACACAATGATTGGCATTAACGACAAAGGAATCAATATAATGCTCAAGGCCTGTTTTAACTAAGTTTTCATTTTAAAAAAAATTTTAGAACAATACAAAGTTAGTTTTATTTGATCTACAAGAGAAAACCTAAAGGAAACGAAATTCGTTTAAGCCCGGATCAAAAGCCCGTTCTCGTAAATCAGGTCACTGAAAATAACCCGAACTACACCATTGTTGAACAAAATTCCGACCCATGGCATCTATATTTATATTTATATATATATATATATATATATATATATATATATATATATATATATATATATATATATATATATATATATATATATATATATATATATATATATATATATATATATATATATATATATATATATATATATATATATATATATATATATAATTTTATTGTGGAAATATTCTATATTTCCCATGAAAACCATAATATGCAATAAGAGGAAAATTCTTCTACATAACAGATACATAAAATTATTTAGAAAAAAAATAAAACTATATAATATTAATTGAATTCAACTCTGCTTAAAACCTTACTCAATGATCATAGGTTCTCTTCTTTATCAGGTTATTGAAAGAAAAGGTCAAGTTAAATAATGTTTGAGGACATATAAATACAAGATGTTCTATGTATGCTGTTAATTTGGATTGTTACAAAATAATATTATTTATCATAACATGTATTACAACAATAACAAAATTTGAAAATGAACAGATAGAATTCAATTGTTTTCACAATTATAATTACTTGTCATCTTTATAGTTTCGAAGATGCTTAGTGTAATATTTTCACGAACAGATCAATCGTCAGTTTCATTTTAATCGATTTTCACCTAAGGTAATTCAAAACTCCTTGCTACACCTTTGGATAATAACCAACACAATATCTGTTTGCACAACGCGAATGCTAAAATACAATTTTATTTCATGTAAAAATATTCTTCAAAAAGAAAAAAATATTATTGAAGTCATTTCCACATTTCCAATGTGATAGGAGAATCATCGAATTAACAAAACGTTGTCGGTTGAGACGCAAGAACCAGAATAAACATTCGTATGATATATTACCTTTATCCCAGCAGCAAATTCATGGTACACTAAATCAATTGATTGATGTCATATTAATCGATCATCCATTTTTAAGTTTAATTAGTCTTAAATTTTTATCAATAAATTGTATATAATATATCCGCAAAATTATTGCCTCTAAATTCCCAATTAGATTCTGACATTACGCGCAGGTAACATATATGTTAGTGCATACACACCCACATCCACACATCTATACACACGCTCTCACAATCATTCATACATACAAATATAATAAATTAAATTATGACTCACCTCATAATCATTGATCTGGAGCTCACCAATCTCCCCTCCTTCGCACGTGTTCTCGTCTAGTCCTTCATCGATTACGAGACAGATGGTGGTTAGTAAGAAAAGTCACCAGCATTCAATTAAGTTTTCTTTTTTTTTTGTGATATGAGGTGGTACTATTGAAACCGATTGTATGACTTCGATCGCCTTTAGTGGTCTGATAAAGTATCACGCCCTCCCACGCTTATAGCTCAATTAAGCTAACAACAATTTTTTTTCTTTCGGACCGTGCCCAACAACAAACACCCTTTACTTTCGCGAATGAAATAAAAAACTTTCACTTTCCATCAGTCTAATTAACATTTATTTCACACATTTTTCTTTTTATTTGCTTAATTAAATCTACTAATTCATTGGGAATGCATAATAAGATTTACTATGCCCAGACAGAGAAAATGGAATTAGGCTTCTATTACGCCATTTACATTTATGAATTTCTCGATACTACAGTTAAGCATAATTTAAATAACACAGAAAAAAAAATGTATCTATCCCTAAAATTACCGGGCAAACTTAATTTTAGTATCACAATGCTTTTTCTATTTTTAGTATTAAGCCACGTAATTCTAATGCTCGCACATTCTATGAACATTAACTATATATTTTTTTTGTTTTAAAGCGTTAACACAATTTTAAATTTAATTTAAGAAAACTAAAGACTGCATCTAAAGTAAATTTTTCTAACAAAAAAACAAACAAGAATTTATATCACAATATATGGAGAATGACATTTGTATTTTTAAAATAAAAACAAACGTCAATCAAGACAAAATCAATTCCAATAAGAAGAGATGGAAATCGGCGACTAAGAGAGCCTCTATACGCGGCTAGGCGTATTTATAGGTGAAAAGCTAACGAACGTTGGGGAATTATTTTTTTCCTTTCGTTAATTAATTGTCCCCTCCAAAAAAAAGTCTTTACTAATATCTGATACTAAAAATGGGAAGATAATTTATAAGCAGAAAAATTGACTATGAAACGATTGTAGGACATCTACATGGGAATAGCGCAAGTTATTATGCAACTGTTCTATGCTAATTTAATAGCAACCAACGATCACAAATTGAACATAGGAAATTACATTGGGATATATCTATGGATTGAGTATTAGATACTATGTGTAAAGAAAAAAATGAAAACAACTATGAAAGCTTCTGTTAAGGCAAATTTGATGTGTGAGGGACACTGCTTGAATTTTAATCATGGAGTTTGAATTACCCTCCATAACATAGTATGGTTGGTGTTAAGATATTTAAAAAAAAAATTATTTCACCTATTTATTAAGAAAAACGAATAAAAAAATATTTATTTGCATAAAATAATTTACGTTGTTTTAAAATATATCAGGAATTTATGCACCGTCATCCCCATACAAAACTGTTGTTTTTATTTTAGAAATAATAATCAAATTTTTAAATATGATTTATTACAAAACCGTCTTTAGTTATAAGCCTACTAGGCGAAATGCAAAAAACAATCAACCTTTAAAGATGTGTTATTTAATGATTTTAGTGACTTCATAGACCAAATAGAATAAAAGTATAGAATTTTGTGGTATAAATAAAATAAAAATATGTATATGTATAAGGTTGACGATTTTTTTGTACGAAAAAGCAATCAGGCTTGTAACTAAAGACGGTTTTGTTTATGACATAGAAATTGGATAATTTATTCATATTAAGTTATCTATATTTTAATAGCAGAAATATAAATTTAAAGATTTTAATTGGATGTTTGTATGTTTTAAAATTTGAGTAGTATAATTACAAATAAATGAAAATGTTTAATAATTAATAATAATTTTTAAAAAACGAGTAGGGTCGAGAAGAAGTAGGGAAGAGAAACTCGCCAAAAATCATATTTTGAATCTCGCGACCATTACCAACCTGGGCTATCGCCTCGGCTGTTAAACTGTCCTCTCGTTTCAAAATATGTTGTTTTCGGCATCATTGAAATATATACTATTACTTGATGCGAAGATGAAATTTTCTAATCGTTAAAATTTAATTTCTGTTTCATTTGACGCTAAAAGTTTTAATAAATTTTAGTTCCGTGTTCAATTTCGATATTATGAAAAAACATCTTTAAAAAGATTTCTATGTGTTTGGGCAAAATTACATAAAACGATAGAGGAGCGTGTCTTCCTAACAATTGTTTTTCTGCATCCTAACTGCCGCTATGTCACTTCGTATGTGTTGCATAGATTAGATTCTAAATATAGTGATCCAAAAATGATACACATTACTGTCAGTAATTAACAGTACACCTAGATTTAAAAAACGATTTTGATTTAAAAAATAGTTTAACAGTTAAATTAAAAAGATCTGGTAATATTTTCGCGGCCCTACAAATACTTTTCGCGGCCTCCCATTGTGCCGCGGCTTCCTTGTTAAGAATTCCTGCCATAGTCTACTCAAATATGATATAGGTAAACAAAGAGACGGAAGCATCTATAGTCAAATCTGTTATTTTACATAAATGTTTAACTTTATCTTTTTAAAATAAAGTAGATTTCATATCATGAGATAATTCATTTAACATACACTTCCGTAAATTTAAATCACTGTCAAGTTTGATAAAACAAAGTTAAGAAAATAAATTGAAAATGTAAATCTTTTCTCGCAAATAACAGCAACAACGCCGAAAAAATGCTGAACATATCAGCAAAATTAATTTCCAACGATACACATTAAAGCTGATACACTTGTGAACATTTATCTTCTCATCATGTATGCGTGAAACATAAGTTACACAAAAAAGCAAATAAAATAAATGCTGAAAAAAAATTAAGATAAATAACACATTTTGGATCTTTCATTTAAGATTAATGGGATTTTTTTTGTGTGGTATCATTTGAAGATTTGTTTGTTTATGAGAGGCTGCAATTGAATCTTAGATAAGCCGATTAAGGTAGTGATTGCAATTTTTTTTGTATATAATTTTAACCTGATAAATTCAAATATATAAATCTCCCTAAAATATCATATTCTGAGATATATTTTATTGAGAACACGCTTTAAAGATTTAACGAATTACTGATTAAAAATTAAACCTTTTTTTTTCACAAAATAAAACATGTGCTTGGGTTGTAACAGTTACTGAGGTAATAGAATAACACTAAAGATGCATGTTTTTCCACTTCTATATGAAATATTGGGGCGATCAGTCGCATCTTAGACTGATGCTTGATTTTGAATAGGAGGATCTGTTCGTTGTAATCTCTATTACAAATTGTATGATAGTTAGAGCGGGTCAGGCGGCAGGAACTTTTTAGAGTGCATGGTTAAACGTTTTAATCAATCTGAAAATTTTCTCAACCAAAAATCAATCCTGAATGGCAAAATTTGCAAAAACTAGCGCAATTTTTACATGTGGTAAGATCCGAAATGGATGAACCTAACCCAAGCAACCAGATAATATAGATATCTTTATAAAAATCTATAGAATTTGTGGAATTACTTCTACTTTAGATGTAGAGGCGGGTTGCCACCTTTTCAAATTTTCAAAACGGGACACAATCGCTTACAGCAAATTAAATAGCAAGCTCGGCTAATATTTTTCTTACTCCAAGCGAAACTAGATATTTCAAAATAATTAATTAAAATTAAATAAAAATGAAAACCAACAAAAATCGAAATCAGTTGTTTATTTATACCAATTTTTATAGTACCGTGCTTTGAATAAGTAAATCGAGGAAGACGATGAGATTTTGGTTTTCATATTGGCAAAATCGTCGATTTATTTTTAAAAACTTTATGGACAAAAATTTGATGGAAAAACCTAAAAGGTGTTTTGGTAGAGGTGCGTTTTATGTGAATAGTTGATTTCCTTAAAACAAAACATTTCAATTTTAACAAATTCATTTTTATTAATATTTAAGTTCATAGATTTGAAAATATTTACGAAAACGCATGTTTCCTCTGTGAACCCAGCTTGGATGGGAAAGTAGAAAACGAAATGTTTTAGATCCACTCGAGTTCGGTATTATAGGAAAGGTTGGAATGCTTTAAAGAGATTACCACTTTTATAGATAGATTACCACTTACCAGTATAATGAATTTTTTTATTCTTGTCATGAACTGGTTAGTTCATGGGCCTCTTTCTACTTGCTTATAGGAGTAATAGTGATTTCCTTCAGCTTAACTTTCAATAAAACACATTATTTCAAAACACTTCAAAACTACAAGCACATTTTTATTTTTATAAACAATTATTTTTATAAACAATTTTTTTCTACACATTATGTCTCCTCGACAGCTCGAGTAGAAGAAGGAAGAATATTTAATTTAGTTCAGTTTAAATAATTTCTATTATAGCTATACATACGTAATTTTATATAATAATATTTCTTGTTTTAATATTTCATTAAATACAGTAGGCGATAAAATTGTGAGTTTTTCATAACACCTTCCCCCAAAAACAAAGATGATTCTAATTTCACTAATTGAAGGAATCATCTTTATATATAAAAATCATCACAATTTTATTCCTTCTGTTTGATTTTCAAATTATAAAATTTCAAAATTATTGTATTTTCTTAATTATATCAAACTTAGTTTAATTAATCAAATGCATCTATTAATAATTCATATTATAATTCATTTTACTTAATTTTAAATTTTTTTTTTATTTTCTTAAATTTAGTTATTTAACAACATTGGATGTAAACAAAATTCTTCTGCTATATATTTTGCTTAATTTTTATCTTATTTATTATTTTATAAAAGAAATAAAAGTGATTGTGGTTTGTAAACAATCTTTTATAATATTATTTTAAGAAAAGCTTTAATCGGTTATTATGTACTGTTTTTAATTTTTTTCCTATTTTAATGGTTGTGTTTGTATCTGACTTTATTTTAGTAACGATGTAAGGTCCTATCCATTGTGATTCAAGTTTAGACTTTGCGGTTTCATTTTTTAATAGAACTAAATCATCTTTAAAAAATTTTCTTTCTTGTGAATTGGTATCGTAATAAAGTTTGGATTTTTCCTTGGAAATAATAATATTTTCTCTGGCTATTTTGTAAGTATTTTGCAATTTGAATTTCAGTTCGCTTAAATAGTCGTCGTAATTATATAATTTTTCTGGTTCACGTTTTAATGAAGATGGTAAATTCGGTTTAAAACCATATAGAAGTTCAAATGGCATAAATTTAGTAGTAGAATGGAGTCGAGTTATATACAAACATTGCGTAAGGAACGCATTCGTCCCAGTTTAAAAGGTTAGCTTGAGTAAAATTTCGTAAATAATCACCGAGTGTTATGTGTGAACGTTCCAACGCCCCATTCGACTGCGGGTGATATGCCGTAGTATTGAACTTTTTAATTTGTAAGAGTTTAGCCACGATTTCAAATAAAGAACTCATAAAATTCGACCCTTGGTCGGTTAAAATTGACACCGGTGCACCGAATTTGCACACCAAATTTTCTACGAAAGCCTTGGCAATTGTAGAGCTTTCTTGGTTAGGTAATGGTATCCCTAAAGAGAACTTAGATAAATCATCCTGTATGGTTAAAATGTATTTATTATTTTCATAAGAAGAATGTAACGGACCCACAATATCGAGATAAATTCTATCAAATGGCTTAGAAATTAGAAGATGTTGGAGTGATTTGCATTGGCAATCTCGGTAGAACACATATTTTATTTTTCTGACAACTTTCGCATGAGTTAATAAAGCTTTTAATTTGAGAAAACATTTTTGGAAACGAATAATATTTTTTTATTCGTTGATATGTTCTAAAAATACCTTGGTGTCCACCAAGCGGAGAGTTGTGAAAATCTTCCAAAATTTTGTTAATATCTTTTTGCGACTTTAAAACTATTAAACTATGTTCTTGAACTACTTTAGTTTGAGATTGATATGGAAATTCTTTGTCTAAATTTTCGACGGTTGAAATAAATGGTTCGTCTATCTTTTTGGATTCTTCAATATTTTCATTACTATCAGAGTTATACAAACTTTCCGCATCAACTTTAGATTTTGATCGGGTTACAACAGATATGGACGGAATTTGGGGTATAACTATTCGACTAAGCGCGTCAGCATTTGTATTATGTCGACCAGGCTTATAAATGATCTTATAATCATACTCGCCTAACTCTATTTTCCACCGCATTAATCGAGAAGTTGGTTTTTCATTCTTATAAAGCCAAGTCAATGGACGATTTTCTGTTACTTTAGTGAATGCTCTTCCATAGATATATGGTCGGAAACGTTTTACAGCCCACACAATAGCCAACAGTTCCTTTTCTATTACAGGATAATTTTCCTCTGCTTTATTTAAATTCCTACTAACGTAAGCGATAGGTAAGTCATCGGAATCAGTTTTTTGTGAAAGAATAGCACCTAAAGCTATGTCACGTGCATCGGATGTTACAAAGAATTCCTTGCTAAAATCTGGATATTGGAGTATCGGAGGATTTATTAAATAATTTTTTAATTTAGAAAAGGATTCGTCACCGAATTCGTTCCATGTAAACTTAGCATTCTTTTTGAGTAACAAATTTAGGGGTTTAACTATTTCAGAAAAGTTATGGATAAATCTACGATAGTATCCAGCAAGACCTAAAAATGAACGGATTTCTTTTTGATTTTTCGGAGTTGGATATTTTATAATCGCGTCAATTTTATCTTGATCGGGTTTTATTCCAGAGTTTGTAATGACATGTCCTAAATAAAGAATTTCTTTCCGTAGAAAGTGCAATTTTGAGGGCTGAAGTTTCAAATTGTATTTTCTAAAGGCATTCAATACATCAATTAATTTACGATTATGATCATTTAGATCGTATCCATATACGACAACGTCATCGAGGTAAACAAAACATTTGATGCCAGTTAATCCAGCTAACACTGTGTTCATCAAACGCTGAAAAGTAGATGGAGCACCTTTCAAGCCAAAGGGCATTCTATTAAAATGATAATGACCCATTGAAGTGCTGAAAGCTGTTTTCTCCTTATCATCTTCGCATAAATTTACCTGATAATATCCATTCGCCATATCTAACGTAGAAAACTAAGTTGAATTTCCAAGCTGATCTAATATTTCCGATATATTAGGGAGTGGAAATACATCGCAAATTGTGATATCATTAAGTCGTCTAAAATCTACTACTATGCGAAATTTTGGATCTCCAGTTTGAGATTTTTTTGGAATAACTAAAATTGGTGAGTTCCACGGACTTGAACTGTTTACGATAATATTCTCACTTAACATTTGGGAAATTTGCTTATCCACTTCAGGTTTTATGGATTGGGGTAACCTATATGGTTTCTTATTAACAGGAGCAGAACTAGAAACTAAAGGTATTTTATGTGTAATGGCATCAGTTGTTGTTAAAACATCTCCTTCCATATGAAAAACGTCATTAAAATCACGACAAATTTTAAGAATGGACTGTTTTTCTTCGGAGTTCAATGTGACAAGACTGAGTTGTGATTCTAAATTACTTAAACGGTTAAATATTTTATTATTCCATGTATTTAATTTATAGATGTTAAAGTTATCAATACTTTCGGTTTGTACGATATATTTTCAATTTCTTTAGGTTCGGAATTAGTGTTTAAAATACTGAAGGGAGCTATACCGAATACAGGCTTAACAATGCAACTTGCAATATATATTCCGTGATCTATTTCTTCTGAGAAATGTACAGATTCTACATTATTATTCACTTTAAGATAAACAATTTTTTCTGAACGAGCTGGTAATAATATTTTATTAGGCATTGAACATATATCGAGTTGCATAACGGAGGTAGAAGAAATTGGAAACTCAATAATATTTTTCGCAAAATCTATTTTACAATTGTATTTTGTAAAAAAATCGTTTCCAATTATTCCTGAACAATTAATTGGAAAGTTATCTTTAATAATTTGGAACTGATGTGGAATGGTTATAGAATTTGGAAACATTAGATCTGCATCAACAAGAGCTATGGTGTCGATTTCTTCATCAACAATTCCTTTGATTTTGCACTTCAATTCTGGATAACACAAAGTGTCATTTTTTATTATATTTTTCTTCAGCAAGCTGATATCGGCACCCGTATCTACCAGAAAATATGCATTTTCAGGTTCTATTATATCTAAATTAAGTTGAACAAATTTCTTGTCAGAACTAGTATTATTTGAAATAGTAAAATTTTTAACAGATTTAGTACATGATACAAATTGAGTCGGTTTTTAAAATTTAGAATTTTCATTAATAAAATTTTTAAAAGTGTTATCATAGTTTTTAAAAACATTAGAAGGTTCCACAGTATTTGAGTTCTTTAAATTATTTATGCGTCCTGGACTCGAACAGCTACTGGAACGCTGGGTGGTTGCTCGAGTCTCTTGGAGTTTTCCGAATTAGAAATTCTAGGACCTAGATTTGAAGAAGATTGTTTCCTTTCCTCGTTATATTTTAACTTTCTACAGTCTTTTCTAACATGTCCGGGATTTTTACAATAAAAACAATAAACAGTTTCAGAAATTTGATTTATGGAACGGGTTGGAGGGGTTTGATTATAATTATTGCGGTTGAATTGACTTATATTTTGATTTTTTCTTGGAGCATATCGAAAATTACAAATATCTGATGTATGACCAACACATTTGCAAATTTGACATTTTAATAGGGGTTTTAAATTCGAATTTTGTTCATGCACTGAAAACTTTTGATTCATGGTAGACTCTTCTTCAATTGCTTGAGCAATTGCTTCCTTCAACTTAGTAAAACGACACGCCTTAACTATTAGCTTTATAGGATCTCTTAAACCTTCTAAAAATGCTTTAAGAGCAGTTTTGCCATTTAGATTTCTCATATATGGAGCAGAATCTCCACCTTCACCTATACACACAGTATTAAGATCGGTAAGTAAATTTTCTACTCTATTTGCAAAAACTCTTACTTCCTCATTTCTTAATTGCCTACAATTCACCAATTCAACTTGAATTTGCTCAATAGATCTACTTTCTTTAAAGTTACTAATCAAATCACTTTTTAATGCTTCCCACGTAAAGTATACATTATATTTTACGAGATCGTAAGCCGGACCAGATAATTTAGTTTTCAAAAAATCAACAAAACCAACCTTCGAATCACGCGATTTAATCGGCTTTGAAACTACATCGCAACAAGTGATAAATTTGTGCAATGTAGATGGTTCTCCATTGTATTCAGGAACCATTTAAATAGCTAAATCTATATTGAATTCCATTTTTAATTATTCACAATGGTTAAACAAAAATTTTTGTACTAAATCCAACTTATTACGAAAATAATTATTGTTCAATAACCAAATATCAATATACCGAAATCGCAAAATTTAATATTAATTAATTTATTTTATTTACTGCTATTTTCTTTTCTATTATTGAAATACATATTAACATTTTTTTTTTATGCATAGCAAAAAGAAATATAAAATAGAAACAAATAACCACCTAACTTATGTTTATGTTGCTTATGTTGATGATTCTTGAATGAGTCAAAAGATGATGATAACAAAATTATGCATTTCAATTTTTCAATGATGAAACTGCTTTCGATTTAATAATTAAAAACTTGTAACACCCGTTATTCCAAATTTCGAATAGATTCCAAATTGATGCTATATTTTGCTGATTACATGTATTAGTTCAATTGCAATGCCATTTATTTTTCTGCAGTCAATTTTTTTTCACTCGCCATTGTAGATTATACAGCCGTTTATTAATTGTGAACGATACACGTTCCATACATATGAAAAAGAAGAGAGAAAAAAAACTGTGAGAATAATATACTGTAAATAAATTGCACAATTTTAATTTTGAAACACGTTTTTTTTACTATTTTCATTTTTTTTAAATAATCTTGTTTATCAAACAAACTTATAAAACAATTAATACTTTATTGTTAGCAATTAGCACTTTATTGTCACTTAATGAACCACGTAATTTGTATTTCTAATTTATATTTCATTTTTTTTATTTGTTTGGTATTTAATAGCACTAGTTTCACGACAATTATCTATAATATATATATATAGATGATCCCACCGCTGTCACCATTGTCATGAATTGGTTAGTTCATGGGCCTCTTCCTACTTGCTTATAGGAGTAATAGTGATTTCCTTCAGCTTAACTTTCAATAAAACACATTATTTCAAAACACTTCAAAACTACAAGCACATTTTTATTTTTATAAACAATTTTTTTCTACACATTATGTCTCCTCGACAGCTCGAGTAGAAGAAGGAAGAATATTTAATTTAGTTCAGTTTAAATAATTTCTATTATAGCTATACATACGTAATTTTATATAATAATATTTCTTGTTTTAATATTTCATTAAATACAGTAGGCGATAAAATTGTGAGTACGGGTTTTTCATAACATTCTGTCTCACCCCTTAATCCAAACGTAATCATTAAAAAAACTTATACAATTCTCAAGTTGCTCACAAATTTAAAAAAAGAATTAGTGAACTGACAAAATTTTATAATTCCCTAGCTTGGGCACATATAGTAGGACAAATAGTTTAAAAATGGTTTAGACGCAGTTGAATGGGTGTTATTGGGCATACATTATAGGTTACATCGTAATCCAGTAATATTTTACCAGATTCTAAGATTTCGTTAGATAATTGAAAATATAATTGATAATCCTCAATACTATCGTTTACAAAAACTTATTCGTTGTTTTCCACAAATAAATTAAAATATGCGAGTGTTATGAATAACGTGAATAAACTATTTGAAGAATCCTTGCCGTTCATTTAACACCCTTTAATATCATTCAAACTAGTTTCAAACTTTAGAAAATTTGCCCAAATAACATCGCAATAAAATAAACATCACATCAGGTTATGAAAGAAAGGTTGTCGTATGCTATACTAAAATCAATAACTAAAGCGTTCTTATATCTCACCCAAACCAATTTTTCATTTAAACTTAAACCATCATCATAAGTCGGCCCTTTAGACTAGACTGGGCATTGGACACTGGCAAGCATGCCGATGTGCGTTAACACACTTGGCCTTACATTACCTAACAACATATTAACATCAAACGGATTTTATCATTTCAAAGGTTACAACAAAACTCCGCCCATTTGACTAAGATTTTTACGCTTTGGAATGCAAAAATCGAATGTCTTTCATAACGATTTCATTTTTTTTAAACAAAACACAGAAAACAAACGAATTAATTGAAATATTCTTAACTAAACAGGAGCCAAATATTTTCTACAATTCCTATAGTAGCAAATAACGTTGAGTGTTTTCAATCATTAAATTTTTGCTGCATAAATGTGATATGATTTCTGATATCAAAGTTTCATCTGCATCGTGCGTATTTCGTTTTCGTTCAAAAGAGATCCAAGCCTAATACTATGTTATAATTTTACCATTCGGGGAAGTTTAATGCCAAAAAAAAAGTTAGTTTTTTAAACATTTTAAAAAATTTTAAGTTGGTTAATTAACTTAAAATAATGATGGTTTGGTTTCCAGTTGTTTAAATTAATTTAAAATAAATTTAATAATTTTTTGCTTTAACAACTTTTTTATAATATTTTGTTACATGTTTCAACCATAAATGGTCATTCTCAAACATTTGAAAATATTATAAATAAATATTATAAATATTATAATATTTTCAAATGTTTGAGAATGACCATTTATGGTTGAAACATGTAACAAAATATTATAAAAAAGTTGTTAAAGCAAAAAATTATTAAATTTATTTTAAATTAGTTTTTTAGCCAATCTGAATTAAATTTGCATCATGTTTTTTCCCACAAGTATTAATTAGTAGTTTTTGGTGTTAAAATCAGACAATAATCAAAAATAAAGTCAAGCAGACAATAATCTAAAATAAAATTCAATTGGTTAGATTTTTAAAGAGAGATAACATTTTTTTCCTTTTCTATCAAAACGGGACAAACCGCGTCCCGTTCGTAGTTACGTCGGGACACGGGACATTCAGCTCTAAAACTGGTATGTCCCGTTCAAAACGGGACGGGTGGCAACTCTATGTAGAGCGTCATGCAGATATTTGTATAGAATTCCAATAAAACTTCTTATGGTAAGTGCCTAAAATTGTTCTACATTTCGTAAAGATTATATTTCTTTTATTTCTATGGCTTCTTGCGATGTTGTGGAAATTTTTCTGCATCATTTACTACTATTTTATCTAGAACATTTTCTGCATATAATTCTTCATGAAAGATCGCGTTATTTTCTTGTACTTCTATACATTCTATTCGACAATATTTAATTCGACAATTTCCGCAAATTTTATTCGACAATTTCCGCAACAAATACCAAATGTTTATTTAGAACATTTTCTACAAGTTAACCTAAATATTGGATTTATTAATCCAAAAATAATAGTAGATTTTTATACAAGTGGTGAAAACATCTCTTTTGGACGTTGGTCCAAAAACGTTTTTACCACCCGTAGAAAATGCTATTTTTTACGCTTGTAAATATAAATGATAATATTTACAAATTCGTCTACTAAAAACTTACAAAACGACATTTCTAAATTTGACTGTGTTGACACTTGTCAATTATCTAAAATTAAATAAAACTAACTATAGTTGTTCATCGTCAAAATCTTTAATTTATCTAAAAATCAAATAAGCTAATTTAAATTGTTTACTGTTGAAAATATTTAAATTCTCTAAACTTCAAGTAAATTGCTTATAGCTATTCAGCATTTAAAATATTTAAATTATCTAAAATTAAATAAAACTAATATAGTTATTCATCGTTAAAATCTTTAATTGGTCTAAAAATCAAAATAAGCTTTTTTAAAAATGGATACTGTTTGAAAATATTTAAATTCTCCAAAGAAGAAGTTAAGTTGCTCATTGTTTTAAATATTTAAATTAAATTATTTATTATACTTAAGTTATCTAAAGTTCAACTAAAATAAGTATAATTGTTCGTTGTTTGAAATATCAAACTTACCTAACGATCAAAACAAAATTAGTTCTAATTGTTCATTAGATAACACATCTAAGATATCTAAATTATGTTTTATATTCACCATTCTCTGAAAAGCGAAAAGCAAGCAGTCATGTATTTAAATTATAATTGTATATTTACATGTCGAATTTGTGTTATTCAGATTTAAAAATATTATCTTGATTATCCATCTTATTGGGTAACACCATATATTTTGAGCAAAAATTAGTTTATGTTTTTTGGCTGTGTGACGCTGCTGACGCTTTGGATAGAATGACATTTCTTTTGGCTATAAATGTCACTACTTTTTTGTAATTTCCTCTTAGTCTTCTATTATTATTCTAGAAGCTTTGTTTTTAGTGTTTTTTCTCGTGGTTATTTCGTAACTTCGTAAGATTAACTTTAAAATAAAAATGTTGTTTAAATCGGAATTTAAATAAAATGTTATTGTTGAACCTAAATCAAAATAAATTAATGTTTATTAAAGGTTTTATGTTGAAGTGTTTTTTTTTTGTTAACTAGTTTGTTTCTTCAATTAATGAAATGTTTTTGTGATGAGAATGTTGCTGCAACCAAGGTGGAGTACCGTTGATTAAATCTTTGATGTCATAGGGAGATTGTTTAAAGAACTGCTAACTTCTTTGTTGTCATTTTTAGATATTCCTTCCTGAATTGAAAAGTATGATCGAGTGATATCACTGCTGCTATCATTGTTTATATTAATTGGCAGTACACATTCATTACATTCATCGATTGATATCATTGCTGCTATCATCGCTTATTTTAATTGGCAGCACACATACACTATATTCATCGAGTGATATCACTGCTGCTATCATCTCTTATTTTAATTGGCAGTACACATTCATTACATTCATCGATTGATATCATTGCTGCTATCATCGCTTTCTTTTAATCGGCAGCACACATACACTATATATTCATCGAGTGATATCACTGCTGCTATCATCGCTTACTTTTAATTGGCAGCACACATACACTATATTCATCGAGTGATATCACTGCTGCTTTCATCGCTTATATTAATTGACAGTACATGTTCACTACATTCTTCGATTGATACCATTGCTGCTATCATCGCATACTTTTAATTGGCAGTACACGTACATTATATTCATCGAGTGATATCACTGCTGCTTTCATCGCTTATATTAATTGACAGTACATGTTCACTACATTCTTCGATTGATACCATTGCTGCTATCATCGCATACTTTTAATTGGCAGTACACGTACATTATAGTCTTCGATTGATTTCAATACTGCTATCATCGCTTATTTTAATTGGCAGCACATACACATTATATTCATCGATTGATATCATTGATGCTATCGTCGCTATGTTAATTGGCAGTACATATTCACTATAGTCTTCGATTGATATCAATGCTGCTATCATCGCTTAATTTAATTGGCAGTACATATACATTACATTCAACGATTGATGTCAGTGCTATTGTCACCATTATAAATAAACAATTATTGCAACTGCTCCTGATGCGGATTGATGTTTTACACCAACAATACAGTCCACTAACTAATCGGCCGCATCAGACTGTGTAAAAAATAAACAAGATTGTATTTATATATGTATAGCATTTTTACCAGTGTAATTTAATGTTATTATTGTGTTCGCCTACAGATGGAATAATAACAGGCGAGAGATTTATAGACAACCGATATAGAAAAAAACACACTCATTATTAGTTTAATTAATTAATTACACACAAATGATATAATGATTAGTTTCTATGCGATTCGATCAAAATATTCAAAATATTCAATCCCTTCAAAATACTGCGATATTGACAGAAATAAACACAGCAACTGAAACAACAACAGAAACAGTAAATCAAATTCAATCTCAAATATAAAATCCTTTAAATAACCACCACCTGAAGGCGACCACCGAAACTTATTTACTTTCAGTCCTAGTGACTGAAAACATTTTCAGTCACTACTTAGAAAAGGTTTCCCTTTCACATAGGTTTTACTATATATTAAAATGACATTTTCGTAGCTTGAAGTAGAAAAAAGATATTATTTATTATTTTTTCATTTATTGATTTTCTTTCGGTTTATAAAAATTGATAAAAAAACAAAATTAGAAAATTCATATAACAATTAAATAACGTTTAATATAAACAAATTTGTAATAATATATCATTGCTTTATTAAGAAGTAGGACTACGATTTATTGATGTAATATTTCTTTCTGTAAATATAAAATTTATTTCTTAATATATTTTAAATACATGATATATAAATGTTAAAAATAAATAGAATAATAGATATATCAACATCAACAAAGCCTCAGGAATGGACAATATTCCACCCATTATTTTAAAAACCTTTTCCAATCCTACAAATCTGGTATATTTCCCTCGTGCTGGAAGTGGCAAATGTCCAGCCCGTCCCCAAAAAGGGACCAAAATTCGATATCTCAAATTATAGGCCAATAGCCTTACTATCGGTCCTATCCAAAGTCTACGAGCATTATATCAATACACATATTTCACAATTTCTGGAAGAAAATCATTTAATATCCGACAGCCAATACGGTTTTCGAAACAAAAAATCAACTACCGATCTATTTAACTATGTAGCGCATTGTTGGAACAGCATACTTGATAGAGAAGGTGAAACATACGTTATCGTTTTAGACATCTCCAAGGCATTCGATCGAGTCTGGCATGCCAACTTAATCAACAACCTAGTTGCGTACGGTTTTCATCCCAATGTTGTGAAGCTGATTCCAAATGTTCTATCGAACCGATACATTTCGGTCTCCTTAGACGGATTTTCTGAGTCTAAACTAATTAACGCTGGTGTACTTCAAGGCTCAGTATTGTTCCCAACCCTATTTTTGATTTATATCAACGAATTGCTGAAAATCACCAGCAACCCAATAAATAGTTTTGCAGATGATAGTACTAGCACAAGTCGTTCGAGCCCCTTCCTTCAAAAGGTAAAATGCACGAACGTATTAATCCCACCCGTAGAGACGGTGCCATAAATGTGAATAAAGACCTGAAATAAGCCGCCGATTGGGGTGACCAAAACCTGGTCAATTTCAACTCTACCAAAACACAGCTGTTGATTGTTTCCAGATCAAAGACCGAGTTCCCCAAAGATATTTTATTCAGTATGTGTGATGAACCAATAGGTGAATGTAAAAACATTCGTTTATTGGGTGTTACAGTTTCAAATGACCTACTCTGGAATTATCATGTAATGGCGATGGCAAAAAGCGCGTCTAAAAAACTCGGCCTCCTAAATAGATGCAAAAAAAATTTCACTCCATACCAATTGCTTTATGTTTATAAGTTCTATATTCGTCCCTGTATGGAGTACTGCTGTCAAGTTTGGGATGCTGCTTCTGTTTCCATCTTGGCCCTCTTGGGCTCTGTTCAAAAACGGGCTATACGAATTGTGGGTGATCGAGCTTTGACATCTAAACTTTATTCCCTACAACATCGTTGCACTGTTGTGACCTCGTTTTTTTTTTACAAATATCGTCCTCAACAGTGCTCAGATGAAATCAGCGGCATCATGCCTCAAACTTATTCTTACCCCCGTTCCACTCGGCAATCGGCAACTGCAACCAGTGAAACGGTATAGATCGCGCTGTCATACTGGCAGATCCCAGAAAGACTTCTTTGTCCGAACTGCATACAAATAGAACAGTTTGCCGGAACCCTTAGTCTCAGGTGGCTTCAACCCGCAGCGGATTAAAAAAGAGCGTTAATCAACACCTTAGAACGCCAGTTGTTGTGGGACCCAGGTCTAGACCTAGGTCTTAAAAGGTATTTATGTGTTGTTGTGACACATTTTCTAAACCCTATTACGCAACACATTTTATTTAGAAAAAAAAAATATGTATGAAAATTATAGAGAAAAGTTACCAGTGCTTTCTTTTTCACCCCTTTTATCAAAATTATCATTTAATGATGGCTCTTTATCATATGATGATGGCTTTTAGACTTTTTGCCGCACACAATCCTTCACTTTTCTTAACGCATTTCTGAAATGCGATTGTAGAATTTTCGGAGTTGATGGAATTTTAAGTGTTTTCTCACTAAACTCCATAATATAGGCTACAAATTTTGTGTCTTCTATTGAGAACTTTCCTTTAAAGTTTGAAGAGAAAACAATTTCTTTTATAAATTCTTTACTATTGATAGCTCTGAGAATATTTTGAAAAAATTTTTCGTAGTTGTTGCTTCTATTTTCATTGAATAGAGTTTGCAAAACCATTTCAAAAAATTTTATCGTTTTTTCATCATTTTTTAATTTTTGCTCAAAATTTAATAAATGTTGCTGGTTCCCAATGCTCAATGTATATTGCTCGTCAGATTGTGGCAACGAATCCTTTTATAATAAATTTTTTAGGCTTAATACTTCTCCTAAAACGGACTCTATAGTTTTTTTAAAAGTATCAGATTGCTTCTGAACCGTTTCTTCGAGACGTTGGATGGAGGAAACTAACATCTGTAGATCAGATCTTTTAACAAATACAGATGCATCTTGTTCAAATTTTGAACAAACACACCCTTGCGAAGGTGAAACCTGTTTTAAAATAGAATTCATAATATAATTAGTAGATTTTGGATTTAAAATTGGTGATGTTGAAATTGCATTATAATTACGCATGGAGGGATCAGTTTTTATGGTTTTGAATTTTTTTTTTTTATTTTTGATCTACGGGTAAACGGGTAAACGGTATTTTTGATCTACGGGTAATTGACATACCAGTAAACGTGAGATATCACATACCACTGGCAATAGCAGTGAGATATCACTAGCCAAGGTGACATCTTAGGGGTGGTGGCGGATGAGCTGTATTCAGTCAACGATAGCAGCCTCAATCTTAGCTGTGAAATGATGATAAGACGCTATTGCTTCCTTGAAGAAACGAGCCTTCACATAATTATGTGTGGGCTTTAATCTTTAAGAAAGACAGTGCGTCACCGGATCAAGGAATATGCAGCTGGCTTGATTATTGGCAACTACATTTTTGTTTTGTTTCAGCAAATTTTTGTAAACATTTGCTATTTACTTTTATTTTCTCTATTCTATCATAAAATATTGGCCTATGTCATATTTTGTCAGTGATAGGATTTTGTTTTAGTTATCCATTCTTTAACAAAAAATATAAAACAAAAATAAACAAAAAGATTTACGTCCATCAACACCTTATGTTGTTGTATGTATGTATGTTGTTGTGTGACCTTGGTCTTATAAGGTTTTTATGTGTTATTGTGACACATATTGTAATTCCTACTACACAACACATTTTATTAAAAAAAAAAATTGCATTAGATGATATTGAGTTCGGTTTATTAGTCGACATCATTAAATTGAGATTTCCACTCTCGTCCCATAGACTAGTAAGTGGAGAGTATATAATTTTAACCTAATAAATTCATATATATAAATCTCCCTAAAATATCATATTCTGATATATCTTTTATTGAGAACACGCTTTAAAGATTTAACGAATTACTGATTAAAAATAAAAACATTTTTTTTTTACAAAGTAAAACATGTGCTTGAGTTGTGACAGTTACTGAGGTAGTAGAATAACACTAAAGTTGCATGTTTCTCCACTTCTATATGAAATATTGGGGCGATCAGTCGCATCTTAGACTGATTCTTGATTTTTAATAGGCGGATCTGTTCGTTGTAATCTCTATTAGAAATTGTATTGATAGTTAGAGCGGGTCAGGCGGCAGGAACTTTTTAGAGTGCACGGTTAAAACAATCGATCTGAAAATTTTCTCAACCAGAAATCAATCCTGAATGGCAAAATTTGCAAAAATTAGCGCAATTTTTACATGTGGTAAGATCCGAAATGGATGAACCAAAGCTTTGTGCAGAAATTTTTAATAGTTTTACAACCGTAATACATTAAAAACCATTAAATTTTTTGTAGGTCCTCGAATGTTGGAATAAATCGAATTTTTGTTAATTCAGTTGTTTTCACTAAATGCTTTGAGGTGTAATAATGTTCAAAAAATTTGTTTGTTGCTTTTAACTCATGAATAACTATATAAACAATAAGTCATATAACAAAATATGACATAGGTGCTAATATTTTTTAATTGCTCTTAACCTTTTATTTTTTTATTTTATCCATAATAAAAATAAAATAAGAGGTAAAAGCAAATGCTGTTATCAAAATTTTTATCAAAACTAAATGTATCCAACACTTTATCAAAACTAAATTTATCTATTGAATAGATAGTATTTTGGTGAATTCAATGATAATCCTTTTAAAAATAAAGTACGCATTATTATTTTCAAAATATTTTTATTATCTAATTAAAAAATTTAGAAACAGTAGTTTTGAGAGAAATTACAATTATCTTCAATAATAACAAAACGAAGTGTGTGTCTGTTTGTATGCGCTCTCCAGAG
Organism: Diogma glabrata; assembly: GCA_963693315.1. NCBI lineage: Eukaryota > Metazoa > Arthropoda > Insecta > Diptera > Cylindrotomidae > Diogma > Diogma glabrata. The sequence continues at coordinate 128,078,430 of OY856186.1, read as the reverse complement.
AAATCTGGATCACACAGAAATCTGAAATTTTGTCAGGAGAAGGCCATTGACAGGTACTAATGGACCTCGGAGCTGAAATTTTAAAATTTGATTTAGTTTTTTTTAATTAATATATTTTAATTTTCTTAAGGGTTTGCCTAAATAAATGTTGATTATAATTTAATTTGGTTTTTTATCAAGTTTCGTTTTATTCATTCAGCTATCTTTGATCGATTTTTTTTGGCTAAACAGAATTATCAGTTGTAATTTCCCAAGGGCGGTGATAATTCGAAATAGTTTTTTGCCAAAAATTTTGAAAGCAAGTATATTGATAAAAGCATGAGGCCGTGGGACGAGGGCTATTATTAATACCACTTGCTTGAGGAATTTTTTAAAAAATTATGAGAATTTATCAACGAACGAGGGGAATTCTTTTAGAAAATTTTTGGGCATTTTTCATTTCCTTATATATTTTTTATGAATTATACGTTGGCCTACTGTGATATCAGTTAATTATTTCACAATTAGACTGATAATTTTTAATATCCCAGTAGGCCAGACGTATAAATATTTGTTATTAGTATAATTCAAATGTTACTGGTGAAATTGAATGATGTCATTACATTTTAGAGAATTTCAGTGGTTTAAATTAAAATAAAACTAAGGCAAAAAATTGCCTAGTTGTAATTTGCCAATTGCCTTAGTTGTAATTTCCCAAGGGCGGTGATAATTCGAAATAATTTTTTGCCAAAAATTTCGAAAGCAAGTATTTGGCTTTCATCAATACCACTTGCTTGAGGAATTTTTCAAAAAATTATGAGAATTTATCAACAAACGCGGGGTATCCGTTTAGAAAATGTTTTGCCATTTTTCATTTCTTTATATATTTTTTATGAATTATACATTGGCTACTGTGATATCAGTTAATTATTTCAAAATTAGGCTGATAATTTTCAATATCCCATTAGGCCAGACATATAACTATTTGTTATTAGTATAATTCAAATTAAGGTATAATGTGATCAAAAAATACATTTAGATAAAAATTATATATATTCGACACATTATGTTGCAACAAATATTTCTAATTTACAACAAATATGTTTTTTGTTTGGTTTATATATTATATATATTTCATTTGGTTTATATATATGTAATGTTCACAATACAGAAAATTGACGTTTCTTTTCCACTTCTTAGAAACATTGATGCAGCAAGTTTTTGCAATGGAAACTTTGTATTGAAGAAAAGGATTATGAAAAATAATATCAGAGCTACAGGTTTAAAGTGTTTTACTTATTAAGGGAAATATGCTGCTGCATTACTATCAAAAACAAACAAAGCACATGCATCATATAAGTTTTTTGAAGAAATCGGTAAAACATATGCAAATATGTCAACAAATGAAGTAATTTGACTATATATGATTTATAAATTACATTAATCTTAACATTATTTTTTCCAATTTTTTGTTTTCAATCGTTGGAATTAATGGCGAAATAAGACAATGGTCATAAAGCGACAAAACCCACTAAAACGAAAATATTCACTAAAAATGGTGCTATTCTTAAAAACCGGCTATTCGATTAATCTCAAACATCGGCGCTATGCTTGAATTGGTCTGTTCTTTCAGTTTTTTTCCAGTTCCATATTCGCCAAATGTGTACCAACTGTTCATTGATTTCAGTCATGCCTACGACTCTCTCAAACGAGAGATTCTATGGTCTGCTCTGGTGTCAATGGGAGTTCTTGGTCAGCTGGTATCACTTTGAAAAATGACTGTACAAAACTCTCAATGCTGTGTACGAGTAGAGAACGAAATGTCAAAGTTTAAGTTAAGTTAAGACAAGATGATGCTATTTCTCCTATACTCTTTAATCTAGCCTTGGAATATGTCAAAAGAATCTACCGACTAACAACAATATCTTGTCAATAAAGTCAGTACAGATGATCGCTTACGCTGATGATGTTGTCATCCTAGGCCGAAGTGAAGCTGTTATGAGTGAGACTTTCATGTTACTTGAGAGTTACTTGAGAACTTTCAAGTTACGTCGCGAGACCAGTAGTGATGTATATGGGTCACAAACATGGATTCTTACACAAAATGACGAATCACATTTATCTGTATTTTATCGTAAGATCATACGCTAGATTTTTGGTCCACTTAAGACAGACGATGGATAGTACAGAACACGATATAACTTTGAGATCAGAGACCTTCTTGAGGGTCCAGATATAATAGGTTAAATCCGTTCTAGTACGATTGCTTGGTTTGGGCATGTTTTACGAGCCAATTGTCTGGAATGATTGACCCCATAGTACCCCATAGAGTGGGTGACCGTGAGGTAGGCCACTACTGCAATGGGAAACGGACGTATTAAACGTTAATGTTAATAAATTTATTTACTCCAAAAATCAGTAATCAAAAATAAATCGAGAAAACTTGTTGTTTACTCTAAATAAAATAATAATGTTGGTTTACTTAAGTGTGAAAATTTGATTGAAAATTGACTTACTAATTGGTTAATTACAAGTGACCAAAAGGTTATAATTTCAAGTGTTCAACATTAAGCTAAAGTCGAAGCTAGCACCAGGAGATCAACAACTATATCAAAATCCTTAAACCAAACCGAAGTCTTGATATCTTAGAACTTGAGATTTCAGCCGATCCATATTTTAATCTATAGGTAATAAACAAAGTGTATGACCATACCCATCTAAAATAACACCAATTAATTTATCCAAAATGAATTTATATAAAATTTGTTTATACGAGTAGTATATAAATTACATAAAATATCTATTCACCACACCTTGAAAATCTAAAGAATTTGCTTTTTATTTCTTATTTCTAAAAATTATAATTTATCATATAATTAATGTTAATTCAGGAATTTCAATAAAACATTTACATTGGGATCATATTTAAAAAAAATTTTGGGCAAATATAATTATGAAACATTTGCGTTACAGTAAATCATTAAGTCTCTAGCAATCCCAGAAAAATAATTTAGCGAATTTCCATAAAATATGAATTACTTTTTCTCGCATTTTTGAGTTTCTTGTTTTTTGTTTTCTTTTTCTTTAGAAAATAACTTTCCCTATTAACATGACCAAACAAATTTCTTAGATGATTTATGATGTTCTTTGGAATATAATGAAAACTTGAAATATAAATTAACTTGAGTTTTCAGTTAATTGATATTTCAGTACGGTTTAAATTTTAAGTTGGGATAAATTGAATATCATTTCTTATAAGTTTTTCCTATTTGTACTTATAACCGACTTATAGTACTGTGTTCGAACTGCTTTTTAGGATTCCATTTAGGATTCCGTATTTCATAAAATAAATTTAACCATACAAAAATTTAGTATTTAATCAATCTGTGGTCATTTTTGACTTATTGTTAGCTAAATAAGTTAAAATTTAGGGTTCGGGGTAGCTTAGAGGTATCACTAAAGCATGGAAGGTGTTTCATTTTCAAACCTACGTTCAACAGCCTACCGTCAGCACTTGTACTTTCCACTAAGTGCTAAAACATCTCCTCTTGTTCACCTTCGATAACTGAAATTTCTTGGATACCTGTATTGAGCATGAAATCACGAATGGATGGGGGTTGAGGTTAACACCTCGAAACTGGTACTCTTGTGAGTGCAGCATACAAGGACCCGTGATGACAAGATCTGCTACCTATAAGCTAAATATAACAAAAAAATTCAAAAAACAAAAACAATTATATAAACTAAATCAAAAAGCTTACAAAATGCTTACAAATTTACGAAATTTATGTTTAATTTTATTTTTATGAAAGCAATGTTTTTGAATGCTATCAAATATTATAGTTGGATCTACCAAACCTGAGTAGTGTTAGTAGGCCACATTCTTTTTTATGAAAGTTAACGTATCCCGTATATCTAATGTTTTCCATTAGAAAAAATATGTAATTTAATTATGACTTTCAAAATCAGTACTGTCTGCGTGTTTTGAAAAATTTCCAAACACAGTTTTTGTCATTGACAATTTTAACTTATTCCATCCTAAGATTGTCTATACAGTAAACTGATAATGAAAATCAATAAATAATTTGCATGACTTCTCATTTTTAACACTTAAATACGATTAATCAATTTATATAATAAATCTGTTTTTTTGTATAAAAAAATAATTGCTTAATGTTATTTTTGGTTATCAATCATTTATATCCACTTTTTTTTAATTAAAACTCAATTCATTTTACTAACCAATTTTGTTTTTAATTAAAATCATCTTGTGCAACCCCAATTAGCAACTCAATTTTTCATGATTACAATTTTTGTACGTACGTAATGCGTATATTAAATAAAAGCCAATAAAAGGATCATTTTATTTTCTATCAATTTATCACTCTAACCCTTCCGGTCAATTTTTTTCGTTTAAATAATAAAATATTTACTTAGGTAACATCATGTAGTAAAAGGATATCAAGATAACATGAACGGATGTAAAAAAGAGTAAATAGAAGTAGCTAGTAGGTGTTTTTGAATATATTTAATCCTTATTGTTTTATGCCGCAATAACTCAATACATTTTATTTATTTTATGTTGATAGCTTTTTTACTGATTCAAAATAATTATAGAAGATATTGTAGAAAACACGTTTATTTAAAAACCGATGTACAAGTTAGATCTTATACATACTTTAATAATACTAAAAAAAAGATTGGTCCTAGGTTCAGCTTTCTAGCTGTATTCTCTGACAAAATGCGAGCAATCACATAGAGCAGATAAACAGAAACAGAATTCCATACAAATTTGACGGCAACAGAATTTACAATAGAATTTTGAATCAGAAACAGCGGCAGAAAATTAACTGATTTTGTGTTAAACAATAATGATTAATGTTGTAACAGAAATGTCACATGCCACGTATCTTTGGAAATTTTTGAATGGTGTTGAAAATTTACTAAATAAATAAATAAATTAATTAATTAATAATATTTTTTTTTTAATTTATTTACTATTTTATTTATTTTATTTATTTTACTTTTTATATGGCCAAAGAATAACATTCGAGTAAAAACATCACCAAGAAATCTATAAATTCTTCAACTGCTCTATTTGTTTCAATTCTACAATTCTCATCGCATCGTAGATTTCTTCTTCACATACATTTTTAAATTTTTTTCAAAACTTTTTAAAACTTTGATTTAAAATTTTATTTTATAAATATACACCGAAAAAAAAACGTTGGTAGGGTCAACCACAAAGCTTGTTTGATTTTGCGTCTAATATGAACGTGGTTATTTTAACCAATGTAGCATTGTCAATTTATTTTAAAAAACGTAACAATTTTCATTATTTAAATCAACAACGGCGTGATCAATTTCGTGTTCAAACATTCACAAATCATAGTTGAATTAAGTAGTTTGTTCATGTTTTTGTTTGAAAATTATTGGGTTTGTTAAAATAAAAAACGAGGAAAAAACAAAATTCGTTCAATGTTAATAATAAACAAAAGAATAGAAAAATAAAAAGTTTTCTATATAATCTAACATGGCTGGTTTTATATAAAATTTTAGGAAATAATTTACATGCGTTTAATTGAATTGAATAATTTTAATATTATCTGCACATAAAATTATATGCGGAAGAAATTTTTTTGTGAATATAATATCAACAATCTTGTTAAATTAATAGGCCCTTTCCATAATTAATTTTAGTGATTTAAAAAAATTCTTATATTTTTTTAATATTTTTTATTTGTCTTGTTTCATGTCGATTTATCGATTTTTTAATTTAATTTTTCATAATAATGAGAAAATTATGGAAAATTAGTATTATTTGCTACACATAATTCAAATATTTAAATTTTTTGATTTCTGAATTTTGGTCTTTTAAATTGTATCTTTAAAAATATGGCGAAAAAATGGACGCATCCTTTACAAACAAAATCACACTCATACATTTCCTATTTAGAACGTAAATATACGAACGCTATCTTTATGCATAAAAATGTTTGTCGGGTTTGATGCAAAATACATATTTCTAATATAAAAAATTTCAAATATTAAATATACGAAAAAAACGAACCCCTACAAACATCGATAGCAGCAAAAACAAAACAAAGATGTACCAAACCAATAGATTTAATACGGAGTATTGCTTGATTCTATCACAAATGTATTCAATATTACTATTTTTAGTCTAATTTTTAATTTACCACATTCGTAGTCATTTGAAAATTAAATCAACCACGGCATCGTTGCTCGAAAATGAAATCATAGTTGACTCAACTACAAACATGGTTAAATCAAATATGTTTGTGATACTTATAAAAAAATATATCAACAACCGTTAAATTGTTAATTTAATTCCGGAGCGTTAGTTGATTCTATCGCAAACGTATTTAATTCCCCAATTTTCACTTAATGCTCGATTAACAATACAATTTCGGTGCAGTCAATGGATATTTTTATCATATAATTAAAGCATTTAATTTACTTTTTCATTCAAAAATTACTTTCTTCAGATTTTTAATAATAAGAATAAGTTAAACTTCATTACTTTTTCTTTGATTTGCTTCTATATGTTTTTTCTCTGCTTTTTTTTTGTTTCAACCAAGTTAAGAAAAATTTTGTTACAATTTATAAAAATCTTCAAGAAAGAGGTAACAATTAAAAAAACAGATAAAAAAAATTATTCATCTTCGTGTTCAGAAAAAAAAGAACGAAATATGAACAACAAAACAGAAAACATACAGAAAAAATTTCTTAGTTTTTAAAAAATAAAAAAAAAATTCAACTTTCCTATCACCTATCAAAAACGAAAAAAATTCTTATCACTTCCAGTCACAAAAAAAAATTTTTCAGAAAAATAACTAGTCATGAAAAAAATTATCAACACAACCTGAGGTAGGTTAATGTATCAGGTTGATAAACATGTTTTGCGATAATAAAAAAATTAATAAAAAATAAAAATCACATGGCCGCCATATTGCCCAAAAAGTGGACCAGCAGCCAAATTCTGTAACTGTGAAGCGATGAAGTGTTAAACATTTCTTCGTTTCTTTTCATTAAAAAACTTATCATTTCACCGCTTCACAATTACAGAATTTGGCTGCAGAACCGGCTTATTATCACTACCGATAATGATTGGCTAATGGCCGATAATTGAATTTCCAGCTTTTTATTCTGAAGTTCTAGTTTTTAAATTGCTGTTGCACTAAATGGATTTCTAAATTTGATTTAGCAGAATTATCATTTTTTTTTTAAATAAAAAGTGTTGTGTAATATGGTTTAGAATATGCGTCACAACAACAAATAAATACCTTTTAAGACCTAGGTCTAGACCTAGGTCCCACAACAACTGGCATTCGAAGGTGTTGATGAACGCTTTTTTTAAACATCTGCGGGTTGAAGCCACCTGAGACTAAGGGTTCCGGCAATCTATTCCATTTGTATGCAGTTCAGACAAAGAAGTCTTTCTGCGATATGCCTGTATGACAGCGCGGGATCTCGACCGTTTCACTGGTTGCGGTAGCCGAAAGAAGAGTGGAACGAGAGTAAGAATAAGTTTGAGGCATGATGGCATTGATTCCATCTGAGCACTGTTGATGACGATATTTGTAAAAAACAACGAACGAGGTCAGCAACAGTGCGACGATGTTGTAGGAAATCAAGTTTTGATGTCAAAGCTCGATCACCCACAATTCGTGTAGCCAGCTTTTGAACAGAGCCCAAGAGGGCCAAGATAGAAACAGAGGCAGCACCCCGAACTTGACAACAGTACTCCATACAGGGACGAATATAGGACTTATAAACATGGAGCAATTGGTATGGAGTGAAAATTTTCGTAAGATAAAAAGAGTCCTCATTCAAACAACGAGTATATCGATAGCTTAAAATGTTAAACGCCTAACGCAACGGTATTTTTTGTAGTAAACTAAGTATATATATTTGACAAAATCTAGTCTTCCTAACATAGTTTTAAACCATAAATTGGTTTGAGTATGCCAAAGAGAGTAGGATTAAAACCTACGGCATTAATATCGATATCGCTTTTAGGCTTAGGTATAGCTTTGCTGCTGCAAGGTACTTGATCGTCATAGATAAAAGAAGTAGGTTTTTTGGTAGCCTCTGATACAGCTTGTGCAATTGCGTCATCGAGATCGCATTGCGAAAATAATTTTGAGGTCTCCTCAGGTACAGGAGGAGTCCACCGCGTACACCAACTGGAGATAATTGATTCTTAATAATTTAGAAATAAAAGAAGCTAAAAGGAATCCTATCGCAAAAGCCAAAAAAAAATAAGATGGATCAAAATTATCCATCTTTAAACAAGATAAGCAAATACTAAACAAAAATTTAAATATTTTAGAAATTAAAATTTAAAATTAAATAGGTATAAAGTTTAACTTTAGTAATAATATTATTACTAAGGCTGTTTTCTAAACCAAAACTTATTTGAAACTTATTTGTGGAGACTTACTTATTTGAATAAGTAACCTAAATAGGTGACTTATTTGAAATTTTTTTTTCATAGAAAAATCTAATTCGATTTGACAGTGTCAAATAGATTTTTATGTTTGTTTACAAAATGGTTTTAAGCAATAAAATTTCTTTTTCGATCCCTAATAAAATAATGTAGTAATTTAAAATGAAAAAAAGAAGTTTTGTAAACTCTTTAATTGATCAAATTAAATAAATCGTTCTAATGAAATTTATTTTCGAATTTGCTTTTTGTTGCTGTCAAAATAAGAAAGCTAAATCATTTAGTATAGCTTTTAAATACTTATTTAAAATGGCGGTGAATAAGTAAGTCTACATAAATAAGTTTCAAATAAGTCGTCGTTTAGAAAACAGCCTAATACTATTATTTAATAATTAAATTATAATAAAAGGAAATAAAAAAATAAGACAATTAAGATTTGTTTTCAAATACTTGGTTCTTCTTATCTTCGTGTTTCTGTTAAAATTCGGGGACACCAATTATAGCTACCCAACTAGCAAACTTACTTCTCAGTTTTGAGTTATACAAGCTTAAGCTTCAATAAAAAAAGGTTATAGAAGTTGTAGCTGTCATTAGGATTGAAGCTGTGTCGGTTGTAACTTTAAAGATCTTATAGAAGCACAGTTGTCATAGTCTAAAAATTGCTTCATTATCCAACCTTTAGAAGTTTTACGGAAACTGTTTTGTGAAAATGAAATATGTCAAACTGACGGAAGCTATATTGCTTCTATTAATTCAACTAGAGGAGCTTTTACGAAACTGAAATCGCTTCGTTTTTGTCAGAATAGTGTTGAGCATAAGGCGTTTTTTATTTTTTTAATGTATTAATTAGACATATTTTGCACAATATAAAATATTCTTTATTTAGCGTCTTGAAATAGACAAAAAAATCAATCAAAATCATAATCAGCTAAAGAATCAGAATAAAAAATCAACTAGAGTGGAATAGAGAAAATTTAAAGATTATTTGGATAAGTTTTATAAATAATGATATATATGAATTTCCTTTTCATTTCTGAGAACCAAACTCGCCAGAAAGAAATGAGACGATACAGAGTTTCATAATTTAGTCACTCTTTTAAAATAATTAACAGTAAATGAATGGTGTGATATGCGTTGCTTGTATTGTTATTGTTTTATATTTATGTAACATTTTTAAAAATTAACTGCGTTCATCAGCACCTTAGTACGTATGTTGTGTTGGAAAATTAATGTGGATGCGTGGTGTTGAAAATTCCTATTTTTTTGTTAAATTACACACCGATTATTTTATTTTATTTGTTTTCTCTTCAAAAAATGTCTACATATTAAGAAATGTCAAAGTTATATCATTTACATTTGTACTAAACTAGGCCAATTTTACAATATACTCTAATTTAATCTATTCCAATTTATAAAATTATAATACAATTTAATCTTTTACAATTTTGATTACAACTTTGGTTACAATTTTCATTACAATTTTGATTAGAATTTAATCTAAGATATGGTGTTAATTCTCACCAACATTCTCCAGCACCTTAAGGAATCTTATTGCTTAATCGGGAATTTAATCAGTTTGTTCACTGGACTTTTTACTTCACTTTTCATTGTTTTTAGTGTAACAACTCGTGTGATGCCGTCACTACCTGGATGAATAGCTGTAATTTTCTTAAGTGCCCATTGACTTGGGTATAGATTATCTTCCCGTATTAGAACGACATCGTTGATTTGTAATTGCTCCGTTAAATTCTTCCATTTAAATCGTTGTTGTAATGACGTTAGATAATCGCGGTGCCACCGCTTCCAAAACCCTTGAGTTCTTTGTTGTATGTTTTGCCATCTGGATAGTTTATTTTGTGCAACGTTATCTAATATTGGTTCAGGAATGGTTGTCAGTGCTTCTCCAATTAAAAAATGCGCTGGTGTTAAAATTTGTAGATCATCAGGATCGTCATTCAATCTGAACAGCGGTCTTGAATTTGGAAGAGACTCAATTTGAACCATTAGAGTTGTCATCTCTTCAAAAGTAAGGTTTATGTTTGTGACCCTCTTTAGATGATACTTGAATGACCTGAAAGAAAATTCCCACAAGCCACCAAAATGTGGTGCATGTGGTGGATTAAAACGGGAATTAATGCCTTTCTGCAAAAGAAATTCAGAGATTAGTGGATTTGTTGACTGAAATATTATTTGTTGTTTCAAATGTTGTAATTCTCTATTGGCGCCTACAAAATTGGACCCATTATCACACCAAATTTGCTTGGGGTTTCCTCGTCTTGCAATAAATCTCTTGAGTGCGGCTAAGAATGCTTGGGTATCAAGGCTGCTCACCACTTCCAAATGTACGGCCTTTACAGCTAAGCAGACGAAAACTGCTACATACGCCTTTTCTGCTGGTGATGTTTTGCGTTTGTTTGTTTTAACGTACAATGGCCCAGCATAATCCAACCCTGTATTTAAGAATGGACGATTCTGATTACATCGCTCCGCTGGTAAATCAGCCATCTTTTGTTCGATTTTGTAGGACCGATACCTTATACATACTGTACAAGACTTAATACATCTTTTGATTGTATATCTTGCTCCTATCATCCAGTATTTACTCCGTACAATACTTAGAGTCAAAGAGTTCCCTGCATGCATGTTGTTACAATGAATATCGCGAACCATTTTATCACAAACGATGTGGTTGTTTGGTAAGATTATTGGGTGCATGGTTGTATATGGTAGTGCTGATTTTCGTAGTCGTCCACCTACTCTGAGAATTCCATTTTTAGCAACAAATGGGTCGAGTGAAGATAAACTATTTTTTGCTGGCAGACGCATATTCTTACTGATTATGTCCAATTCAGTTTTAAAAATACAGTGTTGTATGTTTCGCAGAATTACGATTTCAGCGTCGTTTAGCTCAGGCGGAGTAATTTTATGCTTCTCATAGTTATTTTGAATCTTTCGCTGTTTAGGCAGTCCAAACCTCAAAATATACACCATTACTTTGCGTATTTTGTACCAGGATGATAGCCTTTCTAGTATTGTTGTTACTACATTCTCTTCGGGGGTCGTAGTTAATAAAATGTCTATGTAGTTGGACCGCTCTTCCAAAGATTTAGTATCTAGATTCGATGTTATTGGTTTAGCCTTTGGCCAATTTTCTTCGTCAGTTTTCAGCCAATGTGGTCCATGCCACCAAAGTTTGGATTGTGCTAATACGTTTGGTTTGATTCCTCTTGTAATGGCATCAGCTGGATTTTGTTTGGAGTCGATATGTTGCCATTTGTCTCGCGTAATGGTTTCCAGGATTGCTGCTGTTCAGTTGCCAATGAAACTTTTCCATCGGCGAGGAACATCAGATAGCCAATGAAGAACTATCATTGAATCAGTCCATGCAAAAATCACTATGTTTGTGTAAGAGAGGGATGCCGTGCAGAATTTTATTAGTTTGCATAAAAGAACAGCTCCACATAGTTCCAACCGTGGCAATGACACTTGCTGTATAGGGGCAACCTTATTCTTTGCATAATACTGTTAACATTATAATGTTAACAGTAATCTCGCCAAACTCATTTATAGCTCTTAAATAAACTACACTTCCATACGCTGCTTCTGAAGCATCGCAAAATGCATGTAATTGGAACTTTGTTGGACATATTAAAGATGTTAGCCGTCTTGGAATTTGAATGACTTCCAGTTCTGGAAGTGATTTGTAAGGCTCTTGCCACATGTTTATGATATTAACGGGTAATTTTGAATCCCAATCCACCTTTAATAACCATAACTTCTGTATTAGAATTTTGAAACGGATAATAATAGGAGCAAGCCAACCCAACGGATCATATAATTTGGCTGCAGCAGATACTATGGTTCTCTTGGTCCAATTATTTGGAACATTATTGATATGTACTTTGAAACAAAAGTTGTCAACTTCTGAATTCCACGTAATTCCGAGTGTTTTGATGCTCGAATCTTCTTCAATTAACTTCGGAATGGTTTGAACTTCTTCTTGAGAAAAGGATTGCAAAAACTCTTGTGAGTTGAACTTCCATTTTCTTAAGTTGAACCCGCAATCCCGTAAAATGGTGTTTAACTGATCCTTAATGGTGATGGCCTCTTCAATATCATCACATCCGGTTAACAAATCATCAACATAAAAGTTGTGATTAATGATGTGTGCAGTCTTTGGGAATTGTTGAGTAACGTTTTCGGTTGACTTCTTCAAAGTTTTTACTGCTAAATACGGTGCACTCGCGGTTCCATAAGTTACAGTATTTAGTTTATATGTCTGAACCGGCTCCATTGGATATTTACGCCACAGTACACTCAAAAAAAAAACTAAGTGAAACTAACAAAATTCTACATACGTTCTACAATTTTTTTATAAATATACAACACACAAAAATTTTTGTTGATTTTACATTTTTACAATAAATATTGTACATATACAAAAAATTATTTGTAAACACTACAAATTCTTTTATTAACATCCAGCAAAAGATTGTAAGCATTATAAATTAAATTGTAAAAATGCCCGAGACATTTTTGATTTTATTAAATGTTTTGTAAAATCCTCAAAATTAATTTTTGTTTGCACAAACGTTTTAGAAAAATAACAAATTTTTTTATTTGGTCAACAAAAGACATTTATGGATATAATATTTATTTTTTGTAAAACAGTCATTCATATATATTAGTTCTTCGTTAATAAATAAAACACAATTTATTGCCAACATTTATTTTATTAATATTTTTTATTTATAACATATTTTTATTAAAAATAAATATTTTTATTAAAAATATATATGATAATATAAATTATTAAAAATTATAAGATATTTTTATTATAATTTTTTATGTTATATTTTTATTTTGAAATTCCTGCATCATTTAAAAAAACAAATTTAAAACATATTAATACGCCGTTATATTATTACAGCCTAAGCTTTTCAACTGACGAGCACTGTAAAATCAATTTCAGCATCTAAAAAAACAATGAAAAAGTTGTGATATCTTTTTACTTTATGCTGGCTGTCACCGATTACGTAGGTTTTGAAATTTGTTATAGATCTGATCCAATTCAGTTCATCCATTATCTCTTAGAGTCAATTCCAATATCTACGCAATCGGTATGTGGCCTATTAATATCGAAATATGTAACGTTTCTCACCTGTGCATAGAGTATGTTTTCTAAATTTATCATATAAATGTATTTTCACTATCACTATTTATCATGAATAAACATTGCTAAATAATCACAATTTTAAAAAATATCTGCGAATTTTTACTTAGACAACCAAATTGAAACTGAAATTGTTTAATACCAATTTTGGTTATACATAATTTCAATTTATGAAAATTTATAAAGCATTTGTAAAAGCAAAGTTTTTTTTGTAAAAAATGTGTTTGTTTTTTTAAATTGCATAAGTCTTTTTGTAAAGTTTAAAAAAAAATCGACAATATTCGTATTAAGTTTGACAATAAAAATTGTGGAATCTCATTTTTCTATTGACAAAATTTTACAAAATTTTGTACAATTGAATTTTATTTTGTTATGGATATGATATGATATGATTTAAAATTTAAAAAAATCAACATAAACCTCAACAATATTTTTGTTAAAAGAATGAAAAAAATTTGTATTTAGAAATATTTATGATTTTGTACATTTGTAATCCAAATTACAAAAACAATTGGTTAGTTTACAATTTCTTTTTCAAGTTTAAAAAAGTCAAATAGACTATACAAAATTTTGTATCAAGTTTAGCATTTTTTGGCAAGTTCACAAAAAAGTTTTGTTAGCACTTTTACAAAACGATTTTGTGAATCTTACCGGGCAAATTTTTTTGAGTGTATAAGTTGGTAATTAGTATCTTCAGAATTTTTTTTTTTTTTTTAATAAAATGTGTTGTGTAGTAGGAATTACAATATGTGTCACAATAACACATAAAAACCTTTTAAGACCAAGGTCCCACAACAACATACGTTCAAAGGTATTGATGAACGTAAATCTTTCTTTTTTTGTTTTTTTATATTTTTTGTTAAAGAATGGATAACTAAACAAAAACTCCTATCACTGATAAAATATGACATAGGCCAATATTTTATGATAGAATAGAGAAAATAAAAGTAAATTAAAAAGTAAATAGCAAATTTTTACAAAAATTTGCTGGAACAAAACAAAAATGTAGTTGCCAATAATGCAGCCGGTTGCATATTTCTTGATCCTGTGACGCACCGTCTTTCTTAAAGATTAAAGCCCACACATAATTATATGAAGGCTCGTTTCCTTAAGGAAGCAGTGGCGCCTTTTCATCAAGGACTATTTAACAGCTAAGATTGAGGGTGCTACCGTTGACTGAATACAGTTCATCCGCCACCACCCCTAAGATGTCACCTTGGCTAGTGATATCTCACTGCTATTGCCAGTGGTATGTGATATCTCACGTTAACTCGTATGTCAATTTAGGATTAACTAAAATTTGCCTATACATTTTTTCTATGTCGGCTACCAGTGCGATTGGATGTTTTCTAAATTTTAAAATAATAGTTGTCAGATTACCTTGAATATTTGGACCAATTTGTAAGATGTCATTTAAAGGAAGTCCTGAACTAGTTTTGCATGAGGCATCGAAGACAACTCGTAATTTGGTTGTGCTGCTGCTTGGCTTAATAACTGCATGATGAGGTAGATAATACTTTTTTTCATCTTGACAAGGAATCTTATCTGGAGGCATAAGACTCATATGCCCCATTGCAATATATTCGTTCATAAATGTTGTGTATAATTCAGAAAGCTCTGGTAATTTTAAGAATTTATGCTCCATTGTCTGTAATCGTCGATAAGCTGCTTGATAAGAACTGCCTAATAGAGGTGTTGGTTTTTTAAACGGAAGTCTGACTATAAATTGGCCCTTTTGATTTCTAGTAGTCGTTTCTTCATAAAATGCTTCACACTCATGCACCTTTTCTGCTGATATATTCTGTGCTGCTATTTCTTCAACCTCCCAGAATTTTTTCAGTTCTTGATTCAGACCGTCGTTCGTAATCTGTAGTCGCGGTTCCCTGACTGCATGCAAGCTAGTTAATTGTGACGCAGAATTGAGACAGGAGCCTGCTACAAGCCAGCCAAATTTTGAAGACTGTAATATCGGTAGTCCATCTACTATTTGTTTTCCTGGAGTTATGATTTCAAAAAGGATGTCGGCTCCGAGAAGAACATCAATTTTATTTGGTTCATAGAAGTGAGGATCAGCTAATTCAATGCTGTAGTGTTTATATGTAGTGATTTGGTTGGTAGTAAGCTAGTGATATTATTTATAATATGAGCCGTTACAGTTAACTGGTAATTTCGAACTGGCAGTTCTGGAGTATATGGTCATATCGATTTTTCCTTTCGTTTTTCCAGCCTGTGTTGATGCTAGCCCGTAAATTGATATAGAAGAATGACTTCGCTTTAGGCCTAGGCTTTGAGATTCGGTAACAACGCTCGATGTAGCTGGAGTTTTCCGGTACGTGTTTTAATGTAAATAACAGCTGTTGGTAGTACCGTGGTGAAAGATGTATGGTGTGTGTGTGTGTGTGTGTGTGTGTGTGTATTACATTGGTGTTGACCTGACTCATAGGAAGTTGTGCTTGTTCAATGTTGGATATTTCGACTGCAGTTGCTGGTTCCGGCATATTCCTATTTGAAAAGTGATCCGATAAGTGATGATGTGATACTATTGGATTGGAACTGTCTTGTTGATGAAGTAATGTGTGATGTTTTTTGTTACAAATGAGACACGATGACTTGAAGTAACACTTTGCACTAGCATGCCCCTTCCTTAGACAATTGATACATAAATTATGTTGAGTTACAATTTTTGATCTATCCGCATAATGCGTATTTTTAAACTCTGGGCATTTGAATAACAGATGTTGTTAATGACAGACTAAACATTCAAAGGATGGATTATATGGTGCTGATAGAAACGATTTTACAGTAGATCTAGTAAAAGGACGTTTATTCGTTGTATCACATATTTCTAGTGCATCGCAACGTTTATTTAAGAATGTTAAAAGATTTTCAGCTGTTGGAAAATTCATATCAACTGAATGCTGTGCCCATAGTTGTTTAGTGTCCACATCGATTTTACCCAACAGGATATGAATGAGCCAGGGATCCCGTGTTTCAGCATTCGATCCCAACACTCGTAAGTCACGAAGAACCTCGTCCGAGGTTTCACTTATTCGGCGTAGTTCCATTGCATTGCTATGTATGCATGGTTTCTGTCCCATAAATGTTTGAATTAATGTAGTCACTATTGGTGTCGTTTTATTGTAACGACTGCACAACTTCTCCCAAGCCTCCGTATAGTTCAGTTCGGTAACAGGAATATGCCGAATTAACGTGGCAGCTTCACCCTTAAGTAAACCTTTGAGCACTTGTAGTTTGTGTGAACCATTAATATTCTGGTTATCATGAACTGCTGTTTTAAATAGATCATGAAAGGATGGCTAGTATTGATAATTACCGCAAAAGAGTTCAATATTAATTTTAGGTAGCCGCACATTCTGTGATATATTTACACCTTCATAAAATGTCTTTTGTTGTTCAAAAAATTGCTCAAGCGTGGTATTTAAATCTTGGTTTGTATTTCGGCTGCCGTCTTCACGTTGACGCTTGTCCTAGTAATTCTCGTGCCTTATAATATACTGCATCCACTTCATTACTGATTGATTTATAATTTATATTTGAAAATAACTGTTCTTCTAGATCATTGAACGTTTGATAACGGGTTTCCAACACTTCTAACCGGGTTTTTACAGCTTCAATAGTAGTGTTCTCTGTTATTTGTTCAGCAAACTGTACAATATTCACCATTTGCATATGAGCTCGATCCCTCAAACGTTCTAATCGATCAGTCATTTTATAATTTTGTTCACAAATCACCAAGTTCACAATTAATTACTCAGATTAATCTTTTATTTCGGATATCAAATTGAATCGAAATTGTACTTCCACGCGGTTTTCTTCACAAAATAATTTTCTTACGTGCTTTAATTTGCACGTTTTTAATTTCATATATTTTATATAGTAGAAATATAATAGATAAATTAATAATCAAATATTCTACTTATCAGTTCCCGGGTTTCGGCACCAAAAAGTGTTGGAAAATTAATGTGGATGCGTGGTTGTTGAAAATTCCTATTTTTTTGTTAAATTACACACCGATTATTTTATTTTCTTTTATTTGTTTTCTCTTCAAGAAATGTTTACATATTAAGAAATGTCAAAGTTATATCATTTACATTTGTACTAAACTAGGCCAATTTTACAATATACTCTAATTTAATCTATTCCAATTTATAAAATTATAATACAATTTAATCTTTAACAATTTTGATTACAATTTTGGTTACAATTTTCATTACAATTTTGATTAGAATTTAATCTAAGATATGGTGTTAATTCTCACCAACATGTTGTTGTGACCTATTAAAAATCAAATTACAGAGCATTTTATTTAAAAACAATAATTGTTCAAATAAAGGTGTAGGTACGCTGAAAGTTAATCATTGAAAAAATATAACCCTTTATTGTTCCTATACCCAAAATTTTTGAAATAATAAAACAAATAAAAAAAATTCGTTTACGTTTATTAAAAAGAAACAAAATCTTTTAAGAACGTATATCTCAGATTATGATTTCATTGTTAAAAAACCCATTAAAGTTACATGCCACAAAGCTTTTTCCAAAAAAAGTCTTTCCATAAAAAGTAAGCCCCCCCTGAATACTACTATATTTTCTCCATCTAAATTAAAAAACTAAATTCTATGGAAGTTTTATGGAAGTTTTATAGAAGCCATTATTATTGTAATTACTAACAAAGATATTTATTGTTTCTTAAAATTTAAATTAACCGATTGGACAGATTGGAAACTTGATGCGACCGTAAACAAAAACTTAAATCTAAATGCTATATAATAAAAAAGCTATAACAATAATTACGTTAAAAAATCGTAGATATATAAAAAACAATGTAATATTTTTGTCACATTGTGTCAAGCACTTTACCGAAGCTATAACTTGTGAAACCATAAATTCTATTCAGCTTGCATAACTGCTTACAAAAAACCTTACCGAAGTTATTTCCGAAGTCTTTTACAAACTATAGCTTCGTTAAAGGTGGGGAAATTTCTCCAAATGACCTTTATCGAAACCGCTTAGAAGTTTTAAGGAAACTATGAAGGTGGAGAAGCTAGTTTCGGTAAGACTGTTTAGGGTTTTTAAAGATTGATTGTTGTTTGTAGCTTCAAATGTTTTCTTCGAAAAAGTATGTATACTTAATATAAAGCTTAATAATAGCATAAAGGAAATTAGCCTTTATAATTAAAGTTGAGATACATTAAGATAATCAGTTTCATTGATGTTTAATAATAGTATAGCTTGTAATTCGCGCTATATAATATTAATTGAGTATAGCTAGTCATTCGCGCTATTGTTCACTGGATCTTGATTCGTTGTTTGTAGCTTCAAATATTTACTTTGACAAAATATTCGTATAGAGCTTAATATAAATCTTAATGATGTCATAAAGAAAATTAGCCTTTATAATTAAAGTTGATATTTATTGAAATATAATCTGTTTCATTGATGCTGGATCGTTAACAATATTACTAAAAACGTAATTCAAAGATCCACATTGATGCATAGATCTTCAATTCAATCAATAAAACAGGATAACATAAATATAACAAATGCATGTTCAAATATATTTCCATTTAAAAAATGCGTAGAATAAAGATACATAATTAAAAAACAATTCTTGATTAATTTAGTTGACGGTGAAAACAAAACTTTTCACGATTATATGTTAAACATAAAACTTGAATAAATTCAATTGGAATCTTTTATCATTTATTGATAAGACATAAACAAAATTTAATAAAAACTAATATGTTCTATTACCGTTAAATTATAAAAAGATTTACTAAAAACATTTCTTCATCACTTTAAATAAAAATGGAACTAATTGGAAAAACATGAAAATTAAATACCTCTCTTAAGCTGGAAAGACCACCTGAGCAGAATCGACTCGGACCTTTTGCATTATTTAGTACTTATTTTGTACTAATTTGTACCACCAATAAAAATTTTGTACCACGTGCCGTTACGACAAAACCCGTGGCGCTGCTAGCTTAATATTAAGCTAGAAAGACCACCTGAGCAGAATCGACTCGGACCTTTTGCATTATTTAGTACTTATTTTGTACTAATTTGTACCATCAAGAAAAATTTTGTACCACGTGCCGTTACGACAAAACCCGTGGCGCTGCTAGCTTAATATTAAGCTAGAAAGACCACCTGCGCAGAATCGACTCGGACCTTTTGCATTATTTAGTACCTATTTTGTACTAATTTAGACCACCAATAAAAATTTTGTACCACGTGCCGTTTAGGAGAAAACTACCCCTAATTAATTTTAGCCTTTCAAGCAAAGTAGGCTTTTGCATGAGCAGACCCGATCGTCACTTTCAAATTAAAACTATTATAGTTTGTACCGATAAAATATGAACTTTCAGATTTTGTACCCCTTGCCGTTTAGGAGAAAACTACCCCTAATTAGCTCTAGCCTCACAAGCAAATTAGGCTTCTGCATGAGCAGACCCGATCGTCAATTCTACATTAGAACCACTATAGTTTGGACCGATAAAAAATGAGCTTTCAGATTTTGTACCCCTTGCCGTTTAGGAGAAAACTACCCCTAATTATAACTTTAGCCTCACAAGCCAATTTAGCTTTTGCATGAGCAGACCCGTTCGTCACTTCTAAATTAGAACCATTATAGTTTGTACCGATGAAATATGAACTTTCAGATTTTATACCCCTTGCAGTTTAGGAGAAAACTACCCCTAATTAACTCTAGCCTCGCAAGCAAAGTAGGCTTTTGCATGAGCGAACCCGATCATCACTTCTAAATTAGAACCATTTTAGTTTGCACCGATAAAATATGAACTTTCAGATATTGTACCCCTTTACGTTCAGGAGAAAACTACCCTTAATTAACTCTAGCCTCACAGGCAAAGTAGGCTTTTGCATGAGCAGACCGGATCGTCACTTCTAAATTTGAATCATTAAAGTTTGTACCGATGAAATATGAACTTTCAGATTTTGTACCCCCTGCCGTTTAGGAGAAAACTACCCCTAATTAACTCTAGCCTCCCAAGCAAATTTAGCTTTTGCATGAGCAGACCCGATCTTCACTTCTAAATCAGAACCATTATAGTTTGCACCGATAACAAATGAACTTTCTGATTTTGTACCCCTTGCCGTTTAGGAGAAAACTACCCCTAATTAACTCTAGCCTCTCAAGCAAAGTAAGCTTTTGCATAAGCAGACCCGATCGTCACTTCTATATTAGAATCATTATAGTTTGTACCGATAAAATATGAGCATTCAGATTTTGTACCCCTTGCCGTTTAGGAGAAAACTACCCCTAATTAACTTTAGCTTCGGAAGCAAATTTAGCTTTTGCATGAGCAGACCCGATCTTCACTTCTAAATCAGAACCATTATAGTTTGCACCGATAACAAATGAACTTTCTGATTTTGTACCCCTTGCCGTTTAGGAGAAAACTACCCCTAATTAACTCTAGCCTCTCAAGCAAAGTAAGCTTTTGCATGAGCAGACCCGATCGTCACTTCTAAATTAGAATCATTATAGTTTGTACCGATAAAATATGAGCATTCAGATTTTGTACCCCTTGCCGTTTAGGAGAAAACTACCCCTAATTAACTTTAGCTTCGGAAGCAAATTTAGCTTTTGCATGAGCAGATCAGATCGTCACTTCTAAATTAGAATCA
Source organism: Diogma glabrata (assembly GCA_963693315.1). Taxonomy (NCBI): domain Eukaryota; kingdom Metazoa; phylum Arthropoda; class Insecta; order Diptera; family Cylindrotomidae; genus Diogma; species Diogma glabrata. The sequence goes on along the minus strand of OY856186.1, from coordinate 128,057,140 downwards.
TTATAGTTTGTACCGATAAAATATGAACTTTCAGATATTGTACCCCTTGCCGTTTAGGAGAAAACTACCCCTAATTAACTTATGCCTCAGAAGCAAAGTAGGGTTTTACATGAGCAGACCCAATCGTCACTTATAAATTAGAACCATAATAGTTTGTACCGATAAAATATAACCTTTCAGATTTTGTACCCCTTGCCGTTTAGGAGAAAACTAGCCCTAATTAACTTATGCCTCAGAAGCAAAGTAGGGTTTTACATGAGCAGACCGGATCGTCACTTCTAAATTATAATCATTACAGTTTATACCGATAAAATATGAACTTTCAGATTTTGTTCCCCTTGCCGTTTAGGAGAAAACTACCCCTAATTAACTCTAGCCTCACAGGCAAAGTAGAGTTTTGCATGAGCAGACCGGATCGTCACTTCTAAATTATAATCATTATAGTTTGTACCGATAAAATATGAACTTTCAGATTTTGTACCCCTTTACGTTTAGGAGAACACTACCCCTAATTAACTCCAGCCTCACAAGCAAAGTAAGCTTTTGCATGAGCAGACCGGATCGTCGCTTCTAAATTTGAATCATTATAGTTTGTACCGATAAAATATGGACTTTCAGATTTTGTACCCCTTGCCGTTTAGGAGAAAACTACCCCTAATTAACTTATGCCTCATAAGCAAAGTAGGGTTTTACATGAGCAGACCGGATCGTCACTTCTAAATTATAAACATAGTTTGTACCGATAAAATATGAACTTTCAGATTTTGTACCCCTTGCCGTTTAGGAGAAAACTACCCCTAATTAGCTTCAGCTTCGGAAGCAAATTTAGCTTTTGCATGAGCAGACCCGATCGTCACTTCTAAATTAGAACCATTATAGTTTGCACCGATAAAATATGAACTTTCAGATTTTGTACCCCTTGCGGTTTAGGAGAAAACTACCCCTAATTAGCTCTAGCCTCACAAGCAAAGTAGGCTTTTGCATGAGCAGACCCGATCGTCACTTCTAAATTTGAATGGTTAAAGTTTGTACCGATAAAATATGAACTTTTAGATTTTGTACCCCTTGCCGTTTAGGAGAAAACTACCCCTAATTAACTTTAGCCTCCCAGGCAAATTTAGCTTTTGCATGAGCAGACCCGATCTTCATTTCTAAATTAGAACCATTATAGTTTGCACCGATAAAAAAAGATTTTTCTGATTATGTACCCCTTGACGATTAGGAGAAAACTACCCCTAATTAACTCTAGCCTCTCAAGCAAAGTAAGCTTTTGCATGAGCAGACCCGATCGTCACTTCTAAATTTGAATCATTATAGTTTGTACCGATGAAATATGAGCATTCAGATTTTATACCCCTTGCTGTTTAGGAGAAAACTACCCCTAATTAACTCTAGCCTCTCAAGCAAAGTAAGCTTTTGCATGAGCAGACCCGATCGTCACTTCTAAATTAGAATCATTATAGTTTGCGCCGATAAAATATGAGCATTCAGATTTTGTTCCCCTTGCCGTTTAGGAGAAAACTACCCCTAATTAACTTTAGCTTCGGAAGCAAATTTAGCTTTTGCATGAGCAGTTCAGATCGTCACTTCTAAATTAGAATCATTATAGTTTGTACCGATAAAATATGAACTTTCAGATATTGAACCCCTTGCCGTTTAGGAGAAAACTACCCCTAATTAACTTATGCCTCAGAAGCAAAGTAGGCTTTTACATGAGCAGACCCGATCGTCACTTATAAATTAGAACCATTATAGTTTGTACCGATAAAATATGAACTTTCAGATTTTGTACCCCTTGCCGTTTAGGAGAAAACTACCCCTAATTAACTTATGCCTCAAAAGCAAAGTAGGGTTTTACATAAGCAGACCGGATCGTCACTTCTAAATTATAATCATTACAGTTTGTACCGATAAAATATGAACTTTCAGATTTTGTACTCCTTGCCGTTTAGGAGAAAACTACCCCTAATTAACTCTAGCCTCATAAGCAAAGTAGGCTTCTGCATGAGCAGACCCGATCATTACTTATTAATTCGAACCATTATAGTTTGTACCGAAAAAATATGAGCGTTCAGATTTTGTACCCCTTGCCGCTTAGGAGAAAACTACCCCTAATTAACTCTAGCCTCACAAGCAAAGTCGAGTTTTGCATGAGCAGACCGGATCGTCACTTCTAAATTATAATCATTATAGTTTGTACCGATAAAATATGAACATTCAGATTTTGTACCCCTTTACGTTTAGGAGAAAACTACCCCTAATTAACTCTAGCCTCTCAAGCAAAGTAAGCTTTTGCATGAACAAACCGGATCGTCGCTTCTAAATTTGAATCATTATAGTTTGGAGCGATAGAATATGGACTTTCAGATTTTATACCCCTTGCCGTTTAGGAGAGAACTACCCCTAATTTACTGTAGCCTCCCAAGCAAATTTAGCTTTTGCATGAGCAGACCGGATCTTCACTTCTAAATTATAATCATTACAGTTTGTACCGATAAAATATGAACTTTAAGATTTTGTACCCCTTGCCGTTTAGAAGAAAACTACCCCTAATTAACTCTAGCCTCATAAGCAAAGTAGGCTTTTGCATGAGCAGACCCGATCATTACTAATTAATTCGAACCATTATAGTTTGTACCGATAAAATATGAGCGTTCAGATTTTGTACCCCTTGCCGTTTAGGAGAAAACTACCCCTAATTAACTCTAGCCTCAGAAGCAAAGTAGAGTTTTGCTTGAGCAGACCGAATCGTCACTTCACTACCCCTAATTAATTCTAGCCTCCGAAGCAAATTTAAATTTTGCATGAGCAGAAACGATCGTCATTTCTATATTAGAACCACTATAGTTATACCGATAAAATATGAACTTTCAGATTTTGTGCTTCTTGCCATTTAGGAGAAAACTACCCCTAATTAACTCTAGCCTCACAAGCAATGTAGAGTTTAGCATGAGCAGACCCGATCATTACTTCTTAATTCGAACCATTATAGTTTGTACCGATAAAATATGAACTTTCAGATTTTGTACCCCTTGCCGTTTAGAAGAAAACTCTCCCTAATTAACTCTAGCCTCACAAGCAAAGTAGGATTTTGCATGAGCAGACCGGATCATTACTTCTAAATTAGAATCATTATAGTTTGTACCGATAAAATATGAACATTCAGATTTTGTACCCCTTGCTGTTTAGGAGAAAACTACCCCTAATTAACTTATGCCTTAGCAGCAAAGTAGGGTTTTACATGAGCAGACCCGATCGTCACTTCTAAATTAGAACCATTATAGTTTGTATCGATAAAATATGAACTTTCAGATTTTGTACCCCTTTCCGTTTAGAAGAAAACTACCCCTAATTAACTCTAGCCTCATAAGCAAAGTAGTCTTTTGCATGAGCAGACCCGATCATTACTTCTTAATTCGAACCATTATAGTTTGTACCGATAAAATATGAGCGTTCCGATTTTGTACCCCTTGCCGCTTAGGAGAAAACTACCCCTAATTAACTCTAGCCTCAGAAACATAGTAGAGTTTTGCATGAGCAGACCGGATCGTCAATTCTAAATTATAATCATTATAGTTTGTACCGATAAAATATGAACTTTCAGATTTTGTACCCCTTTACGTTTAGGAGAAAACTACCCCTAATTAACTTTAGCCTCAGAAGCAAAGTAGGCTTTTGCAATAGCAGACCGGATCGTCGCTTTCAAATTATAATCATTATAGTTTGTACCAATAAAATATGGACTTTCAGATTTAGCACCCCTTGCCGTTTAGGAGAAAACTACCCCTAATTAACTCTAGCCTCACAATCAAAGTAAAAAAAAAAAAAAAAAAAAAAAGTGATCGCATAAGCAGACCGGATTGTCACTTCTAAATAAGAATCATTATAGTTTGCACCGATAAAATATGAACTTTCAGATTTTGTACCCCTTTACGTTTAGGAGAAAACTACCCCTAAATAACTCTAGCCTCAAAAGCAAAGTTAGGTTTTGCATGAGCAGACCGGATCTTCACTTCTAAATTAGAATCATTATAGTTTGTACCGATGAAATATGAACTTTCAGATTTTGTAACCATTTTCGTTAAAGAGAAAACTACCTCTAATTAACTCTAGCCTCACAAGCAAAGTAGGCTTTTGCATGAGCAGACCCGATCGTCACTTCTAAATTAGAATCATTATAGTTTGCGCCGATAAAATATGAGCATTCAGATTTTGTTCCCCTTGCCGTTTAGGAGAAAACTACCCCTAATTAACTTTAGCTTCGGAAGCAAATTTAGCTTTTGCATGAGCAGTTCAGATCGTCACTTCTAAATTAGAATCATTATAGTTTGTACCGATAAAATATGAACTTTCAGATATTGAACCCCTTGCCGTTTAGGAGAAAACTACCCCTAATTAACTTATGCCTCAGAAGCAAAGTAGGCTTTTACATGAGCAGACCCGATCGTCACTTATAAATTAGAACCATTATAGTTTGTACCGATAAAATATGAACTTTCAGATTTTGTACCCCTTGCCGTTTAGGAGAAAACTACCCCTAATTAACTTATGCCTCAGAAGCAAAGTAGGGTTTTACATAAGCAGACCGGATCGTCACTTCTAAATTATAATCATTACAGTTTGTACCGATAAAATATGAACTTTCAGATTTTGTACTCCTTGCCGTTTAGGAGAAAACTACCCCTAATTAACTCTAGCCTCATAAGCAAAGTAGGCTTCTGCATGAGCAGACCCGATCATTACTTATTAATTCGAACCATTATAGTTTGTACCGAAAAAATATGAGCGTTCAGATTTTGTACCCCTTGCCGCTTAGGAGAAAACTACCCCTAATTAACTCTAGCCTCACAAGCAAAGTCGAGTTTTGCATGAGCAGACCGGATCGTCACTTCTAAATTATAATCATTATAGTTTGTACCGATAAAATATGAACATTCAGATTTTGTACCCCTTTACGTTTAGGAGAAAACTACCCCTAATTAACTCTAGCCTCTCAAGCAAAGTAAGCTTTTGCATGAACAAACCGGATCGTCGCTTCTAAATTTGAATAATTATAGTTTGGAGCGATAGAATATGGACTTTCAGATTTTATACCCCTTGCCGTTTAGGAGAGAACTACCCCTAATTTACTGTAGCCTCCCAAGCAAATTTAGCTTTTGCATGAGCAGACCGGATCTTCACTTCTAAATTATAATCATTACAGTTTGTACCGATAAAATATGAACTTTAAGATTTTGTACCCCTTGCCGTTTAGAAGAAAACTACCCCTAATTAACTCTAGCCTCATAAGCAAAGTAGGCTTTTGCATGAGCAGACCCGATCATTACTAATTAATTCGAACCATTATAGTTTGTACCGATAAAATATGAGCGTTCAGATTTTGTACCCCTTGCCGTTTAGGAGAAAACTACCCCTAATTAACTCTAGCCTCAGAAGCAAAGTAGAGTTTTGCTTGAGCAGAACGAATCGTCACTTCACTACCCCTAATTAATTCTAGCCTCCGAAGCAAATTTAAATTTTGTATGAGCAGAAACGATCGTCATTTCTATATTAGAACCACTATAGTTATACCGATAAAATATGAACTTTCAGATTTTGTGCTTCTTGCCATTTAGGAGAAAACTACCCCTAATTAACTCTAGCCTCACAAGCAATGTAGAGTTTAGCATGAGCAGACCCGATCATTACTTCTTAATTCGAACCATTATAGTTTGTACCGATAAAATATGAACTTTCAGATTTTGTACCCCTTGCCGTTTAGAAGAAAACTCTCCCTAATTAACTCTAGCCTCACAAGCAAAGTAGGATTTTGCATGAGCAGACCGGATCATTACTTCTAAATTAGAATCATTATAGTTTGTACCGATAAAATATGAACATTCAGATTTTGTACCCCTTGCTGTTTAGGAGAAAACTACCCCTAATTAACTTATGCCTTAGCAGCAAAGTAGGGTTTTACATGAGCAGACCCGATCGTCACTTCTAAATTAGAACCATTATAGTTTGTATCGATAAAATATGAACTTTCAGATTTTGTACCCCTTTCCGTTTAGAAGAAAACTACCCCTAATTAACTCTAGCCTCATAAGCAAAGTAGTCTTTTGCATGAGCAGACCCGATCATTACTTCTTAATTCGAACCATTATAGTTTGTACCGATAAAATATGAGCGTTCCGATTTTGTACCCCTTGCCGCTTAGGAGAAAACTACCCCTAATTAACTCTAGCCTCAGAAACAAAGTAGAGTTTTGCATGAGCAGACCGGATCGTCAATTCTAAATTATAATCATTATAGTTTGTACCGATAAAATATGAACTTTCAGATTTTGTACCCCTTTACGTTTAGGAGAAAACTACCCCTAATTAACTCTAGCCTCAGAAGCAAAGTAGGCTTTTGCAATAGCAGACCGGATCGTCGCTTTCAAATTATAATCATTATAGTTTGTACCAATAAAATATGGACTTTCAGATTTAGCACCCCTTGCCGTTTAGGAGAAAACTACCCCTAATTAACTCTAGCCTCACAATCAAAGTAAAAAAAAAAAAAAAAAAAAAAAGTGATCGCATAAGCAGACCGGATTTTCACTTCTAAATAAGAATCATTATAGTTTGTACCGATAAAATATGAACTTTCAGATTTTGTACCCCTTTACGTTTAGGAGAAAACTACCCCTAAATAACTCTAGCCTCAAAAGCAAAGTTAGGTTTTGCATGAGCAGACCGGATCTTCACTTCTAAATTAGAATCATTATAGTTTGTACCGATGAAATATGAACTTTCAGATTTTGTAACCATTTTCGTTAAAGAGAAAACTACCTCTAATTAACTCTAGCCTCACAAGCAAAGTAGGCTTTTGCATGAGCAGACCCGATCGTCACTTCTAAATTCGAACCATTATAGTTTGTACCGATAAAATATGAACTTTCAGATTTTGTACCCCTTGCCGTTTAGGAGAAAACTACCCCTAATTAACTCTAGCCTCACAATCAAAGTAAGTGATCGCATGAGCAGACCGGATTGTCACTTCTAAATAAGAATCATTATAGTTTGTACCGATAAAATATGAACTTTCAGATTTTGTACCCCTTGTCGTTTAGGAGAAAACTACCCCTAAATAACTCTAGCCTCAAAAGCAAAGTTAGGTTTTGCATGAGCAGACCTGATCGTCACTTCTCAATTAGAATCGTTAGAGTTTGTACCGATAAAATATGAACTTTCAGATTTTGTACCACTTGCCGTTTAGGAGTAAACTACCCCTAATTAACTCTAGCCTCACAGGCAAAGTAGGCTTTTGCATGAGAAGACCCGATCGTCACTTCTGAACTAGAACCATTATAGTTTGTACCGATAAAATATGAACTTTCAGATTTTGTACCCCTTGCCGTTTAGGAGAAAACTACCCCTAACTACCTCTAGCCTCACAAGCAAAGTAGAGTTTTGCATGAGCAGACCCGATTATCACTTCTACATTAGAACCATTATAGTTTGCACCGATAAAATATGAACTTTCAGATTTTATGCTTCTTGCCGTTTAGGAGAAAACTACCCCTAATTAACTCTAGCCTCACAATCAAAGAGGGGTTTTGCATCAGCATACCGGATCGTCACTTCTAAATTAGAATCATTATAGTTCGTATAACGATAAAATATTAACTTCCAGATATTGTACCCCTTGCCGTTTAGGAGAAAACTACCCTTAATTAACTTCAGTCTGGCAGAGGTGTACCACGATAGCAAATGTCTGACAATGGCTGACGTGAGTTCTAATACTATCCCGAAGAATATATAAAAAAATTACCTTTTATACTTTAACGCAACTTTGGAGGCCCCTTTGTTACCTGCTCCCTGCCATGGCCACCATGATCCAAGCTTCATATGTCGCCAATCGTTCCTACCTAAGTAGGGGGTTTGCGTAGAAAAACTTTCAGCTTTTATAAAATAACGAAGGTCTGGCCGTCGCGGGCTCTTGCTCTATTAGGTAATTTAGAAGAATTATACTGTAGTGAAATTGTATCTTATTTAAAATTTTCTTTTGTTAATCCGATGATTTTTTTTGCTGGGTTTTGATTATGTTTTTTTTTTGTAATATTAAACAGTTTTTTTTGAATTTACAAAAGTTTTCGTTGTTCTTGGTGGATGATAATGTTCGTTGCAGAATTTAATATGATATATTAAGTTTTCTTTTGATTGGTTAGAGGATTTTGTAGGACTTAAGATAATCAGGGGAGACTTATAACAACATATAGCACACTAGTCTCCATGGGTGGATTTAATGGGGAAAAGTGCTAGACACCTTCTACCTAGTGACTAAATATGGTGTTTCTTTTGTGTTGTTTTATTTCGTTTTGGTTTCTACAACAAGATTGACTCAGAACACCTTTTAGGTAAAAAGCAGCACTCTCATGCTTTTACGAAATGCCTAAGACATCCCGATACCCACTTTTCACTGATCTACTAGCCAAGGCAGATGTGCTGCGTCTTAAGGTAATTAATTTCGTAGAAGGAATTCTGTTCGCAATTCTCTCTGCGATAGAGAGAATTTTTATTCATTCCGCGACATTCTATTTATAATTTCGGTCACTGGGCGATTTCTACTATATTAAAATATTCCACAACATGGTATAAGTGAAAATGAATTGTTTGCAAAATTTATGAAAAATATGTGACAGAGGAAAAGCTTAAGAATTGGCACAATGAGTCTATTTCTAGAGAAAAAAATCCCTTTTAAAAATGAATGATAGCAACCGATGAAGCCCTTTTCTATTCTTTCCTAAGCAGGTTTTTAATGAGAATTAGTGGGTTTGAATCGATCCTCTTTTCCGATAGAAACGGCAGGAATAATCATTATCGTGAAACAATGAGCCTACAGAAAGTGTATTCTTAAGGTGATCAGTCGTCCTCCTTTTGAAAGGACAATTCTGCTTTTGTAGGTTCTGTCCTTCCTCGGAATATGTCCTCCTAGCTGTCCTAGCGATTTTAAAACTAATCTGTTAATCTCTGTATTCAGAGACGTTTTTATATTAGCCATTTATCAATTCAATTTAATTTTTTTAACAAAGTATTGGAATTGTTCAATCGAAAGGGTGTTACTACACCTATCTACACATATCTTTGATTATCCGCCAAAAATGATTGAACTGTTAACTGGGTTAGCAGTTTGGTGCAGTCAATGTATATAGCCCAGATTTTGCTGCATCTGACTATCATTTATTCCTGTCTTTGGAAATAATCTTTGATGAGAAAAAGCTTGCCGATAAAAGAGTCAACAAAAATCACTTGAATAAAAAGATAAGCTTAAATAAAAAAACTAAGAATAACAGAACTATCCTGCAATTTTCATAAATGAATTTAATTAAAAGTAAAACCTACAAATATGCAATTTGCAATCAAAACTACATTCCACATCACACGATGTTGCTAGGCTTGCCACCTATACGTTTTTGGAGCGTATAATACGTTTTTTTTATCAAAAATATTTGTGAATACGCTATACGTACGTTTTTTGAAAATATTCATATATAATATCACGAGTCGTCAAATAATAATCGATTATTTTTCATAATCATTATTACGAATGTCATTTGAGGTCCCAAGTGCGCGTAGCGCACGATGGAAATTTTTAACCTTAAATGGCATGACTGCTAATGTTGAAAAATAATCGACTAATAATTTGGTCACGAGTTGTATTTAGCAGACAATTTAACGAACAGAAATAGTAACATTATTTCATATAACATAATCCTTTGTTGTCAAACAAAATTAAATATTATTTCATCTTAGTAGGCGCATAAATGTTATAAATTTGTAATTTATTTTTGACAAATAAACATAAACATGCAATCATTTATGAATGAAAACGGACATTTTTACTATTTGCGAATTGCATTTTCACATAATTTTGTATGTGAATTTTTGTTTTAAATTAATATATTAAGTAGGCCGAAAATATTCGAAAATATTCGCTGTTTCTTCCCACCAGAGAAAAATAATCGAAACAATTCGTTTTGATTTGTTAAAAAATAGTAAATGAAGCGTTTTTATTGCACCTTATCGAAACTTTATTTAGTGAGTTGAATTGTCAAAAATATACGCCTTTTTTGGTTATAAAAAGTTAAATTCAGTTATTTTCATAAATACGTAACCTAAATGAAGTTTTTCCCTTATTAACTGTAATGAATTGCAGAGAAAAGTGGACTGAATATTCTAAAATCAACACAAACGCACTTGAATGACTTAAAATTTGCAAATTTGTGTTTGCAGGCCAGTTAATAAATTTAATTGTTTTGTTGAACGCATTTTTAGCGTGATGGGAAATATATGGACTTACAAATCAAAAGGCTTCATACCGAAATGGTGAAATCAGAATTATTTAAGCATTTCAACTACAGATGAGTTGCACTGAATTTGCTAATTTTATTAAGAAAAACGATATATATATATATATATATATATATATATATATATATATATATATATATATATATATATATATATATATATATATATATATATATATCTGTAGGTGGGAGGTAAACTACACCAAGTCCAATATTTTCAAAATACGTTTTTTCATACTGTTAGAATCAGGATTTTGTTCTCTACCGAGAGGTTAATAGCTCTGAGTCCTTACTAGTGTAGTTTTCGAGATAGGACAATTTTAAATAGTCCAAGTCCATAGTAAATAGTCCATTTTCAAACAGTTTTTTGGCTTTCCTGTAAAATTTTAAAAATGTGACTTGGTGTAGTTTACCTCCCACCTACAGATATCTTCTTATATATTAATACGCTAGATTAAAACTTTGTGGAGCATAAGGCTTTTTTATTCGCAGATGGATTCAATTCAAATTTTCACAGCTAACTGATATTAGTGTAACCTATATTGGGATCCGGATTCAAACAAATCGGATTATAAATAAAAAAGTTATTATATACGGAAAACTTTTTCTATACATATGCATTATAAGTTTACATACATATAAAAATATATTTGCTATCGAACAACGAACAACGAACAACAAAAACGAAACTTAAAACTTTATTTTGTTATTCTTTTTTATATTTAATTTTTTCTCAGCTGTTAGTATATTTATTTCTTTGAATGTGAATAAACGTACATATTGTTTTTCTATGTTTTAAATTTCATTTCGAATTTTTTCTTATGCGTAAGATAGGTTTTGAGTTAGATCGTGTGAATCCTTTTGTTCGTTCTTTTAAATCAATGCATGAATTTTGTGAAAGACCTGAGAATGTTACTGCTGATGTGTCAATGGTTATAAAAGTTAACAGAGAATGTGATATTCGTCGTTTTAATGATGCTGTTCAAACTGATGTGGTTGCTATTTTTAAAAATGATGAATTTTGTTAAATTTGTCAGATGAAGATAGAATTGATGGAAATGAAATGATTAATAAATTTGTATGTACTGAAATCCCTGATCCCATTCTTTTTCCTAAATTACATGAATATGTGAAACGTCATATGATGCATGAACCATGTGGTGCTCTAAATCCCAATTCTGTTTGTATGAGAGTGGTAAATGTAGTAATAATTTTCCAAAACCTTTTTCTGAAAATATTAAAGAATATGTGAATGGTTATCCTTTGTACCGTCGACGTGATAATGGTATGAGTGTTGATGTACGTGGTGCATCTCTTGATAATAGATATGTTGTTCCGTATAATATTTATCTTCTTGCAAAATTCAATTGTCATATTAACGTGGAAATATGTACGACTGTTAAAAGTGTGAAATATGTTTACAAGTATGTATATAAAGAGTATGATTCTGCCAATGTTGAATTGAGAGTGAATGGAGAGAATGCAGTGAATAATGATGATGCGATTGTGGGAAATGAAATTCAAGATTTTTTGAATGGACGGTATGTTGGTTCGACTGAAGCTGCTTGGCGCATATTTGAATTTCCAATGCATTTTCAATCTCATACAATTATTCGACTTGATTGTCATTTGCCTAATAGACAAAATGTTTATATCAGGAATGGTAATGTGGCTGGCACAGTCGCAAATGTATCAAGAACAAAATTGTTAGCATTTTTCCATTTGAATTCCATTGATAATTTAGCTAATGAGTTTTTGTATACAGAATTAATTATGTTTGGTATGACCAAAGTAAATCGTGGAAAAGAAGACAACGTGGGGCTGATAAAGTTGTTGCTCGATTATATATGGTTACTCCAAAAGATATAGAATTGTTTCATATGCGTTTACTTCTGTTGCATGTTCGTGGTCCAAAATCTTTTTTTGATCTACGTATGTATGAAGGTGTACCCTACCCTACTTTTGTTGCAGCATGTGAAGCTCGAGGTATTGCAACAAATGATAATGAATAGCGTGAATGTTTACTTGAAGCTTCAGAAATTCAATCACCAAAACACTTTCGTCAATTATTTGCATTTATCTGTGGTTTGAATGTTCCTCCGAATGCTTTAGCTTTTTTTCTTGACAGCTCATGCAGGTTGTGGCAAAACTTTTGTTCAAACGGCAATCATTCATAAATTTAATTCACTAAATCTTTCGTGTATTGTAACTGCCTTCAGTGGTATTGCATCAACTCTTTTGATTGGGGGGCGAACTTTGCATAATGTTTTCAAATTACCAATTCCATTATTAGAGAATTCAATGCCAAATATAACTCCAAACAGTGTACATGGCACATATATTAATAATGCATCAATCATTATTATAGATGAAATTTCAATGTGTTCTATTCATGCTTTAAAATTAACTAGGAAGGCCCGGCGTGCTTCGCTACGCTTATAAATAAAGTTTTTGCGTAGACATTTTGTTGACGTAGAAGCAATGATTTCAAAAAGTGGTAACGAGAAATGCTAGCATATAATTTTTAATTTTTCTTTTTAAATATATGAATGAAAAATAATCAGAACTCTAGCTGATCAGTTCGGATATATGAAAAATTAGCGATCAAATAAGTTAGAGATAAAATAAGCTTACTTGAAAACTTATTTGATCGCTAATTTTTCATATATCCGAACTGATCAGCTAGAGTTCTGATTATTTTTCATTCATATATTTAAAAAGAAAAATTAAAAATTATATGCTAGCATTTCTCGTTACCACTTTTTGAAATCATTGCTTCTACGTCAACAAAATGTCTACGCAAAAACTTTATTTATAAGCGTAGCGAAGCACGCCGGGCCTTCCTAGATATATA
>OY856186.1:127768064-128043750 GCA_963693315.1 Diogma glabrata | reverse complement strand
GAAATACAGTTTATTCTATGATAGTAAATATATAAACGATATTTATTAGAAATTATTAAACTAGCAATCGACAAAATAACATTCAAAATTTATATTCTATTTTTCATGGTTGCTTTGTTTTAAAAACCTTGTAAAATTATAAGAAAACTAGGAATCACCCAGTGGCCGGAATTCGGCCAGTATAAATGGAAATCATAAATAGACCTACCAACAAAATAGCAACAACACATTATTTCAGAGTTTGATTAATTGATATAATTGATTTTGAATTGTCAAACAAATAACTTGAAAAAAACAAAATAATTTGAAAATAAAAATCATAAAAACACACCTTCATATTTTTCTCCTTTTTTCTCAAAAAATCGTCAAAATTCAAGAAAAACTATTTTTCGGCACATATACTAATCAAAACCTTTCCGAAAAACTCAAAAAATACTCCTATGACATGTTTCCCCTTTTTTCTCAAAAAATCGGCAAAATTAAAAAAAAAATATTTTTTGGCACATCTATTACTCAAGACCTTTCCAACGAAATACATATCGCCACACTTTTGTTTGGGCCAATATTTTTAAATTGTACCACAAAAATAACTACAATTTGTTTTTCTTTTTACACTAGAGGAAAAAACACCATTTTCACAGTGGATTAAGCCTGCTTGAAAATAGACTTTTCATCTGCTATCATAGGAGAAAGCAATTTTTCGTTTCCATTCATTTTTATCGATTCATTTTCAAATGATAGACCAACAAATAGAATAAATTCCAATTAAACGAAGGCCAAATATTAAAAATTAAATTGAAAAAAACATAAATTGAAAAAAACTATAACAGAAAATACTACTAATTCTAAATACTAGTAAAACTAAGTTGACTAAAATAAAGATTCGTCACTTATCATTTAATAAATTTATTAATATAAATACTATCTTAATCCTCTCATCAACAACATCATACTTTTTAGAATACTACAAAGTAACACTGTTGTTATAATTTCAGATTATACAAGCAATTTTCTTCTTAAAAACAAAGAAGGAATTATTAAATAGACTAACAGTATTGAAAAGAGTTATGGCGTAGTAAAAGTGCCAATCTTTATTGCGTAGATGCACACACTCCTAAATTAATATCCCACAGCAATTTTTTATGTTTGGTGGTAGAATTAGACGATCGGATCCTTTATACAACAAACACGGATCCACACAAAACATCAACAGCTTCTTATGTTTATTTCCACTTGTTCAGCAAATCACATTAAATAAATAAAAATTTCGATTGATTTTTTAGTGATCAATCATATTTATTTAATTTTTTTAGTTATTAGAACATTTAATTTAAATAACATTGCACAAAACTTCAAAGAAATTTTCTAAGCGTAACAATGTTTCACGTTGAAGAAGCAATCTATTATTAGAATTTATTTTGGTTTTGTTTTTTAACAAAGGAAACAAACAGGTTTCTTTGTTCTCATTTTTTTATGAAGTTCGTTTTGAATAAACAAATGCTATTTTCCTTTTTTCTACGTTTACATTGATGTTGTTTTAATTTTACATGTATTTAGCAGAGTGTTTTGAAATAATTTAAACCGAACAAATGGTGAAGCCGCTTTATCAGTTGCTGGAGTGTGTGCGTTCACGGTTTCGTTCTTTCAGTCATTTTTACTCTTCGATTTTTTAGTTGATGAAAAATTTGAACAACGATTTTGTCGCCATCTGCATTTTAAAATAATCAAGTGTTTGAAAAATGAAATGGCTCATATTTATATTTACAACATGTAATAACAATAACATTATGCATAACATCACGTTTTTATATTAATATTATATTCATATACAAACTATAATCACAAAGTATTCGGTACAATAAATTCTGCAGTTTAAACAAATTACAAAATTCAGGATGTTTGACATTTGCGATGTCAACAAATACACGATTTTTTATGTTTCGGTATTTTCTCTTTTTAAATTGTAATGTTCTTATCTCTTTCTTTTTTTGTTCAGAGAAAAAGTTAAAGTTAAACCAACTCTGATGAAAAACCTACAGCAGAAAAAATCATAATTTTTAAGGAATATGATTGGTTTAAAAAAAACTGAATGAAGGAACGCAAACACTGCAGCAACTGAAAAAGCGGCTTGAGTGGTTACGATAATTTTTTGCCAATGTATCAATATAGAAACACAAGGGGTTTCTTAGGTATCTCGTACTAGTGTTAATGCTACTAAACGGTAAATAAGTTAATATAGACTCAATGAATGAAGTTTGAATAATATTAGCGCATCAGTTACCCTTCTCCTTTTTTCTAGAGAATTAAGATTATATCTTAATAGTCTTACCTCGGTGGGTTCGTAAGGAAGTAACATTTTGGAACTCAAATATCTAGTGAATTTCTTTTGAACTCGTTCTAAAGCATAAGCATGACAACGATACTGTGGATTCCAAACCGGTGACATGTATTCTAATATACTGAGGACAATTCTATTAAAAATGGATATGTGAGATTTTATGCAAGTAAATTTTTAGAGACACGCATAAGGAATCCCAAAATTTTATAGGCCTTGTTGGTTATAGTTTGAATGTGAATGAGCTTGAATTTATTATTTATTGTTTGTTTATTACTATTATTCCAAAATCCTTAACTAAACTGGATTCTTTCAATTGGATACTGTTAATATTGTACTGGAAATTTTCATAAAAATAACGAGGTTCAATTTTAAGACAAAAACATTTCTCAATGTTTAAATGCATATCATTCAGCAAATACGAGGTTTTAAGATTATTAAGATCTACTTGCAGTTTGAAACAGTCATTTAATGACTCAACGTATGAGAATAGTTTATGGCCATCTCCGAATAGTAGCACATTACTATTAAAGATGTTAACGATGTCATTAATAAATAAAACAAACAGCAATGGTCCCAGAATAGACCCTTGAGGTACACCAGAAGTTGGAGTAAATAATGTTGACTGGGTACTATTTATTTCAACAAATTGTTGGCGATTTTTTAGGTACGACCTAAAACAGTCAATAAGATCACTACCAATACCGAAATTCAGAAGCTTTAATAAAAAAATATCGTGATTAACCTTGTCAAAGGTGTAGATTATATCAACTCCACGCCCTGAATCTAAAGAATCATAAACATATTCACTGAAATCGAGAATGTTGGTTAGAGTAGATCTTCTTATAAAAAATGCATGCTGCTTGTCAGATATAAGATACTTAACAGGTTCAAAAATTTTGTTATGCACAAGCCTTTCAAAAATTTTACATGTTACGTTTAAAATTGAAATTGGACGATAGTTTGCGACATCAGTATTATCTCCTGATTTAAAAATGGGAATTATTTTGTCAATTTTCTATTGAATGGGAAATACACATTCAGCCAATGACTTTCGGCAAATTAGATATAGCGGAAAGGCTATATTTAGGGCTGTATTTTTGAAATGAATTTGGCTGAATTTTTGAAAATATAGGTGGTAACAGATCAGGCCCACTACCCTTAGTAATATCCAGCTTTTCTAGCTCATAATGAATATCTTCAAAATTTATTTCAACTGCATACGAGGGTCTAGGTTGATTGACATTGATAATATTATGGTTGATGATGTATTAGTGGTACTTGAAAAGACATTTTTAAAGTGAGTTGCAAAAAAATTAGCAATATTTGTTGAAGAAGTTACATAGCTTTGGTTGAGATGCATTGAAGCTGGTATTACATTCGTTTTGTTTAAGCTTTTAGTGTAGGACCAAAACTTTTTAGAATCATTGGAAATATAGCATCTTCGATTTATGCTATGCAATTTAGATGGCATTTAGTTATTTCGTACTTGATTATAAAATGTAGCTTAGAAAACAGAGTATAATACTCAGGATCATTGGTCTTTTTAAATTTTTTACGGCATGTTAAATTTAATATTAGTTAGTTTGATTAATTGACTTAAGTACCATTCGGGATATACACTTTGATTTCTAGCTTGAACTTTGGGGACAAAATTATTAATAATATTATTAATTGCATCATAGAAAAATTGAACTGACTGTTCCGTGTATAGTTTTGATAGAACAGATACCCAGTCAACTAGTCTAGTTTGATTATTGATTAGATTAAGTCACATCTATAGTCGCAATTTTTTTTTAAATATTTTGCTTGCGGTGAATAAAAAATAGTATATGAAGCACGGACGTAAGCTATTTTGGACTTAATGTGAGTGCAAACTCCACATACGTCCAAAATCTTTAGGTTTACGTCCTTGCATCATAATGTACTATTTTTAAATACTGTTAAATGATTGGTGATGAAAAACTCATTATGATCACAAGGCTGTTGAACTTTAAATCCAATATCCGTAATTTTTAAAGGACGTTTAAGATCTGTTTTTTTTTAACCTTGTATGAGTCAACAATTTTATGCTTAATATGTAAATTGTTGCAATGTATAACAATTGGTGCAACGGTTTTTTTAGGAAGTTTGGAAGTTGACGGAATGTCAAGAAACATAAATATTTCAGTAGACATGTTTTGTAAATTTTCACTATCGTTTACTTGAATACCATGCAAAACCAAATATAGCTGATTAGCTTTTTCATTGAGATGATCCACCGAACGTTCAATATTGAATATTCTGGTTTCAGCTGTTTATTTTCATCTTCAAGCAATTTCAATTTGTGGCTGTTTTCATCAATTTTTGTTGCTAATTTTATAAAGTCATCGAATTTGAGATTTAAACTGTTTATTGACGAAAAAAATATCTTGGCGTTTATTTAAAGAGGTTAGTTCCAAATGAGCTCAACGAATGTTGTTAGTCATCAACAGGTTCATCCACATCATAATTTAAGTTTATTTTAGATGATTCAGAGATAGATACATCTCGACAAGAAGCACATTTCAATTGCAAGACCAATATCCTATATAATCGAAACTGAAAGACCAGCACACGATAAATGCGACTCAAGTTTGCATATGGCACATTTCACACCCTTTTTTTCTAGAAACTTGCAAGTTGTTGCAAGTTGTTTATACCATTACAGACAGTTATATCACTAGCTATTTACTATTTGTATAAACAAGACAGTAATTAAAAACACAATATTAATAACTTTAATATCACAAAATAGGTTATAACTTTTAGCAAAAAAATAAAATTATTCACTATATACATATTTAATATTTGGACAAATAAATAGCTGTTAAGTTTAAACAGTATTTAATGATTGTTTACATTGTTTACATAAACTAGAAGTGGGTGGCGATGTCGGTATATTAAGGAAAAAAGATTGTAATCTCATATTCGAGATTAATATTTAGAAATATTCACACATTTTGCATACATTTCTTTCCGTTCTATTTTGTCAATACCAACAATATATCAAAATTTCAGACTTTTAAAAAATAGTCGATTTTCTTTCGATGCACGTTTTTAAAATAATAGCCCACATACAAAAAGAGTGACCTAATACAATATGCAATGCTGTTATTCTTTTCTTTATTTCGTTTTTAGTTATTTGAAATTTATTTCACTCTGTTCAGTGCGCCCGGATATTCTAGTTGAAGTAATAGTTTCCTTAGTCGAGACACATAAGCATTTGGGCAATTATGATGTAGCAAATTTACTAGCTAGTGTACCCGATATTAGGAAAAGCATTGTAAAATTATTAGCTGACTTGCACATTAACTTATATGCACTGATATTCACTAATGAAATCGAATCGTACTTATATTCACTATTGAAATCATATTTGAATGTTTAAAATATTGTTGGATATTGTCTATAAGTATTTTAAATGCACTTATTATGAAATCAGACAGCATAAATAGTCTCATAAAACTCACAGTACCTATTTATGTATCAAGGGTGTAAATGAGGCTATTAAGTCAGGCAAGCGACGTAATCTAGAAGCCAGAAGACCTCTGGCTTGAAAGATGAATGCAACATACAAAAACAAATTATTTCAAACTTCGAACAATTTTTTTTATAGCATACTTGAAACGAGGATGTATTTGTATTATTTGTATGTCTGTAAGTACAAAAAACTCAATTGTTTCTTAGTTTTTAGCTTATTAAGTAAAGCATACAATCTTGAAATTTTGTTCAATTTGTGACAGAAGCCCTCGGACTAGATCCGTATTAACCTCCACAACACTTTGTGTAAATAGGTTAACATACATAAATATCTAAATTAAGTTTTCTGTTCAAGCGAAAGTTTTGTTTTTGTCTATTTTGATCAAAAGATTTGTTTTGATTAAATAAAATTTTTTCAATTACATCTCCTTTCTTTTCTTTTCATATTTTAAAATATTCTTTTAATAAATATTGTATAATTTCATCAATTGAATTTGTTATTGATTTTTAATGAAGACTGTCACTTCCGACAGAGTAACATGTATTAATTTTTATTATTTATTTTTTTATTATTATTTATTTAATACCATCAACAGTCTTATATCACAAATGATTACCTAAAACTAAAATTAATTAACAAATTCAAACAATATAAATTAAAAACTAATAACACTTGTTTTGTATTTCGCAAATATGCTTTTTATTTTTATTTTCTAAAAATTTTTGCTCAATGCATTTCGGCTTACGCCATTATCAAGAGCGATTTAAAAAGTTTAAGAAACGATTAAACTTTTTGAATCGCTCTTGATAATGGCGTAAACCGAAATGCATTGAGCAAAAATTTTTAGAAAATAAAAATAAAAAACATACTTGCGAAATACAAACCAAGTGTTATTAGTTTTTAATTTATATTAAAATGTTTCACCAAGTGCCGACAGTCGACACAATTGAATTTTTTAAATTCAAACAAATTTAAAAACAATAAAAACACACAAAAAAATAACAATGGAGTCAATAAATACTAGCAGTAAAAAATAATGATAAGAAATTACAAATTAAAAAGAAAAACAATTATAGAAATTGTGAAAATACAAGGCATTATATAAAGTTACAAAGAAAAAGATAAAAAATAAAATTAAAATCTTATTAATGGGTTGTGTTACTGAGTTTGGAAATATTTTGTGATTCGGCTCTTGAATAAATTCCTAGATAAATTGAAATCGAAGAACCAAAAGAGATTGTATATAAAGGATCAGATTTGCCATAATTATATCGGTGTAATGGACATATTAGGAATCCAGATGTGGTGCTCAATTGTCGTTTAGAGGCACCAATTTTTACCAGTTGTAGTAACTGAGGGTTATCTGTGATGCTAGTTATAAGATCCGTTACAAAAATTGCAGCTGACTTACTTCTTCTATTTTCTAAACTCTTGATATTCAGTAACTGACAACAACTCTTATATGAAGGTTACTTGAAAAATAGTATACTGTTGTCACGCGATAGCCTACGAGGAGCGTAATTTAAAAAATTTCTAAATGCTCTCAATTCTGCTTGGGCATATGTTGTAATGCGGCAACCATATAATGGTTGCGTATTCAATCAAGTTGCGATCTGACGAGATAACAAACATCAGTACGGAGCGTGTATGGATCTAGAAAATTTCTTTTATACTTGATGATGAACCCCAACATACTGTTAGCCAAAGCGACCATTCTTTCAATATGATCAGAAAATGATAAATTGCTGTTAATTGTTACACCTAGATCTAAATTTAAATTGAATTATTTTAAAATTCATTGATAAAACAAGTAAAACGAAAAGGAAAACAATAATTTTTATTAATAAATAATAATAAAATAATAAACGCCTTATTCTGGTTAAATTGAGTTTTATTTCACTAAATACGTAAAAAACTTTTTAGATACTACTGTCGATGAAAGCATAGCTTTCGAAATACGTATTTCGTGAAATAAAACTCAATTTAACACGAATAAGGCGTTTATTATTTTATTATTATTTAAATATCTTGTTACAGTTTAGAACTTTTAAATTAAAATGTGTGATTTTTGTTGTATAAATAATTCCAAACAATTAAATAAATTTGATTCAATTTCGATAACTATTTAATTGTTTGGTATTTTGAAAATGAAATGACCTAAAATGAAAGACAAACAATTTATACTTGTACAATTGTACTTTAACAATTGGTTTTTGGTAAAAACAAACAATCATATATTCATCAAATCTAATATGTGCCAATTTTATCAAGAGACGCGGTAGTGTCTTGCGCGCCATGTTTTGAAAGACCCTACTAGTATATACCGGGTGATTTTTTTAACTTGAAACTTTCAAATATCTCGAAAAATAAGCACTCTACGGAAAAAATGTCCATATTCAAAATTTAATCATTTCGCGGACGAAACACATTAGTGCAAAAAAATAGTCCCCCGACACCCCTCTTTTTAGGTGGGCGGAGGTAACTTTGAATCTAAAATAGGAACCCTAATTTTTTATTGCAGATACGGATTCTACGGCTAAAAATACGTACGATTTGACTAAAAAATTTTGTTCGATTCATGCTAGATGGCGCTGTAATCGACGAAATTCAATTTTTTCGATTTCTTTTACTAAGAACATATGCCTACGATTTTGTAATACTTTTGAAATAAAAAATATCACGTTTTCATTGTAAAAAGTTTATTAATGTAAATGGCTGGTGAATAAAGAGCTGGTGAATAAACTAGCTCTACCGATCCAGCGACTATTTAAATCACGATGTAATACTTCACCTGCTACCATCGAATGGTGTGCTGGACAACCATCATGTTGAAACCATATGTTCTGTCGCACTTCTAAGCTCAAGTCTTCAAGTATTACATCGTGATTTCAATGGTCGCTGGATCGGTAGAGCTAGTCCGGTAAATTGGCCTGCAAGATCACCAGTTCTTACTTCGCCCGATTTTTTTTTGTGGGGAGAACGTTTGTAAACAAGAACCAACATCACGTGAGAATTTAATTGGGCGATTCAATAATGCTTGTGCCGAAATTCAAGCAGACACACTTCTCAGTTGTGAACAGTCATTTGAAGATCGGATTAATAAGTGCATTGAAGTCGAAGGCCATAATTTTGAACACTTATTTTAAGCTAAAATTTGTTTATTCACCAGCCATTTACATTAATAAACTTTTTACAATGAAAACGTGATATTTTTTATTTCAAAAGTATTACAAAATCGTAGGCATATGTTCTTAGTAAAAGAAATCGAAAAAATTGAATTTCGTCGATTACAGCGCCATCTATCATGAATCGAACAAAATTTTTTAGTCAGATCGTACGTCCTTTTAGCCGTAAAATCCGTATCTGCAATAAAAAATTGGGGTTCCTATTTTAGATTCAAAGTTACCCCCGCTCACCTAAAAAGAGGGGGGATGTAGGACTATTTTTTTCCACTAATGTGTTTCCCCCGCGGAATGATTAAATTTTGAATATGGACATTTTTTTCGTAGAGTGCTTATTTTCCGAGATATTTGAAAGTTTCAGGTTAAAAAAATCACCCTGTATACTGTGCACCGAATAGGTTTTAAAGGTTAAAATTTTCATTTCGAATAATTTGCATTTTTTCTACAACTGTATTCAAAGTTATCAATAAAAGTATATCTTATTTAACTATATGTTTCTCATTAGTAAAAAAAAGTCAGCATTCATGCTTTTTTCTGAAAGTTTATAAAATCAAAATTTTGCTTTCCCAAACTTTTAGTAAAATTAAAATGTTTTTACAAATTTTTATACCACGTTGGTAGCATTGATATGAATGTAGTAATTTAGTATCATTTTGGCGAATTTTCAAAAACCAACCAAATGTACAGAATTGAAAAACACAAAATTATGCGAATTGAAATTTATTATCCCTCAATATTGGTAATATTTAACAACAGTTAAAAATCTTAAACACGAACCCAGATTAGTTTGCAAACATATATGTAGTTGTTTTCGATAAAAATATTTGTTATGTTTGTATCCAGAAAACCCATCAAATGTTTTATTAATATATTAAATGGAAGTTGGTAATTATAAAAGTATTAGAAAAAGAATATATTTAGAATATGCTTTCAGTAAAAAGACCTATTATTGATGTGTTAAGAAAACGATGTTGTGAAAACATCTATTTGGTCTATTATGTAAATTCGTTATCTGAGAGAACCCAACAAATGTTATATCGATAATAAATTTTAATTTTTATTTCATTTTATTTTAGAACGTTGGTAGTTATTTTGAAGTGATGAGATTAAAAAATAATTTAGTAGGCTTTAAAATTTTGTGTTTTTAAGCTTAATGAGATATAAAGAAAAGAATTTGAGAAAATTTTATTATTATTTTAAGGGTTCCGTACTTTGAAAAAATAGAACAAAACCCTTATGGTGAGGACTTGATTGTTTATTATCCATTATTCACAACGACTTTCTCACTGAAAATGAAAACATATGTATTTACGTATATTTATGTGGTAAGATAAGGCGAAAATGACAAATATGTGCCGATTTCGAGACTGAGGTGATATATAACTGTAAAAACTGAAATTTTTTAAAACTTTCAGTCAATCATAGACTATAAAGTTTATGGAAGACACCAATGGTACTTGGCTGAACATAATCAAGAATTTTTAAAAAATTGTTTAATTGCGAAACACTTAATTTCACATCTTTTTTCGCACAATGTTGTTTTGTTTATTATTTATTTAGAGTAAATAACAATCGATTTAAGCTTTTATGCTATCCTCAAGAACTTTTATAAAATTGTTATGTTAATTTTTTAAAATTATTAGTCAAAGACTATAGTTTTTATGTGTGTGTTTCCGTTGTATGTAATAATTTTATTAATTTTCGAATGCATTGTTTAGACTTATTTTCGAATATTTCTTTTACTTTTTCATGAGTTGTTCATGTCATGAGTTGAGACCTGTTTACATAAAAACGATACTTTTATTTTTTAAAATATTGCACCTAGGTCCTAGATTGATAAAAAATCGAGAGTAAAGTTCTCTGTAGAAAACATTTTATATGGATAATAATAATTTGATTCTCCCATATTATATTATAACTTTACAAAAAACAGTCAAATCATCGCAAAAACAACCAAAAGGCTGTAAAAAAGCCGCGCCATGTTTTTCTTTAGCTTGAATCTATCATTTTAACTATAACAAATAAATTCTTGTATCTTATTCTTTACAAAAACCTCTCAAATCATAAAGCACTAGTTATAAAATTTCTTAATGGCATTTTGTTTTCTAAACATCTAGCTATATTATATAATTTAAGTAATATTCTAGAACTACATATCATAATTCTAAAATATATAATAAATATGCACATTTATTAAAATTTATTTAAGCAGAGGAAATATAATTTATTTTTTATTTTCTATAAAAAACCGCTCACTTTCACTTACATATTTCTTGAACAAAAACCTTGGCGCGACCTTTTCTCAATTAATTTAATAATGTCATTCCTAAGGTCTATTTTCAGACGACTGTGAAAAGCCGATGAATTCAACAGTGGACTTCTAATTATATTAATTAAGTCAGTATCATATTTTCTACAATTTTCCTGAAGTATAGTAATCTATTTGAAATTCCCTTTATATTATTACGGTATGCTTAATTTTATATAAGACATGATTTGCTGTAAAAATATCTAGCAAATGGCAACTATAACAATATAACGATGACTATGAAATAACATTATCAATAAATTTCTTTTCGTACTGAATTTTAACATTCATTGATATTCATTTAAGATTGCTATTTAATCAATGGTTATTTCAATATAATGTTTATTATGAGTCAACCATAGTCCCTATGCGGTTGGCTTTATTGTCATATTAAGAAAAGGTCGCACCAAGGTTTTTGTTCAAGAAATATGTAAGTGAAAGTGAGCGGTTTTTTATAGAAAAAAAAAATAAATTATATTTCCTCTGCTTAAATAAATTTTAATAAAAGTGCATATTTATTATATATTTTAGAATTATGATATGTAGTTCTAGAGTATTACTTTAATTATATAATATAGCTAGATGTTTAGAAAACAAAATGCCATTAAGAAATTTTATAACTAGTGCTTTATGATTTGAGAGGTTTTTGTAAAGAATAAGATACAAGAATTTATTTGTTATAGTTAAAATGATAGTTTCAAGCTAAAGAAAAACATGGCGCGGCTTTTTTACAGCCTTTTGGTTGTTTTTGCGACGATTATCTATACAGTAAATATCAAAAAAAAAAATTTTAAATTAAAAATAAAAAAGAAATAAAAATCAACAAAGAGATGTTTATGTTAATCTGGAAAAAAGTTTTCTGTACCACAGTTATTGATAATTTTAAATTTGAAGAAGCCTCATCACTTGACTTTGCTTCCAATAAACACAAAAGAGTTTTTAAAAAGATGTGCCATATCACACGACACACTAATTCAATAAATTACAAAACTGATTGTAGAGGTCTACATAATAACTATCTCAACCTGATTCATCGTTAGGGGAGTGGAACATATTATAGTAGTTTTTATTTTTTTCAACTAATGCAATTGGTTGTAATTAGTCAAAATTATTAAAAATTCTCGCCACGATTTGCAAACTCCACATGCGTCCAAAATCTTTAGCTTCACGTCCTTGCATCATAATGTACTATTTGAAATTGGTTGAACTATCGTTAATTTTGACATAAATAACATGTGATTGCCTTAACTACACCGGTATGTAGCTGTAGAGCTGTTGAATTTATTTCGGGGTTCGTTTCACCATATTCGCTCTCAAGAAGAGGATGAGATAATCTCATTTTGATTGGAAATAGAACATGATATTTTTAGTGTCGAAAACTTAATACATCATCGTTTCACAACGTAATCAAATTTGTTGGTGTTTAGTCCTAGAAGTTCTTTATTTCAGAAATCGAAACAAAGAGATAATGGTGTTGCTTGTTGTTGGTTTTTTCTTAAATCTTTGCTTAAACGCAATTAAAATATAAGACTGAACAACAATCAAAACAATTTCAAACTTCATACTGTAACTTTTTTTTGCTGGGAATATAATTTTTAATTTATTATTTTGTTTTCCCTTAATCTATCTAAAACCATTTTCTTTAATTTAACCATATTTTAATTTTCTTATGATTAATATGAAACTTAATGAAGATGCAAGGTGCGTCGATTTGACTGAAACAACTGAAAAAACAAAAACAATTGTATCGATTTTTCAGTTACTTCAGTCAAATCGAAAAAAAATGGGGAAGCAGTCACATTATATACAAAATGTTCTTAAATACATAATCGAATATGTGAAATACAATCCATTGGTCTAAATAAAGTTTTAAGAATTTGTCGTTAAAATGAAAAGTTGACATTGATTTAGATGTCTGTTTAATGTCCATTATATGACAAAGCATTAAATGGATGTAATGTAAAGTTTTCATTAGCTTACATTTTTGCAACCACACCACACCGTAAGACTTAATAAAATAATTAAAAGAATAATCAAATATTTTGTGTTCTCATTAAAGTGAAAAGCTTCAAATTATTTTCAATGTAAGGATCAAACCAAAATTTTCGTTGATATACTCCTACTTGAGATTTTTAAATTACAAAAATACTTAATTGAAGATTAGTTACCAAATTTAAGATTTATTCGAAACAATCAATAATGACTATACAATCGTGGATAGGATGTTCAAATTTGAATCGCCTCAGTGGTGTAATTGATAGAGTGTCTGGTTAAGGATACGAACAAGGCACTGAAGAAGAAGTGGAGTTTTTAACTGAAAACTTCCAACCATACCTTTGAATTGAATTAGAAATAGATGAAAGAAGTACCAAAAAATTTTAAACTAACAATATTGTTACGTTTTTCCAACCGTCCTTCAAATTGACCTTACTCTCAATTCGATAAACGCAATTCCCAATCTCCTTCTGGGTTTTATCACTGATTAGTAAGCACAAAAAACAGGTTTTATTAAGTATTCAACTCCTTAAGTGTTCCACACAACAGGAAAATAATACAGCAAGCAATATTCCTAACTTGTAATGATGGTGATAAAAATTTTCTTCTAGATCTCTATCTCACTTCTATGCCAAATATTACGAGTGTCGGTGTCGATAAGGGTAGTTTTAGAAATTCTGACCATTATCTAATCACATCAGTTATCAAAACTTATTTACTAAAAACTGGGGTTCTCAAACCCCGTAAAATATTTAACTTTTCAAAAACGGACACCATGGTCTCGGGATTTTTTAAAGTTTCCCTTTTGATCGTCATTGGTTTTATACTGACGATGTAAATATTTCTGTTCAAAACTTTACTGGAACCATTCAATTAGGTATTAACAAATTTGTTCACTTTTCAATAATGAAACCCCAACAAAAACATTTGTTTTCGAAGGCAGACGTATGGGCTCTTAGAAACAAACGTAGATTATTTAATATTTGAATTCATAAAAAAAATTCTGTTAATCAATCCCAATATTTCAAGGCCAACAAAATATCAAACTAGATAATTGAAAACGAAAAAGCAGAGATTGACAGAGTGCAAGTGGCAAAACTTTCGGGTATTTCAATTTCTGACAATAGTTTTTACAGTGCAATAAATTCTTTAAATTCTGGTGCTAAATCGTCTATTACCCCTATAATTGATGGCGACTCAATAATTACTGACCCTGCAAGGAAAGCTACATTCTTCGCGGAACGCTTTGCTTCAAATTCGACAGTTCTAGAAACTCCTAAAGAAATACTCCAAATCCTGTCTTCAGGAGTTAATATGAAACAATTTCATTTCATACCCAAAATTGTCGGAAAATTTTTAAGGGGGTTAAATAACAACAAAGCTTCTGGTCTGGGCAACATTCCTCCTGTTATTCTAAAAACATTTTAAAAAGAACTTGTTCTCTTACCAAAATATTCTATGAATCCTATAAATCTGGTATTTTTCCATCCTGCTGGAAGTTGGCCTAAAAAGGAACGAAATGTGATATTTCAAATTATAGACCTTACTCCTAGTCCTCTCTCAAATATACGAGCACTATAATAATTAACATATATCCAAACTTTTGGAAGACAACCATTTGATTTGACAGTCAATACGGTTTTAAAAACAAAAGATCAACAACCGATGTATTGCACTATGTAGCACATCTGTGGAGAAGCATACCCAATAAAGGTGGTGAAACGATTGATATCGCATTAGACATCTCAAAAGCATTTGATCGAATCTGGCATGCCAACTTGATCAACAACTTCGTTGTGTGAGGTTCTCATCCCACAGTCGTGAATTTGATTGGAAATTTTCTGTCTAACCGATACATCTCGGTATCTATAAATGATTTTTTTTCTGAGCCTAAATTGGCTAACGCTGGTTTGCCCCAAGGCTCAGTTTTCTCCCACTTTATTTTTAATCTATATCAACTAACGGCTGAAAATCACCAGTAGCCCAATAAATAGTTTTGCAGATGATAGTACACTGCACAAGTCATTCGTCCCCTATCTTCAAAAGGTTAAATGCATGAACGAATAAATCCCACCCAGAAAAACACTGTCATAAATGTAAACGAGGACGTAAAAATGGTCAATTGGTCAATTTTAATTCCACCAAAACACAGCTATTGATTGTTTCCAGATCAAAGACCGAGTTTCCCATCGACATTTCAATTAATATGTGTGACGGCCAAATAGACAAGTGTGAAAGCATTCGTTTATTAGGAGTCACAATTTCCAACGACTTACTCTGGAACGATCATATAATGGCCATAGCAAACAGCACAAGAAAACTCAACCTCCTCAATAGATGTAAAAATATTTTAGTCCGTATCAATTACTCCACATTTACGTCTTATTTAAGTCTTATATTTGTTCCTGCTTGGAGCATTGTTGTCAAGTTTGGAGCGCTGCATCTCTTAAAAACCTAGCTCTTTTGGACTCAAAAGCGTGCTAAACGGGTGGTCGAAGTTTGACATCAAATTTTGATTCCCTTCGACATCGGCGCACTGTTGCTGATCTCGTTGTTTTTTATAAATATCGTCACCAGCAGCGCTCGGAAGATATCAGATCCATCATGCCACAAACATATTCTTTTCCCCGTCTTACTCGTCAATCGGTTTTTGCAAATAGTCAATCTTTCGAGATTACTCACTGTCATAGTAACAAAATGAAAAGGGACTTCTTTGTGCGTACATTGTTCAAATAGAATGCTTTGCCTGTATATATATAGTCTCAATTGTGCCTTCAATCCACAAATATTTAAAAAAAACAATCCAGCATCACCTCAGAACGCATGTTGTTGTGGACCTAGGTTTTAAAAGGCATCTATGTGTTGTTGTGACACATTTTGTAACTCCTAGTACACAACACTTTTTATTAAAAAAACTAGAATATTATTTCAACAGCTACAACGTTGAGTGTAGAAATTTTCAGTATGAACACAGCGTCAAAATAATACACACAATTTCACTTATACAACACTTTAAACTATATTTACAAAAACTAATTTAAAAATAACTTCTTTTTACACGGTTTTATACATACGGTGGAGCGTTTCGTTTACAATTCATTTCATTTCCCATTCCACTTAAACTATCGCAATTTTTAATTATATTTTTAAACTATCACAGGAAATAATTCTACAAAAAGTAATTCCTTTTATACAATTCTTCATAATTTTTCGATTATTCGAGGTCACTTCTTTACGAAGCAACCTCTAAAACCCTCTATGAATAAACCTTTAATAATCTTCGATGACAACATTCTTTTTTTTATATTATTTCATGTTTTGCTTTGTCCCTTTTTCTTAGAAAAGAATGTAACCTTGAAAATATTTTTGAAATATTTTCTATTAAACAAACGACAAGATAAGACAAGACAAGACAAAAAAAAAAGAGTAACAGAAATTTTCGATAAAAGATTTTACTGAATCGGGCCCAATGTTTTGTATATCATTGCGTTTATGTAGAATGATAACATTACCCTCCGCCTAAGCTTGTTGGTCTCGAACAGGATTAAGCTCTCTCCTTCAATGGTTAATTCCAATTTTTTTTTCTTTTTCCAATTTCTAATGCTGTTTAGAATGATTTCCTGTTCCTTTTTAACTCCTTGGCCATAAATTTGTTCCAACTGGCTGGAACTCTGTTACACTTAGGGTGTTTTCAAACATATGACGTTGTACTCAGAGTGTTTTCAAAATGACTTTGGACTCAGGGTACCTACTAATTGTGTTGAACAGAACTATTTCGTTTTCGATAACAACTATTATGAATTTACTGATGGTCTCCCGATGGGATTTCCTTTATCTCCTCTTCTAGCTGAAATTTGTTTGCATTGGGTCGTAGGTTACACTTATCTTATTGTAACAATCAATTTACATGTCATGGGTAATGTGATGTAATTGATAACTTACTGTGATAGGAGTAGAAAAACTATAATTAAATAGTTCTTTTAATAAAAGTTCCAATTTAAAAATCCTTCATTTTATATCAAAAGTACCTTTACTTGATATACTTGAATCACTTGAAATTAGAAAAGCTCTTTTACAAAAAAAAATTTGTTAAATTTACAAATAGTCCCTGGGCCGGCGCCGAATTCATGTGATGAATAGCATATATCTCATACTTCGTGAAGCGCCTCTCCTTGACTAAACCGAAAACATTTGTTCTGCAATTTTTCTCAAATCGCTCGTTTTTGCGTTCGGTAAGCTCTGAAAAAAAAATTTGCTACCACATTTATTTTTTTTAACTGTGGGGGTTGGAAATTGGTTTTAAAACAAGATGGTCCAACCAACCAAAACAAGAGGCTTGTCTAACCAAAATGTGTTTGCTATTGTCGAGTCCGACAATTGACGTTTTGGATATTTGCAGATAAATTGTTGTCGGACAAGGTTACCCTCGTGTTCTAAATCAAATTTCTAACCCCCATCGACCCCAATCGACATTTTTCGAAGCTTTCCGAACGCAAAAGCGGCCGATTTGAGAAAAATCGCAGAACTAATGTTTTCGGGCCCGTCAAGGATAGGCGCTTCACGAAGTATAAGATATGTGGTATTCATCACATGAATTTGGCGCCAGCCCAGGGACTAAAACTGATAGGAGTAAAAGTGGTTGTCGCTCGCCTCCCCGACTAATAAGTCTAAAACAAAAAGTGGTAATTATTGAAAACGTTTTCGCTAAATAAATGTTTTCTGCTAAATTTGCTGGACTAAATAGAGCAGTTGGGTTGGAAAAC
Source organism: Diogma glabrata (assembly GCA_963693315.1). Taxonomy (NCBI): domain Eukaryota; kingdom Metazoa; phylum Arthropoda; class Insecta; order Diptera; family Cylindrotomidae; genus Diogma; species Diogma glabrata. The sequence continues at coordinate 128,025,665 of OY856186.1, read as the reverse complement.
ATCAGGACGTGTCAGTTGAAATTATTGAAGTGACATTTACCAAAATCAAAAAGTTTTCTGAAAAATTTTTGTTCCTAAAAACTATTAGGTATTGGTAGTTAATTTGTTGGCATTTAATATATTTCTAAACATGAATAAAACGCTTGCACTTTTGCAAAAAGTTATAAATATATGTACACTTTCGCTTTTTTCAAGTTTTTTTATTCCAGAGATAAAATTGTACCAACATTCAAAGTAGTGTGTTTATCGTCGGTTATAGGAAAAATCTTTTTAAGTTTGTTTGTAAAACAAAATAATTAACAAAGGTTTCTTTAAATGGTTAATCAAAATTAAACACAAATTCCATTATTTACATGTATAATCTCTTTATACATAGATGTTGCATTTTCAATTCTTTTTTGCAGTAAATCCAAGTTATTTCGGAGAAACGAACAATACAATTTTCTAAAAAAAAGTGTTAACCCCCTTAAAATAAAACACAAAATATCAACCCCTAAGGCTTACAAATTTATTTTCTTTTGCAATTATTTTTATTCCATGGTACGACAGTATTTAAAAGAAGAGAAAATTATCTTGAAAAGTTTTTAAAAAAGTAAAATAAAGTTAAATTAAATAAATTTTTAAAACAAAACAAAATATGTTAGCTTTTAATGGTAAACTAGCTGTGGGGTAAAGTATGATTAAAGTCTTTATTTTTCAAAGATGAAAAGATTTTTTATATTTTTTTGTAAATGACCAGTTTGTTGGTTATAACATTTATCAAAACAAACAAAATGAATAATTTTGTAGCATATAATGCCTGGTTGATAAGTCCGTGATTAAATTTAGCTTGATGAAGATATAACAATAAGCATTAAGGAAAACGACACCATTAAAAATGTTAAAACACACACGAAATTCTGTGGTGGAGTAGAGGTAAAATATATATATATTATTATGGTTTAAAAAATATTTTTATAAGAAAGTTGCTTTCAAACAAAATACCTTAAGGAGCCTGTAAACGAGCAACTAAAAATACGCAATGTTTTAACAAAATACTTGTAAAATAGCATGTAAACGAGCAACTTTTTACGGCAATGTGTGGCTGGCAATCATTGCCGGGCAATATTGCCCAAATTCAAAAACATTCTCGGCAATATTTTCGTATTGCCCGGCAATATATCCGTATATTTCGGCAATATGGCCGGTATTGCAACTAATGGCTGGCATGTTGCTATTGATATCGCTCATCGAGCGAAAATTTTAAACATTGCCCGGCAACTATTTCGATTTTTGTTGAAGTTTTTTTATTGAAATTGAATTGAGTTCGTTTTGAAGATTTGTAAATAGGTGTTATATAAAAATTTGGTTTAGTTAACCTTCGCGTGAACGGAAATTTTTAGCTACTGATATGAACAGTATCTACCCCGGTAGATATTACATAAATCATAATATCTACAAACGTAACTGTGTATTTATTTTACTTTTGTGTAAGCATACAATAAAAGCATATATTTAAAAATAAAGTTACTTGTTTTTCACATTGACCAGTAAAAATTTTCATATAAGAAAAAAGGAAAAAAATATCTACCCGGGTAGATATTTGTTTTCTTACGTAATATCAACTTACATAATATCAACAAACGTGTAATAATATCAAACGTGTATTAATATCATAATATCATTTTGCTTTTGTGTAAGCATACAATAAAAGCATATATTTAAAAATAAAGTTACTTGTTTTTAACATTGCCCAGTAAAAATATTCATATAAAACCCAAGGTAAAAATATCTACCCGGGTAGATATTGTTTTCTTGCGTTAAAAAAACCATAAAAATCCAAAAAAAAGTGTTAAAAGGAAGTCCAAAACATTTTTTTCTCAAATTTTGCGAAATCAATTTAAAAATTAGTCACATAGCTGAACAGGCATGATGATTGGTTAAAAACTCATAGAGTTATTGAATTACAAAAACCGTGATATCTACCCGGGTAGATACTGTTCACGCGAAGGTTAAATGGTAGGTAAAATAAAATATTTGAATTTGGGTATTGTTTTTGGTGTTTTAAAATAAGAAAAAAAAAAGGATTTATTTCTTTTCAGATATTATGGTTAATTAATAATTGATTGAAGTTGGGTAAAGAATAATTTTTTTTATTGTTGTTATGATTGAACTTATTTTTGTTTATAAATCGTTTAGTGTTTTGGTATTTTGAATGGAGAATAAGTTTGATGGTTTTTTAGTATATTTGTAAACCTACTGCAATGGAAAGCATTTCGGTTTGATGACTTAATTATCAAAGTAATTAAATAATTATTCTTTTAATGTTTAAAACACCCAAGCCTTTATAAATATTTTTTTTTATATATTTTATTTAGAGAACGAAGTTTGCGAATACTACGCACAGATCCTCAACCATGTGCGATTTATATTTTTCCCAAAACGTTCTTGTAGATGAAGGAGAGTATGCGGTCAATATGATTTCAAACAAAGCGCGAACTTAGTTTGGAGGTGATGTGCTGCACATGTCGTTAATGCATACATCCCAGTGTCGGTGGTTTTAAAATAAATGCGGTGTTGCAACACCGACATGCACCGACATGCAATGCAAAAAGTGACATGTTTACACATGTCACTTTTTGCATTGCATGTCGGTGCATGTCGGTGTTGCAACACCGCATTTATATTACTGGGATGTATGCATTAACGACATGTGCAGCACATCACCTCCAAACTAAGTTCGCGCTTTGTTTGAAATCATATTGACCGCATACTCTCCTTCGTCGTTGACAATTCTCAATTGCTAGAACGCACATTTACTAATAAGATGCGAAAAATATACATTTATCTTGTTTGGGATGGGTACATTCTGCATATCGCAGTTTTTATTAATATAGCAGATTATTCGTCGACTCGCTTTTTTTTCCTTAACTCGTATAAATAATTTTTTATTCGGCTTCCATGTTAGGTACGTAGGTATTTCCGAATACGGCAGTGTATTCGCATCGCGTTATTTTGACATATGGCAAAGAAAGTTGTTAAAACTGTATGCAGTAGATTCAAGGCGTTTTGTTGCATATTTACAGATGTGATATAGATGCGTATGTTATTTTCTAAATGTACTGCTAAATGAAAAATATTTGGACTTCGTTCATGTTTAGGACAATAAAGTACTCATACCACTACATCATTGCTCTTGCTGCTTCATTGTAGCACGCTAAAAACTGAAATGTTGCTGCCCTTATTAACGTATTTACTACCGTAACGTATTTGCTGCCCTTATTAACGTATTTGGCTGATTTAACGGAGATACCGTATTCCATGTTTATGTGCGCTCTGTATGTTCTTGATAGCAAAGGATTGATATGGAACAACCATCCATGTGTATGGAACTATTTCCATGTTCCCGTTTCGCATATCTATATGTTGTTAACTTTACGCCATCTGCTGCCGAACTTCTTTTATATAAAGGATATTCATCATTTCCTGTAACTGAATTTTCTGTAACTGACTAAATCGTTGATGATATCACTTTGAGTATTAATGGCCTCTCATGCATTCTGAATTAGGATTCAGTGTTCTGGAAAGCTCATGCTATAAATTTTTCGATACAACTTCCTACAAATCTTTATCGAATCTGGAATCGGATATTTGCCGTCGGATATTTGCCGCATTTGAAATGATTTTGTGTATGTGCGTTAGTTGTGAATATCCGTCATATTAAATTGACTCTTGCTAATGAACTGGTACGCTAATGAAAAGCTTGGTTTGATTTAAACGGATGAATATCAAACGTTCTGTTTCGAATGTTTTTGCATACATTACATATCTTACATGTATTGGTGAAACAATTGACGGCATTTCCAAATGTGGAAATCTTCATTATCTCGAATCATTAATCACTCTTTTATTGAAAAAATATATCTCGGTTGACATTTATTGCCGACTATAATAATCTTCACTTCACAAATTTACCAGCTTCAAATTTTGTATATGTATTTTCGATTTTCTAATTACATGTATGTATGTACTTACTCTTTTACTATTGTTTTAATTTTTTTTATAAAGGATGCAAAAACTAGAAAAAAAATTAAAAGAAGATTAACCGACTAAAAATATTTTTAGCAAATTAATAATTTTGGCGCCTAAATTAAATCCTTTTACATTTTTATTGTTACAAAGTGACAATTGATGGTATTGGTTGTTGGTATTGGTTGATTTATTGTTGTGTCTATTTATTTATTTTATTTTATTTTTTTTTTATTCATTTTCTTCATTTAAACAGATGTTTGGAAAAATGGTCAATGATCTTCATTGGGTTTTGTTTTTGAGGTAGATTTCATATAAAAATTTACTTTTTGTAATTAATATGCGTCATCACGGGAATTCCCAAAAATGTTCTTGTCGTTTTATGAGTGAGGTCAACGTAACTGCATTATCTGACCATTATTTTGATACCTTCGCCGTTTCACTCGTCAATCGGCTTGTACAAACAGTCAAACTGTAGAGATCACTCACCGTTGTAGTAACAAAATGCAAAGGCACTTCTTTCTTCGTTCATCGTACAAATGGAATGCTTTACCCGAATCGATAGTTTCGAGGACGTTTAATCCACACAAAAATAAAAAAGGGGTTTATTAAAACCTCCGAACGCATGTTGTTGTGCGACCTAGGTCGTTAATGGCATCAATGTATGTCAGTATGTGTTATTCTGACACATATTGTTATTCCTATATAACACAACACCTTATATTAAAATCGGATAGTTTATAGAGCTCACCTGTGGTTTTAGTCGGTAAGAAGGGTATGGAACTATGGATTTCTGTATCTCTCTTTCTCTCTTTCGCGTTTACATCCCATGGAGGGATTTTGCCGTCTGCAATCAGCTTCCAATCACCTCGTTCCATGACCAGTTTACCCAAGTTTCGACATCCTATATCACGAAGGTCTTGGATGATGTTATCACGCCAGCGTTGTCTAGGTCTTCCTTTTCGACAAACACCAGCTGGTTGTTGTTGGGACGCTTTTTTTATCATTCTTTCTACTGGAGCCCTTTCTATAACCATATAATCTGGTTGGATTTAATGTACCCGATTACATCGCAGCCTCCAAGAAACTGTCTGATTTCATGATTCATTCGGATTCTATACTGATTTTCAGTAACTTTACATGGACCATAAATTGTTCGTATCCTCTCGAATGTTGATAGAATTCTACAATCGGAGGAAGTCAGTGTCCAGCTTTCACTTCCAAAGGTAAGCGCAGGTCAGATTAATGCTTTGTAAAGTGTGAGTTTGCACGACTGCGAAAGATGTTTTAATCGCAAAAGTTTTAAGTATGTGTAAAAAACTCTGTATGCGGCAGAGACACGGGCTTTGATATCTGCCTGCATGTCATTTGACGATGTTATTACAGACCCAAGGTATTTGAAGTTTTCTACACGTTCTACTTCATAGTCGCCATTATTCTGATTGCCGGGCGGTATGTTCGTCGATGTTGTTAAAAGTTTAGTCTTGCCGGTGTTGATGTATAATCCAAGTCGTTTAGCATTTCTTTCAAGCTGAGAGAGACTATCCTTAGCATCGCTTGGTTTACGTCCGAGAAGTGTAATATCATCTGCATTGCCAAGAATTTGAATAGATTTGTTAAATATGCAGTTTTGTGCCTTAATTCGGCTTTTTCTTATCGCGTACTCAAGCGCCAAATTAAATAGTACGGGCGCGAGTGCGTCATCTTGTCGAACACCTGATGTTTTATCGAAAGGATCAGCAACTGACCCTTCGATTACTATTCTACAGTTTGATCCCGATGTTGTGAGTTTGTAGAGAGAAACAAGTTTCGCTGGGATACAAAGGCATATAAGTGCGGACCAGAGGTTGTCGCGGATGATGCTTTCAGCTGCTTGCTTGAAATCAACGTAGAGCTGGTGAATGCTGATGTTGTACTCCCAACATTTTTCCAGAATCATCCTTAAGGGAAAACATTGATCTGTGGTTGAACGGTTGGGACGAAAACCACACTAATAGTCGCCGATGATAGATTCGGTGCATGGGAAGAACCGAGCAAGTACGACATTAGCTAGTATTTTATATGCAGTGTTCAACTGTGCGATGCCACGATAATTCGCAGACTTTAGGTCGTCACGTTTTTTATGTAGCGAACAATGAGAGCTGTTTTCCATACAGCAGGTAGTTCTCCTTGGTCCCAGATTGCAAGAATCAGATCATATATACGTGAGACCAGAGCTGCTCCATCCTCCATTTTTAAATAGTTCTGCAGGGAATCCATCGATACCTGGTGATTAACCATTTTTTAATTTTTTAATGGCAGCTTCCACTTCTTCTATTGTCGGGTAAGGGACAAAAATCTCTTCAGTTGATGGAGCGATTGCTCGAATAGGATGAACTTCATTCGTCCTATTCAGTAGGTCTTGGAAGTGGGATCGTCACACTACCAGCACATCATGTTCACTTTTTGTAAGCTCGTTGTTTCCATTTTTGATGGCTGTGGATCTTGGGTGAAAATCTTTTGTCAGATTTCACGAATTGGTAAAGCATTCTTTCGAATTTTCATTGACCGCATGTTGGTTCATGTTTTCGATGCAGCTCTTCATGTGCTCGCGTTTCTTTTCCGTAGGAGTTTTGCTGAAGCTTTTCTGGTGCATAAATGATCAGTTTGGGTGGTTCGGGTGTTCCTTATTAACCATTTTTCTCGCAGTTTTTGTTTTGCTGATTTCGGTGGTCGTTTTCCGATTGTAGTTTGTGCTGCGGATATAATGGTTGATTGAAGCGTTTACAATTCTTCTTGTATGTTTAATGGTATCTCAGACGGGATGTCATGCTCTTTTATGCTTTGCGTTACAATTTCCTGATATCTATTCAGTGTTTCCAGGTGTTTAAATGCTTCGACATTCCAGCGCACGGTCTTTTTTGCTTGTCTATTAAATGTAGATGACAACTTGCACTTGTACTTAAAGATGACAAGCATATGATCGGTGTCCATGTCAGCACCTCTATATGATCGAACGTCAGTTACACTTGTAGAGTGTCTCTTAGAGATCATGACGTGATCGATTTGATTTTCCGTTCTTCCGTCATTTGATTTCCAGTTTGCCTTGTGAATTCTCTCATGAGGGAAGAAAGGCTAGATATTACTGGATCATACATCATACTCAGCTGTGCGAAAGCCGTTATTGTTACTAGTATGATACAAGCTGTTAGGGCCCGACATGTGTTTTAAGTTCTGAACTTTTACCAATTTGAGCATTGAAGTCACCTACCACGATTTTTATATCGTGCCGTGGGCTGTTATTGATGACTTCTTCGAGTTCTAGGAAGAACAGGTCTTTAACGACATCTGCTTTGTCTTCAGTAGGTGCACATTGATGATCGTTACATAAAATTTTTGCGTGCGGATTCTCATTGTGCATATCCGCATATTAATTGGGCAAAAGTCGATAACATGTTGATTCACGTGACGATGTATGAGAGAGCCAACTCCAAATTCTCCTCCGTTTTCATGACCGCAATAGTAGAGAGTGTATCCCCTGGCTGTTTCGTAGATTCCACTCTCTGGCCACCTTAGTTCTTGTAATGCCACTATATCTAGTGTGTAGCTATCGATTTTGTTTGTAAGTTTTAGTAGATCTCCTGGTCTTCTAAAACCTAGCACGTTCCAGGTTCCCATTTTTAAATCGTAGTCCGGGTACAGTTTCCGAGGTCGTTCTCTAAATGAGTCGGAGATAATCCGAGGTCAGTGTACAGTGTACATCCATGATAAATAATTTTTTACGGAAATGGGGTGTTAGTCCTTCGTCCACCCCAAATTTTCGTGAATGGGTTCGTTCTGCATCTTAAGGTCACCCCTAACATGCAGAACAGATGCTTGTTACGCGTTTATATAGCGAACCGCTTGATCCAAAACAGACGCCCGCTCCAAGCCGCCCCTAACATGGAGAACAGACGCTTGAGTTGCATTGGTTTTGTGGCGCCAATGACTCGCCATGGTGCAGAATCATTGAGTATAAGCAGTATTTACTCTGCCCCTTTCAACTACACCAACCTGATTCTGTTAGTGCTACCCAGGTAGCACGGCGTGGTCGTAGAATTTTGGATTTTCGCTACCCAAAATTGTACCCATGATACCCTGGAAACATTTGCAGGTCCAAATGTTGTCAACAGTAGTTCTGCAAAGTGGTTCGTCGCAGGTAGAAGTGCAGGAAGGGGACCGATAATTGACAGCGTGTAGTATGGGTAGATAGGTTATGGGAATTTAATGTTTTGCTATTCGATTCGGACTGAGTCCCTGCAGCATTTGAAAGTTTAATGGAACGTGTCTAGTGTAATTGGACAAGATAATTGTAAGGGTCATGGACTTATATTAAGTCCAAAGGAATGTTAAGACAGGACTCATATTAAGTCCAAAGAAATGTACACTGTTTGGAGAGAAAGTATTATACTTGGGGCGTAGAGTGACAACAAATGGTGAACACATAAATCCGAAAAAGATCACAGCAGTACAAGAATGGCCAAGACCTAAGAATTTACAAGAACAGTGGTCCAGGATTGCAGTTATCTAGGATTGTTCATTTCCTACCAATGTTATGTATCAGCATATGCAAATATTGCAAAGAGTCTCCATAAGCTAACAAGGACGGATAAAGCATTTGAATGAACGAAAAAGTAAGAAGATGCGTTAGTGGAACTTCAAAAAAGATTGAGCTCTGCACCAGTTCTGGCTTACCAAATTTGGAATTCAAATTTGACACTAAGCTAGCAATGATGGTATACTGCGAGTGTTATCTCAAGAAATGGAAACACTAAGGGGTAGAAAATGTAGAATAAACTTCTTCGTTTGAATTGGCGTTGTAGCACTGGACAGTGCAGTTCACCATATGATCACACCGTACAGAGATGTAAAGTCATTGGGAAAGGTGCAGTGCAAGCCCAACTAGCACAAACACCCGTATTGATACTATATAAAGGTTTATATAGTCAAATTACGCAGGAACGAAAACTTCCCCTCTCAAGATATAAACATTTATACGATACCTATAAAAGGTTTATACGGTTTCAAAGGGCGCAAACTATACAGCAATTACCTAGGCGAACTGAATTATTCAATGTCTTTTAAAGGTTTATACGACGTTTTATCTGAAAGCAGGGAAAAGGTTTATACAGCAAAAATATCTGTTTTATAGGATCCTTATATAATAACCTTACACAGGAAGTTTAAACAGGATGAGTGATTATGAAAGTCTGTATACGGGTAAAAACAAAATGAAAAAAAAAATTATTATTTTTATTATCCGATTTTTTTCATTTTAATTTCCATTATTCCTGCATTTGTTTCTGTTTATTTTAGGCATATTATTTTTGTGATGATATTAATATTAATATATTTAGATTTTATTTTTTGTTTCATAAACTTACATATTTTTTTAATCAGCAACCGGGGAATCGAACTCGTAACCTCTGCGTTACTAGTCATGCACGCTGTACCATCGTCTATTCTGAAATATGTTTTGTATACGCTTAAAGTAATACACTAATTTCTTAAATTTTACCTATATAAAAGCTGTATAAGGCAAACGCGCGCTTTAATTCTGACGTTTCATTTTATTTTCTCGTGCGGTTGATGTTAAATAGACCGGGAGGCAGCGTTGCAAATGAAAAAGTCATTTGATGCCGGTTGATTTTTATTTATTTTAATTAATTAACTCCAGCTGATGATAAATTTGGCGGTCAGCTGCTAAAGTAGTGGGGGGTGTGGTTGTGGGAGACTTTTAAACTGGTAAAAAAAACGAATTCCAAAAGTAATTTGATGCCGCTTCAAAATTTGTATGATGCATGTTTACACCATAACAATTGAAAAAAAAGTCGTCAGCTGATTGGCGGATGGGGGATTATACGTCAGCTCCTCGTATACATCAGTATAAAAATGCAATATAGTCAAGACCTTTCTGCATAGGATCTTGATGAAACTTTGGCAAATGATCCAGGTTCACTTGAAAATGGAAAATCTGAATTAATTTTAAATTTGGACAAAATGGCGGGGGGTCTCCCGAACACCTCTAAGTTTAAATCTTCAATAACTTCTAATTCCGACTTATGATCTTATGGAAACTTGGTATATAAATTTTTAGTACTGTTTCCAATATTTCTGCGTACCAACTTCCGGTTTGACAGTTCCGGTTAAAAAGTTTTTTTTCCAGGTATTTATCCCTACTGTAGCCTACAATTACCGATCGATATTCATGAAACGTTGGTAAACGCTTTCAAGTAACATGAAAAACATTTTGTTAGCTTTTGGAGTACATTGGATAAAGGGTTGGGGGGTCCACCAAACAACAGATGGTTTTTTCCACAATGTTTTTTATGTTTGTTGGGAGCATAAAACATTCGTTCGGGAATGAATTTTGACGACACTTTGCAAAAAGATGCAAATATGTATGGCAAGAAACTGATTAGTTTTTGAGCGATAGTGAACCAAGTTGTGAGGGGTCACCCGAACACCTGTTTTTTTAAAGCTTAATAACATCTGCACCTGATAATCGAATTGGATGAAACTTGGTACATAATCATTTGGTACGGTTCACAAAAGTTCTGCATCCCAACTTCCGGTTTTTCATTTACGGTAAAACTGTTTGATACTCCCAACAAACATTGCAAAAATGGTGACACAATAAGCAGGTGTTCGGGAGGCCCTCCACCACTTATCTCAATATTGTCCAAAAACTAATCAGTTTTTTGTCATTTAAGTCTCCATATTTTTTCAAAGTGTCACTAAAATTGATTAATGAATGAAGTCTGTATGCTCTCAACAAACTTTAAAAACCAAGTGCGAAAAGTCAGCAGTTGTATGGTAGACCCCCGCCACTTTGATCAATGTGTCCCAAAAGATGATAACTATTTTTCACTAATTGAAACTTTTTCCATAAGTTTCATCATAATCACTTCATTATTGTAGGCACTAAAAAAACTTCAAAAAATTACGAACCAAAATTTTTTACCGGTAATGAAAAGCCGGAAGTTGGGATGCAGAACTGTTGTGAACCGTACCAAATGTTTATGTACCAAGTTTCATCCAATTCGATTATCAGGTACAAATGTTATTTAGCTTTAAAAAGAACAGGTGTTTGGGGGACGCCCCACCACTTTGTTCACTATCGCTAAAAAACTAATCAGTTTCTTGCCATACATATTTGCATCTTTTTCCAAAGTGTCGTCAAAATTCATTCCCAAACGAATGTTTTATGCTCCCAACAAACATAAAAAACATTGTGGAAAAAACCATCTGTTGTATGGTGGACCCCCCAACCCTTAATCCAATGTACTCCAAAAGCTAACAAAATGTTTTTCATGTTACTTGACAGCGTTTACCAACGTTTCATGAAAATCGATCGGTAATTGTAGGCTACAGTAGGGATAAATACCTGGAAAAAAAACTTTTTAACCGGAACTGTCAAACCGGAAGTTGGTACGCAGAAATATTGGAAACAGTACTAAAAATTTATATACCAAGTTTCCATAAGATCATAAGTCGGGATTAGAAGTTATTGAAGATTTAAACTTAGAGGTGTTCGGGAGACCCCCCGCCATTTTGTCCAAATTTAAAATTACTTCAGATTTTCCATTTTCAAGTGAACCTGGATCGTTTGCCAAAGTTTCATCAAGATCCTATGCAGAAAGGTCTTGACTATATTGCATTTTTATACTGATGTATACGAGGAGCTGACGTATAATCCCCCATCCGCCAATCAGCTGACGACTTTTTTTTCAATTGTTATGGTGTAAACATGCATCATACAAATTTTGAAGCGGCATCAAATTACTTTTGGAATTTGTTTTTTTTACCAGTTTAAAACTCCCCCACAACCACACCCCCCGCAAGTCTGACGGCTGACTCTTATTTTCTACATCACAAATAATTAATCTATCTATAAAAATTAAATTCAATCGGCGTCAAATCACTAACCAAAATGCAACGCTGCCTCCCGGTCTAAAACATATATATATATATATCTATCTGCGTATAATTGCTATATATTTCGTTTTTATTCGTGGAAAAATGAAAAACAAAGGTGCGGATAGCAAAAGGTAAGTCTAACACAGTTTAATGCATTGGCATATGTGCGCTCGAGTTTTTATTATATATGTAAAATTTCAATATTATTAATTGAATCATGTAAATATTTGAGTTTTCTGAATATTTATTTGTGGTTTATAGATGTCGTTTAAAATTGTGCAGACAAAAGAGAAAGGGAAAAAAGTGTTAACTATAGTTCCGCATTTATGGGAGACAAATGAACGACTCAAATGGCCGGCTGCTGGACAATTGCGACAAAAACAATTTTCCGAAATGCTGACAGATTTAAATAGTGTACCAAAGAAAGAGTGGACCTCCGTAAAATGCAGCATGAAGCGGCAAGGCTTGACATACGATGCCGCTGTTCGCGAATGCAAGCAAATGTCCGACAATAGCGACACAGAAGGTTTCAGTACTGATACTGACATCATGCCACCGCCGGCGAAACGTAAAGTGTTGAACCGTAGTACAATTGGCCGGTCAATTGCACGTGATTTTACTGTAATGGTAAGTATACACAATATATAAAGCTAATAATGAGCTGTTTAAATTGTTTTCAATTCCATTTAAACGCAATGCAGGTAGATGAATTGGTCAATAACGACGGATCTGTACAGTCCGAAAATTCTTCAAAATCGAAAGAATCCCCGTCGTCGCCAGTCGCCCAACATCACAACAGTCTAACAACAGCTGCAATCATTAGCGCAACGCAACCATAAATAATTAGTCAGTCAGTCGAGAAAGATGTTTTTTACTACATTGAAGATGGTAAAATTTACGACCAAAATGGCCAATATCTTCCGAAATATGCCGTTGAGGGCGAAAACATCGTTGCTGTTTTGCCCGAAGAAAATTCAATTTCAGCTGTGGTACTTATGCAAAATCAGCTGGCATTAGCATTGAGCAAACTGAAAATCATTCAAGAGGAACAAGGAGTCCAGCTCGGTGCGATTAACTTAAAACTTGACTTGATTTTGCGTGCAATGTCCATAACTGAACCATCCGATACGACTGAGCCTGCAATTTCACGGATGAATTTTAAACCGATTGATACTATCGAGGATATGAATGATTTTGAGGAAAAGTTATCGAAGACAGATTTTTATCAAGAATGGGTGGGTGATAACTTTATCCCAATTATTATCCAATAAATAAATTTTATGATATTTAATAACATTTTCAATTTCAGTATGAAAATTTGAGATTAATCTGCGGTGACAAACAAATGGAACCGACAAGCACATGCTACATCCTAGTTGACGCGATGTTTACACGACGGTTCTTTACGTTGGTGTCATGGGCTGGCGGGAGTAAAAGTACAGCATCAAAGATCCCGTTCCGTTAATTCAAGCGAACTATTGCATTTTTTGTGGATTTGGTCCGACAGAAGCATCCGCACTATTCGAACGAGTCTTGCGCAGATTTTTTCAAATCGAAAGTTATATCAAACAGCACAAAACGTGCTCAAGGTCAATTCCTTCGCAAATCTCATACAAAGCACCGTCCCAAAGCAATGAAAACCAATCTCGAATATGAGGATGAGATCAGCAACATCAATGATAGCAATAATTTCTTGGTTGACGTTAGTACAGAAAGAACCGTTTCTACGGTAGCTGATGAAAAGGCAGATAAGTCAAGAGTTCCGCTGCCAGCTGATAAAACTGTAGATGGAGCAATCGTTTCGTCAGCTGATAAAACTGCAAGCAAAGGTATTCTGAAGACAACACCCCATAAAACAGTAGCCAATAAAACTGTAAATTGTTTGACACCACCTAACAAAGCTACCGTCGAAACAAAAGCTGCAATAATCGCAATCAAGAAGAAAGCCGTGAAAAGGCTGCAAACATCGAAGGTTGGTAATTTGGACATTGAGCCGACATTGATTACCGACGAGAATACTGATGACTCTGGAAGCGACTTAGACTATAGCGTAAGTGGAATAGATAAATTATTTTGAAAGAGTATTTGTCATGGCGTATTCTATTAATTTTTTCAAGGATTTCGAAGACGAGTTGTCTATACGTTCTGGGTGGAAGAAGACAGGCCACGAATGAACAAATGAATTAATGAATTAACGAAGTAATGAATTATAATGAATAAATAAATTAATGAATTGTTTTTGAATGTTTATTGAATCTTTATTGTTTTTTTTTTATTATTTTGTTCAATTTATATTCGAATGTTTATTGTTTATTTATAAATACTAAAGTGTTTGTGCTGCAAATTTGCTAGTTCCTTCCATATCTACAAATTTAATGAGTATGCAACAGTGGAATGAATACATCGGTGCTATCATTGTATTCAATACGAACTAATTTGCATTTAATGTCCGGTACATAGAATACTTTGCCATCCAAATCATTTTCATCTGCAATATACTGAGAAGAATAAATATGCAACACGCTTGACTTGATAGGTATCTCGAAGAAGTCTTGTTTTGTCGCCCTTGTAGTGCCAAAAAAAGTTAATTTATTTCCGACTGATATAATATTTTTCAGACAAACGATTTCATGGTTGTTTGTTAAGAACCATTTATTTGCCATATCGAATATGTTCAAGCTGAAATTCCCCAACTCAATTTTGGAATAAAATTCGTTATCAGCTGCTAGTTGGAATTGCCTGGGAACTCTTTGTCCATCGTTTGGCTTTGTCAAAACTATTTTATCATCAGGAGTATTGTTGATATCGCTCGTACTGATATTGTATGCAGTCATTTCAATTATACGTTTAGCGACTTGAGGCAGCGCGTTTCTCCCATTTCTAAGCAAGCGTTTGATATTTCCAAGCTTGTTTTCGAATGGGTAAGAGCTAAATGACTGCAGCTCCCCAAACATTTTGACTTCGTCCACCAAATGTGTTAAATTATGCACATTGCTTGTCATGTATTGCTCTCCATAGATTTCTCTGAAGCATTCTGTATAATCGTCGAACAAAGCACTCGCCAATGGTAGTAGGTGCGAATGACGTTGTGATTCACAAATCGTTACGGCACAGAACAATGTTAAAAAGTGCTGATAAGTCTCATATGACAAGTGATCTTTCAGCGCAATTACACCAATGTACAGTAAAAATGTTCTGTACTCTGTGCCTTTCCAGTGCGGCAAATCTTCTAATCCTCGGACTACACGATGTATTTCACGTGGCATTTTGCATTTGGCTTTAAGAAACTGCGAAACAGCTATTATTGTCCTCGCTGGCCATCTTGTACCAGAATTATGAAATGTGCCGTCTCTCCATCCGAACAACAAACGCTTCATGGTGCCCAAATGCAGTAGATGCAGCGAATCGCCTATTGGGATTTGATTTATCATATCAATGTCAAGATGAATCAGCGGTGAGTCACACTTGTGATGACTTCCATACTTTTTCGCCCGAAAATTCAAATCAGTTCGTTTTGGGCAACCAATCCTAGGAAAGATATTCGTATGGCTCGTGTGACTGTACTCGCCGATTGTGGTACACTTTAGACACCCATGCTGGCCATTGAAGTTCGCGACACCTACAAAGAAATACATAATATTCAAATGATTCACATACACGCGACGTGTGTAAAAACATATTTCGACTTTGTTATTACCTTTGATAAATGCACGTGCAGGTGAATCACAGATAAAGCATCGAAGCTTTACAGTAATTTTGTGGTGCTTGATAGTAATACCGTCCGTCATTAGGATCTTTAATTCATTTACCATAGGCATTAAATATCCTTCTAAATTCGATGCTTTTGCTTTGCCATGATATATTCCAATGACCATCGGTTGGATTCTTGGCATTTCGGCAATGTTGAAAAGGATCGGCCACAACTCATCCTTCGAGCTTTTGTGAATTGGTATACCATCCATGTTGATGTTCAACGAAATTGTGAGTGGCTTACACACATTTGAAAATAAATTTTCGATACAAAATCGTAGGCCATTATGCCAATAATGTTGATGTATTCCGATAGATGTCATTTCTACATTCCGCGGTGTTTTCAATAGTGTTCGTGGATCTTTTGGCAACATTACTTCCTCGAAACGATCGTTGATGATTTCAATTATTCTCCTGAGTGCCACATGAGTAATGTTATTCTCCAGAGCCCACTTCACTAAATTCGAACGAAACACTTCATATTTCGTAAACTCGTCGGCAGCATCATCTTCATCGTCATCGTTGTTTATAACATTAATATCATCGTTTGCATAAACTTGATCTGTGCCATCCCAATATGTTTCGTCATCTGCTGCAAAAATTTGTGAACATGTTTCATCACAGGTCAGATCTTCATCTGCATATATATAGGTAAACTATATTATTATATATAAATATCAATGACATGTTGTTGTTATTATCAAACGCGCGAATGAAATAAATACGATTAGATATTATTAGTTACTCAAGTACATACCAATTTCATCCTCTGAATCCGAGAAATTCGATAAAACTAGATAGGATGCTTTATTTGGTGATTGTAATTGTGACGATGTCGATGAAGTAGCTTGAGCAATAGTATTAGGTGGCCGTAATACAATTGCAGACGATAGTTTTCGAAATTTTATTACATGTATTGGCACCGCCGAAACAATTTCCAAAAACTCCTTGCGAACTTTTCGGTGATATGCTCCCGACGGCTTTTTTAATTTATTCCCCGTTACAGGAAACATAACATATATTTCCACACACCTTATATAATTTAATTTGTTTTTATTTTTAATTTACTTATGCTTTTTAGATTTTATTTTATTTATTTATATAATTTAATACCTAAAATATGTAATTCTGCCGATTCACAATTATATTAAATGCAAATGTCAGAGTATAATAATAATATTGCATTATATAAAATGACTACGCAAAAATTTGCCAAATTCGCCGTATAAGTGCTTACATAGTTCTTATATATGATTTACATAGTCTTTTTACGAGTTAGCATTCTAAAATATGACGTATTTTAAGAAATGACAAATATGCTCACAGGTCGTTCTTGCGGATGCTGTATAGAAACCATATAATTGTTTTCATAAAGACCTATATATAAGGGCTTTATAATTTCAACTATATAAAGTTTTATGCAACAAGTTATATAGCTATTCAACCATATAGGAATGATACCGTATAATAGGCATATAATATTCCTGTTAAAACATTTTTACAGCTTGTTACATAGGAAAATTGCTGAATAAAGCAAAATACCGTATAAATTTGCTATACAGTTTTTATATGGTATCTTTGCGGGTTCTGGTCATATATGCTTAAAAAACAGTCTTTATATGATATCTTTACGGGTTCTGGTCATATATGCTTAAATTGGCAGGTATTTGTGCTAGTTGGGAGACCCCCTTTTCCCCATGATTTCTATACATGAGCATATATTGCTACCGTAGCTTTTTTGCTCTTTCTCTGATATTTGGTTTCCAACTGAGTTTCTATACCTATAAGTATTTTGCTTGATCTGCAAGTACAATACCACTCCCCTTCAGAGCGATGGAGCCAATATGAGGGAGCCTCTGCTTCCTTGTAAAGTCAATCACTTCGTTTTTTGCGAGGTAATATCCTTACGCACAATTTTAGTCCATGTCAATGTTATTGGCTCCTCTAAAGTAGCACAATTAATTTGGCTGGAGTCGGAACTGGATCATTCAATGCCGACACCCCCATGTTATTTGTTAAACAAACCTAAATAATAAGGCGGCGAGGTTAACTGCAAGGCAATGATATAAATCTCGAAAAACAGAAATTTTATTCATTTTAAACCTTTATAGTCTATAAATAATGAACATTCTAAAATTTTCATAAGAAGAACCACTTAATATAAGAAACTCTCGAACCCACCTACTTTTCTCTAGCCCTGACCTAAAATGACTCGAATTTTTAAGTTAACGCACTTGAGAAGCTCTAGATTGTTTTTGAAAACGTGGTCCTTCATCATCAAAAGTCCTTTAGTTTGTCATTCTCAAGACGGTCATTCTAACGTTACCAACTCAAGGAAACTTTTTGAGTTAATTTTGGAGTTGCAAATCCTCTTGTGTCATTTAGAAATTATCTGAAGATGAAAATTAAAATATGGTTCGTCATCGCCGCTGTGGCTAAGTGTATAAGACACACAGGCTTTGAACAGGTGTCTCTGATGAGTGTGAGATCGAATATCGGCACGAAGAACGCATTTTTCTACAAAAGTTTTTCCAAGGGAAAAATGAAAAATGATTTCGAATTGCAAAATTCAAGTGATTTCCAATATGTACTTAAGCTTAATTGTCACAAAGAACATCTCCAAATTAAAACTTTGGAGTTTTTGTACCTTAACAATCCAGTGATCAAACCGAAATGCTTTCCATTGCAGTAGGTTTACAAATATACTAAAAAACCATCAAACTTATTCTCCATTCAAAGTACCAAAACACTAAACGATTTATAAACAAAAATAAGTTCAATCATTCTCAAAACAGAATTACAATCATAACAACAATAAAAAAAATTATTCTTTACCCACCTTCCATCAATTATTAATTAACCTTAATATCCGAAAAGAAATAAAATCCTTTTTTTTTTTTCTTATTTTAAAACACCAAAAACAATACCCAAATTCAAATATTTTATTTTGCCTACCATTTAACTAAACCAAATTGCCCCGCCGGAAACCACACTGATATTCTCCAAACAGTTGTTCAGCAAAAGGATTGATTTTGGATAGCAAAATGTAGGAAAAGATCTTATATGCTGTGCAGAGGAGAGCGATTCCTATGTAGTTTGCACATTGTAGGCGATTTCCTTTTTATGGATTGGTATCAGCATAGCTGTGTTTCAGTCCTGTGGCATGGTTTCAGTCCTCCAGATCATTTGAACAAGTTCAAACAATCTTAAGGATAGAGTTTCGCCACCATGTACAATCATTTCGGATGTTATATCGTTGATACCAGGTGCCTTATTGCGGTTTAATTTTGACAGCGCCGCATCGAATTCCTCTTTGGTGGGTTCGTCTACATGTACCTTTGACGCACGAATAAGCTTTGCTCGTCGCCAGACTTGTTGCTGGTCACTTAAGTTGAGAAGATTCTCAAAATAAGCGGCTCAAAATAAGTATCTAAAATATTTTTAAGGTCTACTTGTAGCTCCCCATCTTCGTTTTGAATAGCAGTCGATCTAGTTTGAGGGCCCTTCTTTAAGGTTTTAACCTGTTGAAAGAAGTTACGCGATTGATGTTCCTTGTTGAAGCTTTCAATCTCCTCACACTGTCTCTTCCACCATTCTCTCTTCATTCGTCTACATAGCTTTGTAACGGCTTGTCTTGCCAGTTTATAGTTCTCCTTCGTGGACCTGGTGTTGCGTCCTTGTAGACACTTCAGATAGCAATCTCTTTTGTATTGAATAGCGTCAAAGCGTGCTTGATCCATCCATGGCTTCTGGGAGTGGTTCTGTGGTCGTCCAAGTATTCCCTCAGTAGCGCTTAAAACAGCATCTTTGAGCGAATACTGCGACTTATCGACGTCTCCATTAACGGTTTCTGATTTATCCAATGTTTCGGCAATATGGATTTGATATCTCTCTTCTGTTTCAGCATTCTTTAATGATGAGATGTTAAAACGTTTCCATTGATTGAATTTTGGAATGCCTGGATTTGGGAAGTGGAACCTTATCGTTGCACATACAAGGAAGTTGTCACTTCCAATGTATGCAACTGTAAGGATCGCACATCCCGAACGCTCGAAAAGAAACGCGCTGTTACTAGAACGTGATCAATTTGATTTCGAGTGTTTCCATTCGGTGAGACACCAGTCTGTTTATGAATCGATCGATGCGGAAAGAACGTACTGGCAATTCTCAAATTATTTGATAATGCAAACTCAGTCATTCTCTCACCATTATCATTCGAATTCAAATTTCTTCCGAATTCTTTCTTTCTTTCTCGAATTCTTCCAGTGCTATGTAGAAATTACCCTTCTCGTCGACGGTCTTTGCTTCAGTAGGTGCATGCACGGCAATAAGAGAAATATTGCTATATGCACCACGTACACGTAGGTAGCAGATCCTCTCACTGACCGGGATGAATTTCATCACGACTTCTTGTATGCGTGCACCAACAAGAAAGCCTGTACCAAATTCTCTTCGAGAAGGATGACCACTACAGTATAGAGAGTGACTATTCAAATCTTGTTTTCCGATTATTGGCTGTCTAATTTCTTGTAGAGCAATAATATCCATCCTATACCTCTCAGCCTCTGTTTCTAGACTTATAAGAGCATCAGGAGCGCTCAGGCTGCGCACGTTCCACGTTCCGATTCGGTAGTCTTGTCCTTTTTCTCGTCCAGATAAAATTCTGTGTTTGTGTTCGGGTCTGTTCTCTTTCTGATAACCAAATTTAACAAATTTGTTTTTTCCGGGGCTAGGGTGTTAACCTTAGGCCCAACCCAAGTTGTCATCAATGGGTCCGTTCTGCATATTAAGGTCACCAGAAACAACAAACATTATACATACATTATACAAAACACAAATTCAATAAATTGCAAATCATCTATGAAATTTCTCATTTTTCTACAATAAACAATTTAAATTTGTTTATGAATGATTTTTGACTATATATTAAGCATAATATATAAAGTATTCTTTTTCTTCAGCCCATAAAAAAAATCAAGAAAATGGACTAAATTTTTCATACAACTTTGTATGAAATTTTTTGGCAATTTTTATGTTTCGTTTTTGAGCTACTTTAGAATAATATTTTATATATTATGCTTAATATCTAATCAGTAATACTTCACAAAAAAACTTAAATCGTTTAATAGCAACAAAATGAAAATTTTCATAGATAATATTTAAAATTATTCAAGATGCGTTTTATATAAAATCTCATATAAAATTTTTGTGATTTTTCCTCTTATCCCCCATTTGCAGCGACATTGCAAACACCGGAACAGAAAAATCGCTCTATAACGTATAGAAGCAAAACTTTGATTTTTAATGCCAAAAAAACTTTATGATAGAAGATTAAAACTTAAAAGTTCCTATCAGCACAAAAACTAGCAAAAATTGGTGGTAAAAAATTCTTTATTAGAAAACACGAAACAATATAGAAATATGTAGCTATATAATGTATTAACAAATTAGCCAAATCGGCATTAGTTCATCATATGTGGCACTAGTTTTGCAAGATATCATACCACCATCTATTTTAGAGCACGTCGATTTAATGATCAATATAAGTTAATAGCTCAAACTAGTACATGTGCTTATTTTTTGATATTTCGAACACATATTTTGAAAATAGGTTGAAAAAATAAACCAACAGAAAAATATAATTCAATAATTTTTCCTTTTGCTTGTACCAGAATAATACATAATTAGGTAATTAGTTAAATAAAATAGTATATTTTTGAATTAGGAGGTAAAGTGCTCATTTGTGTGTTGAGTTTATAGTTTACAATTATATACAATACACAAAAAGTCACTTTAGCTCTGAATTAAATACACTATTTTTTCGGAAAACGTTTAAACTTTTTATAAATATGAAATTAATACATCAAAATTTTTATAAATATGATTTATTACCGTCATAATTACGTCCAAAAAGTAAAAAGCATTTAAATTTGAATAAATAAAAATTTTTTATCAAAGCAAACTCCAATTCAAAATTTCATTATCCAATCAAACTATTTGTTATGAATTCAAAATTAATAATTCAAAATTTCATAATGCATTCACATTATTTGTTATGTTTTGTTGTCATAGTTGCATACAAAATTCAAAATTTCATAATCCAATCAGATTAGTCGTATTTTTTGTTGTCATAGTTATACAATTTGTTTGAAAAAATAACAAATAACAAATTTTCCTTCACTGCCGCCGTAAAAATATAATAACAATGGCGTTACTTTACACCCGCTTTGATTATAAGTAAAAAAGTAATACTTTAATTAACTCCCTAGCGGCAGTAAAGTTACAGACGTTACAGCCGTTTGTCGAAAAAATAATTTGGAATCTGACAAACTTTTACCCTATATTCGATTAATATGGATTTAATTGAAAAATAATGATGTAGTTGAGTTGAGTTTGGAAATTAGTATTAGAGTTGAGTTTTGAAAATAAAATGCTAGAGTTGTGTTTTTTTTTATTAAATGTTAATGTTGAATTTTGTAAATTAGATATTTGAGTTGCAGATTAGAAGTTAAATAAAAAAGCCCGACCGACAAGATGTCCGCTAGAAAAAGATAGATTTCTTGATCAGACGGATATGCTAATATTAATTTCTAACAAGAGACTAACAAACGTTTATAACCCTTTCTAAACTGAATACACTTTTTAACCGACTTCAAAAAAGAAGGAGGTTCTGTGTTTCATTGTGGGTTTTTTTATGTATGTACACCGATTTCTCTACCGATTTCTCAAAAACGGAAATCGTTTGATTTGGATGATTTAAATTGGATTCTATTTGAGTTTATTCCGAGAGGGTCCCATAATTTCTTTTTTATGTGAAAATATCGTTATTCAGAAAATTGGAAAAAACCATATTTTTTATGCATTTTCGTTGATTTCGTCAAAACATATAGACAAAAACAAAAGAGGCACAAAAAAGTGAAAAATAACTCAATTGTTGCTTTTAGAGACAAAAATACGTTACATTTTGATTAATTTAACTTAATTATATCTTACTATAGACAAAAAAAATTTCGCTATTAAACAAAGTTACTATATTAAAATAGTTACTTTTTATTATTATTATTATAGTTATTATAGTTCTTATAATCGTTATTATATTTTAAAAGTTATTTGTAGTACAAAACTGTTCGAAGTCGGTGCCACATTGATGAAAAACCGACTAATATGTCTCGGGCTTGGCACCGATTTACAACAGTTTTGTACTATAAATAACTTTCAAAAAATGATAACTATCATAACAACTATAATAACTATAATAATTATAACAAAAAGTAACTATTTTAATATAGTAACTTTGTTTAATAACGTAATTTTTTTGTCTATAGCAAGGTATAATTAAATTAAATTAATCAAAATGTAACGTATTCTTGTCTCTAAAAGCAACAATTGAGTTGTTTTTCTTTTTTTTTGTGCCTCTTTTGTTTTTTCTGAAGTCGGTTCTATTTTTTTATTTAAATTTTTTTTATTTTATATTTTGTTCTTTGTAACATAACATTGTGTCAATGCAAAATTTATTTTATGCTTTTTAGTCCATTTTTTAAAAGTGTGTTTTTTTAAATTTTTGTATTTATTATTTTATTTTAGAGTTTTTAGTTTAATAATTTTACCTTAAAATAATTTAACCAAGTTAATTCACAGAAAATAGATTATAAGTAAAACCAGTAATTAAATCACTTATCGAAAATTTAATTTTATTTAAAGGTTTTATGTAATTTTAATAAGGTATATTTTATTTAGTGTTTTTACTACTATAATATATAGCAATAACTAAATGATGTACTAATTGATTATACTATAACAATTGTAATTATGTTATTTAAACATCCAGTATAAAATATTAGAAAGATTGCTTCAATCATTGTATTATTAAATATGTGATGGCGCGCATATTTCCTATTTATTTTTTATTATATGACATACTTTGATCAATATTACTTCGGTCTGAAAGACCTAAGTATTTCATTTATGAGCCAAAAGTGAAATTCTTACCCCCTTTTTTTGGCATTTCTCGACGTTTTAGGACCTACTTATTCTAACAAAGCAAAAAAAATTTTTGTCTGTCTGCCGGCCGGCCGGCCGTCATTACCTACGGTGCAGAGAAAACCGCTGGAGGGATTTCAAAAAAATTTTTTTTCTTAAAATAGGTATACTCAAGGGACAGGTCCGAAAGGACGCTGTGTTCGATAACTTTACCAAAAGTGTGTAAAAAAATATCATTAAGTGTGTAAAAACGTTTTAAGTGATTACGAGTAGGAACATTGAATTTAGAGAAATCTTGATGTTAGGGATTGGTATGTGAGATCAAAAACTAGATTATTGCATTATAAGTTTGTCAAAAAAATGTTTTCAAGTGGGTCAAAAGGAAAATTTTTATTTATTTTTTTACCCAACTTTTCGGAAAAAAATAAAACTAATTGTTTGTTTGAAATGAGATTTTATTATTATTATTGAGAATTATGGCATTATAAGTTTGTCAAAAAAGTGTTGTCAAGTGTGTCAAAAGAAAGGTTTTTATTTATTTTTTTACCCTATTTTTTTAGAAAAAAATAAAATTAATAGTTTGTATGACATGAAATTTTATAATTATTTGAAAGAACTATGGCATTATAAGTTTGTTAAAAAAATAAGTTAAGTGTGTCAAAAAATGATTTCATTTATTTTTTTAGCCAATTTTTTGGAAAAAAAATATAGCTGTTTTTATGACGTAAATGTAATTGAAAAAAGGATTTTGGATTTTGAAAAAAGTTTGTATTTTTGATTTTGTAATAATTTTTGCAATATTTTTAGAATTTTGGAAAAAGTTTTAATATTTGATTTTGTAAGAATTTTGGAATATTTTTAGAATTTTGAAAAATTTTTAATTTTTGATTTTATTATAATTTTTGGAATTTTGAAAAAATTTTCAATTTTTGATTTTGAAATAATTTTTGCAATGTTTTTAGAATTTTGGAAAAAGTTTGAATTTCTAAGAATTTTTGGAATATTATTGGCACATATAAAAATTTTAAATATTTGATTTTATTCTAAGTTTTGAAATATTTTTGGAATTTTGAAAAAAGTTTTAATTTTTGATTTTGTTTTAATTTTTTCAATATTTTTAGAATTTTGAAGAAAATAGAATTTTCCAATTTTATATACTTATATACATTTAGAATTTTGAAAAAAGTTTCATTTTTTAATTTTGTAAGAATTTTTGGAATATTTTTAGAATTTTGAAAAATTTTAAATTTTTTATGTTATCATAATTTTTGGAATTTTGAAAAAAGTTTGGATTTTAGATTTTGTAATAATTTTTGAAATATTGTTAGAATTTTGGAAAAGTTTAAATTTTTAAGAACTTTTGAAATATTGTTGGAATTTAGAAAAAGTTTAAATATTTGATTTTGTTCTAATTTTTGGAATATTTTTGGAATTCTGAAAAAAGTTTGATTTTATTTAAAATAACAATATTTTTGGAATTTTGAAAGAAATATGAATTTGTGATTTGGTAATATTTTCTCGAAACGCTAAATGGAGAGCTTTTGAGTAGTTTGCTGAGTGTATCATCTTTTCACTAAATTATATTAATTTATGATCTTTTATAATTTTCCGGCAACGATATTGATGTTTCGTATTAGTTTTGTAATAAATTTCTAAACAGAGATAAAAAATACTTGTACTTTAACAAAGAGTTATGTTTGATATACATCGCTGCCCAAAACTAAAAACCATCTCCTCATAAAAGATTTTTGCTGAAAACTATATCAAAATCCTTAACCCAGACCGAAGTCTTGATATCTCAGAGCTGTGAGATTTCAGAATTCAGCCCCTCCATATTTTTAAATTCTGAATTTTGATTTCTTTTCTTTAAATTAAAAGTGTTGTGTAATAGGGCTTAAAACATGTGTCACAACAACACATAAATACCTTTTAACACCTAGGTCCAGACCTAGCTCCCACAACAGTTCTAGTGTGTTGATTAACGCTTTTTTTAAACCTCTGCGGATTTTAGCCCCCTGAGACTAAGATTCCGGCAAACTATTCCATTTGTATGCAGTTCGGACAAAGAAGTCTTTCTGCGATCTGCCAGTGTGACAGCAGGGGATTTGGACCGTTTTACTGGTTGCGATAGCCGATTGCCGAGTGGAACGGGGGTAAGAATAAGTTTGAGACATGATGCCGCTGATTTCTTCTGAGCACTGCTGAAGACGATATTTGTAAAAAAAACAACGAGGTCGGCAACAGTGCGATGATGTTGTAGGGAAACAAGTTTTGATGTCAAATCTCGATCACCCACAATTCGTATAGCCCGCTTTTCAACAGAGTTCAAGAGGACCAAGATGGAAAGATAAGCAGTATCCCAAACTTGACAACAGTACTCCATACAGGGACGAATATAAGACTTATAAACATGGAGCAATGGGTATGGAGTGAAAATTAATTTGCATCTATTTAGAACGCAGAGTAGGTCGATCGATCGATCCAGAGTAGGTCATTTGAAACTGTGATACCAAATAAACGAATGTTTTTACTTCCACCTATTGGTTCATCACACATACCGAATAAGATATCTTTGGGGAAATCGGCCTTTGATCTGGAAACAATCAACAGCTGTGTTTTGGTAGAGTTGAAATTGACCAGGTTTTGGTTTATGCCAGAGTCTCTCCGGGCGGGATTAATTCGTTCGTGCATTTTACCTTCTGAAGGAAGGGGCTCGACTTGTGCAGAGTACTATCATCTGCAAAACTATTTATAGGGTTGCTGGTGATTTTCAAAAATTCGTTGATATAAATCAAAAAAAGGGTTGGGGACAATACTGAGCCTTTAGGTGCACCAGCGTTAATTAGTTTAGACTCAGAAGAAAATCCGTGTAAGAAAACCGAAATGTATCGGTTGGATAAAAATTTTTGAATTAGCTTCACAACATTGGGATGAAAACCATACGCAACGAGCTTGATGATTAAGTTGGCATGCTACACTCGATCGAATGCCTTGGAGATGTCTAAAGCGATAACGAATGTTTCACCATCTCTATCAAGTATGCTGTTCCAACAATGCGCTACATAGTTTCATAGATCGGTAGTTGATTTTTGTTTCTAAAACCGTAATGGCCGTAATTAAATGATTTTCTTCCAGAAATTTTGAAATGTGTGTATTAATATAATGGTCGTAGACTTTGGATAGGACCGATAGTACAGCTATGGGTAGAACAATGGGTAGAATATTGTCCATTCCTGAGGCTTTATTGATGTTTTCCCCTTTAAAATTTTAGCGACTATTTTGGGTGCCCGAGCCCGAGCACCTGTTTTTTGAAAGCTCAATAACATCTGTACCTGATAATCGAATTAGATAAAACTTGGTACATAAGCATTTAGTATGGTTCACAACAGTTTTGCATCCCAACTTCCGGTTTTTCACTTTCGGCCAAAAATTTTTTTTGTACTTTTTTGAAGATATTTCAGTGTCTTTATGCACACTACAGCCTACAATAATGAAGTGATTATGATGAAACTTATGTAAAAGGTTTCAATGAGTGTGAGAAGATAGTTATCATCTTTTGGGACATATTGATCAAAGTGGCGGGGGGGTATACCATACAACTGCCGACTTTGCACACTTTGTTTTTAAAGTTTGTTGGGAGCATACAGACTTCATCCATTATTCGATTTTAATGACACTTTGAAAAAAGATGGAGACTTAAATGACAAAAAACTTATTAGTTTTTGGACAATATTGGGATAAGTGGTGGGGGGCCTCCCGAACACCTATTTACTCTGTCACCATTTTTTCAATGTTTGTTGGGAGCATACAGCATTCGTTCGTGAATGAATTTTGATGACACTTTGGAAAAAGATGCAAATATGTATAGCAGGGAACTGGTTAGTTTCTTAGCAAAAGTTAACAGAGTGTGGTAGGGTCCGCCGAGCTCCTGTTTTTTGGAAGCTTAATAATATCTGTATCTGATAATTGAATTGGATGAAATTTGGTACATAAACATTTAGTACGGTTCACAACAGTTCTGCATCCCATCTTTCGGTTTGTCACTTCTGGTTAAATTTTTGTCCTGTGTGTCCCATACGCCGTTTTTTTTGAAAGCTCAATAACATCTGTACCTGTTGTTTCCGACAGGTGCAGATTCTGCTACTTGGACGCGGAAACGATGGAACACGTCATCTGCAGCTGTCCTCAACTCTCTGGGCGCAGATACAACCAACTTGGTCATAGAAGACTAACACTTCCATTACCACAAAACGTCACTCCAATTGAGCTAATTAATTTTATTAAAAGTCTCAACTTGGATGACAGAATACAACCAGTAACGGCACAGACGACAACTGACTAATAACAAAATCAGGGTAAGCACAATAGACCTTCAGGTCGCAGTGCTACTTGAACTGTAAGTCTCAAGGCCCTCCAATAAAAAAAAAAAAAACATCTGTACCTATTAATCGAATTGGATGAAACTTGGTACATAAGCATTTAGTACGATTAACAACAGTTCTGCTCCCCAACTTCCGGTATTTTACTTCCAGTAAAAAATTCTTTTTTGTAATTTTTTGAATTTTTTTCAGTGTCTTTATGCACACTACAGCCTACAATAATGAAGTGATTATGATGAAACCTATAAAAAAGGTTTCAATTAGTGTGAGAAGCGTGAGAAGATTATCATCTTTTAGAACATATTGATCGAAGTGGCGGGGTCTACCCTACCCTACCCCAATATGAATGTAATTAATTTAACTATATGTTGAGAATGGGTGTTAGCTTATTTGTTATTTTTATTGACAACACATAGTGAAATGTAAACGTAACGTAAATATTTTTCTTTTATGTAAACCCTTATTCTCAATAAATGTCATTTACAGTTCAGTGACATTTTAGGTATCGCCATTGATTGTATTCAATAAAAGTCATTGTAAAAGCAGTACATAGAACGTGTTATTTATTTATCTGCAAAAAGTTATTACACCAAAGGTTTTTTCTATCAGTCAGTTGGTTGTTATTGAGACACTTACTCTTATAGAAGCCTTTTTACATAGGCCATCTTTCTAATCCGGTTAGAGCTATTGAATCTGATTACAATGCACTCTACAAGCAATAGCAACTTCAAGGTTTGTTTGTCAAATTTTTACTAATTTCCTGAAACTTTACATGGAACGGTCAAGTATTTAGTTTGACCGATGTTCATGCCAGTAGTGAAGCATTTCAATCATTATGAGCAAGGCATGTTTTGAAAAATTGAAACGCATCTCGACAGAAGTTTGTTCAAGTAACATAATGACTGTAACATAAGTTAGTGTATCCATTTGAAGACGCGATTTTAAAAGGCTTTCAAACTACTGGTTCTACAGGTTGATTTTGACCTTATGAATCTATATAGAAAAAAAACAGGCTTTATTGGGATGCAATTAGACATATATACCACAACGCAAATTGTTCGTGGATATCATTGTCATGCCTGATTAAAATGTATATAATTTGCAAATTGCTGAATATTTATGTTGTAATCCAACATTTTCTAGAATAATTCTTATACTATGATTTGTATTTCATTATTCATTAGCATGGATTTCTGCCATTCCATGCTAATGACATAAAAATTAAAGTGATATATCAAATGCAACGGAAATAGCAGTGAAACATGTCTATTCAAAATGAATTTTATGTAGTGCTTTCGAATTAACTCTATCCAGTAACCAGTAGCAATTTCCATTTGAGTGATAGAGGTTTGCTTGCTGACGTTGCGTTTTTGCTTGTTTTAAGAATAAGGTTTCGTATAAATGAGAAATACCACACTACAGTCTCACCGCGAAGCAAAGAATCTTGTATTCAATTTTGAAAAAAAAATTTTTCTGAAAGTTCTATTGTTTTTTCAAATACAAGATCTATCAAATAAAAGAACCAGCCCTTAAATTTTAAAAATAATTTAAATAATTTTAACTTTAATGAAAACTACAAGTAAATAATGGCCAAATATAATACAATATAAACATATTAAAAGAAAATGGTGTTTCAAAATTAATAATTATTAATTTGTATATTAAAAGAAAAATATGTAATATAGTTTTACTATAACTAGAGCAGTGATAAAAGGAATAGATGGACCGGCAATTTTTTATTCGTGGAGAAGAACTGGCTGTTATGTTCGCGGTAAGACGGTAGTTGGATTATTTGCAGCACCATTTTAGTTTTCCTGCTCCAAGCTTTTAAAAATTTTTATATTTACTTATTGTTTTTATTTCCTACATATTATCAAGAAACATATGTTGTGGTGTATTGTTTAGTTATCTTTTGTCTGATGCACAAAATAATCTGTTCACTATAACGACTTACACATATAATAGCAAACTTCACTTAAGTAATCATTTTTGAAAATTAAAATTGTTATCGTTATATGTCAGCGTTTTGTCTTTGTTATCATCTAAATTTTTTTCAACCTTTGTCAAGTGAAGATGTGTTTAGTAATTGGCTAGCAAGTGGAAAATTTATATAGTAAATTATACATTTTTTAGTTGTCATTTTTCGTTATTTGCATTGTGTATCATAGTTTTTGTTCTTTATAACATTGTTTGGTTTCGCCTAGTTATATGAAGGACCAACACCTTTTTTAAGCATCAACTATTTTATAAAAGGTACAATTTGTATCATTAAAGACAGAAATGCCTTTTAAAACCTATGTTTCAGAAAAACGCTGTGAGGTTTTGATAAACGAATTAAAATTTTGGGTTTTGGTTAAATAATTAGCAGATTAACAAATAATCTTATTATATAACAATATAGAACAATATTTCATGATAAGATATAAGGAAATAGGAATTAATAAGGACTTACAATTTATATTGATTTATATCCCCATCCAGCCTTATATCCAAAATTACAAGAGGTATCGTAATTCAAGGGATAAATTGACAACAACACACTAGTGTCAATTGTCATCCTAACAATGTACCCACAATAACATGCTCCAATAAAAAAAACAAGCCATTAGTCATAGAAATAGGCTTTTGCCTATTACTGTTGGATGCGAATTATTAAGCACATCTACTGAGTCTAAATTAATTAACACTGTTGTATCCCAGGGCTAGGTTTTATTCGTCACTCTAATTTTAATCTATATCTGTCTAAAAATCACAAGTAATCTGATAAATTGTTGTGCAGATGATAGTACACTGCACAACTCATTCGCCTCCTATCTTCGAAAAGTAAAATGCACGAACGAATAAATCTCGCCCAAAGAGACGTTGCTATAAAGGTAAATGAGAACCTAGAAAAAGTCGCCGATTTAGGTGAAAAAGTTTGGTCAATTTTAATTCCACCAAAACACAGCCATTGATGTCTTCCAGATCGAAAACCGAGTTCTCCAACGACATTTCAATTAATATGTGTGACAAACACATAGACGAATTTGTTACAATTTCTAACGACTTACTTCGGAACGGTCATATAATGGCGATGGGAATACGGTTTTGAAAACGTTGTTTCAGTAAAACTGGTTTTTGCTCAAACCAGCCAAAAGTATTCATTTGAAAACAACGGTTTTGTCCCATTAAAACCGGTTTTAAAAACAAATATTTTTTTAGTAATTCGTGCAGTGAAATTCGGAAGGTGTGCATTTATTACGGAAAAATCATGTTCCCACAACTTTTTTATTCCCTCCAACTAACTTATTTTGTGGTATTATATTCGGCTATTAAACCACAAGGTAATCATATATTGGTTATAAAAAGGATTGGTGCTAAGTATATATACAGAGTACAAAAATAATTATTTTATAAAGTAGGCTTTTCAATTTTATTCAAATTTAAATTGGAAAAATTTATGAAATTTTAACCATGACAACCACCAAATTTCATACCACAACAAGGATGCTTTCATGGATGCTCAATTTTTTTCCTTAAGTTACTAGTAGTGAGATTATTAAATGAAAACTAAGTTTTGTGACGCTTCACAAGACGTCCGTTTTTTACGTTCAGTTTTATTTAATATTTAGTTTGCAACATGAACTCGGACTAATAAAAGTTTGAGGAATTAATTATATAATTGACCTATGATGATGAATTTCGATAGTCGAATAATCATCGCCGCGGTGGCGTAATTGATTTTTACTATTCAATTCGGTAACAAAAAATTAGTTCCCGTTTCAATAATGAGAGCCTTGTTGGGATTAAATATATTTGTTTTAAAAGGCAGCCAAATTGACTTCTAACGGACAAACGTAGATTATTTATTATATAGATGCATAACTAGTGATTGTAAATTTCATGAATTTTATATTTTTGAAATATTTCATGAAATGTTTCATGAAATATTTCAAAAAGGTTTGTATAAAACTTATTTTGGGGTGCCAAAAACTCGAAATAAGTGAAATATAAACACAAATTGTTTGAGGTAGTGTAGAATAAATTAAATTTGAACAATGTTGATCTTCAATGGAAGGCGCCTAATTTTGAGAGTAAAATTGTGCTTAATGTGTGAATAAATAAATAACCTGCAGCTAAAATGGTTCTTTTTATTGAAATTTTATTTTTATCAAAATTTAAATATTTTAATTTGCACAGTGTATGTTTTATATATATTCACAGATATACTATTTAATTTTGAAATATGTAATATTACTAAAGTTGAATCCTTTTCTTAATTATAGAGAAAAATTAATGAAATTGCAAAACAGTGTTTTTTGAAATATTACAAGGATGAAATATATTTTGTTGAAATATTTCAGAAATGAAACATTTCAAATGAAATGTTTCAGTGAAATGTTTCAATTGTTTAATCACTATGCATAACAAAAATCCCTTAAAACATTCCCAAAATCTAAAGACCAATAAAATATCAAACCAGATAATCGAAAAAGAGAAAACAGAGATAGACAAAAACGATAAAGCAGTTTTCGATAGTTGAAAACGAGAAAGAGATTGACAGAGCGAAAGCGGCAAAACTTTCAACTATGTCCATTTCTGACAAAAGTTTTTACAGTGCCATTGATTTCCTAAAATCTGGTACCAAATCTTCTATTCCTCCTATTATTGACGGTGATTTGATCGTCACTGACCCTGCAAGAAAAGCCACATTGTTAGCGGAACGTTTTGCTTTCAATTAGACCATTTAAAAAACTCCTAAAGAAAAGACCCGAATCCAGTTTTCAGGAGTTAATATGAAAGATCTTCATTTCATACCCAAAATTGTCGAAAAACTCTTAAGGGAGTTAAATTTCAACAAAGTCTCCGGTCTGGACAACATTCCTCCTTTATTCCAAAAACATTTTCAAAAGTTCTTGCACCTACTCTAACCAAAGCTTTCTACAAATCCTTCAAATCTGGTATTTTCCCTTCGTGCTGGAAGTTGAACAATGTACAGCCTGTCCCCAAAAAATTAATAAAATGTGATATTTCTAATTATAGAACAATAGCCTTACTCCCAGTCGTATCTAGAATATACTAGCATTATATTAACAAACACAATATATAATTTTTTAAAATAATCTTTTGATATTAAACAGCCAATACGGTTTTAGAAACAAAAGATCAACAACCGATCTATTGAACTATGTAGCATATCTTTGGAAAAGCATATACTTGAAAAAGGTATTGAAACGTAAGTAATCGCATTAGATATCTCAAAAGCGTTTGATCGAATCTTGCAAGCCAACTTGATCAACAAGCTCGTTGAGTACGGATTTTACCTCACAGTCGTAAAACTGATACAAAATTTTCTCACCGACCGATACATTTCGGTATCCATCGATGCCTTAACACTGGTGTACCCCAAGACTCAGTTTCATCCCCCACTCTATTTTAATTTATATTAACGAACTGTTGAAAATCACTAGTAACCCAATAAATAGTTTTGCAGACGTCAGTATGCTGCACAAGTCATTCGATCCCCTATCTTCAAAAGGTAAAATTGTTGTAATTTGGAGTTTGGGTTTAATTAAGTGACATTAAAAACACAGACACAGTTTTATTTAATTGTTATTATGTATTATTTGTTAATCTTAGTTATTTTATTTATTTAAATGATACACATTAACTCATAGCTATTATTTTATTGGGTTATATTGACACTTGTGTTACGTTTTAAATTTATTATTTATTTTATTTTTATAATTATTTTTATATTTGGTAAGAAATTCTAGTTGTAGCGGTTCAATCTTAATTTTTCTCATTTTCCAATTTTCATTATTTCGATTTTCATTTTTAAAAGTGGAAGTTAGATTTTATTTATAAAGTGTATTTAATTATATTTATTATTTCGCAAACGTTTGAATGTTTTAACAAAATTTTCTCATAGAAATATGATAATATGTTGTATGTTATCGCAAAGATATTTGTTTTTATTTGAAATTATTTTAATAAACTTTCTTATAAGAATATGATAATATGTTTTTTTCTACTCCTATCACAGTATATTATCAATCCATCCATGACATGTTAATTGATTATTACAATAAATCTAACGTAATGAGAATAAAAAGTGTTACGTAATGTATATTCATATATATATTACCTAACACTTTTAATAAAAAGACAAATTTTTAATTAAAGAAAAATTTGATTTTTAAAAATTAAATATTTCAATTCATTTTGACACAGAATAATGCAAAGCCTAACACAAGTTGTGTTACGACTGCTATTCAAAACGAAGATGGGGAGCTACAAGTAGACCTTAAAAATATTTTAGATACTTGAGCCGCTTATTTTGAGAATCTTCTCAACTTAAGTGACCAGCAACAAGTCGGGCGACGAGCAAAGCTTATCAAAGATACATGTAGACGAACCCACCAAAGAGGAATTCGATGCGGCGCTGTCAAAATTAAAATGCAATAAAGCACCTGGTATCGACGATATAACATCCGAAATGATTGTACATGGTGGCGAAACACTATCATCAAGATTGTTTGAACTTGTTCAAATGATCTGGAGGACTGAAACCATGCCACAGGACTGGAACACAGCTATGCTGATACCAATCCATAAAAAAGGTAATCGCCTACAATGTGCAAACTACAGAGGAATCGCTCTCCTCTGCACAGCATATAAGATCTTTTCCTACATTTTGCTATCCAAAATCAATCCTTTTGCTGAACAACTGTTTGGAGAATATCAGTGTGGTTTCCGGCGGGGCCGAGGTACCACCGATGCACTTTTCTCGATAAGGATGATTTTGGAAAAGTGTCGAGAGTTCAACATACCTGTGCACCAACTTTTCATTGATTTCAGGCAGGCCTACGACTCTCTCGAACGAGAGACTCTATGGTCTGCTCTGGTGTCAATGGGAATTCCTGGTAAACTGATATCACTATGCAAAATGACAGTACAGAACTCTCAATGCTGTGTGCGAGTAGAGAACGAAATATCAAAATTTTTTAAAGTCGACTCCGGATTAAGACAAGGTGATGCTTTCTCTCCTATACTTTTTAATCTAGCCTTGGAATATGTGTGCCGTCAAAAGAAACAATCGACTAATAACAATATCTTGTCAATAAACTCAGTACAGATGATTGCTTACGCTGATGATGTTGTCATCCTCGGCCGAAGTGAAGCTGTTATGAGTGAGACTTTCAAGTCGCTTGAGAGTGGTGCTAGGAAAATTGGTCTGTAAATTAACTACAATAAAACCAAACATATGAATGTTTCAAGAGAGGCTGAGAAGAAAGATTTGATGTGCGGCGATGAACGAATTGAGGGAGTTGAATCCTTTAAATATTTGGGATCAATGCTTGACTCAAACAACAGCATACTTACAGATATTAAAGCTCGAATCGCTGCGTAGAGTATAGAACCCGGTATAACTTTGAGATCAGAGACCTTCTTGAGGGTCCTGATATAATAGGTTGTATCCGTTCTAACAGGATTGCTTGGTTTGGGATGTTCTACGAGCCGATTCACAGTCTGGAATGATTAGAAAAATGTACGTTAGTACCCCAGGGAGTGGTAGACCGCGAGGAAGACCATGACTACAATGGGAGACTGACGTAATAAACGACCTTAAACAAATCGGCTGCCATGGTAATTATGTCGCTGTTGCGAATGACCTTGGTGAATATTCAAAGCTGATTAGCCTGGCAACGCACCTACATGGAGCATGAACGCCTTAAAAAAAAAAAAAAAAAACACAAGTTGTAAACTATTTGCATTTAATTTATAATTAGTAGTTCATTTTTTCAAGTAATTATACGCGTTTGGGCATTAAATCAAAGTCGTAGAAAAAGAATATAACAAAACTCGAGCTGCAAACCATTTTGCATGCTCGTGACGGTACTGCACTCGCCACTACGCGTCTCAATATTTTCACTCGCATGTAAAATGCTATTTACAACTCTATGTATGTAATATACTATTATATTGTAGTATCGCAAAGATTTTTGTTCTAATTTGATTAAAAAATAGTATGAGAAAATAGGTTTCAAATTATTGTTTGGTTGATTTTAATTTTGGAAAATAAGAGTTTAAATGAGAATGATGCAATCACAACATCTCTCCGCCCTTACAACAGTTTGTATCATATGGTAGTTTGAAATAAACAGTAACAAACTTTTTTTTAAATCTTTAAATTTTTTAAGATATACTTTTTACTTTAATTTCATTGATCATTAATCATTTATTAATAGGAATACTATAACTATAATATCTTATTTTATTTCTGTGTAATTTACAAACATTTTAAAATAACCTAATTTAATCAATCAAGTTTGCTTTAAATTTTATTTAAATGTTGAAATGTTTATTTATTCAGTACAACAATTTTAGTTTAAGTTCTTTTAAAAATTTCTTAGAGCTATTACAATAATTAAATATCTTGATAAACACTAAAATTATATTTATCTTAAACAATATTAATAAAAAATATTATAAATTAAGTACTAAAAAGTGTACTTTTTGTAACCATCCTATTTTTTGTTGTAATCCTATAAAATTGTTATAAAAGAATTACATACATTGCATACTATTATAAATATTATTACGCCAAGTACCACAAAGAAAGAAGAATAAGTAATAATTTCGTTGAATTTTATAGCATGTGTTTGGTGGCGTAGAATTCGTTCATGCTCAGTGAGATTCAAATCTCTTTCCAGATTTTGTAACGCAGGGTTTCTCAATGATATTTCTGTATTAAAAACATCTTTATTTGAAATTTCTAGATCTCTTCTGTTTCTGTTTATCTTTAGAGTATTCAAAAAGATTTGAAAAAGTCCATTTTGGATAGTCAACGTGAGAAATGGGTTGAAAAACTTCTAATATTTCTTGCCTTCCTCCTTTTACCGGAAGTAATAGATTTGCCGTTTGGATTTCACAACTTGTGTTAAACGATATTATTCTTTGGTGAATGATGTCTACTGTCTCTTGTTTTTGTCTTGACACTTAATAAAAAGTGTTCGAATATGTTCTAACTCCCGCATGGAGGGATCAGTTTTTGTTGTTTTGAAAGTTTTTTTTATTTTTGATCTACGGGTGTGACAACCCCGCGTACTCCAGTCCCTGCTATTAACATACGAGTTAACGTGAGATATCGCATACCGCTGGCAATAGCAGTGAGATATCACTAGCCAAGGTGACATCTTAAGGGTGGTGGCGGATGAACTGTATTCAGTCAACGGTAACACCCTCAATCTTAGCTGTTAAATAATCCTTGATGATGAGACGCTATTGCTTCCTTGAAGAAACGAGCCTTCATATAATTATGTGTGGGCTTAAATCTTTAAGAAAGACGGTGCGTCACAGGAACAAGGAATATGCAACCAGATGGATTATTGGCAACTACATTTTTGTTTTGTTCCAGCAAATTTTTGTAAAAATTGGCTATTTAGTGTTTAATTTACTTTTATGCCTATGTCATATTTTGTCAGTGATAGGATTTTTTGTTTAGTTATCCATTCTTTAACAAAAAATATAAAAAAACAAAAAAAGAAAGACGTCCATCAACACCTTTGAACGTATGTTGTTGTGGGACCTTTGTCTTAAAAGGTTTTATGTGTTATTGTGACACATATTGTAATTCCTACTACACAACACATTTTATTAAAAAAAAAAAAACATGTATAATCAGGATTAATCGGTAGCAAATATATTTTTTAGATATTGTAGTCTGTCGTTTCCGGTAGAGGAATTGTTATTTTAACTAAGATCCGATTCAGATATTCAAAATAGTCTATTCTAATTATTTGTTCAAGGTGGTGAACATCAAGAAAATCTTCGTTTATTTTTAAATCGCGAAAAATATTTGATATTAGTTTGTGATAACTCTTTAATTTTAATTAATGACGGATGTAGTTGGTGATTGCGAAGTGATTGTATAATGGATATGGCGATAGCCTGGTCTCTTTGTATTTGAATTATTTTCAAAAGAATAAACGTCGCTATTTCGTTTATTTGGATTTTTATTTTATCTCCAGCAAATGTCGTTTGGGATTCAGTACCAAAAATTTTAATAACTTTTTCTAATTCTATTATTTTATACTTTAATACCAATGTTTTATTTAGGTTTTTTTTATGGGTTTTTTAAGAAAATTGTAATTTGATTTGACTACTGATATTTCTTCTTTCATCAGTTTGAAAGTGGTATTATCATCTTTTTCGAGAACATCTAATTTACCGTAAATATCTTTAGAGTCCTTATCGTCCATAGTTCCAAAAGCTGTTTTGGAAAATCTACCAATCGCATCTATCCAACTTACTTTAATCCTTCTAGAACTGAATAGATGTGATATTACGAATTCTCGTTATTTTATTTCATGAATATATGTATGTATGAATATATCATGCGCTGTGCTGTAACACGTAGTTTGAGGTTGTGAAATTCCATTATTAAATTTTTACACAAACCAACAATTTCGATTCCACTAAACTCTAAAAAATTTTTTTTCATCTGAATAATTTAAAAGGGTGAAAGACGTAAATACTTCCCATTCGTGCGTATAAAATATTGAAGTTCCTAAACTTTCAAATAGTATTATGGTACAGTCTGAGACAATTTCTCCATTTACTACTAGTATACCTAATATCCAGCTGATTGAAAACATACCGAAAACTAAAAAGAAATATCTTGACCTTTGTTGACATAATTATTCATTAAATAACTTTAATCTGTTATTATGAACTCTGCTGTTACGTTTTTCTATCTTAATAGTACTGTTTAAATCCCTGTGTATTTGCGTTACCTTATAGGGGCCTTTCCATATTTTTGATAATTTTATTCTTACGCGTCTCATTGCGAATCAAAACAGTCACCTACATGAAGTTTTAACGGGTAAATTTTTTTTCGTTATACTTTTTAGAAATTTTTTAGCTTTTAATTAAGTTTTCTCTTGCAATAAAATGAGCTTTTTGATTTTATACTTTAAAACTATGCAGAAGTTTCAAGTTTTTTAATACCTAAAAATTTACAAACTCTTTTGAACATACCGGAAGTGAAATTTGCTCCCTGATCGCTTACTAAACATCCAGGTATTCTATAGCAGGAGATTATTTCATCATAAAACATTCTGGATACTGTTGCTGCTTCTTAATTACGCATTGCCTAACAATAAGTGAATCTTGTAAGATCGTCTTCGAAAGTTAAGATATAAGCATTTCCATTACAGGTAGTTGGAAGAGGTGCCACAATGTCCATGTGAATTTTTTCGAAGGGCTTTTTAGAAATGTTTCCCAACAATGCCATTGACATTTTGCTAAGACGCGAAATTTTGTTTGTTTGACATAAGGACCTTTCTTTATATATTTGCTTATATCATTGAACATGTCATTCCATCTATATTGTTTTTTAAGTCTTTCGTAAGTTCTTTTAATTCCCTGATGTCCCCCTAGCGGGTTGTCGTGACAATCTATAAGAATAGTTTCGATGTCTTCATGTGTTGTCAATATCTTTATGTCTATATCTTCGTCAAGTAAACCGTTCTGTTCAAAATCGAGATTGTCATCTGTGTCGTCATTTACATCAATTTTACAGTCTTGTTTAATGTAGTTGCTAACTTCGTTTTGTTCTAAATTTAGGTCATCGTCAATTTTTT
The DNA here is from genome assembly GCA_963693315.1 of Diogma glabrata. Classification (NCBI taxonomy): domain Eukaryota; kingdom Metazoa; phylum Arthropoda; class Insecta; order Diptera; family Cylindrotomidae; genus Diogma; species Diogma glabrata. The sequence goes on along the minus strand of OY856186.1, from coordinate 127,985,983 downwards.
TCTGTGCCCTAGTTACAGCTAAACAATTTAATATTTCAAATGGAATTCTAAGACACTAAAAATGAATGTATTCAATTGAATAGAATGAAAAATTGCTTTGAAAAGTGAAAGATCCGTAACAAAAGTTTTATCTCAATTCCGGTCGGTTCGGGAATCCAGAGGGACGCCGATTCGATTCCCGAACCCACCGGAATTGAAATAGAACTTTTGTTACGGATCTTTCACTTTTCAAAGCAATTTTTCATTCTATTCAATTGAATACATTCATTTCTAGTGTCTTAGAATTCTAAACTACATAATGGTTAGATCCATTGCTAAACTCTCAATAAAATGTTGAAATTTCAAATGGAGTTTGTTCACCTTGATTGTGGATTAAAATATTTTGATCTTCTTTGTTTGTGTTTCATCTTCTTCCCTGTTTTCATTAAAAGAAACAAAATTATGTACTGCAGAAGTGATGTTTTCATTACTTTTATCGTATGATTGTAATATAATGCCGTCTTTGTGTTGGTCTATTCAAGTCAATGGGAGTAGTTCTTCATTATTTGGTTTGGAATCGTCAATTAAATTTAAGATTTGTTTTTCTTTTTTTTTATTTTCATTATTGCAAAAAATGGAACTATTCGCCTTTAAAGAATTTATTGAATTTTTGTTATCGCATATTTGGAATATCTCATTTTAACCTACATACTTTAGTCAGCAGGTTTGAAACGTCCTTTTTTAATGTTTCATTTGGTTCATCAGCAACAATTCTCCTTAAACAAACAGCCACCCTGTTTTCGTTCCTGGTACATAGACAATGCTATAATCGAATTCAGAAAGCTTATGATGACAACGTACTAGTCGTGATGTCGGATATTTTACGTTGAATACTCCCTTTAAAGGTAAATAATCTGAGAACACGGTGAATTTTCTTCCTTATAAATAACATCGAAGAGTTTTTGTGGCCCAAACTATTGCCCAAACGGCCCAAACTAAAAGCTCGTTTTCGATTGTAGAATACTTTTTTACAGTCTTATTTAATGTCCTACTAATAAATGCTACAGGCTTGTCTTGGTCAGATTCCTTTTGAGATAGTACAGCACCTAAACCTTCATTATTAGCATCAGTTGTGAGATTGAATGGTATATTGAAGTCAGAATATATAAGTACTGGAGGAGATTTTATTAACTGTTTTAACGTTTGGAAAGCAAAATCACAATCTATATCCCAATAAAATTTTACTCCTTTTTGCAATAATATATTTAGTTATTTTTTTAAATAAAATGTGTTGTGTTGTAGAAATTACAATATGTATCACAATAACACTTTAAAACCTTTTAAGACCAAGGTCTCACAACATTTATTGGATTTGCTATTCGAGAAAAATTTTGGATAAACTTACGATAATAATTAGGTAGACCTAAAAACGACTGAACTTGTCTAATCATTCTTGGTGTGGGAAAATTTTGTACAGAAATTGTACGAGAAGGATCAGGCGTTACACCGTCTTCAGTACCTAAATGCCTTAGATAAGTGATTTCCTTTCTAAGAAATTGATATTTATTGGGTTGCAGTTTTAAATTAAATTGTCGTAATCTGGTGAGAACCTCTTCTAATTTTCTATTATGATCTTCTAGGTTTTTGCCGTAAATCACGTCTCAATTACGTCACGTAAATATCGTCTAAGTAAACATAACACTCTATGCCTTGAAGTCCTGTTAGAATATAATTCATAACTCTCTGAAAAGTTGCTGGGGCAGTGGTTAAACCAGAACCTGGTAAATTCGAAACCTGTTAAATTTTAGCCTGTTAAATTCGAAATGATCTAAGGCTGTACTGAAAGCTATTTTTCGCGATCATCCTATCTGACAGAAATTTGATGATAGCCCATGGTATTTTTGTTCAATTTACTAAAATCAACAACAATTCTAAGACGTTTTTCAGGACTCGTGCTTAAACGCTTCAGAATTAGCAACAAAGGAGAACGACTAGGGGAAATAATTTCTTGGTTTAACATTTCTTGAACTTGTTTGTTTATTTCTGTCTTTTGACTGTCAGGTAGCCAGTAAATTTTTTGATTTATGGGTCTACTGTTTGGGATTATTAGTATTGAATGTTGAAGGGCGTCGGTGTAACTAAGTTTTTCTCCTTCGAGGTAAAATACATTATTGAAAGATTTGCAGATGTCAGTAATGGAAAGTTTCTCTTCTTGACTCAGTGTTTCGTCTAAGCTTATTTGCTGTATAACTTTATGTTTGCGCTCATTTATTTATACGTCAAGATTTAAGGTAGTTTGCTTTTTATTATAATCTATGTTTAAGTTTATTAAATCTATTATGTTATACTGTTCTAAAAGACTAAGGGTTGGTTGAAAATGTCCGATGTTTGCATCGTGTATTTATTATGGCAGAAACAATTTTTTCGTTTTTCAAGTCAAATAATGAGTTTGCAATAAAATCTCCTGGCAAAATTTCTTGTTTGTCACAAAAAGTTGCCGGTAATGGTTGGTGGAACAGGGATTAACAATTTTTATTTTTTTAGTAGAAATTATTAAACTTGAACTATAACTTGGAACATAAATTTCCTTTCTAGGGAAAATATTAATAATTTCGTTTGAAATTTCATCTTCAGAATTCTTTCTAAGTATTATTTCTTCGGATTCATTTTGTACGAGCTTTGGTTTTGCATCAGTTTGATAAATTTCAATAATGTAATTCATGTACCCAGGATACTATCTGCTGTGATATCAAGAGCATCTTTTACTATACGAAATTTACAAACTAGCTTTGAATCATTAAAAAAAAGGCCTGTTGTTGTTCCCAATGTTTCCGTTACTGCACCTTGTATTCCTTTATATTTAATGGTATTTGAGGTATCTATTATTGTGTTTGGTTTGGGATTATTGTATTTTAATATGGAGAGTTTCGCGTCTGTATCAATGACTATTTCTACTAGGTTATTTTTAACTATATCCAAAGGTAAATTTACTACTTCATCATCTGTTAAAGGGTTTGAATATTTTACGCTTCTTGATGTTGGAGATTTATTATAACCCTGGCTTAGCCATGGTTTATGCTTGCAATTGTTGGGCCTCGACTTGTGGGTTGCAAGTCGTGCCTGGAGAGTTTCCCGCATCATTACTTTTTAACTGATATTTTTGTTTTTGAAAATATTTGTCAACCGTTTGACTTGTTCTGACAAAACTCGCTTTTTTGGGTATTAAAATTACTTTAATAAGTTTGTCGGGTCGGTTGGTCATTTGAATTGTTTTGTAGCATCTGGTACCGTGGATTATTATTGTTAGTGTTACTAAAGTTCCGGTTATAATTTTGCTGGTTTTCAATCCTTTGTCGGGTTCTACATGCAGAAATCAGGTGTCTTATTCTATTAAAGTATACACATTTAACTGGTTGAGGATTATGGACTTGAAATTGTTTTTGTGAATAAACTGGTGGTACTGTATCATATTCAGTTTTAAAATTATGGGGTTGAAAAGTGTAATATGAAGAATTGTTATAAAACTGTGGCTGTTCGTATTTAATTGGTGCGGGGGATATGGATTGCTGTGATGCATAATGGGTAAAGTATCTGGTTGAAGTCTATTTAATTGAGGTTGTATAACTACATTATGAAAAGGTTAAATATTAGGTTTAAACTCTTGTTTAGGAAATGAAACACTTGCCAATTCATACATCGTGCTATCTCGGGAATAGGAAATTAAAAGCTCGGTCTGTAATGCTAGTTTGATTAAACCCTCTAGTTCTGTTTCTGTAGAGCCTATAATCGTCTGTCTTATAACTGGATGTGACAAACCCATTTTAAAAGAGTTAATTTCATAAAATTCAAGCTGTTGTATGATGGCCCCACTACTTTCAGCATATTTTTTTACAGCTGTTTTTGTCCGGTTAAGTATCGTTCAAATTTTGTCGGAATATTTTAAAATACTATCGTCTGGCATTTGACGGCAGTTGATTAGCTCTCTGGTCAAATCTATGGTTGTTTTGGAGTGATAATAATGTTCACATAGGAATGTTTTTAGTTCCTACAAAGCAAGTGTATTTTGGTAAATTATTTAGTAATGCAAAAGCTTCACCTTCAAATGGAGTATAAATATATTGCATAAAAATTTGTTTTTCCCCTGCCGTTAAAATGTGGTAAATAATTTCACTGTTACTTAAAAATATTTGTTACCGTTCTGCCAAATTTGAAGTTCTTTCACCGTTAAAGAGAGGAATAGACTGAATTTGTTCATATATTTCGAAAATCGACATTTTTTTACACGTATTTGAAACCGATTGAATTTGATTTAATATTTTATTAGTATTTAATGCTAGATCTAATAGTAATTTTGTAATTGTTTGAAATATCACTTTTTATATGATTGAAAACTTTTTATTGATTCAAGAATTTCAATTCTTTTGTCGGATTATTTAAACTTTTGGTTGTTAACTATTAACTTTTATTAAATAACCAAAGAATTGGCTAATGTTTTAAAATTGCTTTAGGCTCAATTTTTTTCACAAAATACCAAAACTTTTTTTTTTAAAATCATTTTTAACCCGTTTCTCATTTATAGTGTGAAATAATTCCTTTAAATCTTTTTTAGGGATGATTTGGAATCATACTGGCTGCGCCACTTGTTGTAATTTGGAGGCTGGGTATAACTAAGTGACATTAAAAACACAGACAAAGTTTTATTTAATTATATACTTATAAATTAATTGTTTATATGGGTCATTCTCACAGAACAGTGCATTTTCAAGTTGTAAAATTCACAGAAATTAATTAATGTTTTTCTTAATTTATTTATATATTTACATTCTACTTACATAAGGCAATTCAGCTTCATTTATGGTAACACTTAAAAAAATTATTCTGCATATTCTGCACAATAAGTTGTGAAATCATTCACGGAGGTGAGGATCACGGAGGTGAAAAATATTATATTTACACAACATTTTACTCCAAATGTGATAGAACTCTAAAACTTCAAATTTAATATTAATCAATATTCACTTCAACAAAAGTGAATATAATATTAAAATTATTACTTGAATATATCCTTAACTGTTTTGGAATTTCACGGAGGTGAGGATTGTGTATTACCATTCATGGATTTCACAATGAACTTTAACCAAAACTCATACCAGATATCTTCTTCCAATTTGCTTTGCTCACTAAAACAAAATGGCTAACAGCGGCTTCTCAGGATACCAGGTGCTCATGGCATCAATACCATCCAGTGGCAGTTTGTAGCAACTTTTTTATATAATCACGGAGGTGAGAAAAGTTCTGAAGACAAAAGTTTTTGCTGATGTATTAGTTTTTATTTCAAAATTTAAAGGCAACTATGTTTTAAATAACTAATTTATATTATGTAAAATTCAGGATTATAAAGTATATAAAATATTATTTAAATATAAATGAATAAAAAAAGAAAGTGTATGACAACATAGGGGTAGGGACAGGTCACGGAGGTGAGGTTTGACATATTGTGATAAAGAAAAAATCAGTAAATTTATTTTCAATTATATACTAAAGTATCTTGGTGTAATAAGCCTATTATTATGACAAATATAAATGCAAAATTTTTCAGAAAAATCTAAACAAACAGACGTATTGTTAAAAAGACATAAAATGTACGTTTTCAAGAGAATTACCCATATATTATAAACATTTTATTTAATTGTTATTATAAATTATTTGTTGATTTAAGTTATTTTATTTATTTAAATGATACACATTAACTATTATTTTATTGGGTTTTATTGCTATTTGTGTTATGTTTTAAATTTATTATTTATTTTATTTTTATGATTGTTTTTTTAAAGGGTGTCTCAGTAAGAGTGCACTTTTCCATTTTAAAATAAAAACACGTATTTTATGAGAGAGTTGTGATATTTTGATTGGATTGTAAAGAAGACATGTTCCGATTTAGTATGGAATAAAATATCCAGAAAATGGCCCCACGGCTCTGATGACAGGCCATTACTCTTTTGCTTTTCATGAAATTTTCCATGATTTTTACACAAAGATGTGGTTGTATCTCACCGATGACGCGTTGGATCTCTAATTTGAGCTCAAGAATTGTTGCTGGTTTATTCGCATAAACCCGAGATTTCACAAAACCCCAAAGAAAAAAATCGTACGACATTAAATCGGACGATCTTGGTGGTCAGTTGACATCAGAATTTCGTGATATAATGTGTTCTGAAAATCGTTGCTGCAATAAGTCGATTGTTTCATGCCTGGTGTGGGCAAAAAAAAATAAGGGCGCCACCTTGCTAAAACTACATGTTGTCCAGATCCATGCAGTCCATTTTAGGCCACAAGAACTCCGTTATCGTATTCCTGTAAGAAATGCCGTTCACAGTCACTGCAATTTCGGCCTCATCTTCAAAAAAGTAAGGTCCAATCACGCTGCCTGACCAAAATCCGCACCAGACAGTTGCTCGTTGTGCGTGCATTTGTTTCTCATGAATTGCATGAGGATTTTCTGAGCCCCAAAATCGACAATTTTGTGTATTCACGTAGCCTTTCAGATGAAAATACTTTCCCCATTTTTGTAATTAGTTTTCACAATTATAACGCGTTGTTCTTTCGAAAAGCGCTCCATTTTTAATAATCGGAATAAACATAGGTGACAGCTGTCAAATTTTAGAGTTGCCACTTGCACGAAAAAAAAATGATTCTAAATTTAAAAAGTGCATTCTTACTGAGACACCCTTTATTTGGTAAGAAATTCTAACTCTAATAGTTGTAGCGGTTGTCTTAATCAATCTCAATTTATCTCATTTTCCAATTTTCATTATTCCGATTTTTATTTTTAAAAGTGGAAGGGAAGTTTTATTTATAGAATGTATTTAACATATTTGTTTAACACTTGTTTTTTACGCACGTTAAAATAAATTTTTTTAAAAATAAAAGATTAAATTTTATTTTTATGATCACTCTATATATATTTCGTCTTTTTAGGACATCCTCAGGTGTAATGACGCATTACTCCTGAGGATGTCCTAAAAAGACGAAATATATAGAGTGATCATAAAAATAAAATTTAATCTTTTATTTTTAAAAAAATTTATTTTAACGTGCGTAAAAAACAAGTGTTAAACAAATATGTTATTCAACGAATTACGCCAAGAGCCTACGGCAAAAAGTGTAAACTGCAAAATGTATTTAATTATATTTATTATTTTCGCGAACTAAACAGAAATTTTTTTAATAAAATTTTCTCATAGAAATATGATAATATGTTTTATGTTATCACAAAGATATTTGTAAGGCTTCCTTTTTTATACGGAACACTATTGGTGAGAATACAACGTGTTTTCCGCATTATCTCGATTATCTCATGAACCATTAATCCGATGAACCTAAAATTTGAGGCGCTTATAAAACTAACCTATCCACCCAAGATGGCGGGTTAAAAATAAATAAAGTTGTGTTCGTTTGCTTTACAGAGGTACGATGTAAAGCCTTTCAGAACATACATTTTTTTATCGATACGAGTAGGGTATCATATGAAAGGGCTTTATTTCAGTATTCCTTAAAAATGTATATTGGAATTTTACACCTCACCTTTTTTTGTATAATTTTGAAAAATGACGTTTTCTCTATGTTTTATTGCCCCGATTAACTCCGACCCTACTTCATCGAAAATCTTAAAATATATTTGGAATGATAGAAAAATGAGTAGGTTTTTGACGAAAAATACATAAAAATGACAAATACTCATAACTATATTTATTAAAGAGGTGGGAATGAGAAGGGGTAAAAACATCATTTAAAACCAGGTCATGGTTTCACGGTTTCATTTGAAAGAGCACTTGATCTTAGAAACACTGACATTTTTTATAATTTTTCAATGCATAGTTTTTGAATTGTTGTCAAAAAAGTGACACAAAAAGTTGGTACCCCCCATTGGATTTTGAGCTTAATTGACAGAAAAATTTGAAAAAATTCACAGAGACAGGAAGTTTGATAAACTCTGAACGAAAAAAGTGAAGTCTCAAATAATTATATTTATGTGCTTTTAAGGGATTGGGGTAAGGAAGGGATGGGTGTAAGTAGGGTAAAAAAACTTTTTTTGACCCAAGCGAGTGGGAAGTCATTTGAAAGAGTATCTAATTTAAGAAACATTGCATTTTTTTTAGAATTTAAAAATGTGTATTTTTCAAACCGTTCTTAGCTCCCCCCCCCTACGTTTCGATACTGATTGACAGAAAAAATTGCAAAAATTCACATTCACAGAGACAGGAAGTTTGCTATATTTTGAACGAAAATAATAGTGAACCCTCAAATAATTATATTTCAGTGTGTTTAGGGAATGGGGGTAGGGACGGTAAAAAAAACTTTTTATGACCCAATGACCCAAGCGAGTAGGGTGTATTTTGGAAGAGCACTTAATTTAAGAAATAATGCAATTTTTTTTAGAATTTCGCTGTGCACAGTTTTCGAGTAATTGTCAAAAAAGTAAAACTTTCAAACCGTTCCTTGCTATACGTTTCGACACTGATTAACAAAAAAATTTGGAAAATGCACATAAACAGGAAGTTTCGTAAACTTTTATTGACAATTATAGCAAAGTCTCAAATAATTTCATTTCTGTGTGTTTGGGGATGGGAATGGGGAGGAAGAAAAAAATCCTATTGACCCAAATAAGTTGGGTGTCATTTGAAAGGGCACTAAATTTAAGAAACAGTGTAATTTTTTTAGAATTTTACGATGCAAAGTTTTTTAGTTATTGTTAAAAAAGTGATTTTTTAAGTATATGTATACCACCACCACCCTAAATTTCGACACTGAGTTATTGAAAAAATATTCCCAATTTAAACCATTTAAAAGCTGGTTAAATCTTTCTCTAGTTAACATAAACAGCTATGGATAAGATTTAACCTCAAACAATATTTTTTGTGTCATTTTCGATCAATGAAAATGTGATTGACATTTACTATTGACGTCTACGATTAAACATTTATTCTGTTCATATGATGGTAATATAAAAACTTTAAAACACAACTCTATATCATTTATTTTTGATATTGTGTTCTTACATTCACGGAACCCTTGGCGAGCGAATTTTATTCCCACTTGTCCGACTTTTTTTTTATTTGAAATTATTTTAATAAACTTTCTCATAAGGATATGATAATATGTTTTTATTTTGTACTATCGCAAAGATGTTTGTTCTTATTTGATTAAAAAATAGTATGAGGAAATGAGTTTCAAATTATTGTTTGATTGATTTTAATTTTGTAAAATAAGATTTGAAATGAGAATGATGCAATCACAACAATATGCACGAACGAATAAATCCCACCCTGAGAGACTCTACCATAAGTGTAAACGATAACCCAGAAAAAGTCGCTGATTGGGGTGACAAAAACTGAGTGAATTTTAATTCCACCAAAACACAGTTAGTGATTGTTTGCAGATCAAATACCAAGTCATCATTGGGGTATTTCAATTAGTTTGTGTGACGAACAAATAGACGAATGTATATGTGTTCGTTTTATTAGGAGTCAGAATTGCCAACGACCTACTCTGGAACGATCATATAATGGCGATGGCAAAAAGCGCGTAAAAAAACTCGGCCTCCTCAATAGATGTTAAAAATATTTCACTCCGTACCAATTACTCCACATTTATAAGTCGTATATTCGTCCGTGTATATGAAATATTGTTGTCAAGTCTGGGGTGCTGCATTTGTTTCCATCCTAGCTCTTTTGGACTCTGTCCAAAATCGTGCTATGCGAATTGAGAGTGATCAAAATTTAACATCAAATCTTGATTCCTTACAACATCGTCACACTGTTGCTGATCTCGTTGTGTCTTATAAATATCGTTACTAGCAGTACTTGGATGAAATCAGATCTATAATGTCTCAATCATATTCTTTTCCCCGTCTTACAGGTCAATCGGTTTATGCAAACAGTAAATTGTTGAGATTGTCATAGTGACAGAATGCAGAGAGATTTCATTGTACGTACATCGTACATTCATCAACAAGCATACATCAACACCTTTAGAACGCATGTTGTTGAGGGACCCAGGTTTCAAAAGGTATCTATGTGTGTAGTGATACATATTGTAATTCCTATAACACAACACTTTTTATTGAAAAAAAGTCTCTGTCGTCGAAGTCAATCAAAATATTTAACACCAATTATATTATTCAATATGTTTAAATAAAAACAAGTGTTATGCAATAAGTATTTAAATTTGTGCTAGAATATTTGTTTATATCTCAATAATTTTTATTATGATTTGGCAAATAAATACTGCACAAAAACACTTCCGATGCAGATAAACACAAAATTTTAATTTAATTTTTTTTCATTTCTAATCTTTATTTGGACTTCATTTTTTATATAAAAAACCGATCTTTAAATACTGAAGAAAATTTAATTTAACAGGCTGATTTTGACATACCGTCACAGATGTAATAGTACATTATGATGCTAGGACGTAAAGCTAAAGATTTTGGACGGATGTGGAGTTTGCAAATCGAGGCGCTAGCCGAGATTTGCACCCACATTAAGTCCAAAATAGCTTACGTCCGTGCATCATATACTATTTTTTATTCGCCGCAAGCAAAATATTTTAAGAAAAGTTGGTCATTCTAAATTAAAATTATAAATTTTCATAAATTTTAAAATAAAAATATATGGGACAAGTAACCTTTGACAAAATATTTATTATTTTTTCCAAATTATTGTGTAGCTATGACAACAAATGATAACAACTATTTTAATTGGATAATGAAATTTTGAATTTGAGGGTTGCTTTGATAAAAAATTTTATTATTCATAGAATTTAAACAAATACAAATGCTTTTTTGGACGTAGCTATGACAACAAAATAAATAGCTGAAAAGTGATACTTTAAAGCCGCAAATCACAGTAATAAAGTAACACTTTAATATGTAGGCGAATAAAAAAATAGTTATAACAAAGACTTTTCTCTTAGCTAAGACTAAAACCTCTTAAATGCAACCTCAAATTTTCCAAAACATAAACTTGATTTTTACAAACAAGTATTATACAATATTGTCATAATTCTTAATAATAATTTATATGGTATTTTAATTTGTATTTAAATTATTTAAAAAGAAAATATGATATTTCATAATAATTTTATTTATAAAAATAGCCGTTCCAAAGAAAGATCTCCAAAATATGTGTAGAATTATTATTATGAGGTTTTTTATGACAACGTTCACAAAATCGCAATTGAGATATTCCTCTTAAAAAAGTTGTCATAACAAAAATAATCATAGCTATGACCTCTTAACTCAGAATCAGCCTGTAAATAAATTAACAAAAGGCCAGACACCAACACAGTTTCGTACTCGTAACTTTTTAACGAAAACGATTTTATGATGTTACGGTTTTTGTTATTTTATTGATGTTATGTTTTATTTATACGACCACGTATTATTTGTTTAGTAGCGGTTATAAGTTCGTCTATGTCTCAAATTAATTTTTCTTAAAGATCGTAATTTACCATGTCAGAGGAAGTTTTAGTTAATACAAAATGGGACAGTTATGATAAGTTGTAATCTTATCGCTAAAAATCTTTAAAATCAACCCATAGTGTGGAGTCAAAAATTAATCATTTAAAATTTATTATCTCGCTCGCACACATCTTAATCACATCTTAAACAACAAATTTTTATTTTTTGTTCTTATATTCATTTGGACCATATGTAGGATTTCAGCGTAATTAAAGATTACATAAAAACACATTAAATACATATATACATGCATACACATTTATATTGAAATATAATTTTTTTGTTTATGTTTTCGGTGCGCGAACAATAACTAACATTCAGTTTGGACAATCAAATTTTCTTTCAGTTTTAGTTTGTTAATTGAAATGATCGCGGCTAAGTAACTAGTCTGTTAAAGTAATATTTAAATAATGTAAGAAAAGTGATCGTGGAAAAATAGAAAAAATTGAAAATGAAGTTATTTATTTTACTGTTGATATTTATTTTTGGAATCAAACGAAACGCCGGTGTTGATCGTCAGTATGATATTTACAATAAAGAGTTTACATTTGATATTTTATTTCAAAACGGTATGCAAGCGTATTTAGAAAATAATTGGAGAATTTGTGTTGAATTGTTAGAAAAATCGTTGCATGAATTTCATCGATATTATGATACGATTACATCATGTCGATTAGATTGTGAATTTGAAGTTAAACGAATGAAACCGATGTTTCCGGAGAACATAGATGATTTACATTTTTATGAATCGGTCATTCAAAAATCGCTATGCATGTTAAAGTGTAGAAAAAAACGACAACCTGATTTGCAGGAGTATTTTGTTTTGGATAATTGGAATAAACGGGCATTTTTAAGTAGAAAGCCATATGAATACTTACATGTTTGCTATTACAAGGTTTGTGCTGTTATTTAATTTTTTGTTTATTAGGAAAATTGCTACCGTCTTACCGCGAATATAAGATCTGGTTCTTCTAAAAGAATAAAAGAACTACATAGTTCTTTCATTTGAACTTGTTATACAAACTTTATCACTGCCATCTACCTAGCAAGTAAAAATATTTTTATTTTGGATGCTATTTAAATCAAACGTTTGTTTTTTTTATGCTTTTATAATCCTTTTTTCACCTTATGAGGCAAATGTTCGATAAGATTCATTACAATTGTGTGGATAAAACTAAAATATATACCCTTTTTTAAATTTTTCAAATTTTTTGAAAATTTAATACATTCTTTTATTTGAAATATATTTTTTCGGGAAACGGCTGTAAAGTTTAACTTTACTGCGGCTAGGGAATTAGTTAAAGTCTTACTTTTTTGACTGCGGCTGCAAAAGTTACGCCATTTTTATTTTATACTACGGCGGCTGTATAGGAACATTTAAAATTTGTTATTTTTTCAAACAAATTGTATAACTATGACAACAAAAAATAAGTTGATTCTCATTGGATTACGATATTTTGAATTATTGTATGTTGCTATGACAACAAAACGTAACAAACAGTTTCATTGGATATTGAAATTTTGAATTATTGTGTAACCATGACAACAAAATAACAACTATTTCAATTGGATTATGAAATTTTAAAAAAGCTGCTTTAGTAAGAAAATTTTATTCATACTAATTTAAATGTTTTTTTTTCCTTTTTGGAAGTAATTATGACGATAAAAATTCATATTTATAAAATTTTTGATGTATTAATTTCATATTTATAAAAAATTTAAACGTCTGCGGAAAAAACAGTGTATTTAATTCGTAGCTAAAGTGATTTTTTGTGTATCGTCTATAATTGTCTACAATCGTCTACAAACTATAGACTCAACATAAAAAGTATCACTTTAGCTCCTAATTAAATAATGTACTATTAGTCAAAAAAAATCAATAGAACTTTCAAAAAGTAATTTTTGTTACAAAATTGCAAATAAGAACCGCATGTTTTATTCGCAGTTAGTCTGTATTTTTAACATGTTTTTGGTTATTCGGTTTCGTATGTATTTAAACCAAAACCCGCCTGAAGCGAATTGGTAGATTACGTTTGGTGGTTTAGTTTACGTCGTATTAAACTTTCGTTGGTCAAAGCGATTTAATTTTTAGTGAATATTCGGAGCTGAAAAGTTCTTTTTTCCCATCTTAAATACATATCAAGTTTTGTGTTGTTTTTGTTCTGTTTTTCAGGTTACCAAACTTGTCGTGATTCATGATTTTATATTTATTTTTTTTTCAATTGTGGTGTGTTAAAGAAAAGAACCAAAGTCCTGATTTTTCCATTTATTATTTTTTTTTATTATTCCTTTAAATTTGTTTAAAAAGTTTGCTTTTTCATATATTCAGTTTTCGTTTATTCAGTTTTTTTAAGTGAATTTTTGAACTGCATTAAATTATGCACTAATGGATCTGTTTTTATTGATTTTTATTATTAACCTTGTGTACCAAGTACCCACTCCTGCGTGAAATATCACATACCACTGGCAATATCAGTGAGATAACACTGGCACTAAACATCGATGTACGGAATTTACTCGATATATAAACACAATACATCGGATAGATTCGATGCTTTTTCAAAGAATTTTTCTATTCGATGTATCGATGTTTCTTATAAAAACATCGAATCAATGAAAAAACTAAACCTCTGTGAGCAGTTTTTTGTTTTTTATAAATTTTTAATTTTCTTAATTTTTTCACATTTTCATTTTAAAAATTGTACGAAAGCGGAAAATTAGTTTTTTGTGGCTGATAATGCAGCATTTGTGAATAAGACCGTCGATCTGGGTTTTGGTAATATAAACATATACCGTGTTTTGATTATACTCTAAGTTTAGTAGTAGTAGCGGTACAACAGTGTCCAGGATTACGAAAACTAATAACTTAGGAAAAAGGCATTGCGATGGCAAAAAGCGCGTCTAAAAAACTCGGCCTCCTAAATAGATGCAAAAAATTTTTCACTCCATACCAATTACTCCATGTTTATAAGTCCTATATTCGTCTCTGTATGGAGTACTGCTGTCAAGTTTGGGGTGCTGCCTCTGTTTCCATCTTGGCCCTCTTGGACTCAACACATTTTATTAAAAAAAAAAAAAAGTAATATAGCAAGCAATAAATTGAGAAACCAACGAATAAAGAAACAAAATTAATAAAAAAAAGTTCCGTCAAGATAGAACAGTACTTAATATATGATTGAGTGGTTTTCAGAGCTACGCGCTGTTGCCAATGATATCATAATTCGCCATAAAATGGCACCATCTTTAATCAGAGCTTCAGCTTCAGAACTGTCCGTTCTATCTATTCTATCTTCTGTATAACAAGTCTTATGGCCCCTCGAAGCTGCTACCAAAGTAGTGTCTGGTGACTATTGCACTGACAGCAAGGTTATTCTATTAGATCATTGACAGGTTAAAAAATTCAACCCCATTACTGTAAAATGCTCGCTCGGCAAAAAATTGAAATTGCTTGTACTTAATGAAATTGAAAAACGAATAAGTGCTATAGAAAGAGTGTTTCCATTCGCTTTAGCCAATGTCGTAATCTGATTCAGATAAATCTGAAAAACAAGAAGATAGCTATTCCTTAAGAGAAGATCATCATAAATTAATAAACAAGAGTTGGAAATTAACACAATTTCTGATGAATTATCTATTTATGATGAATACTCCAGTAAGAGGAAGAATCAAAAACAATCCTTTGGAAAACAGGCATGATCTAAGATTTCAGTTTCCCAAACTGTATTTAACTATTGTAGGCACTTCTGTTTCATCTGAAAGTTTGTTTTCATAGGCTGCCTAAATAGTCAATCAGTAAACAGAATGAAAGGAAAACGATTAAGTAAACTGTTAATTCTGCAAAGTCTGACTAAATCACACTGGTATGGACAACCATCATATGGAGTAACATTTCAACATGGTAGCAACATTTCAAATATGCTACCTGTATTCTTTTTTTTCTTTTGTTTCTTATTTTAATAACTAGTTTTAGCTTTAAAATTATTATTCTTCTTATAGAAATGAATTTTCTGAAATTTTAATGAAATATTCCAATTTGTACATTTTGTTTCATTTAACAAGTTATATCTCATCTCACTCATACAATTCTACTAAACCCAACACTTATGAATTAAACACATCATTACAGGTTTACTTCTGGTATTTTTTTTTTTTTTTTTAATAAAATGTGTTGTGTAATAGGGTTTAGAATATGTGTCACAACAACACATAAATACCTTTTAAGACCTAGGTCCCACAACAACTGGCGTTCTGAGGTATAGATTAACGCTTTTTTAAACATCTGTGGGTTGAAGCCACCTGAGACTAAGTGTTCCGGCAAACTATTCCATTTGTACGCAGTTCGGACAAAGAAGTCTCTCTGCGATCTGCCAGTATGACAGCGCGGGATCTTTACCGTTTCACTGGTTGCGGCAGCCGATGGCCGAGTGGAACGGGGGTAAGAATAAGTTTGAGGCATGATGCCGCTGATTTCATCTGAGCACTGCTGATGACGATATTTGTAAAAAACAACGAGGTCAGCAACAGTGCGACGATGTTGTAGGGAATCAAGTTTTGATGTCAAAGTTCGATCACCTACAATTCGTATAGCTCGCTTTTGAACAGAGTCCAAGAGGGCCAATATAGAAACAGAGGCAGCACCCCAAACTTGACAGCAGTACTTCATACAGGGACGAATATAGGACTTATAAACATGGAGCAATTGGTATGGAGTGAAAATTTTTTTGCATCCATTTAGGAGGCCGAGTTTTTTAGACGCGCTTTTTGCCATCGCCATTACATGATCGTTCCAGAGTAGGTCATTTGAAACTGTGACACCCAATAAACGAATGTTTTTACATTCATCTATTGGTTCATCACACATACTAAATAAAATATCTTTGGGAAACTCGGTCTTTAATCTGGAAACAATCAACAGCTGTGTTTTGGTGGAGTTGAAATTGACAAGGTTTTGGTCACCCCAGTCGGCGACTTTATTCAGGTCTTTGTTCACGTTTATGGCAGCGTCTCTCCGGGCAGGATTAATTCGTTCGTGCATTTTACCTTTTGAGGGAAGGGGCTCGAACGACTTGTGCAGAGTACTATTATCTGCAAAACTATTTATTGGGTTGCTGGTGATTTTCAACAATTCGTTGATTTAAATCAAAAATAGGGTTGGGGACAATACTGAGCCTTGGGGTACACCAGCGTTAATTAGTTTAGACTCAGAAGAATATCCGTCTAAGGTTACCGAAATGTATCGGTCGGATAGAAAATTTTGAATCAGCTTCACAACATTGGGATGAAAACCGTACGCAACGAGCTTGTTGATTAAGTTGGCATGTCAGACTCGATCGAATGCCTTGGAGATGTCTAAAGCGATAACGTATGTTTCACCACCTTTATCAAGTATGCTGTTCCAACAATGCGCTACATAGTTTAATAGATCGGTAGTTGATCTTTTGTTTCGAAAACCGTATTGGCTGTCGGATATTAAATGATTTTCTTCCAGAAATTTTGAAATATGTGTATTAATATAATGCTCATAGACTTTGGATAGGACCGATAGTAAAACTATTGGCCTATTATTTGAGATATCGGATTTTGGTCCCTTTTTGGGGACGGGCTGGACATTTGCCAACTTCCAGCACGAGGGAAATATACCAGATTTGTAGGATTGGTAGAATATTTTAGTTAAAGTTGGTGCAAGTTCTTTGGAAAAGGTTTTTAAAATAATGGGTGGAATATTGTCCATTCCTGATGCTTTGTTGATGTTTAACCCCTTTAAAAGTTTAGCGACTATTTTGGGTTTGAAGTGAAGTTCATTCATATTAACTCATGAAGACTGGATTTGGGGTATTTCTTTAGGAGTTTCCAAAACAGTGGAGTTCAGAGCAAAGCGTTTAGCGAACAAGTTAGCTTTTCTTGCGGGATCATTGACGATTAAATCACCATCAATAATAGGGGGAATAGAAAATTTTGTACCAGAATTTAAGGAATTGATGGCACTGTAGAAACTCTTGTCAGAAACAGACATAGACGTAAGTTTTGAGGCTTTCGCTCTGTCAATTTCGGACTTTTCGTTTGAGATAATCTGATTAGATATTTTGTTGGCCTTTAGATATTGGGATCAATTAGTGGGAGTTTTGTTATGAATCCAAATATTAAATGATCTACGTTTGTTTCTAAGTGCCGTTTTGGCAGCTTTCGAATACAAGTATTTTTGTTTGGGTTTTACTATGGAGAAAGGGACAAATTTATTGATAGCAAATTGGATGGTTTCTGTAAAGTTTTGAGCAGAAACATTTACATTGTCAGTGTAAAAACAATGACGGTCGAAAGGGTATATCTATGTTACGCTGAGTCTGTGTTCACGCGTACACATTAGTAGAACATTATTAAACTATAGGGAAAGCATTCGATGTTGATTAAAAATGGATGTATTTTTGAAATAGACACCCCTAAACCAAGGTGATATCTTAGGGCTGCTGCTGGATGAACTGTATTCAGTCAACGGTAACTTGATTAACCTTAGCTATAGAATAATTCTTGATATTGGTACGCAATTGCTTACTCGAAGAAGCGAATTTTCATAAAACTCTACATCTGGGCTTTAATCGTTGAGGAAGAGAGTGCGTCACATGATAAAGGAATATATTACTAGCAGGATTATTGGCAACCCCATTTTAGTTTTGTTCCTGCAAACTTTTAAAAATATTTGCTTTTTACCTCTTATTTTATTTTTATTTTCTCTATCCTATCATGAAATATTGGTCTATGTCATATTTTATATGCGATTGGATTTTTTGTTTAGTTATCCATTGTTTAACAAAATATACAAAACGATTTAATGATTTCATCTGTCTGATTTCATGATTCATTCGGATTCTATACTGATTTTCAGCAACTTAACATGGACCATAAATTGTTCGTATGACTTTCCTCGCGAATGTTGATAGAATTCTACAATCGGAGGAAGTCAATGTCCAGCTTTCACTTTCAAAGCTAATCACATGTCGGATTACTGCTTTGTAAAGTGTGAGTTTGCACGACCGCGAAAGATGTTTTGATCGCAAAAGTTTTGAGTATGCGTAGAAACTCTGCATGTGGCTGAAACACGGGCTTTAATATCTGCCTGGATGCCATTTGATGATGTTATTACAGACCCGTATTTGAAGTTTTCTACACGATCTACTTCATAGTCGCCAGTATTCAGATTGCCGGGAGGTATATTCCTGGATGTTGTTAAAAGTTTAGTTTTGTCTGTGTTAATGCATAATTCAAGTTGTTTAGCATTTCTTTCAAGTCATTATTTCTATTATTTCAATTATTTCTAATATTGAATCAACGGAAATTTTCTTTAATTTTACAAACATTTTTGGTGGTGCGGACAAATCCATTTTACACTGAAAGAAAAAATTCGGTCACTACTACCGCTTTTGTGCCAACCGAATGTTTTCTGTCACAATACCCTCAATCGGTTGTGGTTTCATCAAATTTGGTTTTTGAAGCATAGACAACTGAATTTGAGGTTATTGTGGCAGAAAACATTCGGTTGACACAAAAGAGGTTATAACAGTAGAAAATTTCAAGTTGATAGCACTTGTAGTTTATAAGAAAATCGATTACGTAGAAATTCGGACAGACACCGAACGCTTACTAGAAGGGTTCCGTTTTAAATTTTTGAAAGTTCGGAGCCTTAGAAATAAAAAAAAACTAGAAAAAGATTTGCTTACATCAACACCTCAAAACGCATGTTGTTGTAAGGGACTTAGGTTCTTAAAGTTTTTTATTTGTCAAATTGTCTCATTGTAATTCCTACTACATAATACATTTTATTAAAAAACAAGACTAGTCCTTAGGGAGAAAGTGCAAAACTTCTACTTCTCCTTACATCTCAAAGAAGGCATGCAAAGCAGGCATTGCCGGTAAGGGAGGTTGAGAAAATTTTAGCGGATGGCTTCCAAACTCGAAGACAGACTAATGGGATTAATCTTTTCAGAACAGTTAAATATTAACCGTTATTTTTGTGTTCCAGACCACCTGCATGATTGAATTTTATTGTAATATCAACTAAAGACGTCTCGTTTTTTTAACGGTAGATAAACTGTGCACATACAAAAATCACTATTAAATTAAATGTTAAAGGACCATAGATATCATATTTCTAGAGGTAAAGGGTCACATATTGCTTTATGTGATCATGTTATTTCTAGTAATCATAAAATTGATTGGGACAATCCTGAAATTTTAAATTTTGAGTCTAATACTGTTAAGCGAAAAATTCTTGAGTCAATTTATATTAAAAAATTCCATAACAATATGAACATACAACCTGATTACACATATTTATATAATGTATACCTTTCTTTTATTTAAATATTAAAAATTTTTTAAAATACTGTCTGTCTACATGGTATAACGAATATAAGGTATTCTTGACAGCTAATCGAAAATTTTGTGTGACGTCATCCGGCGTAAATATAAAGAAACAAAAAATGTTTTAATTTGAAAATTAGAGAAAACATAATTTTTACGTTATAGTTTTCCTTATTTTTTTCATTAACAATTTGTTTATTAAGTTTTCTAACTCTGTTCTAACTCTAGAACATTTTACAGGGTAGAAAATTCGACGTCCACGCCATGCTGCAGGGGTAATGCAGACATCGAAGACAAGCAGAGAAAAACTGCTTAGTCTATTACGCTACATCACGGCGAATTGGCGCCTTAAAACTTCTTATAACCTTAACATCATAATAGAACCATAAACGAAAATTTGGGTTGGGACTGAGGTTAATACCATCACTCCGAAAAAAAAGCTTTGTTAAATTTGATAACCAAAAAAAGAATACCAGACCTAACAAAACAACAGAAGTTTTACCTGAACGTGAGAAAGAACCAAACTACCGAATCGGAACGAGAAACGTGTGTAGCCTGATCGCTCATGATGCTTTTATAAGCCTAGAGGCTGAGAGGCATAGGATGGAGGCATAACAGAGGCTGAGAGGCATAGGATGGATATCATTTCTCTGCAAGAAATTAGACAGCCAATACTCGGAAAACAAAACTCGAATAGTCACTCTTTATGCAGTAGTGGTCATTCTTCTCGAAATGAATTTAGTGCTGGTTTCCTTGTTGGTGCACGCATACAAGAAGCCGTGTTGAAATTCATCCTGGTCAATGAGAGGATTTGCTACTTAGGGGTACGCGGTACATAAAACAATATTTCTCTTATTGCCTTGCATGCACCTACTGAAGCAAGACCGTCAATATTTTCTACATAGCACTGGAGGAGGTTATGAAATCAACACCAACAATGATAATGGTGAGACAATGACTGAGTTTGCATTATCAAATAATTTGAGAATTGCCAGTACTTTCTTTTCCCATCGATCGATTCATAAGCAGACTTATGTTTTTAAACCGAATGGAAACTCTTGAAGTCAACGTTTCTTTTCGAGCGATTTGGATGTGCGTTCCTTTAGATGTGCAAATATTGGAAGTAACCACTTCCTTGTATGTTCTAAGATAAGGTTCCACTTTCAACGATCTTTTACTCATTAGAGTATTTAATAGTTTGTCTTTTAAAGTCCAATTATTTTCAGTGAAGTGTAAGGAACAAACTATCTTATAATAAATACGAACATTTTCTTTTTCCACATGATTCTATCCACTACAAATTGATTTATTTTTCTGGAAATTAAAAAACCTTATGTTTTGAGTATGATTTTTCACATTTGTTGAAAACTTTTGCAGGTTTTAACGTAGTTCGGCATTTAAATTTGTATATGTTTCAATAGTAAAACAAATACTAAAGTTCATTAATTAATGAATGAATTAATTTTAATAATTTCATTAACTAATAAATTAACTTATAAATCATACTAAATATATTTTTAATTTAAAAACAATAGCTTTTCTCATTGATAATAACAACAAACGTATTATATAAAACTCTGAATGACGTCAATCAAAATCAAAATGGCATCGCTGTCACTCTAGTGAGAATACCTTATTTTCATTTTACCATGGTCTGTCTATCTTTGTTTTATCTTTCAAAAAAAATTTTTTACCCGTTTGTTTAAAGACGATATTTTATAAGTTTCAGTTTTAGTTTATATTTAATTAAAAATTTGTATAATTTATTTGAAAATTAAAATTAATAATAATAGGATTAATAATAATCAGTGAAGTCGTTTATTTTGACAATACATTTTTGTAAGTGATTTTTGCTAATATTGTTTAAATTGTATTATTATCATTTTCTGTTTTGTATAGTTGATTATTTTTTGTTCTGACCTGAGGATAGCTTTTGTTAAAAGCTGAAACATGTCGACAAATAAGTAAATAAAATGTTTTGAAAAATTTGAACAAAAAGCTTAATTTATATATATTTTTGGACTAAAACGATGAAAACAAACAAATAAATGTTGAGACTTTGAAAACCATTTTATGTTTGGGATATAATTTAACAAATTCTTATGTCAAATTTCATGACCTTTTAAACTACGACACCCATCTACTAAAAAATTCACTCAAATGAGATAAATGCCAAAAAATAATATACTGATGAAATTTGTGATCTACGCGAACGATGCTGAACTGAACCCGATCATTTTCGATCAGTTGATCCATAAATTTGGCCGTATTGAATAGATGGTTTTTGAAAAAAGAATGATAATAATGAAAAATTTATTTTTAAAATTTCTTACAAAAGTACCTTCTAAAGTACTAAAAGAGATACGTAAAAAGCGATTACATACAAAAATATTGGTTTTTTCTAAACCAAAAATTTGATTGTTTTTGTTTTTTGTGGGGTAAAAATTACCGATGGTATTTTAATTTTGCATTATATTGCACGCACCGCTATTTCCAAACCTTCCACTCCTTAACAATTTGATAATAAAGGGTTTGGGCATGTTGAAATGTATCTTATCTATAGTAGAATTTTTTTGCCTAGGAATTTTTGACAGATAGCGAGAGATAAAAGATGAGACAAAAAATAAAACAGAGATGTATTATTTATTTTGGCATAAATTAGTCTTGAAAACAACTACATTAGTAAAATTTCTACTCCCAGTTCGTACTATTTGTTTACATAAGCGTCGTTATTTTTATTATAAATATTTTTAAATATAAAAATTTTGTTATACAACCTACAAAATCATTAATTTTTTTACTAGTTTTTGGTTTTCTATTATAATTGGTTGAATTTCAATAGTAATTTATTAATTTTATTTGTTTTTTTTTTGTCCATTTCAACGGGACCCTAACAGTTTTTTTTAATATTTTAATCTGAGACACTGAATATTCGCACATGCATGCGCACAATAACCAATTTTCGTATTCGCTGGTAAAAAAATTCTACTATAATAGTACTGTCTCATCCGTTGAAAATATACCTGTAATTAGGGTTTTAATGGGCGTTTTAGCTTTAAAATCGAGATAGTTATCTTAAAAAAAACCACTGAATTATTTCGGTGCTAAAACACTGTTCCATCTACATGATTTTGGAGGTTGATGGATAACAAATCATATGTGCGGCTATCATAATAATACACACAATATTATTGGTATATACCTGTGTATATTTTGTTTTTTAAATTGTTGTGGAGGGGGAATTAAAATATGTGTTACAACAACATATAAAAATCTTTTAAAACCAAGGTCCCACATCAACATGCATTCTAAGGTGTCTTTTTTTATTGACGTGTTATTGACGCAAATTTTTTTTTCCTTTTTTTTTTAAATTATGGGCAACTAAACAATATAGCCTGTGACATATTAAAATATGACATAGATTAATATTTCATGGAAGGATTAAAAGCAAATTTTCTTACCTAAAATTGGGTTTTCAATAATCCGGTTAGTAGCATATTCTTTCTTCATGTGTCGCACTGTCCTCCTCAATGATTTCATCCTAGATAAAGAGTTATATCAAGGCTCGTTCCTTTGAGCAGGTAATAGCGTGTTATCATCTAGGAATACTTCAGAACTAAGATTGAGAGTGCTAACGTTGACTAAAAACCTTAACCAGTGCTGTCTCACTGATATCACAGTGATAACACATACTACTGCTATTGCCAGTGGTATGTGATATCTCACGTTAACTTATATGTCAACAGGAGGGACTGGAAAACGCGGGGTTGTCAAACCCTTGTTACAAAAAATTACAAATAACATCGAAATATTCGATATAATGAATAATTTATTATATCGAAAAATCATTCAATCGAAAAATAGGGTATGCCCTAGGATTTTTTGCTTTATGAATCCCGAGATCCCGGGATTCGTAAAGCAAAAAATCCGGGATTGCAATCCCTACTACGGATATCTGACATTTAAATTTACAATATTCCTAGCACTGGGTAGGGCATACCCTATTTTTCGATTGAATGATTTTTCGATATAATGAATCCCAAATTCGTAGTATATATTAAGTATTATGTATATTGATTTATATTTTATTTCTATACATTCATTCAGAATTTTTGTGAATATTTCTAAAAAATTGTGTTCTGGCCTTTTTTAGTTGATTATAATTGAAACGCAAATAACTCACAAACGTTATAAAAATTCGAGTAAGAGATCGTAGATAATAGGAAGTGAGACAATCTACAAAAAATTTCTGGCGAATTTTTTCAACTAAGTTCATGAACGAGCACCACTCCATACCCCAAATCACATCAAAAAATCAAAAACCTGAAGAAATGGAATAGAAATATGATACAAATAGTTATTAAAATATACTGCCAGCTATCTGGCATTTTAATTTAAAATATTTTTATCTGTGAGGAGAGTAGAGAGTATACACTGTTTTAGATTGAATGATTTTCGATGCAATGATTTATTCATTATATCGAAAATTTTCGATGTTGTTATGAAACATATTTCGATAATATGATTTTTATTCTATTTTATGAATCTCGATCATCTGATTTTTCGATTTTAGGAATTAAATTTATTCGTCTAAATTAATTACCGCAGATGTACTCCAAGGCTCAGTTTTATCTCCCACTATATTTAAAAAAAAATTAACCTGCACTCTAGGATCTCTCTGCAAAGTGACAATTTAGAACTTCAATTCTATTAACAAGTTCAGAACGATAAAGTCAATTTTTTAAAGTTGACTTCAGGTTAATGCAAGGTGTTAATACTCTTAAATACTCGTACATTTGTGATGTAATCTTATGTAATTTTATTATATATTCTAGTAATGTATTCTTGGACTATAGTGCACAAGAAACTACCGACTATAGGAATGCCAATAAGCTCAATACAAATCATTGTGTACGCTGTAAATGTTGTTAGTGATAATAGTTTGTTATAATTTATAAAATAGGTTGTATGCGCCTCTATAGGATTACTTAGATGTGGTCAGTATCACAGAGAATGAGACATCACGAGATAGAGCACAACTGTAATTGGATATGGACTTAATAAATGATATTAAAGAAATAAACTACTGTGAAAAATATGCTAATGTTACTAGTGACCGTGATAAATATTTTTTAAAAATTACCTTGGTAACGTTCCTACATACAGTTTAAATACGAAAAATAATAATAATTTTAACAACCCTTCAAAACCAATAACTAATTAAAATTAAACCAATAACACATTCGCCCAATTCTAAATACCAAACCACATTTATCTCTTACATTTTAAACAAAAATTAGTTCAAAAGCCATTACTTCCTAGACAAATAAATATTCATTTAAATGTTGTCAAAATAAATTTGTATACAATTAACACTATTTTATGCCAGCTTTTCAAAAATATAATAATAGTAACATATATGTATACCTACAAATTCCTCGAATTACAATGTAATGTTTAACAGAATTTAGTGTCAGCATAAATTATTTTATAAAACCGAGAGGTACATTAAATGACTTCAGTTTAGAGTATGGTATTCGATATTATCATTCAAATATGTAAAATAAGTTGTCAACCTACCCTTATAAGTAAACAAAAACTTTTCGCGAATTTTCTAAAAACAAACACAAAAGAGTTAGGAAATATACATAAATAGGTTATCAATTGTTTGAGTTAAAACAAAAAAATAAATAGTCTTCGATACGAGAATATTATATGAATGTCATACATCAATGTTGTTGATAAGATGCGTTTGGAGACCTAAATCTTTTAATCGTTTATTTTAATTTTTTGCTTTTCAGCATTTATTTTAACAAATTTATTGTATTTTATTTCTAAATTGTGCATGACATAATAAATTGTGTATTATGAGTTAAGTTACATAATGAAATATAAGATAATAATATTGTGTGAACCATAAATTATTTATAGATTGAAAAGGAATTGGTATAACGTTTTTATATATTTAATTATTTACATCAATTTTTTTAAAATTAGGAAAAAGTGGTATCATAATTACATAAGATAAGAAATAAACTAAATTAAATAAGGGTTAAAGGTTTATTTGAGAAACTATGAAATAATTAACGAAATCAAGATTCTTTTCATGAATGTTATTAAAAGTATGTAAATGTTGATACATATTTGTGATATATTTAAGATGAAAACGATAACGAGATAGTGTTTTTCCTTTAAATTACTATAGTGGAATTTAGGAGCAATGAATATCAACTGAAAAGAGTGTACACAATTAATTGGACACATAGGTCATAGTTCAAGATTAGGTTTCACTCTAAATTTGAAGGCTTCCGTACTCACCTAATTCATTTGTAATAATTCTCATTAATATCGTATTATTTAGTATTATTCGTATTATTTAAAGCCTTTTGCTACTGTACTCATTTTCTCAACTAGCACAATCAAGCCAAAACAAAAGTGTATATAATATTTGAGAAAAGAAGTTTTTGTTAGTAAAGTTTTGCGTTGGGTTAAATCTTACCCAAAGCTGTTTATGGTGGCTAAAGAAGGCTTCAATAGCGCCAGGTTCCAAATTAATTATATTGGAAAATATATTATCAATTGTTGTAGCTTCAACTGTTGTTGGTTCATGAATTTTTCTTTGTAAATTTTTTGTAGGAAATAGGTCAGTTGACAGTCAGTTTTGAGAATTTGTTATTGAAATCAACATTAAAGTCACATATCACAATAGTTGCAGGGTTGGATTTTCAACATAACCATATTACGTGATAATCAATTAAATAGTAAACAGGTGTTTTATCGCATAATTTTTCAAGCCAACGAAGTTAGGTATGGGTGGACAGGAAAAAATTTTTACATTTTGAAAAATAATTCGAAAACTATGCTCTTGACAATTACAAAAGTAAATGTTTCGCACCACAAACAAATATCACCTTCCATATAAATCCCAACATGACATGATCAAAATATTTGTTTTTTTTTCAAAATTTCTACTTTAAACCCCCTCCAATGAACATTTGAAATTATAAAAACAAAAAACAAGTTTTTTTAATTATTTTTGAAAACACTTATATCAGTCTTAAAATTTCTTTTTATTTAATTAATAAAAACAATATTTCGGCACATTGCCATTTTCAAGTTGAAAAAAAAATCCCTACACCCGTGAAGCTTTTTAAATTTTTTCTTTTGTAATGTTCGTAGATAAGTGGGGGGACAAAAAAAAATTTTACATTTGCGAAAATAAATCGAAAACTGTGCTCGAAAATTACAAAAAAAACTGTTTTGCACAACAAAAAAAAATCGCCTTTCATATGACACCTCACATGACATGATCAAAAATATTTTTTTTCAAAATTTCTACCTCAAACCCCCTCCAATAAAAAATTGAAATTATAACAATCAAAAAAATTTTTATTTCGATTTAGCAAAATCCCTACACCTGTGAATTTTTTTTAATTTTTTCTTTTGTAATGTAAGTAAGGGAAGAACAAAAAAAATTTACATTTTCAAAAATAAGTCGAAACTGTGCTCTCAAAAATTACAAGAAAAACTGTTTTGCACTACAAAAAAAAAATCACCTTACATATGACACCCCACATGACATAATCAAACGAAATATTTTTATCAAATTTCTTCTTTAAACCCTCCAATGAAAATTTGAAATTATAACAACCAAAAAAAATGCATGTTTCGATTTAGCAAAATCCCACACCCGTGAATTTTTTTAAATTTTTTCTTTTTTACGGTTCGTAGATAAGTGGAGGTACAAAAAAAAATTTACATCTTCGATAATAAGTCGAAAACTGTGCTTTCGAAAAATACAAAAAAACTGTTTTGCACTACAAAAAAATCACCTCCCATATGACACCCCACTTGACATGATCAAAAATAATTTTTTTCGAAATGTATACTCTCAATGAACATTTGGAATTACAACAACTATTACAACAAAACGTTTTTTTAGACGAAATTCCTACAACCGTGAATTTTTTTAATTTTTTCTTTTGTAATGTTCGAAGTTAAGGGAGGGTGGGGGGGGGGAGGGACAGAAAAAACACTCGTTTTTGACAATAATTCAAAAACTAAGCAGTCTGCCTAGTAGACGAGATGTCGAACTGAACGGTTGTCTTTATTTTTTCGCAAAAAAATTTTTTAACATATTTAAAAAAAAAAACAAATATTTGGCATTATCCCCCCAAATTGGCATTATCCCCCCCCCACCGGTGCTATCTCTGATCGAAATTGTGCAAGAGCGCAAAATTGAGTGAAAAAAAAATCTAAAAAACGAAGTCAAAGTCTAAAAAACCAAAGGGGGGACCAAGGTAAAATTGAAAGTTTGATCCTTTATAACTTTTGAAAAATAAAAAGAAAAAAAAAGAAAAAAAAAAAACTAAAACAAAACCAAAGGGGGGACCAAGGAAGTTTGATCCTTTATAACTTTTGACCCCCTCATTTCCGCAAATTTTTTTTTTCATAATTCGGATGCAGAGTACCTAATCTTTCTATTTATCTGAAAAAAAAAAACGCAAATCTATTTGGGGGGATAAACTAGGATTGTACCATTAATTAATACTACTATTTTCTGTTTTTTGTTTTTCGGTAAAAAAAAAGAATAAAAGAAAAATTATTTTATTGATATTATTAAACCACGGAATATAATAATATTTCAAACAGAAAATTAAACGGAAGATTTACGTTTTAGGAATTCAATGAAATTATTAAGATAAGAGTTTTTGATTATTAATTTTTTAAGGATATATGCGTGTATGTGTTTATTTAAGATACAACAATTGTTTATTGTTGATTTGTTGAACCGTTGTTGATGTCTTTAAACCATTAATTAATTATCCTTTGTTTGGATTGACGATTTTGACAGTTAAACTTAGACTTAGTATCAAGTTATCCAGCTGTTAAAATTGTCAATTTAGATCTCAATTTTGATCTTTTATTTGGTTGTTTGTTGGAATTTGTTTTAAGGATTGTTTTTAGATTTATTTTGAAATTTAACTGTAATTTGAAATGGCGAACTTGTCTATCAATTTCGCTAATATGAGAGAATTGAATGTCAATCTAAATGCAGTGCATCTCTATCTTGAGAATTTTAAACCTGATATTCTTTTTTTAACGGAAACGATTATCAGCGCCAGAGCTGTATCGTTAGACAAAACTAAATATGTTTGTCCTAACTATGAGCTTGAATCTTCATTCTACTTGAAGCATGGTGTTTGTGCGTTTATTAGAAATTCTGTACCATATGTGAGAATAAATAATTTTGAATTGAATTCAAAATTTCATAATATGGTTTCCCTTAAGATTACCTGCTCTAATCAAACTCTGTATGTCTTTGGATTATATCGCTCGTCCAACTCACCGGAGAACATAAATTTATTTCATGACTTATCTGAAAAGATGGATAGGTTGACTGTATATCCTAATGCTAAAATTATAGTTCTTGGTGATTTCAATTTTCATAATAAAGAATGGCTTACACATAGCTCTA
This sequence comes from Diogma glabrata, assembly GCA_963693315.1. NCBI lineage: Eukaryota > Metazoa > Arthropoda > Insecta > Diptera > Cylindrotomidae > Diogma > Diogma glabrata. Next base: position 127,956,650 of record OY856186.1, on the reverse strand, counting down.
AAACTGATGAATTAGGTAAAGAAGCTGAACTTTTTGCTCTTTATCATAATTTCACTCAGGCAATAGATCAGCCTACCAGAGTTCCTGACATTCTTGGCCAAAGTAGTAACCTGCTCGATTTTTTTGGATAAATGATCCTTCGTTGGTTCAATTTAAAGTATCAGAGCCTTTGGGTGGATCAGATCATAATTTGATCTCCACAGATTTAAATATACAAGTACCTAAACAGTTTAAAACTAATCCTCGTCTTGTTTGGGATTATATACCTGCAAATTGGCAGGTACTTAGAGATTTTTTTTATAGGTTTCCCTGGAAACGCAACTGTCTTTCCAGCCAAGATCCAAGCATTGTTGCTTCTAATTTTTCAAAAATTTTAATAATGGGTATGCGAAGGTTTGTTCCAAATAGTTTGATTGTTCCAAAGGTTGATCGATGGTTTTCAAGTAAATGTAAAAAAGCAATAAAAATTAAAAAAAGGCTTTTCAAAAGTTTATTCAAAACAAATCGGATGAAAACCTTAGATTATACCGAATAGAAAGAAATTCTTGTACAAAATTAATAGATGCAGTGAAACATCTATTTATTAGGAAAAAACCTATTAAATTTGCTGAGTACCCTACTGGTTTACGAAATTTTTATAAGGCCGCTAAGGCTGTTCAAGGAAATTTTGTAAGTCTTCTATAGCTCCTCTTATTGATAGAGATATACCTGTTATTGACCCTAAGGAAAAAGCTTATTTATTGGGTAACTATTTGTCGTCAAATTCTACATTGGTAGAACCCAATTTCCTGCCTTTACCAATTCCTGGAGTTTCTAACAAAATGGGGCGGATAATTTTTCGTAAAAATGTCATTCGGAAGATGCTCTTACAAATCAATACTTATAAGGTCTCTGGACCTGATAGTATTCCTCCAATTATCCTTAAAACTTTTGCTAAGGAGTTAGCACCAATCCTAACTAAAAATTTTTATTTGTCATATAAGAAAGGGATTTTTCCTGATATATAAAAAATGGCTTGTATACAACCAGTTTCAAAGAAAGGTGCTAAAACGGATCCAAGAAACTACAGACCTATATCAATTTTGTCCGTTGTTTCTGAAGTATTTGAGAAATATGGTAATTTTAATATTATGAGCTTCTTAGAGTCGTCAAAATTACTTAATGAAAGACAATACGGATTCCGTAAAGGAAGAACGACGGGAGATTTACTTTATTTTGTCAGGCATATCTGGGACAAATCGCTTGAAAACCATGGCGAGACTTTTGGCTTTGCGCTTGATATTTCCGTTTGATAAAGTATAGAACAACAATCTGATTTGCAAATTGAGATGCTACGGCTTACATGAGCAACTTATTTCTTGGTTACAAAGCTTTATTTACGAGCGCAAATTTCGGGTCAATGTTGATGGTGTTTAATCGAATATCTTTTCAACTAATGCTGGTGTTCTTCAAGGTTCCACTTTATCGCCTACTCTTTTTCTTCTCTATATCAATGACTTGCTAGGTTCAACAATTAATCCCATCCATAGTTTTGCTGATGATAGCACACTTCATGCTTCACATGAAATACCAAATTTATATGCACCATCAAATCTTAATGTCGCTAGGGCTAGATCAAACTTGATAGAGTCATTGAATATTGATTTAAAAACCATCTTAGATGCTAACAGTGAGGGAGTTGCTAACAGTGTTGAATCCAACACAAGTAAAACTCAAGTTTGTCATTTTTCTAGGTTATCAACACCTAATCCGTTTTTATTAAAGTTTGATTCAAATGATCTTGAAGAGAAAGAATCTGTTAGACTTCTAGGAGTTGAGATTGAAAAGAATATGAAATGGAATTCTCATATTTTTAACCTAGCTAAGAACGCTGTTCAAAAATTAGGATGTTTAGGTCGTTGTCGTAAGGTTTTTAATAGCGAGCAGCTTCTTTTAACATATAAATTATTTATTCGTCCATGCATGGAGTATTGTTCTCACATATGGGGTGGAGCCTACATAAGTAGCATGAAATGTCTTGATTCTATACAGCGGAGAGCTGTTAAATTGATCGCAACTCGACTCTTACTAACGAGCTTGATTCCTTGCAACATAGAAGAAACGTCGCTGATTTGACGGTATTTTACAAGTATATTATGCACGAACGGGCGTCTGCGGAGATCAAATCGATTTTGCCTGAACCAGCAAACTTTGCACGTTGCACCAGAGCAGCCAATCCTTATACGGTTCAAGTGACAAGGTGTAGAACTGTCGCTTTTTAGCGTGATTTTTTTAACAGAGTTTCTCATCTCCGGAATGCCTTACCGGCGTGGGTCTTTCCTGATAATTTTAATCCTCAAAACATTAAGTTCAACGTTAATAAATTCCTCAAAAAAATTTGAATAATTCTTTCGAGCCCCTAGTTCCCTAGTTAACATGGTATCTTCGGATGTTCAGAAACGTTGATCTACATTGGTTAACACTAAACATGCCTAACATTGAATTTAAAAAAATAGTCGAAAATTCAATGATATTTTTTTTTAAATATTTCCATCTTTTTCGATTTTTCTAAACCAAACTCGATTTCTTAAAAAAAACTTTGTTCTCAGCAGGCGTGGAAAAACACATTTAACAACTGTAGAAAATTTCAAGTTGATAGCACTTATTGTTTTTGAGTAAATCGATTACGTAGAAATCCAGACGAGCGCCGAACGCTCTTTACTTTTTCAAATTACGGAGCCCTAAATATCGTACAATATTACGGAACCCTAATAATCGTTTCGAATTATTCGCCCACCGAGGGTTCGTGTATATCATATTCCACTAATATTCATAAACAAAATTTTAGAATTAAATAAAAAGCGGGGCTTTCGCAAATTACAAAAAAATTGGTTAAGGACTGGAAAAGATCATTTTTCATGTGACACTCGTCACAGTGGCCAGGTCAAAAGTAATTTTTTTTCTTCAAAATTTTCACTCTCAACTCCCTCCACATTTCATTTTAAATGATGAGCCGACCGCTATAGTCTTCAGTCAATCTGTTCAACATTCCCTATAACTGAATTTTATCAGGAAAGGAACTCACGGTATTGGTAATAACTCAAAAACTAAGCAGTCAATAACACTAGTTTACAAGAAAAATCTCCCGGAATAAAACTCAACTTTTCTTATAGATTTGGACCTCTTGAAGACGAATATCATATTCATTTTTTTTGGTTAGCTCTTGTTTTTGAGATATTCACGAAAAACCAAATTTTTTGGTGATCAAAAATGTTGTTTCGGTTTTTGGGTCTCATATTTTACAAAACAAACAAATTAAATATATTTATAAAACAAGTGCATAGTAAACGTGCCAACAAACGTTTTGAGTTATATTTTGTAAAAATCCGTTAAGGATTCTGGAAGTTACAGTCGAAAAAAGTTGAAAAAATACGAAAAATTCACGTTTTTTTTAAATTTTTCCATTTTCAACACCATAAATTTTGAACAAATAAGGACACAAATTTTTTTAATTTCTTGGAGCCTATAGTAGTTTCAATTTTCTTTCTTTTAAGGTAAAAGATACGAATATTGGTGCAGTTTGCACCAAGTTATTCAAGTTTTTCCAAAAAAAGTCAAAACTCAAAATTTGGAAAAAATAGTTTTTTACTTAATTTATTGTGCCATAAATAATAATTTTAAATTATTCAGTTGTTCTCAAACATCAGTAAAGAATCATTTTAAAATAGTAAAGTATAATTTCCATTTTTGTTTTCGAAGTTGGGAATTGGATCGATATGAGACGTATATAAAAAAATATATAAACAAAAGATAATGAATTGTGAGGAAAGGCAAAACATCATAACATCAGAACTATTTAAGTTAGTTCAAGCACCATAAAGTGAAGCCCCTATTATGTCTATTAATACCTGTAAGGTTTGTTTCTTTTCTGTTTTTGGTTTTTTGATAATGTAAATTTTTTTCTATCACCGCCCACCTTGTGTTACTCCTTACGTTTATGATAATTTTAAGTTTAATTTAAGAAAGCAATTACTTCTCCTTTTTAATAGTTTATCGGTTTTGCCAACTTTTGTTTAATTAGTTTAATTTCTTTTTAAGTAGATAATTGTCGTATGATTAGTTGCAAATATAATCTCTCTGAGGATAAATTTAATTTCAAACATTCAAGTGAAAATATTAATTAAAAAAGAAAAAAAATTACAAATATAAATTTTAAATAGTGTATTGTTTTTAAAAATCAATAAATCAATAGTGATAGGCAGCTATAAGCAAAGCAACATAAATTGTTAGTAAAGTGTAAGGTCAAGTTTATTTAAATGGCGTCGTCAAGAAGTTTCAAGTGTAAAAATTAGCCCAAATTCATTTTGTTTTATTTGTGGAAGTAACATAATACATACTGCTAAAAGAATCACCCCATTTATAAGAACTGCCTATCTTCATTATTAACTGATATTTTCCAACTCCTAAAATAAATCCGAGGTGGGAGGAGCTAGATCATGTCAAAAAACTTCACAAAAAAATCTCAATCTCGAGAAAAACCATATTAAAATAAAATACATCTTTTGTCCAAAAAAGACATTTCATAATCAACTAACTGATATTTGTCAACTCCTAAAATAAGTTCGAGGTATGAGGAGCTAGATCATGTTAAAAAACTTCACAAAAAAAATCTCAATTTCGAGAAAAATCATATGAAAATAAAATACAACTTTTGTAAAAAAAATACATTTCATAATCAACTAACTGATATTTTCCAACTCCTACAATAAGTCCGAGGTGGAGGGAGCTAGATCATTTCAAAAAATTTCACAAAAAAAATCTCAATTTTGAGAAAAATCACATACAAATAAAACACAACTTTTGTCAAAAAAAGACATTTCATAATCAACTAACTGATATTTTCCAACTCCTAAAATAATCCCGAAGTAGGAGGAGCTAGATCTTATACGAAAACAACTTATATATAAATCAATTATGTTGCAGAGTTTAAATTATTCTTATAGTTAAATTTTTTTTCCAAAATTTTGAGTTTTGACTTTCTTTGGGAAAACTTGAATAACTTGGTGCAAACTGCACCAATATTCGTATCTTTTACCTTAAAAGAAAGAAAATTAAAACTACTATAGGCGTCAAGAAATTAAAAAAAATTAGTGTCCTTATTTGTTCAAAATTTATGGTGTTGAAAATGGAAAAATTAAAAAAAACGTGAATTTTTCGTATTTTTTCAACTTTTTTCGACTGTAACTTCCAGAATCCTTAACGGATTTTTACAAAATATAACTCAAAACGTTTGTTAGCACATTTACTATGCACTTGTTTTATTAATATATACTAGGAGGGCCCGGCGTGCTTCGCTACGCTTATAAATAAAGTTTTTGCGTAGACATTTTGTTGACGTAGAAGCAATGATTTCAAAAAGTGGTAATGAGAAATGCTAGCATATAATTTTTAATTTTTCTTTTTAAAAATATGAATGAAAAATAATCAAAACTCTAGCTGATCAGTTCGGATATATGAAAAATTAGCGATCAAATAAGTTTTCAAGTAAGCTTATTTGATCACTAACTTATTTGATCGCTAATTTTTCATATATCCGAACTGATCAGCTAGAGTTCTGATTATTTTTCATTCATATATTTAAAAAGAAAAATTAAAAATTATATGCTAGCATTTCTCATTACCACTTTTTGAAATCATTGCTTCTACGTCAACAAAATGCCTACGCAAAAACTTTATTTATAAGCGTAGCGAAGCACGCCGGGCCCTCCTAATAAATATAAAAAAAGAAAAAAAAGTTTTAAGTTTTAAACCATTACCAAAACTACGTGAAAAAGCCTCAAAAATTCAACCGCGCATAACGCCGATTCAGAGTACACAAAAAATAAAAGCAGAAACAACTTTTTTCCTTTCGTCAATACCAACAAAATATCAAAATTTCATATTTTTTAAAAATCAAAAATTTAAAAATCAACAAAAAATGTACGTTTTCAAATAATAGCCCTCCTATAATAAGAAAACAAAGAAAAATATTACGCAAATATCTTTATATCAATAAACAAAATAATCGAAATAATATCGAAAACCGTCCTTGTTCAAAGACAAAAGACGACTGAAATGAATGATTTTAGAAAGAAAATAAATTTTTAAGTTTCGTTTTTGTTGTTCGTTGTTCGATAGCTAATATATAAAAAAGAAAATATCATTCATAAAATATCATCATAAATATCATTCATAAAATATCATTCATAAAATCAACATTATTACGCATATTACGCATATAATCTCTTTTATTCCGACGACTCGGAAACCGTCCTTTGTTCAAAGACAAAAGACGACTGAAATGAATGAGAAAAAAAGGTTTCGTTTTTATTGTTCGTTGTTCGCTAATATATAAAAAAGAAAATATAAAAAAATAAAATAAATTTTTAATTTCGTTTTTATATGTATGTAAACTTATAATGCATATGTATATAAAAAGTTTTCCGTATATAATAACTTTTTTATGATCCGATTTGTGTGAGTCCGAATCCGATTATAGGTTACACTAATATCAGTTAGCTGTGAAAATTTGAAATGAATCCATCTGCGAATAAAAAAGCCTTAGGCTCCACAAAGTTTTGATCTAGCGTATTAATATATAAGATAATTTGTTTGTTCTGTAAAATATGAGATCCAAAAACCGAAACAACATTTTTGATCACCGAAAAAATTGGTTTTTCGTGAATATCTCAAAAACAAGAGCTAAACAAAAAAAATGAATATGATATTCGTGTTCAGAAGGTCCAAATCCATAAGAAAAGTTGGGTTTTATTCAGGGAGACAAAAAAAGTTCAAAATTTGTAAACTAGTGTAATTTATTAAATTTTTTACTAAAATATTTCAATTTTTTCAATTTTTCTAAATAAAACTCGATTCTTTACAAACAGCTTTATTTATTACATTCTTATATATGTCTATTAAATATAAATAAAAACAAATATATGTATTTTTAGAAGGCGTAGACAAATACATTTATTTTTGTAAAAAAATTTCAAGTTGATAGCAGTTATAGTTTTTGAGAAAATCGATTATGTAGAAATTCGGACGGACACTGAAGTCTCACCAATCCCGTTTCGCTTTTTCAAAGTACAGAACCCTAAAAACACAAGTTAAATAAAACTGTGTAAAAAAAATAATGCCATACTAAACTCATTCGGTTATTTATATAAAATAAAACAACAAAAATCAAACGTTTTGCCTGCAATCTTCATACAACATTTGTTACATTCAAGTAATGAATTAAAAAATTCATTCTAGTGCGATTAGCCATTTAAAATTTTAGCTCTTACGTGACGAATCTTTGGAAGTGATGAATCTTTGGGAAGTCATTCAGTTATTTGCAGGCACCAAATTATTAGTTTATGAGAATAATTGAAAAAAAAAATTTATAATAAAACACTTTCTGCCGTGGCCACTTTGCAAAATTTTATGTAGAACAAAATGAAAAACACTTGTTGTGGGGCAAAATAAAAAACTTTTTATATATTTTTTTTTAATTTGTGTTTTACATCATCGGAAGTTTAACTTAAGAGTCAGAAGTTTAACCCAAGATGACGAAAGTACAACGAGTTATAAAAAAATATAAAAATTTTTAACTTTTTTTATTATTTTCCTTATTTTATTATTTTCCGAAAGAACAAGTGTTTTTCATTATGCTAGAAACATTTGAAGCAAGGCATAAATTAAAATTAACATATTAACTAAATTGTGTTTTTATGCTACTTCAAATGTAACAACAAAGTTTGTAGTTATCGGTTTTGGTGAAACTTTGGTACTTGATTCGAGCTAACACAATAGATTTGAGCTGTATAAATGATGGTTCAACCTCACATTTCACTTTTTCTTGTGAATCTGTTTCAGCAATATATTTTACAATCGCCACACCTTTGATTGGAAGATACTTCTATTGGTCTTTCTTCTATTGGTTTCCAGATATTTGTGGCAGTGATCATAGCCCAATAGTCCTCCAATCATTAAATGAAATTCAAGACATACAAAGACGCTCCAAATGGAAGATGAATGAGGCTGATTGGATGACATTTCAAAATCATGCAATTTTTTATGATCAAATTAAGTTTGACTGTATTGATAAATGATAATAAAAATCAATACATAGATAACATCATAATAAATTCTGCAAAGAAGTCAATACCACTAACCTGAAATAATTCAACAAGAACTCCTGTGTCATGGTGGAATCCAAAAGTCAGGTGTCTTATAACCAAAAGACGAAACTTAGATAGAAAATTAAAACGTGCTTTTACAGTAGAAACCCTATTAGAATATAAAAAATTAATGCAAAAACCGGTTATGAAATTAAAAAGGGAAGGAAAGAAAATATTTCATCAATGAATAAAACAATACCCATGTCGCTGGTCTGGAATAAGTTTCACAACATGTCTGATAAAAAAAATTTAAAGAAACAACATCCTTGGAGATAAATTCTTTATTTATCACGACAAGAGCTGAAATAGCTGATGCATTAGCACAATCATTTGCAGTAATATCTAGCACGGCACAATACAACTTCCTGTTGTAATATGTTTTTGTTTGATAGGAGATTCGGCTAACCTTCCAAGAACATTGTTAATATCTTCTAAAATGTCATTAAGTAGTTCAGGAACTGGTGGAGATATAGTATCAACCGAAACTGGTGATGGATCTAAAGATGCTGGAGGTATTTGAATATTTTCGTTCGTTGGAACATTTTCAACATCCTGATTTATAGAAATAATTTCACTATCGATAGTTTCCGAACATGAAAGCTGCTGTATAGAAAATATTAGTTGCATATGAATTTTTATTCATTTTAATAAAATAATTAAATTTACCTTATTTTTATAGATATAAGTGCGACATGTTTCACATATAAACTGGTCATCACGCGAAGTAAAATTTAGGGTCGCAGCTTTTTGAATAACAGCTGGTGTGACCAGTTTCACATATTTTGATGTCCGCTGATGATTTTTGAGACCGTACAAGTTACATCACAATTTGAGAGGCATTTCTATTATTATCTTTTCTAAACGTTATGTCTTCTAAATATTTTGGAATATAATTGATTATAAGGCAACCCAATCAATATATATATATACCCTTGAAATAGTTTTGACATAGGTAGAATCAGGTAAAATTAGGTAGGTACAATTTAATATATTTTGATTGGATGCAAGTATGATTTGGTCAAAAACCGTTTGTGGGCGTCATTAGAAATTTTAAATGTTAAAATTATGAGTCTCTAATGAGATTTTAATTAGTAAAAAGGGGCTGAATAGACATTTTTTAAAATGAATAAACATTTTACACACCCTTTTAATAATTTAAATTCCTTTATTTTACCACTTAACTTAAATTAATTTTTATTAAGTTTTTAACCATTTAACCGCACAGAAAATGGTTCAAATTTATTGCAGGTGTTAAAATATGAAATGTTTAATTTATTAGATCCACATTTAGTACAGGATTATTAACTTAATAAAAAAACACATGTGAATTTTTTATATACCAAACTTTAAAAAATCGTAAGAAAAAATCCATATTGAATTGCTGATCTTTTATTTCTCAATTTTATAGCTGCATATGTTTACTTTAAAATTTGTGAAAAACAAAAAAAAAAGCTACTTTTTGAGATATGAGCTTTGAAGTAAACCAAGGTTTTACGCCCCGCCTAGCGGAAAAGAGAAAAGTTATTAATTTTAAACTTACTTATTTCAATTATTCAATAATTTTCCTTTTTACTTGCAAAAATATACGTAAGTCGGATGAAATTTGTGGCACCTATTCACAAAACATTGCCACCATTACCAAAACTACCAAAAGCAGAAATTAATTAAAACTAACTACCAAAAGCAGAAATTACTTTTTTCCTTTCGTCAATGCCAACAATATATCAAAATTTCAGATTTTTTAAAAATCAAAAATTTAAAAATCAACAAAAAAATGTACGTTTTCAAAAAAATAGCCCTTTATTATTTTTATTATTTTTATTTTTTATGTTTGTTATTATGTTTATTATTTTATGTTTATTTGTTATGATTATTATTTTTTTTGCTGGTGAAATCTGATTGCTATTGTCACTTGTCAGTAGTCTCACGGTTACTAATATGCCTATAGCGGAGATAAAAGTAGTTCAAATATTAAAAAAAATACAATTCACTAAAAACTGAAAAACCCGTTTTTTCCACTTTCAATAAATGTTTCATTTCATTTATTGAAAACAAGCATATGTACTAAATGGAACAAAGTAGCTTTCCGTGCGTGACAGTGACGAATAAATATGCGTTGTTGATTGGGAAATAGAAGATTTAGTACTAGAATTGAATTCTAGATATTATTTGAACGTATATTTACTTTATACGAAAGACAATGTTACTGTACATTAAACTGGTTAAAAAATTTTAATTCACTAGACTTGAATAATGTACAGTAACATTGTCTTTCGTATAAAGTATATATACATTCAAATAACATCTAGAATTAAATCAGTGTTAGTCACAACAACTAGTTGGAAATTGTCTTCCAAACTCATAGATCACAAGTTATTTATTCAATGTTAACTTAGTTAGAGTATGATAAACATCGTAGAGCTAATTAGACTAAAATATACTAAAATTGGCTAATTGAATTACAAAAAACAGAAATACCTAATGAGAAAAATTCAACTTAAAAGTTGTTAAATAAAGATGAAACTTCAACTTTGAAATACCATCGCCTCTTTAGGTTAGTTGGATAGCGTGTCTGCCAAAACGGATTCGAACCATGGCACTGACGAGGATAGTTCGAATCTCGATCCGAAACACGTATAAGAGCAAAATGGAGTCCAAAATATACTTTCGAATTGAAAAACTCAAATAATTTAATTGCTTGAGTTTAAGTGCTCAAAAAAAAATCTCTAATATATAATTAAAAACTTTCAATATTCAAGTCTAGTGAATTAAAAATTATTAACCGGAATTGAAATTTAATTAATGGCACTGTGAAATCTTTTGTCAGAAATGGACAGTCGAAAACATGAAGCAAAGCGTTCTGCGAACAAAGGAGTTTTCCGTGCGGGGCAGTGCAGATTAAATATGCGTGGGTTGATAGGGAATTAGAAGATTTAACACCGGAGTTTAAATTTAATTAAAGGCACTGTAAAAACTTTTTTCAGAAATAGACAGTCGAAGAACTTACTTAAAATTTCGTTCACCACAATTTCATTTTGTGCCAACCGAATATTTTTGTCACATAGACTTAAAGATTGGGTAGTCCTACCCTCCTCTCTTGATTAGTAAATAGGAATGAAAAATATAAAAATGCATTGCTGCAACCGAGCAAAAAATGCTTTACAGTTAATTATTATTTAATTTTGGAAATCTGATCGGAGTTTGTATTGTCAAAAATAGCTTGTCATACTACGTCAACAAATGTACATTAATAATAAAAAATGCAATTATTTTGGGACGTCAAAAAATATTTACTTATTTAGGTAAAAAGTACATATACAAACAGTTGTTTTTCTGATTAACTTTACTAATTAAATTAATTAATTAAAAGAATAATCAATATCTTAATGTTTTCAACAAAAAAAAACAAAGGGTGTGCAAATAACAGGATATTTTTTTTAGATACAAAATTTTAAACTACATATTTTTTCACCATCACCTTATCCCACTTACCCTTACCCCACCTCAATCGCGTGGTTTCCGTTGATCTGCCTGTTCTGTACGCGTATTGACTATCTTACAAAGGCGAGCTCACCAAAGTATTAGTACGTATGTGGTTGTCGATCACCTTTTCCATCGTTTTAAACATGAAATATGTTAAACTGATTAGTTTATGACACTTCTTTTGGGTGTCATCTTTCATACCCACTTTTGGAAAAAATATCACTTTTGCTGTTTTGCTTCTGTTGATGCCAAGGAGGTACGGTAATAGTCACTTTGGGCTCCTCTGCAGGAGAGCTGGGACTATTTTGTTTACTCCTTATAATTTGTATGACTGGAAAGTAGAAATTGTATCCGGTGATTTTACGGGAAATTAGCTATTTCAACTAATCCCGACGCCCGGGATTTTTATTAATTTCCCGGGATTTCCCGTAAAGCTAAAGAATAAAATAAAATTGAAATGTCATATATTATTTTCTATTTATATTATACTAGCAGGACCCGGCGTGCGTGGCTACGCCTTTACAAAAGTTTGTGCGCGTACATTTTATTAAATTAGTAAGAACAATTTCAAAGAGTCGTAATGAGAATAGAAGGCGTATTTTTTAATTTTTCCATTTTGAAAATATGAATAACAGAGAGCATTAGCATTCTAGCTGATCAATCCAGATGGATTGAGAACTAAACGGAATGTCAAAACTTGAAAGTGATTGGTAAAGGATTTTGGAGAGTTAAAATTAACACGAATCAACATAAAATTAAAAATTTATTTTTTTTTTCATATTTTTATTAATTATACTTAATATTTTAAACTATCTTTAAATATATATTTCTTCTGTATACGTTTGTTTGAGACAGAACTCCTCTTAAACGGTTGAATTTATTTTTATGAGATTTTGTGTGATTTGAGAATGGTTAAGATTTACACTTGTACATAATTGGACAAAATGGCGGGAGGTCTCCTGAACACCTAGAAAGAAAAAATCTCATTAACTTTAAAACAAATAACCCTAAAATCAAAAAAAATGCGACATGATTTTTCGCCAAAAGGAATTATTTGTATTTTTAAAGATTTCTTATTTTTGATTCCAAAGTCATTTAAAAAATATTTGAATTTAAAAAACATTGTATTATAAATGAAAAACAAAATTTTTAGTTAATTATTATTTTTAATTATTTTTAATTTAAAAAAAAATTATATTTAAATTGAAAATTGGAGAATTTTGATTTGAAAAAACAGTTTTTTATTAAAACAAAATCCAAAATTTTTATAAATTAAAAACTAATAACACTTGTTTTTATATTATGCAAATATGTTTTTATTATTATTCAGAATATTATTAATATTAATATATAAAATTAAAATATTCTTTTAACAATGAATTTTAAAACGTGAAGTCAGTTTCTAGTAAAGTTGTTAGATAAACCAAAAACGAATCAAAAATATACCTCGATTATTGACGTTCACAAACAATTTTTATTTTCAAACAAACAAATTTAAGTCATAAATTAAAAAATTCATTTCAAACTTTCATAAATTTATTTAAAAAATCTTTGCAGTATGCATTTCGGAAATTATTCCATCATCAGCTGCTGTCGTTTTTGCAACTGCAAAAACGACAGCAGCTTGCAAAAACGACAGCAGCTGATGATGGAATAATTTCCGAAATGCATACTGCAAAGATTTTCTAAATAAATTTATGAAAGTTTGAAATGAATTTTTTAATTTATGACTTAAATTTGTTTGTTTGAAAATAAAAATTGTTTGTGAACGTCAATAATCGAGGTATATTTTTGATTCGTTTTTGGTTTATCTAACAACTTTACTATGTTTTTATTTTTATTTTCTAAAAATTTTTTGCTCAATGCATTTCGGCTTACGCCATTATCAAGAGCGATTCAAAAAGTTTATGAAGAAAAAATTTTGATTCGAATCAAAAATAAAATGAAAAATGAATAACTAGATTAAATAATTTATATAAACAAATTGTTAAAACATTTAATTAAAAAGTAGGTAATTTTTCTTATTTAATTGGTTGATAATGGAAACACCATAAATTTATTGATTTAATAGTTTCTAAAAATGATGACCGAAAAATAGATCCGGATTTGTCAAAGGAGAACAAATAACGTCGGTTTGAGAATTTAGTAAATTTTTGTTAAAGTGCATTGCTTTACGTATTTCAAAAGCTTCCAGAAGATCAAGTTTAAGACCTTTCGTTTCATATTGTAAAATTTGAATATTGTTGTTATTTATAAAATTACTAGTATGATTTTCCTCAATTAAATGATTAGAAAAGGTGGAAGATGTTTGTCCTAATCTTAAACTACGAAAATGTTCAGCACATCGAACATGAAACGGACGACCTGTCTGTCCAATATAGATTGCATCACAGTCAGAACAAGATAGTTGATAGACTCCAGATTTTGAAAACTTACTTAATTTTTGTTTATTATTTACAAGAAGATTTTGAAGGTTATGATTATTATAATAAGCACAACTTAAATTTGTATGTTTTGAAATTTTGTTTCCTAATTTTTGGCTTAAATTACCTGTGTAAAGTATTTTACGCCATAATTTTGTTTCAAGGACGGGGTTTGGATAAATTAAATTATAAGAAATCTTTTTTAATTTCTTACGTAAAATTTTGTGAACTAATGTAGGATTATATCCATTATTAAGAGTTATGTTCGAAATAACATTTAATTCCTTTTGAAAATTAGCTGCGGAAAGAGGGACTTTTATAAGTCTATCAACCAATGCATGAATGGCTGAATGTTTTATATTTGACGAATGATTAGAAGTAGAGTGTATAATAGAATCTGTACATGTTGGCTTACGATAAATATTAAAAGAGAATTTAGAAAATGAATGACTTATACTTATATCAAGAAAATTGATGCAATTTTCGACTTCTTTTTCGATTGTAAATTTAATAGAAATATGTTTATTATTAATTATTTCAAGAAACGACTCTAATTCTAAATCAGTTCCAGTCCAAAGACAAAGAATATCATCAACATAACGATACCAAAATAAAACATGACTAGAAAGTGGAATTGATACATCTAAAATTTCGATCTCAAAAAAGTTCATAAAAATTTCTGCCAAAAGTGGGGACAAAGGAGATCCCATTGGTAGTCCGTCTGTGAATTTATAATATCTATTATCAAAACAAAAGTAATTTTGCTCTACACAAGTTTTGTACATCATGGAGAGCTCATTTCGAATGTCATCAGATTGAACGGAATCATTAATAATTTTGAATACAACAGTATTTAGAACGTTAATAGGAATAGATGTAAATAAGCTGGTTACATCAAAGGAAATTAATTTTGAAGATGAAGGAACAACAATATTTTTTATTTTGTCAAAAAAAAAAAAAAAAAAAAAAAAAAAAAAAAAAAAAAAAAAAATTAGGAAACAAAATTTTAAAACATACAAATTTAAGTTGTGCTTATTATAATAATCATAACCTTCAAAATCTTCTTGTAAATAATAAACAAAAATTAAGTAAGTTTTCAAAATCTGGAGTCTATCAACTATCTTGTTCTGACTGTGATGCAATCTATATTGGACAGACAGGTCGTCCGTTTCATGTTCGATGTGCTGAACATTTTCGTAGTTTAAGATTAGGACAAACATCTTCCACCTTTTCTAATCATTTAATTGAGGAAAATCATACTAGTAATTTTATAAATAACAACAATATTCAAATTTTACAATATGAAACGAAAGGTCTTAAACTTGATCTTCTGGAAGCTTTTGAAATACGTAAAGCAATGCACTTTAACAAAAATTTACTAAATTCTCAAACCGACGTTATTTGTTCTCCTTTGACAAATCCGGATCTATTTTTCGGTCATCATTTTTAGAAACTATTAAATCAATAAATTTATGGTATTTCCATTATCAACCAATTAAATAAGAAAAATTACCTACTTTTTAATTAAATGTTTTAACAATTTGTTTATATAAATTATTTAATCTAGTTATTCATTTTTCATTTTATTTTTGATTCGAATCAAAATTTTTTCTTCATAAACTTTTTGAATCGCTCTTGATAATGGCGTAAGCCGAAATGCATTGAGCAAAAAATTTTTAGAAAATAAAAATAAAAACATATTTGCGAAATATAAAAACAAGTGTTATTAGTTTTTAATTTATATTAAAATGTTTCGCCACAAGTGCCGACAGTCGACACAATTGAATTTTTCCAAAATTTTTATATTAAATGTATTGTAAATATTTTAGTTTAAAATTAAAACGGTATTTAAATTAAAAAATAATATGATGGATATAAAAATTTATTTTTTACTTTGAAAATTACAGTTTTTATTCTAAAAGTACAAATGTTTGTTATTAAAATATTTGAGAAATTAAAACGAATAATTTGATTTCTGAAGCTAACTTTCAAGGCAGATAATTTTTTAATTTTAAAGTCACAATTAAGTTTGTATTAAATGTTTTATCGTATTTATAGTAAATACCTATTCAAACATATTAAGCATACAAATTTATTTTATTTAAAGTTATAATTTTATTTCTCAAGTAGTATTTTCCATTAACAAGTTTACATATATATCTAATGGTGGACTTGTAAAATAATCAATAGGAAATTCTAAACTAATTTTTTTATTTTGGCTTGCTCAAGGATATTTCAGGCTTAAGGGTGCTTTCCATACAACGACTTATTTGAAACTTATTACTTATTTGCCGCCATATTAAAAGTGTCTAAAAATCATTCAAGAGAATAATGTCTATAATTATGTCAGTTTAAATCTAATTTATAAAAACGCTTGATCAAATTAGTGACAGATATTAACTAAATTAAATAAAAAGTATATTTGACATATCAGATTAGATTTTTATGGATAACGAAATACAAAATAAGTCACCTCGCCAGCATACTTATTCGAATAAGTTTAGAATAAGTTACGTTCCACAAATATGACGTCGTTTGAAAAGCACCCTAAGGCCTGAAATGATTTAAAATAAGAAGATAAACAAGATATAAATGTTCCACACGGATATTTGTAGCCGTCTATATAAGAATTAATTTGTGGATCAATCGTTTTGATATCTCCAACATATTTTATCATCGGTTGAATGCTATTCTGGTTTTTCCACGCAATATTGTGAGCTGAATCAAGTTTTTTTTGCAACTCTGCGGTTTTTTTCTTTTTGTTATTACAATACATCGAATCTGGTAGTAGATACGGAAGAATCTTAAATATTGCAAAATTTAAAAAATCTGAAACAAGAGAATAACAATAATTAAAGTTTTGAAGATACAACTTCGAAGAATCGAAACATTCCAAAAATGAAGCATATTACAAAACTTGTAGAAAGACTTACCATTAGGCGAAAAATCCTTCAAAAAAATTGAAATTGATTCAATAATAAGAGCGAATATTTTCTTAAAACAGTTCGTTTAATTATTTGTCACTATTTTTGTTATTTTTGTTACTATTTTCTTTAAATGTTTTTTATTACAACACTAATTTTATGTAAAAAAAACTATGCCACATTCACTTGTATTAATCGTTAAAGTGAGGATGGTTACGATAAAACATGACAAAATTTGACGAAATCTGATGAAATATATTTCGGGACGAAAATTATGATTTTGGTTTTCATTTTAAAATTTTAAACATTGAAACCAAAAAAAAGTTTTAGTTCTAAAAGTAGAAATTTTTATTGCAACAAAAAATGATTTTGATTTAAAAATATTGTTTGATAAATCAAAAGAAACAAATTTATTTTAAAAGCTTTAATGTAACTAAAAAAAGCTTTTAATTTTAAAACATAGATTTTTGATTTAATTACCGTTTTATTTAAATTTTAAAGGTTTTTTCAAAAAATTAACCATTAGAGTTTTAAAAAATATACTAATAATATACTCGGCCTACGGCCTCGTGCTTTTATCAACACCACTTGCTTGAGGAATTTTTCTAAATATTATGAGAATTTATCAACGAACGAGGGGAATTCGTTTAGAAAATTTTTTGCCATTTTTCATTTATTTATATATTTTTCATGAATTATAAGTTGGTCTTCTGTGATATCAGTTAATTATTTCAAAATTAGACTGATAATTTTTAATATCCCAGTAGGCCAGACGTATAAATATTTGTTATTAGTATAATTCATATGTTATTGGTGAAATTGAATGATATCATTACATTTTAGAGAATTTCATTGGTTTAAATTAAAATAAAACTAAGGCAAAAAATGTTCTAAACGAATTCCCCTCGTTCGTTGATAAATTCTCATAATTTTTTGAAAAATTGCTCAAGCAAGTGGTATTGATAAAAGCCCTCGGCTTACGGCTTCGTGCTATTTATTCTCTTTTTCCCCCTTTTTCAGCGCCATTGCGGCAAATACCGGAACAAAAAAATCGCTCAATAATATATTTGATAGTTTATATGGGCTCTACCTGGATGATAAAAAAAGTCGATAAAGAAGTGTTGGCAAAAAACTAATTTAAGCCGCCATCTAAAAGATTGCTCATGAACCATTTAATTTACAATTAAAAAATATTTAGGCCTTTGTCTATAAAAACCATCCATAAAAACCATAAAAACCATCCTATCTCTCAAGTTGGACCATTATACACACACTGTACAGAATTTCATCAAGATTGGTTACGTTTTTGCGGAGTTCATCGCGAACAAACATCGTGGTGACACGTGATTTTTATCTTATATATATACAAATCACATGTCACGATGTTTGTCCGCTATGAACTCCGCAACAACGTAGCCAATCATAATGAAATTTTGTACAATGTATAATGGTCCCGCTTGAGAGATAGGATAGTTATTATCTTGATTAAATGCCTAAATATTTTTTTAATTGCGAATTAAATATGGATAGTTTATATGCCAACTTGCAGATGGCAGCGTAAATCAATTTATTCAATTGATAGTAAACTTTAACATCTCTATAATGCCATTAATAGACTATCAAATATGTTTTAGTAAAGAGATTTTTGTTTTATTTGATAATAAACGAATTCGTTACCCGTCAAATACGTTACCAAAGATTATTGATAATTTTGTGGAGGTTATATATTAATTATAGAAGTGTTAGAAAGTATCGGAACCTGTAAAAAAATTATTGTATTGGTTTTTATAAAGTTTGAATAAAATTAAGAGTAAAAATTAAAGAAAACAATAATTTAAATTTATTTATTTATTTTTTTAAATTTTACAAAAATCAATATCCAATTGAAAAATACACTTATTTGTATTGCGAATTAAAATAGAACGATTAGAGGTAAAAAAAATATTCATCATTCCATTGCCGCCATTTCATTCTATCTTAAAGATTTTGTTAAAGATTTTTTGACGTTTAGTATAAAAACTGAAGAAAACTAATATTTAATTTCAAGTGTCCATAAAAGTAAAATTTTATTTATTAAAAAATGCAAAGGATATAAAAAGAGCGACTTTAAAGCAAATATTAGCATGAAATTAATATGAAAATGAATTTTTTTATTTTTAAATTTTGTATCAAATGTTTATTTCGAATTTTATTATTTTAAATTTTGATTTTAAAATCAGTTTGTTACTTTAAAAGAATTGATTGATTTATAAAATTGATTACAAAACCAAAATTAATATCAAATCAAACGTCAAAACGTAATTTCTTACCGATTGTAAATCAAAATTTTGTAGTGTCTTAAGTTACGGTTAAGTTAAAATTAACGTTAAGTTAACGTTACCGTCTATAAATCAGGCATTCCACTCTCCAATTTCATGTTAAACTTGTTTTATTGACCAATATATTTGATAGTGTGATATACGCCACATAAATTTGCGTTATCCAATAGATGGTGTCGTATTTGTATTTAAAACGTTGTTTTTAATGTCAAAGTTTTGCAAATACACTACGCTTTGCTTTTTACAATGGTCGTGTACTATTTTTTCATTGGTGATTGGTGATAATTATTTTAATTATTTTTTTTTAAATATCGGTTTATACGCGTAGTTTGCTTTGATCAGTGTTTTTATCGTTGACCATAATTTTATGAAATTGAAAAATGAATGTTTAATCTGACAAATAATAAGAGTTATATGACGAAATTATACATATTGGAATTTAACTTTATTATTATTTCTAATTATTTTTTATTTTTTATAATTCAACATATTTCGGGTTATTTGAAACCCATCATCAACAAACTTTTAAAAGTGGTTAGTAAATAAATTAAGTAAATTTGAATTTATGCTGCCTTTGTCGATCGATATTGATTGCGTTTATGTCCTTATGAATGTCTTTACATTCAAAAGCATCCAATTATTGCTGTCGTGCACCTCTTTCTTTAACCTCATATTATCTATTGAAAAATTTAAATAATCATTTTATTTTCCAAAACATGTTTTTTTATTGGGGATTTATTTGGTTGGTTTGTTTTAATGTATCCAGAATGTTACTTAAAGCGTTTCTTCAAACACTTACGCGTCTGCCAATATAATATTTTTACAGTAATCACCACAAGATAGTTCATAAACACCGACTTTATCATATGTTTTATCTTTAGTTGATCCTAACTTATGTTTCAACGTAATGATGTTACAAATTTTCTCATCAACACCAAATATGTTGTTAGTTTGCAATTGTATATGTACAACATGTTCCTAAAAATAAGTGATAATAGTTTATATTATCGACTATATTGATTTAAAGCTAAAAATTACGAAATGGGAGCTGCACAAATACTATAAAAAGAAACATAGCTGATCAAACACGGATGACAATCACTATGAACAAACTAATATACAAACAATATACAAACAACAAACTAACTCCCGCAGGAAGATTTGTAAAATTTAAAATTGTTGATCTATGGGTGTGACAACCCCGCGTACTTAGGTCCCTGCTATTTGCATATGAGTTAGCTTGAGATATCGTATACCACTGGCAATAGCAGTGAGATCTTACTAGTCAAAGTGATATCTTAGGGATGTTGGCGAATGAACTTTTTTCAATCAACGATAGTACCCTAAGTCTTAGTTATAGAATATTCTTTGATGATGGCACGCTATTTTTTTTTAAAATAAAATGTGTTGGGTAGTACGAATTACAATGTGTGCAACAACAACACATAACAACCTTTGAAGAACGTGGTCCCACAACAACATGCTTTCTAAGGTGTTGTTGGACGCAAATTTTATATTTCTTTATATTTTTTTAAAGAATGAACTTTTCGTTTGCTTGAAGAAATGAGCTTCCATATAACTATTAAATATGCCGAGTTTAATCCTTGAGCAAAACCATATTTTGCATGATCTTGGTATATGCTTCTAGCATTATAAGGATAATTGGTAACCCAGTTTAGCTTTGTTCCTACAAATTTGAAAAATAAGTATTTTATTTTTATTTCCTCCATTTAATCAAGAAATATTGCCCTGTGTCGTTTATTATTATGTGAAAGGATTTATTATTTAGTTTTCCATTCTTTAAAAAGAATATAAAAAACCAAAAAATAAGAGATTTGCGTCAATCATCTTAAAAAATATGATGTTGTGGAACCTAGGTCTTAAAGGGTTTTATGTGTTGTTGTGACACATATTGTAATTCTATGTGTTGTGTAACATTTTATTAAAAAAACATGTCAAATTCTATTCGTTGTGTATGTGTTGTGTAACATTTTATTAAAAAAACATGTCAAATATTTTGAAATAGCACAATTTTTTTTGAAATTTTAGGTGAAAAAGATGATGAACAATGTCATTGAAGCTACAATTTTGAATGGGGAAGATGTACTGTTGCATTTCAATGATCCCAACAGATATGGCATTTGAATTCAACCGTTTATTTACCAGTGCGACTCGCTTTTGCAATGACCATCAACAAAGCACAAGGGCAATTGCTGCAAGGATGTGGACTAGGTAGATTTGGAGAATCCGTACTTCTCACATCTGGACAACTGTATGTGGCCAGCTAACGTCAGAATACCTTCTGATTTATTCGTGTACGCATCTCGACAGAAAAACACAAAATATAATGTGTGCCCACAAGCCCACGAATAAAGAAATAGAATTAATTTAACATTTTGAAATTTTTTCCTTATTAAAATAAATAATTGTTGCAATGTAAATTGAATGTTAGGTACGTCTAGTTTGACTGAAACAACTGAAAAAACAACAAAAATTGTATTAAATTTTTCGTTGTTTCAAATGCTTCAATCAAATCGAACCCGGCTGTTATCAAAACGAGTTTTCTTGAATTTCCTTTCTTATGAGATACCGACAATATGCGACGGGTATAATGTTAAATAAACAAAAGTTTTACACTATTCGGTGTAAAAAAAATAAAGTTTTGAGAGATTTTTAGAGTGATAAGGCTTAAAGTAATTATTTTAATTCACATGAATTTAGCAATTTTAAAGCATGTTTTATTTTCTCTAAGACAAACTTCTTTGAAACAGTTTGTGTGTGTTTCGTGTCGGGAACAAATACAATTTACAATTATATAATCACAGATGAAGAATTCAATTTAAATAAACATAAGATAATGAAGTTTCAATTTAGAAATTATCTGAACATGAAAATTAAAATACATTTCATTGTTGTTTCATCCACTGTGGCTGAGTCTGTAAGATGGCTTTGAACTATGATGTATCTGATGAGTGTGAGTTCAATCCCGACAATAATTACTTATTATTGGGAATAATACTTTCAATAATTACTTTGAGCAATAATTATACTCCCAAAATCGCCCAAAAATTAATATTCCATTAATATTGTCTATATATGGAACATATATGCCTATACATTGACCGTGTGTAAGATATTAGTTTCGCATTGATTTGCAACAATCAATAATGACTTTAAACTGACTTAGAATGTTGATTAAATCCCATGAATACTAATACAAAAACTTCCAAATAATTTTGATTTTTTTTGCATCACTTTTTGTATTTTTTTAAATTATTTTTTCTATACCTTCATCGAATTTATTGTCGCTATTCTTACTGCCCTTGCTGACCATAAAATGACATAACGAACAAAATTTTTTGCAACTTTCATAGTAACCTACCGGTAAAGAAAGCGTATATTAAACCGCATGAGCACTGTGAAAATTTGTGAATCGATTTTTGTTCCGTATAATGTTCTATATAGAGACACACCTGAAACCTTACACACCTGAAAACTTATTTGATCGCGTATTTTTTTATATCCTTTGTTTTATATATAATACTATTTTTTCATATTTTACTGATCAACTAGAGTGGTGATCCTTTTACATTCATATTTAAAAACAACAATAGAAAATCATTTCTCATTACTACTCTTTGTAATTATTGCTACTACGTCAACAGAATGTATACACACAGCTTTATTTATAGGCATAGCAAAGTACGCCGGGTCCCGCTAGTATATATATATATATATATATATATATATATATATATATATATATATATATATATATATATATATATATATATATATATATATATATATATATATATATATATATATATATATGTATATATATATATATATATATATATATATATATATATATATATATATATATATATATATATATATATATATATATATATATATATATAAGATAAGATAAGATAAGATATAAAATAAGATATAATATAAGTAACAGTAAAAGTGTGGAAAGAACTTGTTACATAAGATATAATGTGAACTCAGACCGAAAAAAGCAGGAAAAAATTTTGACGTATAATATCCCGATATTTTTAGTCATATTGCACGACTGAGCACTAACATTATTTCGTTTTTGACAATAAATGAAAGGTTGTAACATATTTTATAATAAATCAGATAACAAAAGCTTTCTATCGTTGCTAAATTCATAGGTCCAAATAATTAATAATTCGTATACATATATGTATTAAATATTTAAACAAAAATATAAAAATCGTTTAAGTAACTTCAAATTTGATATCGATGTATCAAGTAAAATAATATCGTTGATAAATATCGAAATTTTTACAAAAACCATAGATATATTGATATGTCGATATATTTTTCGCATCCTTATTTTAAAACTTATTCAATGTTTTTTACAACAAACGTTGGATATGTTTACAAAACAGAAATCTTTTGACGAAATCCTTGCAAAATCAGCATCAACAGAAGACCCACTTTCTATCAATTTTATCAAGAACTCAAAATAATTTTTGAGTTGCCGATAGACAGCCAAAAGACAAAATCGTGCCACTTTAATTCACAAGATCGCCCAGATTTTATTTAAATTAATAAATATTATTTTCAAATATTGTTAAAAGCATATGTTTATTTATTATTTAAAAAAAGATACTAATTTAGTCAAATAAGTATAGTTGACCACATTGGGTTAGCAGCTAACGAAAAATTTGGCAGCAAATGGAGCGCATAGTCTGGGAGCCCGCCGACATAAACAGCAACTCATAAATACTCTTCTATAATTTTTTGTGTGGCTTAATTACGCCTAGTCTACCACTTTTTTTTCTCTATCATAATTTTCTTAGCCGCGGCTTTTTCTCTCCAGTAATTTTTAAACTTGTCAATATCGTATTAAGCTAAAAATTTATAGATACTCTATTTTTAAAAAATTTAATACCAAGAGAAATTCATGAATCGCGAGAAAAAAAACTTGTCCGACAAAAAGTTCGGTACGTTAAGGGTGTCTACCGAGAGAAACATGTAATAATAACAATTTCGAAAAATTTATGGATAACCACCTGATTTTTATGAAAAATGCTTCAAAAAGGTATGTAAAATCACGTCCCCACATCGTCCGACAAGACAGATTCACCAATTTGCCAGTCCGACAAGCGGGCATTGACATTTTCACGGCTACCTAAAATTTATTTATAACCGTCGGACAAAAAGAAATTAACATATTATAGAACAGAACTTACCCTGTAGTACAAGTGGCGGACAAATATGTCGTGCCAAATCAATAGTCCGACAAAAAAACATCGATCGACAACATCATTTCAATACTTTATTTTTTCCAAGTTCATAAATAATTTTAGTTTCATTAATTACAATAATAAATGAATGGTAAGGAATGTGAATAGTTAATAACATGCATTAAACTAATAATAGGAACTTTTATTAACAATATGTAATAATATGTAATACAATGATTCATTAATAATTAACATAAACAAAATTTTTATATATACATAGATATTTTTTTATTGAGCATGACAAATAGGGTTGCCACGTGTCCTACTTTCGGTAGGACAGGCCTACTTTGGAGCAAGAATGTCCTACGTCCTACTTTACTATAAAAATGTCCTACTTTAGGCAAAGTGTAATACAATATCTTACAACGAAAAAAATAGATTTTTTTTCCAACCTATTTCTCTCAAAAAACGCGTTAGCAAAATAAGTAATCGTGATTGCACCTTTACTTATATTAAATTTGTAACCGATTATTTTATTTTATGTCGAAAGGTTAGTAACAATTAAGCAAACAATTTACATCGCTAATGACATATGTGAATATCTATGCTTTTTATTGCACGATTTATTCAGGTGGTAAACCACCACCATTGTTTAAATAATTTTGAATTAAACCCACCGTTAATCCTGTTTTTTTTAAATAACTTTTGTTACAAATTAGCTGTTCTTAGTATTATTAATAAAATAAAATGACTGAACTGAATTTTGTTATAAAGCAAAACATTTGGCTACAGAAAGCTAACGATTTTGAAGGAAA
Organism: Diogma glabrata; assembly: GCA_963693315.1. Lineage (NCBI taxonomy): Eukaryota > Metazoa > Arthropoda > Insecta > Diptera > Cylindrotomidae > Diogma > Diogma glabrata. Next base: position 127,931,279 of record OY856186.1, on the reverse strand, counting down.
ATGTAAATATACTAAACAGAACTATTTATGGTTTACAACATAATAGACTAAGAGCCCGCGACGGCCAGACCTTCGTTACTTTATAAAAGCTGAAAGTTTCTCTGCGCATACCCCTACTCAGGTAGGAACGATTAGCGACATATGTAGTTTGGATCATAGTGTCTTTGGCAGGGAGCAGGTGCCAAGTTTCGTGAAAGTAAAAAAGCTAATTTTTTTATATATTCTTCAGGATAGTATTAGAAGTCACGTCACCCATTGCCAGACACTTACTATACACACAACGTTGCCAGATTTCCTTACTGCAAATGGCGGTCAGCTTTCCGGTGTACGCAGCAGTTTTTATAAATTTTTAAATTAAATATTTACGTCTGATTGCCGGTGGCACCGCTGTTTTTTTGGCTCAAAAAATCATAAATCGCACAGAGAAACTGAACGTAAGTTTTTTTTCGGATTTCTTTTCAAGAACATTTTGAATTTTTAATTTATTTATCAAATTTTGATACTTCCGAGTTCCGTCGAATATAACATAGAATGAATGATAACTTTAAAATTGTTTATTTCGCGAAAATTGTCGGTGAGATCTAAATTTTTTGATTCCAATCGATGCAGGAACGTTTATTCTGTAATATATTTTACAATTCGACGTAAATCTTTGATTTCATAAATGTTATATACATCCTTAATAGCAATTATAAAATATAAATAAAAAAGATCAAAACAGAATTTCATCAAAAAAATTGAAGCTTCATAAAATCTATAATTTCCATGCGTCGGACTGGAAAATCGGAGAATATATCGTGTCCGACAATTTAACAATTGGATTCTACATACTTTTTTCTAGTAATCCTGTAAAAAACAGCTGGTTATGTGGAAGTATGCTGTATTTACGCTCACAAACGCAAATACTGTAAACCATCGCGGATTTTCAATTGAAAAATAACAATTTGTTCGATTTTTATGAAAATGGTAATATTTTACTGTCGGACAACTTGTTCAACTCGTTATAAGCTTCATTTAACAGCAAAAAATCGAAAGCGGAAATTGTTATGAATAAATTTTAGGTCGCCGTGAAAATGTCAATGTCCGCTTGTCGGACTGGAAAATTGGTAAATCTGTCTTGTCGGACGATGTAAGGACGTGATTTTATATACCTTTTTGAAGCATTTTTCATAAAAATCAGGTGGTTATCCATAAGTTTTTCGAAATTGTTATTATTACATGTTTCACTCGGTAGACACCCTTAACGTACCGAAATATTTGTCGGACAAGTTTTTTCTCTCGCGATTCATGAATTTCTCTTGGTATTAAATTTTTTAAAAATAGAGTATCTATAAATTTTTAGCTTAATACGATATTGACAAGTTTAAAAATTACTGGAGAGAAAAAGCCGTGGTTAAGAAAATTATGATAGAGAAAAAAAAGTGGTAGACTAGGCGTAATTAAGCCACACAAAAAATTATAGAAGAGTATTTATGAGTTGTTGTTTATGTCGGCGGGCTCCCAGACTAGCAGTCTTATGAGTGAAATAAAACCAATATTTAAAAATAAGTATATTATTCGTATCATCGAAATCACTCACTGTGCATTTTACCCTTAAAAGTAGATATTTCTTGTAAACTATTTTTCGTATAGACTAATGCACAAGTTTGGTTATTTGTTGTCGGTAAACGGCATTATTGTCTTCCTCCACTGAGGTCAAGGTTGTGGTTTGGACACGGCGAATATAGCAGTTGAAATGGTGGATAAAAACACATTTGCAAATCTATATTACATGAGGGTTTAATTTTGAAACCCTTACTTTATAATGTTGAATGTAGTAAAATGTATTTTCGAATATACGATTTAGATTCTGCTGTTACAGCTGTTCTGCTGTTATTTACAAATTATCAATTACTTATTGTCATCATAATATGTCAAGTTCATTGTTTTAAAATTATCCATTATTATAATTATTATAGGACATGCAATAACCGCGGGCATATTTTATAATTTTATATATAGTATTAATTATTTTAGTACCTTATATGAATAATAAACTTAATATATTAAAGTTTTCAAAAGTTTTTAATGTCCATTATTGCTTTAAAATTCACAAAACTGTTAAAATTTAAACGAAATTTAAACAAACAAAAATGAAATGAAAAGATTATTTATTATAGATTTAAAATTTAAAATATATCCCAGGAATCCTGGGATTCGCGGGATTGGGTGCTTCCCAATTTCCGTATTCCGGGATTTAAAAAAACGGCCGGAAAATATAAACTCTACTGGAAAGTGCATATGGCCCACGATCCTCCATATTCAGTGATACGGCCCTCCATATTCAGTAAGAAAGACATTTCTCTGGGTTTCTTGTTTTACTTTTTTTCTTACACGCGTCTTCAGCACACACGCTTATGACTACCGAAAAGTATGTGTCTAGTACGGTCTGCCCAGCATTCCTTGGTAGAAAGACGGTTACCTTTCTTAATCTATAAGGAATCGGAATGTCATCTCAAACGTTCACCACAAATATATGTTTACCGACTTCCAGTTTAGGTAAAACAGACACTACCCACACAAGCCACCGTCTGCTCGTCGTCACACTTCACCACTACATGACTAGGTTTGAAGTGAATACACCCAAACCTGATTCAGTTATCAGTACATTCTACCGCTAGTTGATTCACTAGCCTGCTTTGATTAACTCCAGCTCTATCACCTCACTCGCCTTAATAACATCAGCCTAGCTGGTACTTGGATTGAGAAGATGTTGCTCTCTGTCCTGACGGGTGGCTATTCTGGACATCTTTGATGTACTGTCCTGCGGTATTGTGGACTCTCTGATCCGCTTCACGTTTTTTGCTCCGAAGGTTGGGGCTTTCATTTTCCTTTTCGACGTCTTTCTACCTTCCATACCCTCTGCGAAGAAGCTTAGGTACAACCTGGTACCAGCTCTCCTAAGCGCTTTAACTGTTTTGTAGCCGTTATCAAAATTTGTAAAGAGTTTATATGCTACATTCACTTGGTGAAGTTTAAATACTGAAGCAAAACGGCATTTGGGATTAATTGTTACGTAAAAGGGATAGCTTTCAGGAAATGTTTGTTTCTATAAGTAAAAGAATATGTGGTTTATCACTCTCGAGATGATGTTGACGTGGTGCAACCGGTTTCTGTTCATTTCGCAAATATATTGAATTAAAACTGAAAACTTTTAAAAATGAGAAACAAAACAATAAAACCTTTCATATATAATAAAATATAACATATGCTAAAATTTCATGATATAAGAAATAATAATAAAACAGATCTTTTGTCTATATAGCTGTTAAAAGTCTAGATACAACTGAGTGCGACTGGTTCCCAGGTGCCTAGCGTTGGCCCGCGAGCCACGTGAGTAAGTTTAGGTCTCCGCTTAGCACACAGAAGCTCCACTATAGCTCTGATACATTCAGTAAGCCAGATCGGTAGACCATTTACGTAGCGCACCATTTAGTAAATTACCATATTACAATCGGTTTATTGAGAGTAAATTACCATATTACAATCGATTTATTGAGAAATCGTGGTACTGTTATGGTATTATAGTTATGATTTATGATACATTGTGTTGACCGAAACTTGAACTCGGTTTATCCAAGTGGATGTGCAGCTGGGCAATCAACACTTTTCATATTTGTGTGAGCATTGTATACTTCATATCATAACGCACTTCAAAAACCAATTAAATTATGTAGAGATACTAAATTCTAGCACAACCACTATATAATTATTTTATCTCTATATAATTTTTCTAGTCCATTTCATAATCATATAATTTTATCAAATGAAAATAAACAAATTATGAAACAAAATTATGTCATCAATCTAAATTTTAGTTGACGTCAATTTTTCTTTCAAATTCTTTATAATATCTAACTAATATTGACATGTTTAGAGAAATGCAGTTTTCATATGCACATTATTACTTTTAAAAATTTAATGACTTTCAATAACATCCCAGTTTTTATTTTTGTTTCCAGATGAACGATTTAAAACAAGCTGCTACCGCCGCTTATACTTTTCTCATGGCAGACGCAAGCAACAAAATAATGCGTGATAACTATAATTTTTATTTATCAAAAATACAAGATACTGGCTTTGAGCCAAGAGATTTGGAGGAAAAAGTTTATCAAGAAGATTATTTAAATGGCGTGGAAAGCTATAACAAAGGAGATTTTAAAAAGTGTGTTCAGCATATGGAAAAATCATTGTATCAATTAACACGTGATATCGATGAGTGTCTTATATTTTGTGAAGGTGAATTTGACCATGGATGGCTACCAGACTTTATGTCATCAATAGCAAGTAAGTAATGAGTAAGTAAAAATGTGATTATATTTATTATATTCTGCATGTTTTTAAATCTAGATCATTTTACTTTTTGTCTTCGATGTAAACAGAACTGTACTAGAAATCTTAGTTATTTAGGTGGGGTGTATTACGATGATTTATATGCAAGTCATTATGAATATCTGCAGTTTTCGTATTTTAAAAGTAAGTTGCTGATATCATTCTTTTGAACAAAATTTATTCTAATAATTTTTACAGTTAACAAAATTGAGGATGCGTGTAGAGCAGCGGCAAGTTTTTTAGTAATACATCCCACATCAGAAGATATGTTGAATAATATAAAATTTTACAAAAGTCTGGATAAAGTTGAAAGCTTATTTTTTATTCCGAGACCAGAAGCCAAACAATTTACGGTGCGGCAGAACTATGAAAGGCAATTACTTAATTTTATAGATAGGGAATTTGAAGATGGTACTTCCGCGAAAAGTTCTCAATCAAATTTCGAATCTACAAATGAAACTGATAACTTATTGGTAGGTAAATTGAAATAACTAATAGTTTTAAAAGAGTTTTATGGTGCACTTAAAAATCCAAATCCGAAATCGTTTTAGGTAACTTTATTCTCTTAAAAGGAGAAAAACATCTTTACTAATAATTTAATTGTGTTATATCGGATGGTTTGACATAAATTTGACACATTAAACATTTGGTTAGTTCAAAATTTTCTTTAGATATAGGTAGCTGGTAGCACACAGTTGAAAAAGTTACTGCAATTTTTAATACAAGCTTTGCTATATGAGTTATATAAAGCAAGTTATTAGTAAATTGTAAAGTGTTGCATTAAAACTAGTTCTAATGCAAAACTAAAAATTTTGGTTCAGCTCTAGCATCATAATAAATTTTTTATAGAAATAGTAGAAGTTTAAAAACAACTTGCTACGTTGGAAGTTTGAAAACAACTTGCTAATGCAAAGAGCATTAAATTTATCTTTAAAGCAAGTTTCGCATTGTTTTATAATGAAGACTTCCGTAGGACCTATATGTGTAGCAATTTGTATTACATATTCAGCTTATTTTTAACTGTGCACCATTAATAATATTTGGTGAGACGTACGAATGTTTTTGTAATTACAGACAATTTTTATTTCGCCGTTTGTGTGCCATAGAGGAATGTAGGTTATCTTTAAGTGTTCCGCTCTTGTATTATTTTTACAAATCAATCAACGTTATGGTCGAGTTTCACTTGAGGGCCCAATTCAATCGATTATTTATTACGTATCTTTTCAATCATCTTCATCTCTTTTCAATCACTTTTCAATCATTTTGGTTAACTAACAGTTAATGGGTAAGTCAGACATTGTTGGTTGTTATAGTTGCAATTTAAAATAGAGGATGATAGTCGGGAGTGGTAAGAAGAAACTTTTTTGACCCAAATAAGTGGGTTTATCATTTGAAAGAGCAACTAATTAAAGAATTATTGCAATTTTGTTTAGAATTTTGCGGTGCACAGTTTTTGAGTTATTATCAAAAATGTGCTATTTTTACCATGTAATCTCCCACCTTCCTAAAGGAACTCAAAACTATAAACTCTGCAACGAAAACGAAGACGAATTTGTAAACATTTTTAGGGTAGTTCAGAGACTCTGGAACCAAATCAGGGTTGTTCAGAGCCGGCGCCACTAATTAGTATATTATCGGGTTAGATAATTAATTTATTAGGTCCAAGTTCTGAGTTCCGAACTGCAGTACAATAATTGGTTTTCATACAGGTATTGAAACCCATATTTTGGAGCTGCGGCTAAAACATCATTCTACATCTTGAGAGAGTGTTTGAATTTCCCAAAGTAAAAAAGTCGTATGATATGAGCACACTATCTACGGATAAATGACTTTCGCAAAGTGGGCTTATCAAGGGTGTTGTTCTCTTTCAAAGATGAGCTATAACTCTGTAAGGTCATGATGGTATAACGAATTAGGAAGTTTCATTGTAATGTGTTGTTTTTGTAGCGACGAGATGTGGTGTTATTCTTCTGGCTCCAAATCTAGATTCAAGAACTCTGCTACTTTCCATGGGCAGTACCACAGATCTTCCTTCGTCAGGTCGGTAGGTTTTTCTGGGCAATTGAAAAGGTGGTTTGCATCATGCAGCGTGCTTTCACATGTGGTACACTTGTCAACAATTTCCTGGTCAATTCTACTTATGTAGTTATTTAAGATGCGTGACCAACTGGATCTTAACTGCGCTAGGATGGTTCTGGTGCTGCGTGGCAGTTTTACCTCTCCTACAGTGATTTGTGGTGGCAGTTCTTTATTGTGTCTTCAACAGCTTTTGTATCTATATTTTTTGCGCCCGTTTTATACGTTGGCTCGCCGATGTTACCGATGATTTGATTGTTTTAACATCTTGTAGGAATCATTTCACAACCCTTCTTATGTCATTGCAGAGACGTTGTTTTTTATGACAGGCCCCCAAGATGGTGTTTGGTAAGCATTTCCTTATGTTCACGGACCGGCAGCATGTTACATTCCTCGTGTAGGTGAGATCTCGGTGGGCCATCAAATGACATCTGGTTGCTGTACGCAAGGCTGCGTTCTGTGTTATTTGTAGCTTATTCCAGTGGGTGTCAGTGACTTGGGGTTTAGTATGTTGTCAATGCAAATGTTAGGTGTTGTATTTACCTTCTTCATCCATGTGGTGAAAAGTGTGGAAACGGACTTTTCAGTGGACGATTTCAATTTTTTGGTTTTAAACCATTCATTCAAGGTGTTAAAGTAGGTGTGTAGAACATTAGTGAGTTGTTCCAGGTTGTTTCCTGTTGCAAGCACCGTGCAGTCGTCTGCATATAACATGATGGTTATTCCTTCTGATGGTGCCGGTAAACTACTTAGGTAAAGTTTGAATAATGAAGGTGAGAGAACTTCACCTTGTGGAACTCCTTGTTTGAGCACTCTCATCTTAGATCTAGAGCTACGGAACTCAACGTATGTTTGGTGGCCTCTTAGGTAGCTTCACAAGCAGCGTTTTATTAAACCTGGCAGATTAGTGTTGAATATATCGTTCAGTAGTGCAGCGTGTGACACTGTGCCAAAAGTTTTTTGACAGGTCAAGTGCAACTAAAATTGTTCTAACACAGGGTTGTTTTTGGTTAGACCATCGCTGATTTGGTTTTGAATTCTATGAAGATCGGTGGTTGTGCTTTCCTAAAGCCATGTTGTTGTGATGCCAATTTGCAAGATCCAGTTAACCGATGTAGCAGCAGTGCTTCTATCAATTTTGCAACCGATGAGGGAAAGAGATCGGATTATAGTATTCTCCCTTTTCTTCAGGCTTGACTGGTTTCAAAATGGGACTTATTCTAGCCGTTTTCTAGATATTTGGTATCTGGAGCGTATTTAGAAATGTGTTGAGTATGGTAGTGAGAAATTTCAACCCATTAGGTCTAATGTGTTTCAGCATGATGGCTGAGATGCCGTCTTGTCCAATAGCTTAAGATAGTTTTGATTTCTTTATTGCGTTTTCAACATCTTCTTCGGAAAATATGATATCCCCGAAATTTTCAGTATTAAGTTTGCGCATATGTCTTAATACTGACCTTGTTTCTTTTTCATGTTTACTTTGCTTAAATTCTGTTAACTGCGTGTTGAATTTTGTTTCAAATTTTCTATGGTTTTCGGTTGGGACATCATCGAAAGAGATTATGCAGTTGTTGCCCATTTGACCAGAATGTCTTAAACCCTTAATCACCTTCCACAGACTTTTATTTAGGCCAAAGTTTGACTCACTAAATTTTTCCATTTGTTACGTTTGTTTTCCATTACTAGCGTATTTATCTGCTTGTTCAGGCCCTGAATTCTAGAATCGGTATGATCTGCCTTACGAATGTTATCTCTTTGGGAAGAAAGTACACAAGCTTCTTGTGGGATGTTTGGTTTAATATTTTGAATTCTGCCGGCTGAAATGAAGCGAGATCCAGCTTTGTTAAAAAATTCTCTGAATTTTCTTTCCCCAGAGCGTCAATTGGTAAAAATTTCTTACTGAATTCCATTTCAGTAAAATTGGTAAAATTATTCCAGTCAGCTTTGTTAAAATTAATATATGTCTTCTTTTCGGATTTCATTTCGTTTAAGGAATGGCTTAAGGTTATTATGATCGGCACATGGTCTGATCCCAATGCAATTTAAGTTCTCCAATTAGCGATTGGCATTAATGACAAGCTGGAAAGTGAGACATCTGGAGAAGAGTATGAGTTATTTGTTACTGACAAAGTTGTAGTCGTCAAATTGATCAGCAATGTTTTCGGCTCTTGAATCAGTGTTCAAGTGTGAGTGCCATAGATCGTGGTGCACATTGATATTGCCGAGAATTATACAGTCTTTGGTATAAAACAAATGTCCTATGGACCGTTCATAACCTGTATCACAGCTGCTTACTGGTAGAATATAATTATTGACTAGATTTATCTCCGTATTTCCGGATTTTATTGTAATACCCAGTTGTACTAGGTATTTATCAGTTCCCGGTACTGCTAGTAATGTATGTGTACGGTAGATAATAGTTTTGTGTATGATAAAGGCAAGGCCACCACCTTTGCCCTTCCTTCTATCCAGTCTTATAATTCTATAATCATAGATACTATCACTAATCTTAGATCTAGCATTTAATTTGGTTTCTTGTAAAGCTGGGACTAGAATATTGTTTTTGTTATATGTACATGCTAATGATATCATAGGTTTTGCTTATGAGACCGTTACAATTTAGCTGCATTATTTTCACATCACTTGGGGTTTCCAGATGTGTGTTCATTCGCATTTTGCTCTGTTGTGAGCTCGTGTTTGTATGTTGACTTGATGCTTGGCAACATGGCGCTATGTAGTTTTTGGTCCATTGTTTATGTGTTGCAAGGCCTGAGCAGTTCTTGAGATGACACCATTCCTTACAGCTATTACACTGGACGGATGTAGTGTTTGCCTTTAAAATGTTTTTGCATATTGCACAATGCCATGTTTTAGGTAGTCCCAGATTTCTTTCAATACCAGCCATGACGAGGAGGATTTGAAGCAGTGAGGCCAGTGACCATTGCTTCTTTATCCAAAAAATGGAGCGACGGAGTACCACCTTTCGTCGAAATTTTTGTGATGGTCCTTGGTCGGAACTGGGTTCCGAGTACTTCTGGGGCGTAGACCCGTCCATCTTGAGAAACATTGTAATTTATGGAACATGTTTGCTTCTGAACACATAACGGTACTAACAATTTTGTGAATTTAGACTAAATTTTGGAATTCGTTATGCAACAAGGAACCAGCGCGCTAACATTTAATTAAACTATATGGGATTTTTTGCATTAAATTTCTAGACAATACTTTTGTGTGAATTCATAGAATGAGGAACATTTCTATTCTAATTAACATCCTAAGTCACGATTGTATAGTCATTATTGATTGTTTCCAATCAATGTGAAATCAATGGCTGACACTTGGTCAGTTTGTAGTCCTATATGTATTAACATTAGACTACATTAAGGGAATTTAAATTTATTTTGGATTTTTGAGATCAATTAAACTCAAGTAAGTAAAGAACTAATTGGAATTTTTTCAATTCAAAGGTATGGTCTGAAGTTTCTCAGAAAAAAACTCCAATTCACATTTTTCGTGTTTCGGATGGGATTCGAACCTACCCTCGTCAGTGCCCAGCTCGAATCCTTGGGCAGACACGCTATCGATTACGCCGTTGAGGCGATGACAATTTCAAAGTTGAAACTTCTTCATCACTTATTTATTTTTTTCTGAGGGTTTTTTTCTGAGAAACTTCAAACCATACCTTTGAATTGAAAAAATTCCAATTACTTCTTTACTTACTTGAGTTTAATTGATCTCAAAAATCCAAAATAAATTTAATTAAACATTAATTTCAGATCCCAAAAATATGCCTTCGCTCCATTTTATTAGCTAAAGAATTAATCTTAGAAGCTAAAAATCCACAAATTTAGCTCAATTTAGGTCTTTGGTCTGTGATATACACATTTGCAGAAACTAAAAGAAACAATTTTATTTATGTAACATATGCACTAAAAATATCCAATTTTGTTCTAAAATGAAATCGAAAAATATGTATATCGCATATATACCTACAAACTATTTTTTGTAACACATGCTTAAAAAATATTCAATTTTGTACTAGAATAGAATAAAATAAAAAACTACTTTTCCGCACGTATGACCAAAAAATATTTTGTGCACGGGCACGTACGCCGCCTGCATAAAATATCACTTAAATATCATAACAATAATTTAAATAACTTACCATATAGTAAAAACAACTTAAACACATTGCATCATTTGAATTACAAGAAAAAACAATTTATTTAGGTTTTCAAAGTTTACAACTTTGACAGCTTAGTTGGATTACTATGTGTTTTTTTAGTTGGATTCTTATGTTTATTTCTTCGAGCTAGTATAAATTACAACTATTACAACGAAGATGGCGCACTTTAATTATTTAAAAATCTTAAATTTGTTTATAACTTTGTTAAATAAATGATTAAATGAACAATTAAATAAATGTTTATAAATTTTATGCACTTGTTACAAAAAATAGTATGTATTACTAGTGCCAACGCGTTTTCCCTCCCTGCAGTCGTGCGGCAAACAGACTCTTGTTGGGAAAACGCACTCGCACTAGTAATACAATCTACTATTTAATTCTTCGAAAAAGTATTTTGTGCACGCGAAAAAAATCATCAAAACAAGCACACAAAATATTTTTTGTAACACCTGCACAAAAAATATTCAATTTTGTACTAGAATAGAATAAAAGAAAAATCTACTTTTCCGCACATATGACCACAATAGTAGTTTGTGCTACAAGTTTTAAAATTAAGATTTTTTCCGCACTAGTCCTAAGTTTTCAATACGAGCGAAGCAAGTATTGAAAATTAGAACGTGTGCTGAAAAAAATTCATTTCAAAACGAGTTGCACACAACGTTTTCTGCACTTGAGTACCACAATAGACAGAAAATTAAAAAAAACTACAAAAAAACTATGCGAAGTATTGATCGATCAACAATGCCTTGACATTTCCCTAACCTCACAATTTTAAGGTGGCTCTTATTGTCGGTGTCTATGGTGATTGTCGACGAAGTGAATTGTTGAATTTGAACGTAAAGGATGTCGAATACATGGACAATGGCATTAAAATTACCGTACCGAAAACGAAAACCAGAATCATTCGACAATTTGTCATCAACGAAGGAAGCGATCGGGACGAAAATTTGGTTGACATTTTCAAGATGTATTCAGGACTACATCCTCATGACGTTATCACCGACAGATTCGTTTTGGGTTTTCGTAAAGGCAAATGCATCAAACAGTCGATCGGCATTAACACGAATGGAGGCTATCCGAAAACAGTTGCAATTTTCTTGAATCTTTCGTTACCGGGTGAGTACACTGGTCATTGCTTCCGTCGATCATCTGCATACTTGTTGGCAGATTCGGGTGTGAATTTAACTTCAATTAAGCAACATGGTGGTTGGGACTCTGATAAGGTTACAGAAACATACATTCAATAAACGTAAAATCAGAAACATACAATAAACGTAAAATTGCTGACAGTATCATGGGCTCGAAAATTGTTAGAGCTGATAACGTTTCACCGACCTCATCTACCACTGCTCAATCCAGTGAATCAATCATTGAAAATGGCAAAGTTTCAGCCGGTACAACTGTTACAATAATTTCGAGTCAAACAAGCCGAACCAACTTGAAAGTGGTTGGAAAGCCTTTGCCACAACCATCGATTCCTGGAGGATATTCATTCAGTAACTTGCATATTTGCTCTTTCTACTTTGGTCAAAAGTAATGTTTTCATTCATTTCTACTTTATTAATAAAAATGTTTACCGACACAAACGCACCGTTTCGTCTTTTAAATTGGCAGCAGTGCGGAAATGAAAAAAAAGTGCGGAAATGAAAAATCAAAGCTGAAATGAAAAATCAGTGCGGAAATAACTCACTTTTCCACACTCAAACGAGTTTTGATATATGTCGTATAATGGTACTCGAGTGCAGAAAATATTTTGTATGCCTGGCACGCACGTCGCCTGCATGTTTGATTTGTAGTTAAATCTATCCTAAATATAATATTTTTATAGTACTAAAATATCAAAATAATAATTTAAATAACTTACCATATAGTAAAAACAACTTAAACACAACCCAAAATCATTTGAATTGCAAGAAATAACAATTATTTTGGTTTTTCAAAAAAATCAGTTGTCAAAATTGTAAACAGTTACTTGGATTACTATGCTTTTTAAAAATCCGTAGTTGAATTGTTATGTTTATTTTTTCAGTTTAGTACAATTTAGCAGCGAGCTAGTATAATTTACAACTATTACAACAAAGATGGCGCACTTTAATTATTTAAATATCTTTAATTAGTTTATAACTTTGTTAAATAAATCATTAAAATAAATTAACAATAAAATAAATATTTATAAATTTTATGCATTTGTGACAAAAAATAGTGTGTATTACTAGTGCGAATGTGTTTTCCAAACGCGAGTGATTGCAGCACTCGCTGCGTTCGTGCTGTAAACTAACTCTTGTTTGGAAAACGCAATCGCACTTGTAATACAATCTATTATTTTGAGTTGGCAGATGACAATATTTTTTTTAAAATTTCAAAATACGTTTGCAATCGGATTGCTATGTTTATATTAATTCTATACACTCTTTTTGAATGCAAATATTACATCTAAGATGGCGATCGATCAGTGAAAACCCGGATTTTGAGTTCGAAAATCGGACGAAAAATGCTCCGGACCGGATTTGACCAAAAATACGGAAAATATCCGGAATTTGTTGTCAGTCATGCCATGCCAGTCATTTCAATGGCTTTTGAAAGCAAATTTAAATTTCAACAGTTCTGGATTGATTTATTCATAAATATTACAGCTGATGACTCATTAGCTGCTATATTTCAAATATTCAGAAATAAAATTTTCGTTTACGTAACTAGTTTATTTTATTGCTCGCGCGATTCTTTTTTTTTGACTACCTTTTTTTCTTTTTTTTAATAAAATGTGTTGTGTAGTAGGCATTACAATATGTGTCACAACAACACATAAAACCTTTTAAGACCAAGGTCACACAACAACATGCGTTCTAAGGATGTTAATGGACGCAAATCTTTTTTTTTGTTTTTTTTTATTTTCTTCTTGTTAAAAAATGGATAACTAAACAATAAATCCCATCACATATAAAATATGATATAGGCCAATATTTCGTGATAGGATAGGGAAAATAAAAATAAAATAAAAAATAAAAAGCAAATTTGTTTTAAAAATTTGCAGGAACAAAACTTAAATTGTATCGTTCAACCGATTGCGTAGAAAATATTTTTCAAAAGTTTTAATGCACAAAATAAGTTTCGTCTAGGTCAAACGAAATGTGCGGCGATCGTTTTCAATTATTTTGCTCCCTGAATCGTTGAAGAAATCAAAGTTGAATTGGCATCGGTCAATTTCGTATCAATAGCAAGTGACGCATAAAATGCAAGGCTACTAGAATGTTTCCTGGAGTTCTGCAATTATTTTCTCCGTTATAAGGCATCAAAAACTAAACAAAAAATATAATTCGACCACACTTAATTATTTTAAGTGCATCTGTGCCAATGGATCCTCGATATTAAAGTTTTCATATGGATTCGACTCAGTGGCGTCATTTCATCAAAATCTTAGGGGGGGGCGGAATTTAAATGACATAAAAAGATTTTTTTCGTATAACATAACATACACACATTGTTCACAAAAACCCATCCGATAACATACACATTTTTATACACACATATATTTAAAAGCATTTAAATGCATCGGCTTAGAAATAAAAATAAAATGCTTTTGAGCTACATTGGTTACTCTGCTAGTCTTCTGGTGTTGTTTGATCGAAGCGAATGCCGCAAAGTTCTGTAAAATCCCTTCATTTGTTAAAAATAATTTTAAATTTAGTATCATCTCTGCATTGTTTAAGCATCAAGAAAGTAGTTTTAATTAAAGCGCCTGTAGTAGAAATTATTATATCTTTGCTTGTAACTGTTCAGAGAGTGAATTTGTAAGCGACAGCAGATCGTGCAGCATAGAAAAAAAAATGGTTTTTCTATACGATTTTTTAGATCCCGGGCATCCCGGGATCTAAAATTTATGAGTCACATAGTCCCAGGATCCGTAAAACACCACGGGATTGCAATCCCTACGTGATTCCTCTTATGTCGAATCGTTTTTTTGTTTGTTTGTTTGTTTTCCTTTATTTGTCTCAGAGAGAAAGAGTTATGTCTACCCTAAGCTGACCAGAGCCAAATCATTAAAATGTGGGACAAAATGCAAACATTCTTGCAAATACTAACTAATTAGAATTTCTATTGCGAGAAAGTGGAACGATGAAAATGTGTTAACCAGATTGTGCATAAATTTACTATTTATTGCTTTCCTTCATAGAGTAAGAGCCCGCGACGGCCAGACCTTCGTTATTTTATAAAAGCTGAAAGTTTCTCTGCTCATACCCCCTACTCAGGTAGGAACGATTAGCGACATATGAAGTTTGGATCATAGTGGCTTTGGCAGGGAGGAGGCTCCAAAGGGACCTCCAAAGTTTCGTGAAAGTATAAAAGCTAATTTTTATATATATTCTTCGGGATAGTATTAGAAGCCACGTTACCCATTGCCAGACACTTACTATCATGGAAACTCCCTGCCAGACACCCTAAAACTTTAAAGTTTAAGGGTGTCTGGCAGGAGGTTTCCACGATAGTAAGTGTCTTGCAATGGGTGACGTGACTTCTAATACTATCCCGAAAAATATATATAACAATGAACTTTTATACTTTCACGAAACTTTGGAGGCCCCTGTGTAACCTGCTCCCTGCCAAAGCCACTATGATCCAAACTTCATATGTCGCTAATCGTTCCTACCTGAGTAGGAGGTATGCGCAGAGAAACTTTCAACTTTTATAAAATAACGAAGGTCTGGCCGTCGCGGGATCTTAGTCTATTACTATTTGTTTACTATTTAATTCTTCAAAAAGTTCTTTTATTTTAATTGGACATTCAACCGTTAGGAACTGTGCTTGCAGTGGTTCGTACATTTTCTAAATTCTTTCTAGTGCTGGCATTATCGCCAGCCAGCGAGTTTCACTGTTTCCAATAAGTTGGTTATGTTCGACATTACTTTTGCCGCAGAACTCCTTCAACGTCTCCAGTAAAGACAGTAAAATATCCAAATTTTTTTAACCCTGCCACTTAAATCAGCAGCACTTCCTTCTTATTGCATTATTTAGAATATGGGCTGCGAATCCAATACCCAATACATTCTGGTTCAAATTCGAGTTTAGCTAGCTTTAAAATTTTCACTTCTTGTCGTGACACAACTAAAATTGGTGTTCATGTTATCAGCGCAAATTGCAACTAACTTTTTGTCAATGTTAAATAACAACAAACAACAAAATAACAAAACTTGTTTAAGCTACTGGAGCTGGCGGCTTATAGCAACGCTTTTTATGTTTATCTGTATCTATATGTCTTTAAATTAGGGATGGCAAAACCGGTTTCAATAACATAAGAAAACCGGTTTAGAAACCGGTTTTCCTTGTGTTACGAAACCGGTTTTGCCATCCCTACTTTTAATATCATAATGTTCACTGCTAATTTGCAAGTTCACTTCGACTGGTAATACACTAAAGTTTTGCGTCGTTATATTTTCATTTTTTTATAAAAGGATAGTCCAATTCAATATCGTATAAGAGTTTACGTAAACGTTTTCTATCCGTCTTGATTTGCAGGAGAACTTTTTAAATATAATTTCAAAAATTAGTATAAATTTACCTTTTATAGTACCTCAAAACTTTTGTTACACAAGTAAAGACTGCAAAACAATTGAAACAATTTATTTTAATTTTACTCAATAATTAATATCTTTTCTGTATTCTGTAAGTATAACAGGTATACAGTATACCTCTCGTTCTATCTTTTGCAAATCTATACCATTTATCCAAGTTTTATGCTGTTTGCTTTGTTTGTTCTTTATTGAGAAAAAAATTTTAAATTAGAAAATAATAATTTTGCTTTTGAGCTACCTAGTTAAAGTGTGTTTTAAACAGAGTTTGAAACGCTACTTATATCACTCCCTTACTTTGTTCTTTTAGAGTGCGCAGCTAAAAAAAAATATAACACTCCCACGTACAGGAGTGAAAATAATATAATATCATTCTTGCTACTAAATTGAAATAAATATTTTCTTTCATATACTCAAAACTTTTGTTTTTGCTTCAAATTTGATGCTTTCCAACGTAAAATGCTTCGAATGGTTCGTTCAATTATTCATGTATTGTTAGAAAAATGAATATAAAGGATGACTAATTTTGTTCTTTTGCAAATCGAATGAAAGACCAGGAAAATGTAATCTGCTCCAAAGGAGTTAAATCGAAAAAACAAAAATTTTACTCTTAC
This sequence comes from Diogma glabrata, assembly GCA_963693315.1. Lineage (NCBI taxonomy): Eukaryota > Metazoa > Arthropoda > Insecta > Diptera > Cylindrotomidae > Diogma > Diogma glabrata. The sequence continues at coordinate 127,914,468 of OY856186.1, read as the reverse complement.
GAGTAAGAACGATATTCAAATTATGAACATTTTAATTTTTGAATATTATTTCAAAGGATTGAAATGAGTGCTCGAATAAAGGAAAATTGTAAACTCTGGTTTAAAAATTTAAATTTTTATGAATTTATACACAAAACTGCGTCTTTTTAAGTAAAATATTTTGTATTTTATTTTTCATAATATACTTTCGATCTCTCGTATAAACACCAGGGAGATGTTTCTATGAACAAAGAAACCTTTTCGCTGAGGTAGATCTGTTAGACATCAAAAGATATTTGCAAAATAAAATGTAAATTATTGGAGTGAAAAAACTGAGCTTAGTATTTCTAAGAAAATTATAGTTAAAACACTATTTTAGTAAAAAAAATATTGCGCTGGTTTGTTCTCTCAATATGGTTAAATCAACATATACATTATACAAACTGCAAGAAAAAACTGTGAAGCCATTGCCTTGACTAAGATATTGCGCAAACTGTACGTAGGTAGATATAAGGTTTTTTGATTATTTCGATAATGCGGGCAAATGTGGTGGAAATATTTGTTTCGTGCTTTGTGGGATAGATTTCTCCTTGGGACAACGCAATGAAATGTGTGACATTTCCACGCAGCGTGGGACGTCTGGTCAGTTTACTTCCCATAAACGTGCGTAAATTTTTCATTTGATTCAAAATTGTACAATTATTGCGAGTTTCTTTTAAATCTATAAGAAAAACCTACCACAAAAAAATAATAGTTTCTCCCTCCCTGTGACTGTATAAAAAAATGAACAAAGATTGACGTTTAGGATACGTTTTGGATTTTATTATAACCAACCAAACATATAATTTTTGCTATTTTATGAATTAAAAATTATAGTCCATATAGCGAAAAGAATTTGTCAGCAAGTTTTCATAACATACTTTGAAAATATTTACATAACTTAAATATTTGTTCGTGTCGTTAGAAAATATTGCTTGTCCATTATAAAACATTTACTTTTATAAAATCACTGGATATAACCCAATAAATTTAAATTACTCCCGTAATTATTTTCATTCATTTTATAAAAATTCAACTATAAAGAAAACTTTTGATATGTTATAGGATTTTACATTTTAGAATTGTTTTTAATTAATTGTTTTTAAAAAAGCCTTGTAAAGTTTGTACAATATGATATAGATAAAAAACAAGGCCAAACAGTCAGGGTTCTCCAAATAAGTGGGGTATAATTAGATTGTGTTCTCCTGCATGTATTTACTTTTAAGTTTATAAAAATTACCAATAACAATTGAAATTTGAATGTTAAATACTGCACTATGAACTCTCGAGGAACCCTATACTAATGAAATATTTTGTTTCCTCTGGCTCAGACACGAATATCTTATAAACGAAACACAATCGTTCTTCTAAAAGCGGTGATGCCGCGCACCTTATAGTACGATAGAATTTTGTCAAAAAACACACCCATGGCGTTTTTGGAAGAACGGTCGTGTTTTGTTTATAAAACTGATTTCATTAGAAGATTAAAAGCAATACGACCGCCTTTCGTATCGGTGGCGCTCTAGTCCTTGATACAAAGAACGATAACGGTTTGATTATTGCGGTGAAGTGAACTGTACTTTAGTCGGGCCAAAATAATATGCAACGTAATAATTATATTATCAGATATATTTCAATTAATAGTATGCGATAAAATTGGTATATTAGTTAAGTAAATCTTCTAAAAATTAGACAAATTTAGAAAATAACAGTGCATTGAAATTTTTATAGTGTATAATTCTATCACGATTGGATAGTTTTATTCAATCGATGTATTGATAGTATCGAATCCTTGGGGCCCTACCCAATCCGATACCTAGTATCGGATCCTTGCGGCCCTACCCAATTGACGCCCCTGATTCGACTCATTGAAAATCCAACATGGAAAGATGTTGAAAATGCAATGATGTGGATGATTGAACACAAACATTTTGATGTGATTTGCCTGCTTGGAACAATATTTAAATGAAGCATCTCCACCATTTGAATCGTTTATTCAAACAAAATGAATAATTTTTCTCCATTTTGCTGATCGATCGCTACCGTACAAAGAACTGGCGACAATAATCGAATTCACTTTGCCAATTCCAGCAAGTATGGCGCCGACTAAAAGAGCATTTTCCCATGTAAACGATATTTGGACGCCAGAACAAGCACTAAATATTGAATACGTTAGTGAACGAGTTATACACACTTCAACTGGCAAGGAAAATATTCTGAATTTTACAAAAAATCAAGAATGACAGTAGTTTTTTAAACAAAATACGTCAGGGGGATTAAAACCGTGTAAGACCAGAAGATTTGTTCTGGATACTTGAGTGAACTGGATTCTCTGGATACTTAAGTGAACAAAACAGCTGAAAATGGCAGTTTTAATAAGTTTAGCGACGTGGCAGTTCTGATGAGTTTCAAATAATATTTTGAACTTCATCAGAACGTTGAGTTTCAAATAATATTATTTTTCTCCAACTGGACTATTGCACTTTTGGTTTGGAATTTTTTACAAACAATTTGTCATTTGTATATTGTATCTAGTTGTCATGGTAGCAGTTCCAAAAACTATCGTTTGTAACTGTGGCGAAATTCTAAATTAAAAGTTCTAAAATTTAAATTTAGTTTTCATTAAAATTAACGAAAAACAGAATAGTTTCATTTGAAGTTCTAATATTTCGTTTAATGAAAAAAGCGGTTAGTTTTAGTTCTTGATTTCTAAAGTTCCATTATTATAGTTTCGCTTTTAAATTTAAATACAATTGATAATTAAAGATGATTTTAGTTCGATAAATGTTGTTTAAGCTTAAAAAATATGAAACTAAAGTTTTTGTTAAGAAACTACAATAAACTCACTCCTGTGTCTTGTTCTGATTTAACTGTAATTTAAGTAATCATCTGTATTGTTTCATCTTATGCTTGTTTGATAAGATATACTTTTGTACATACAGAAATTAAATGTTTTCATAATAATAAATGTGTTTATTGAAAATTAACAAGAAGAAATCAAAACTGTTAAAATAAGAAAATCATCTTCGATTAAATAATTTAAATCAAACTTTTATTAAAACATTTATTAGTTCGCTGGTTACATATTACAAGATTGTGGATTGCAAATATTTTATTAACAAGATCAAACAGCTTTTAACTGTAATAGCGTGAATGACTAGCTATTTCTACTGGATTAAAAATAGCCATTGAAATTCTATTCTCAACTAGATCGAATATTTTTAGATAGTTTATAGCGTGAAGACAAGCTATACAACCATTTCAATTTTTTGTCAAAGAACAATAAATTCCTATTCAAACTTTGATTTTTCTTTTGCATAGAATAGTTATTTTCCTAACAAGTCTAGATTCTGTCGAAAAAAATTTAAAGCAAAAGTTGTAAGTATTAAAAATGTCTATAACTTTTATGTCGGCCATTTTTTCACATAACTTAAAATTTGCCGTGAAAATAGAAAAAACCGAGAAAAAAGACTTTTTCGTCTTTAATTTCTATCTCCCACAAAACATTTTTTTTTCACACGATTTGGTGAAAACTAACCTTATTATGTCCCTAATGCGCTGTAATTTTTTGAAATCAAAATATTTGTTTTTACGTTTAATTTTGATTTTAAACCAAAAAAGGAACCTCATGTTTGTTGAAACGTTTACTTTTAGATGGTGTAAAAAAAAATAAACATTAACAAAACATAAACACGGAAACATTTTCCAGGATATGCGAAAAACTGAATAAACTTGATTTTAAAGACATATATTCAATGATTGCTTTAAAATATTCATTATTTGCTAAAATTTACAGTTGAAATCTTTAGAAAACATAAATTTTTTCCATGGTAATGCTCATTTTTTTCACACCATCTGAAAGTAGACGTTTCAACAAAAAAAAGTCAGACAAGTGCGAATAAAATTCACTCGTCAAGGGTTCCGTGAATGTAAAAGAACACAATATCAATTTGCACTTTTTTGTCCATAACTCAAAAACTGTGCATTGCAAAATTCCAAAATAAATTTTTAAGGAATACTGAAATGAAGCCCTTTCATATGATACCCTACTTGAATCTATAAAAAAATATATTTTCTCAAAGGTCTCACATGGTACCCCTGTAAACCAAACGAAAACCACTTTAGTTTTATTTGTATCCGTCATTTCATGTGAGCAGATTAGTTTTATACGCACCACAAATTTCAAGTCCATAGCATTTATAGTTTACGAGATAATCGATATAATGTGAAAAACTCGTTTTACTCTCACCAATAGTGTTCCGTATAAAAAACGGAACCCTAATAAAGATTACTGACTTTTTTGAAAAAGCCGTTTCCAGCACAGGAGAATTTTTGGGTGAGAATGAGTTCACTTTTTTGGTTTAAAATTAAAATCAAACGTAAAAATCAATATTGTGATTCCAAAAAATTACAGCGTATTAGGGACATAATAAAGTAAGTTTTCACCAAATTGTGTGAAAAAAAATTTGATTGTGGGAATGATGTTAAAGATTAAAAACGAAAATACCTTTTTTTCCCGGTTTTTTTTATTTTCACGGCAAATTTTAGGTTATGTGAAAAATTGGCCGACATTAAAGCTATAGACCTTTTCCTTACCTACAACTTTTTTCGATAGAAGCTCTAGTTTCGCTGAAAATCGTAAAAAACCATTTGCTACCCCTAAAAGCTCACCCCATTTCACCCTCGTAACTCGGATCACCTTTAATTTATGTTTCCCATCATTTGCGCAATATTTTCTGCCTTATTCAAAAATTTTCATGCTGTTACTAATTTATTCCTCACAAAAAGCTATTTTTGACTGGTCTACAATACATAAATGACTTTTTGACTTGAATAATTTTTTGTAAGATATATCCAAACAAAAACTGCCACTTTTAAGGTAGATTTCATATAAAAATCTACCTATTGCAATGGGCTTCATCTCGGAATTTCGGAAAAATTTTTGTGCCAAACGACTATATATGATAAGCGGAGACGAAAAAACAAAAAAAAAAAAGTTTATATATATATATATATATATATATATATATATATATATATATATATATATATATATATACATATATATATATATATATATATATATATATATATATATATATATATATATATATATATATATATATATATATATATATATATATATATATATATATATATATATATATATATATATATATATATATATATATATATATATATATATATAAACGATATGAGATATAACGAAAACGACCGGCACTCTCACGGTCGCATTTGTTGAGGTAGATCAAAAAAATTTTCTGTACATGTGTGTTCTAATAATATCTTAGACAAGTTCGTGAACCAGCAAAATCCGACACGTGGTTAAGAAACTAGAGGCTTTTTTCTGAAATAAATTGATTTTTTAAAACCGTTATAACGGCCGTTTGGATACTAATATTTCAAAAAATTTAACAAATTTAAAATCTTTGGAATCTTTTTTATCAATTTGTTTTAAAAATAGACCTCTGCGTTTAGAGGTTCCTGAGTGAGTGGCTCCAACAAAAAAGTTTGCAAAAAAAAAGTTTTTTTTTAACAACCGGCACTCTCACGGCCGCATTTATAAGGCTAGATCAAAAAACCTTTTCTAAAAATGTGCGTTTTATTAATATCTTGGACAAATTCGTAAATCAGCCCAATCCAACACATGGTTAAGAAACTAGAAGCTTTATACTAGAAAAAAACTCTGTTTTTTAGATCCGTTATAATGGCCGTTTGGATTCTAATATTTTTAAAAACTTCATAAATTTAGAATCTTTGAAACCTTTTTAATCAGTTTCTTTAAAAAAAACACCTCTGCAGTTGGAGGTTTCTGAGTGAGCGGCTCCAACAAAAAACCTTGTAAAACACAAAATGCGTTTGAATCAACCGGCGCTCTCACGGTTGCATTTGTGGAGCTAGATCAAAAAACCTTTCTTTAAAATGTGTGTTTTAATAATATCTTGGACAAGTTCGTAAATCAGAAAAATTTGACACATGGTTAAGGAACTATAGGCTTTATACTAGAAAAAAAAGTGGTTTTTTTAATCCGTTATAACGGCCGTTTGGATACTAATATTTTTAAAACTTCATAAATTTAGAATCTGTAGAAACATTTTAATCCGTTTCTTATAAATATAAACCTCTGGAGTTAGAGGTTTTTGACTTGTTGGCTTCAACAAAAAAGTTTGCAACAATCCCCAACTACAATTTCCAAAAACCTTATAACAGTCAATGTCAACCTTATAACAGTCAAAAAAATAAAAGATTTGAATAGAAGAAATAAATTTTTTTCTTAGAAATAAACTATTTTGATATTTTGCAGTGATTGCACGACATATGATATAGAATAGGTTTGTGTCATAAATTGTCACACACATGTTCTGTGGTAGATTTGATATTTGTTTGTTGCAAAATTGGATAGATATAATTTTGCTTGTAGGTAGCTAATTTTCTTTTTAAAATTTGTTTGATTTCTGTTTGAAATTAGTTTGTTTTGTTTAAACTAATCTGATACATCAGATTCTACTGGCACACAAAACTGTCTGATCTCGAAATCTACCTATTTCTAGCGGATATACGTGCCGCTTGGACTTTTTTTTTCAAAACTGCACTATGTGGCATATTTCTTGATCAAATTTACCATATTTTAGTTTTTTTTTCGTACAGTTTTAAAACACTTTTTATTCTTTTATTTTGTTTTATAGTATGTTATATTTTATATGAGATTTATTGCTAAGTTATCCACTTTAAAAACTGAAATAAAAACATAAAAAAAACAAAATATTTTCGTTCATCAGCACCTCAAAACGCGTGCTGTTGTGGGATGTAAACCATTAAAGGTTTTTGTGTGTTGTTGTGACAAATATTGTAGTTCTTACTATACAACACAATGTATTCAAATACACAATTTATTAGTAACACAAATTTACAGTTATAACTTTTGCTACCTATTTCAAATGTTTTTTTTAATTATCTCAATATCGATTTTTTATGAAACAGTTACTGACAACAGAAGTAATTTCATGACAATAGATAAATTAAAAATAAACAGGCTGCAAATAAAATTAGTCTCACTTTCTGTGACTGAGAAAACTATTTGAAGACATAAAATAAAATATAAATATATTCTATTGCCAGTTTGTTCACACATATAATTTAGGATAAAACTCGCGCATAGTACTAATATCTGCTTGTTTTAATCTAAAGCACTTGCTACGTGTGTGCTTTTATATGTTTTCAAGAATGAATCACTGCAATATTGAACACCAACAACAACAATGAACATCAACCTTATCCTTACGTTTTTTTTTGTTCAAAATTAGGGATTTCCACCCTGAAGTTTGGCACTCATATGTAAACTCACATGCCATACAAATTAATCATTCTAATTGCCCATTTTCGTTTAATGTTTTTATTCTTAGTTCAACCATGTTTAAAAAATAAAAAGTGTTGCATTTTGTATTGAATGACAATTAAATAATCTTACACAAATGTATAATTTTCGCACAATTCGTACTCATTAACTTTAACTTTTTCAGATGTATGGTTCCAAGGTACATCCAGGATATAGATTTTAAAATTAAAAAATAACAATTGGTAAGGGATTTTTTTTTTTCGTTTTTGTGCTATTATCCAACAATCAGGGAGTTATGAATCAATTAAATAAACTAACTTCTGTCTTTTTCAATCATTAAATTTGATTTCATTCCTGCGTTTCACCAAAAAGTAAACTTTATAAAACAAAAACTTGCAGTACATATTTTTTGTTTATTTGCAGAAAAATAGTCAATCAGAAAATGGACAGTGTCCAGCATTTAAGTTAGTAAGTATCTTCCTTGATAAACATCAAGAAAATCAAGAATAGAAAAATAATGAAGCACACTGTAAACACAAAATAGTTTTTTCCTGGAATGTTTGTTGTAATAAATGTTGATTATTCAAAATTTTTGTTTCATTTAACACAACCATTTGTTTTAGTTAATTATTTTTCTATCAACGCTTTTATGTGATATATTTTTCACCAAATATTATACCTAAGTAGTTTAGTAATCAATTATAATTTTTTTAAATAAATGGTGTATGTGACTAATGTGCATGGATAATAGAATATTACGAGTAGTTTCTAAGGAGCTACGGTTAGATAAAACCTTTATAATTGTTGTTAGCTTAAAATTCCAAGATAATCTACCTTAATATCAAAACCGCGGACTCACATTAATTGTTCGGTACTCACATTCATTCTTAATCTGTAATTCAGAATATTTTTGGATCCTTGAATTCAAATCAGTATAATTAAAAAAGTGCATTTTTATGGGTAGGTGAGTGGAGTATGCAAAAGTTTTAGTGATCTTGATAAAACTACGGTATATGATCCAGCTTCATATAAAAATTGCAGTTCTATATTATTTTCAACATTGAATATAGTAGAACGTTAAATGGGGTAAATATTTCAATAACCCTACTACAATCGTATACATCATATACAATTATGAAGGGTTTTTTGAAGCGTTGGTAAAAGGTTCCAGTCCAAATGAAAATAAACTACTTAGATTTTGGGGTATACAAAATGGTAGTGGTTTACTTGTGAATAACTTATTTTTAAAATTGTTGTTAATGCCTGTTTGCATACTACAACCTTTGTTAATTAACCAATATAGATAGATAACACGTGATATAGAATTTCTACGACCAAAAAATAATTATTTTTTGAGTAATATGTTTACCTTTTCTGCGGTGATTTATTTATATAAAAAATGACGCTTGTCTGTATTTTAGTATGTTTTAGGTAAATATTAAATCTTTAAGGCATAAAGAAAATAAAAAAACAGGTATTTTTTGAATTCGCCATGTTTGAAAAATTAACATTAAAAATAGTCAAATAAAAAATTGTTTATGCCGTTTAAGTTTAAACTTTCCGTGTCTTTAAAATTCTTAACAATTTTTAAGTCACCCTGTATCCTAATAAAAAAATAAAAAATTCAAAATTACATATCAATTTTTTTTATTAACTAAAGATTACCGAATATTCTAGGAAATTAGAAATGGCAATTCATTCGAATATGGTCACTTTATTCGAAATATTCAGAAATGCTCACACCCAACCCATTTGGAATTTCGCTATCAAAACGTAGCATGAAATAAATTTTAGTTACCAGAGGTCAACAACGATTAGGTGTATTTAGCACTTAGTGGTAAGAACCGGATCTGGTAAAGGCTGTTAAACGAACGTAGGAATGAACAAAATGTCCACGCTGTTGCTAAATCACACATAAAAAACCATGAACTTCACAGAAAATATCATTTCCAATGAATATAAGAAGGCATCTGAACCAGATCGTATTTCTCCAACTATTCTCAAAACATTTATGAAGGAGGTACTTAGTATTAGCCCTCACTAAAACTGTTGACAATCAAGTTTAAGATAATTATTAATAATTGGGAGATGTGTGATTAACAATTGTATTAGCAATGTTTTCGCCATGTTAAAGCTCTTCTTTAATATTGAAAAAAAATATAATATTGGCTCCAACGTGCGTCAACCATATTCCTTTCTCCATTTTACTCGTAATTCGGTTTGTGCGAATAGTCAAACTGTTGAGATCACTCACTGTCATAGTGACAGAATGTATAGTGATTTCTTTGTTCGTACATTGTACAAATGGAATGCTTTGCCCGAATCTATAGTCTAGGGAGCGTTCAATCTACAAAGGTTTAAGAAAGCGGTCTTTACTACTGGTCTTTACACTACTTTTGACTGAGTTTGTTTCCTAATTAACGGTTTGATCTTTTTAGTTATGACATTTGCGTCTTGTCAGCTCGCTTTTGAACACTGAATCTTCATTTTGGCAAACACTAAATAGCACTCGAAATCTTTATCATTGCTTTTATTAATAATTTAAATCGCAATCGAGAATAATGATGATTAATGAGTATGTTTTGATTGTTATAACTTTTTGTGGCTAATTATATAATTCTCCCTAATGCTTAAATTGCTATTTTCTTATAAATGTATATATATATGTACCGTTTCAAAAATTTCTAATAAGATTTCTTAAGCTACAAAAATAAAACACTTACGACTTGGGGTTTTCTTCTTTCTGAAAAATAAAACAAACATTTCCCACAGTTGGCTTTTATTTTAACTTAATAAACATTATTTTTTTTAAGGAAAGTGGAAAAATTGATGATGAAAATATTTTAAACGTAAGATTTTTTGTTCATTTATTATAAAAAAAGTTATGTTTAAATTAACGGTTGTTGAACATGTAATGTTTTATTTATTAAACTTACAGAGATCATAGTGAGAAAGTCTATTAAGAAAAACTTGCATGTGGGTTTTGGTAGAATAAACTTACTTTTCATTGAAGTCTACACTAAAAAAAAACAAAGGAAATTTAATGGAGGGATCAGTTTTTATTGATTTGTTAATTTGTTTTTCTACTTCAAGCTACGAAAATGTCATTTTAATAGTAAACCTATGTGAAAGGGAAACTTTTTCAAGTAGTGACTGAAAATGTTTTCAGTCACTAGGACTGAAAGTAAATAAGCTTCGGTGGTCGCCTACAGGTGGTGGTTATTTAAAGGATTAAATGTTTAATTGAATATTTGAGATTAAATTTGATTTACTGTTTCTGTTGTTGTTTCGGTTGCTGTGTTTATTTCTGTCAATATCGCAGTATTTTGAAGGGATTGAATATTTTGAATATTTTGATCGAATCGAATCGAAACTAATCATTATATCGATTGTGTGTAATTAATTAATTAAACTAATAATGAGTGTGTTTTCTATTCTATATCGGAGAAATCGGAGCGATAAATTTGTATCAGATATATCGTATAATTTTTTCCTCCGATAACACTAGTTTACAAATTTTAAACTTTTTTTGTCTCCCTGAATAAAACCCAACTTTTCTTATGGATTTGGACCTCCTGAACACGAATATCATATTCATTTTTGGTTAGCTCTGTTTTTTGAGATATTCACGAAAAACCAATTTTTTCGGTGATCAAAAATGTTGTTTCGGTTTTTGGATCTCATATTTTACAAAACAAACAAAGAAAATAAATTAATAAAACATATGCATAGTAAATATGCCAACAAACATTTTGAGCTATATTTTGAAAAAATCCATTAAGGATTCTGGAAGTTACAGTCGAAAAAAGTTGAAAAAATACGAAAAGTTCACGTTTTTTTCAAATTTTTCCATTTACAACAGCATAAATTTTGAACAAATAAAGACATTAATTTTTTTTAATTTCTTGGAACCTATAGTAACTTCAATTTTGTTTCTTTTAAGCTAAAAGATACGAATATTGGTGCAGTTTGCACAAGTTATTCAAGTTTTCCCAAAGAAAGTCAAAACTCAAAATTTGGAATAAAAATTTAACTTTAAGAAAAATTTAAATTCTGCAACATAATTGATTTATATAGAAGTTGTTTTCGTAGTAGATTTAGCTCCTCCCATCTCGGACTTATTTAAGGAGTTAGAAAATATGAGTTAGTTGATTTTGAAATGTCTTTTTTTGACAAAAGTTGTATTTTGTTTGTATATGATTTTTCTCGAAATTGAGATTTTTTTTGACATTATCTAGCTCCTCCCCCCTCGGACTTATTTTAGGAGTTGAATAAAATCAGTTAGTTGATTATGAAATCTCTTTTTTTGACAAAAGATGTATTTTATTTGTGTATGATTTTTCTCGAAATTGAGTTTTTTTTGTGAAGTTTTTTGACATGATCTAGCTCCTCTCACCTCTGATTTATATTAGGAGTCGGAAAATATCAGTTTGTTGATTATGAAATGTCCTTTTTTGACAAAAGTTGTATTTTATTTGTAATTGATTTTTCTCAAAATTGAGATTTTTTTGTGAAGTTTTTGGACATGATCTAGCTCCTCCCACCTTGGATTTATTTTAGGAGTTGGAAAATATCAGTTAATAATGAAGATAGGCAGTTCTTATAAATGGGGTGATTTAGCAGCATGTATTATGTAACTTCCACAAATAAAACAAAATGAATTTGTGCTATTTTTACACTTGAAACTTTTTGACGACGCCATTTAAATAATCTTGATTTTACACTTTACTAACAATTTATTTCGCTTTAAAAGGCAGCTTTCACTATTGATTTATTGATTTTTAAAAACAATACACTATTTAAAACTTATATTTGTAAAAGTTTTTCTTTTTTAATTAATATTTTCTGTAGAATGTTTGGAATTAAATTTATCCTCAGAGAGATTATATTTGCAACTAATCATACGACAATTATCTACTTAAAAAGAAAAGTCTTTTAACTAATTAAACAAAAGTTGGAAAAACCGAAAAACTATTAAAAAGGAGAAGTAATTGCTTTCTTAAATTAAACTTAAAATGATCATAAACGTAAGGAGTAACACAAGGTGGGCGGTGATAGAAAAAAATTTACATTATCAAAAAACAAAAAAAGAGAAAAAAGAAAAAAGAAAAGAAACAAACCTTACAGGTATTAATAGACATGGAGCTTAAACTAACTTAAATAGTTCTGATGTTATGATGTTTGGCCACTCCTCACAATTCATTATCTTTTGTTTATATTTTTCTATATACGTCTCATATCGATCCAATTCCCAACTTCGAAAACAAAAATGGAAATTGTACTTTACTATTTTAAAATAATTCTTTACTGATGTTTGAGAACGACTAAACGTATAAAATTATTATTTATGGCACAATAAATTAAGTAAAAAATTATTTTTCCAAATTTTGAGTTTTGAATTTCTTTGGGAAAACTTAAATAACTTGGTGCAAACTGCACCAATATTCGTGTCTTATAGATTAAAAGAAAGAAAATTGAAGCTACTATAGGTTCCAAGAAATTTAAAAATATTAATGTCTTTGTTTGTTCAAAATTTATGGCGTTGAAAATGGAAAAATTTAAAAAAAACGTGAATTTTTCGTATTTTTTCAACTTTTTTCGACTGTAACTTCCAGAATCCTTAATGGATTTTTTCAAAATATAGCTCAAAATGTTTGTTGGTACATTTAATATGCACTTGTTTCATTAATATTTTTAATTTGTTGAGTTTGTAAAATATGAGACCCAAAAACCGAAACAACATTTTTGATCACCGAAAAAATTGGTTTTTCGTGAATATCTCAAAAACAAGAGCTAACCAAAAAAATGAATATGATATTCGTGTTCAGGAGGTCCAAATCTATAAGAAAAGTTGGGTTTTATTTCGGGAGATTTTTCTTGTCAGATATAAAATATATTCTCTGAGTTTTTTCCACCAAAACAAAATAAAAACAAATTTATTAAATAAATAAATAAATTTTATCAAAAAATTTATTATTATTTGTTTTAATTGAAACTTTGCCTACAATTTTTTAAGTTTATACTTCAAACGATGACTTCCAGTAAAAAAAAATATCTGTAATATCTGTAAAAGTTTTTAGAGAAAATATATGAACTATTTTCAATATTAATATTGTCAAATTCATCTACTAAAAACTTACAAAACGACATATCTAAATTTGACTGTGTAAAAAATAAACAAGATTGTATTCATATATAGCATTTTTACCAGGGTAAAATAGTGTTATTATTGTGTTCGCTTGTTATTATTCCTTCTGTAGGCGAACACAATAATAACATTATTTTACACTGGTAAATATGCTATATATAAATACAATCTTGTTTATTTTTTACACAGTCAAATTTAGATATGTCGTTTTGTGAGTTTTTAGTAGATGAATTTGTAAATATTATCATTTATATTTACAAGCGCAGAAAAAATAGCGTTTTCTACGCGTGGTAAAAACTTTTTTGCGTTCCTGAACTTATTCCATTCGACGCTATCGCATCTCGTGGACAAACCATTCAGTTACGCAAAAAGAGACGTTTTCACCACTTGTATAAAAATCTACAAATTTTATTTTTGATTCACGGGTGTGACAACCCTGCGTACTGCAGTCCATTGCTATTGGCATATGAGTTTACGTGAGATACCACATAGCATTGGCAATAGTAGTAAGATATCACTATCCAAGGTGATATCTTAGGGGTGCTGGCGGATGAACTGTATTCAGTCAGAGCTAGTACCCTCATTCTTAGTTTTGGAATGCTCCTTGATGATGACACCCTGTTGCTTACTCGAAGAATTGAAGCTTCATATAACTTGATATCTAGGCTTTAATCATTAAGGAAATTTTAGTTTTATTCCCGCAAATCTTTTAAACAAATTTGCTGTTTATTACTATTTTATTTTTATTTTCTCTATCCTATCATGAAATATTGGCCTATGTCATATTTTATGTCATAGGATTTATTTTTTAGTTATCCATTATCTTACAAAAAAAATGAAAAAAAAACAGATTTCCGTCCATTAACATCTTTAGAACGCATGTTGTTATGAGACCATGGACTTAAAAGCTTTTTCCGTGTTGTTGTCACACATATTGTAATGCCTACTACACAACACATTTTATAAAATAAAATTAATTTTTTACACAAAATTTTTGTAAGTTTACCAAAAATATTGTATATTACAATAAAAATTCACAAATTTATTTGGATTACAAATTATTTTTAGATTTGACGAAAAAAATTGTAGTTTTATCAAAAACATTTGTGTGTTGTATATGAGCAATTTCACGAAGATTCAACAACGTTTTGACTTGACCCCTTTTAATTTTGATTATTTTTTGTTTATAGATAGTCTTTCATAAATAAAAAATACAAGTTCTCCTAAAATTTTTTTTTTCGACCAGGGGTCTTCACAGGGTGCCCCTCAAGTTTTTGTTATTTTGTGATGTGAGTGCATTTTGACGAGCGATTGTAGAAAAAATACTGAATCGATTTTCATAAATGATATGTCGTTGAATAGGTATTAGGACAAAGTTTTTAAAAATGCACACTGTTACTTTTTTGAAATAATTTTTAACAGTGTAGCATAAGGAAAAAACGGTGTAATTGAAGAAAAGATGGCACAGCCTCTTTTTTTTTTAACTAAATTGAAGCTTATTTTATATATAACCACTTGTGAAAGTTTAGGACACGCGTTATTTTTGGTTTTAAAGATAATATTCGTTGTGCATATGACTGTCGGGAATCAGTTTTTTTTGTTCTGAAGGAAAATTATAAAAATGGCGTTATAAACTAAGAGATTTTTTTTTATGTTAAATATCAAATATTTTATTATTGGATGAACTTTTTAAAATATTATGAAAATTATATATGTAGTACAATAAATAAAATAAATACAATTGTTAAAAATGATTTACTTATTTTACAAACCGAAGTTTCTTTTGAATAGGAAAACACTTCTGCAATTATTTTCTTTGTATTAGATGGCATGAAAAAATGAAATGTTTATTTACCACTTTTAATAATCACTTGTCACTCTTATAAAAAATAATTTGACAGTCTCGACTGCTAACAAAAAAGTCGTATAAATAACTAAATCTATTTAGGAACTTTTGACTGGAGAAGTATTACAAATATTTTATTATTGAATAAACTTTTTAAAGTATCATACAAATTATATATGTAGGTTAAAGAAAATAAATATAATTATTAAAAATTATTTACTTATTTTACATTTAAAAGTTTCTTTTGAGTTGGAAAACATTTTTGCATTTATTGTCTTAGTAAATAATGGTACAAAAGAATGAAATTTATGAGTTCCACTTATAGTAATCGCATTTTTATATCGATTTTGTAATTTTTCTTTTGTTAATTGATATTCATTTTTATCGGCGTATCCAAAGTTCATGGTAGATTCCCATTTTAAAGCCCATTCGAAAAGTTTTTTGGTGTATCAATAATATCTTTGCCCGCCATACTATGACGGTGTGCAGCACGCTTCAGTGTACCACCAATTCCATCGCAAGGTCCCTTTCCATGACTGGTAGCATGAAAAGCCATTCTGCATCAACCTTAAAGTCTTTTTTATGGTGGCATAAGTTAATTAGGTTATGTTTATTTTTGTATTGAGAAGGTGCACCGTCAGTGTTATAAATTATTTTCGTAATATTAGAATTTATATGCGTTTTGATGAATTCAATAAGTTTTGTAATGAAAAGATGGACTGTAGTACTGTTGTGATCGTTTATATCCGAAATGAGTATAAAACTTCGGTGCTGTATATATTCACTTGCGGCACTTTAAGATATATGACAAATGGATGAATAGTAGCTTGTGAATTATTATAATGATAGCCTTGAACCGCATCCTGAATTATGAAGGCGTAGTTTTCAGAAAACTCCCCTTGAACAAAGCACTCTCCTGCTTCTAATTTTTTTGTTTTTCCTCAATGAATGTAGATTGCTGTTTTGCTATAAAGTTGTGAGGTATCGAAATTTGTAAACAGTAAACAAATTTTTCATAAATTCTTCTACAGTTTCTATTAAAGTATCCAAATTGCATCGATCAGTGGTATTCCATTGTTGATATTTGACTTGAAGGATTCCTTTAACGTCAAAATCATTTAGTAATCTTTCTTCCAGTTGTTGAAGTTTTTTTGAACAATCATTGCACTTCAAAGTATGACAATCTTCTGTTAATTCACCACATGAAACAAAGTCAATTAATGTTTTACAGTTCTGGAAAGCAGCATCAGTAATCCAAGACATCTTAGAGTGTTGAATCATTAGTTTCATATTTTGATGTATGGTAGACACGCACACATTATGAACTCCTTGGGATAATTTTATACATTCTTGTGGTTGAAGGGACGTGAATTTAGTAAATCCTATTTCCACATCAGGAAACTTATTTTTAAACTCCACATAAGCTTCATTTCATGTACATAACAATAAGCGCTTTTGTGGATTTATGCTGAAATTGCTCATATTTCTTTATTGTTCATATATAATTTGTATAATATTTTGAAAAGTTCATTTATTAGTAAAATACTTGATATTTAACATAAAAAAAAATCTCTAAGTTTATAGCGCCATTTTTATAATTTTCCTTCAGAACAAAAAAAACTGATTCCCGACAGTCATATGCACAACGAATATTATCTTTAAAACCAAAAATAACACGTGTCCTAAACTTGGTTAGATATAAAATAAGCTTCAATTTAGTTAAAAAAAAAAAAGAGGCTGTGCCATCTTTTCTTCAATTACACCGTTTTTTCCTTATGTTACACCGTTAAAATTTATTTCAAAAAATTAACAGTGTTTATTTTTAAAAACTTTGTTTCAATACCTAGTCAACGACATATCATTTATGAAAATCGATTCAGTAGTTTTTCTTCAATCGCTCGTCAAAATGCACTCACATCACAAAATAACAAAAACATGAGGGGCACCCTGTGAAGACCCCTGGTCGAAAAAAAAATTTTAGGAGAACTTGTATTTTTTATTTATGAAAGACTAGCTATAAACAAAAAATAATCAAAATTAAAAGGGGTCAAGTCAAAATTTCCCAAAAATTTACTGAACTTTGTAAAACTTTGTAAAAGTTGGCTGTATTTTTTTGAGTTTATGACGGCATCCTAGATTTTTAATTGTTTATACTGAACAAAATCCTATCGAAAAAAATTGTTGGTTTACTATATTTGAAAATAGTATTTTTAAAATTTATTATAAAATTGTTGTGATTTTGCCTCTCTAAATCCAATTGCTAAACTAATAATGCTGTCAAAGTTTTGGATTCAATAACAGAGCACAAGTATAGTTTTATTTTTTGTGCGTTTGAAACAAGGTTCGGAAGTAACGGTGCAAGGAATCGGAAGCCCAGCGTCGGCGGCTAGAAGAAGTTCACAAACGACTGCAAATCCTCGGGTGGTACGCCAACTTCAAGTTCACTCAGTAGAGAATGTAGTCAATTACTGAAACCAAATCAAAACAAGGAACGCGATGTGCCAAATCTGTCCCAATTTAGCACGAAAACGTCAAGTTCCCTCGAAAGAGAAAGATGCAATATTTGACTAAATATAGGAACAAACAAAAGTGAAAAGCGTCAACAAGACTATGTGGAAGGAGAAGGACTAAGGCAACTGGAAAAAGAAATCTTGAGCTCAGATAAAAACTAAGAAAATAGAGGAGATAGCATCTGTCACAATAACCTCAAATTTGGTTGTTGTTTCTTCAATATCGTCGCTTTAATAATGAAATAACGTATACCATATATACGTTGTTATTATATAATGGGTGCGCTGCATTCCCCATAAGGATGTCTATAAAGTGGCATTTTAACATTTTTCAATTTTTTTATAACTGGGGGTGAAAATTAATATATTGTTAATTAACGTACATGCAAATTTGAATTTGGTTAAATATTGAAACAGCGTAAATGCATGTACGATATTTCAATTCCTACAGAATAATAACTTGGGTAAAATCAGTGTCGTATACTTTACATACATTACGATCGCCACACGAAATGGTAAATCTAAAATATTGTATACGCATCATTCATTACTACATGATATTCTGGTTCATATAAATAAAAAATTGTAAAAATATTATGCGTTAGTTCTATTATAATTAGTTTTAGGCTTAATCGTACTTCCATACAAAATGAAATAACGTATATGAAATATGAAATAACGTATAAGGTACCTAATTGACTTTTCACCTCTTTTTAGGTAGAAAAGCCAGCAGGTACCAATGTGAAATTTTAATATGCTGTGGGGAAATTAGTCAAGATTAAGTGATAGACATTTTTTTTCCAATATCTTTATTCATTCAATAGTGCTGCCGAGTTTATGAAAATCAGAAAATCGAAAAATCTTTAAATCCAATTATCTCGAAACTACACTTTTGCGAATACGTTGTTTCATTATTAAAGCGACGATATGTTTCATCAAGCGGTAGCCAACCAAATGCACATGTAAATAAAGAACAGGTTATTCAAACAAAAGAAAAAAACCCTCCGCCAGCAACTGTAATGGGTTTTTCAAGTCATGCCGCAATACAAACCATAACGAAAATGTTAACGGATAAATACTACAAAACTACTGCTCTTAACAATGATGACTGGAAGATCAGCATATCAAACTAACTTTGTTAAATCATCATATATAAAAATACTATGTCCTGGTTTCACTCTATCAATTCATCCAGCAGAAAAAGCGAGAGGAGGGTCAACAATACTAATTCGAGATAACATAAAACAGTAATGCAGGTTACGTCAATAACAGTCATTACTAAAATATAACTTGAAAAAAATTGATTACTCTAAACTCTTCAATGAACTAGGCAATAGATTTATCATTGTTGAAGATTTTAACCCAAAAACACATATTGGGGATCAAGAATCACCACAAAAAAAGCTGCTGTTCGAAGCAGGACAAATAAAAAAGTATGATTTTTATTCTGGTGGTTCACCGATCTACTGGTCAACTGACCTTGGTAAGGTATCTGATTTAATAGACTTCTTTATTATAAGGAATGTGTCAAAAAACTACATAGATATCGAAAATAATGAAGGGTTGTCATCAGTTCACTCTCTTGTTATAATGACAGGGAAAACATAATCAAGCGGACATATGCACCTGAACTAACAGGTAAAAACACCATTTCTGATGTTTTTCGTGAGTACATAGAAGTGAAAATAGATCTACAAATACCAATTAGGTTGAATAAAGCTATACATTTTGCAGCAACTGTACTCCAGCACCGCATCCTTATCGTATTCTAACCGCAAACTTTTCTATTGAACAAAGAGAATTGATTCAGAGAAAACCACTCTATCATCGAACAAGTGCACAGAACCACTAACAGTTTTGAAGAAACGATTGAAACCAAAGGGATATGCTCCACAGTTTTTCTTAATGTCGCTCAAGCTTTTGATAAAATATGGCATCGTGGATTATGGGATAAATTGCATAAGGATTTGCACAAACAGTTTTATGAAATTTTGAGCTCTTATTTGGATGATCGTCACTTTAGAATCAAATAGAATGATAGTTATTCTACAATGAAAAATATTTATACAGGAGTTTCACATGGTAGCATACTACGACTGATACTATCCTGATATATACAAGAAACGTACATAGCCTAAGCAAAACAACTGTTGCAACCTTTGTAGATGATACGGCAATTTTGTCCACCGGAACAAAAATCTTAGAAGAAGCAAACTGCAATTCGTTACTAATATAATCTCTAACTGGACAAAAAGATGCCGAATTAAACTGAATGAAACAAAATCCTGAATGAAACAAAATATTATGCAAACACGGCGAAGTACCTAAGTATGACATAGGATGCTAAACTGAGGTGGAAGAAGCATGTTAAAAAAAAGAACTGAATTTAAAATTTAGATTCCTTCAATACATATGCACAGCTTTGCATCCAAAAAGTTTTTAGCTACCTTAATTGGGTTTATTATTGTCCACTTCTCATTTGGTGTTTTTCCATCTTGTCGTTGTGTATGGGATCTTTTTTTCAAAACGTTGCGATCAATTCTCTAAAAATCATGTTCTAATTTAGAAATTGATAACATTGCTCTCATTTTTGACATAAATTGCGTTTCATTCTCTCAGAAATTCCATTTCGTTCCTGGTTGTACATCATGTCATATTCAATTATAATGCGTTTATTTCTACAGAAATGCTTGAACTTATTACTAGAGAACTCATTCCCAGTGCAAATTTAAAACTTTCAATTTTTTATTATTTGTCCATCTTAACACCGAAAAAATGTTTAATGATGGTAGTGAATATATTAAAATTTCTTTACCATCTGGTAATCAGCAAATGAAACCAAAACAACAGAACCAGTAATTAATTTACATAAAGTGCCACAGCAGCACGACTTAAGACCTAAGTCCCACAACAACATGAATTCTTAACTTTTTTCCTTTTGCCCTCAATGTGTATTCAAACGTTTAGACAACGTATTTTTTCTTCAAAATTATTCAATAATGGATGTGTTCGGTACAGGAAAATGATAAAAAAATGTTGTTATTAAACGTCAAAGTTGTTTGCTTCTAACTTCACTTCGTTCAATACATATTATTATACTTTGACTGCGTTACAATTAATGCTAAATAAAACTAAACGTACTAAATCAATTAAGTGAACTATTTTATTAGAGTAAATCACCATTTTGTTTCTAAGGAAAGTCATACGTTAAACAATGGGATCTATTCAGTAAAATTTCTATCGAAAGTTTTTGCTATTAGTGTATAAAATTTTATAACGGGAATAAAATGCATACAAAAAATAGAAGAATAGCAGAAATTTTGGATAGAAAATTTTACTGAATAGGTCCCAATATCTGACAACCTGACTACATTAATTTAATTAAAAATTAGGTAATGTGGTGAAATCAAATAAAGATTCTGCAGTCTAGTACAATTTAGCGACTAATTGGAACCCAGCGTACTGCGTAAGTCGTAGAATATGCCTACGTGGGAAAAAGGAATAACTTGTGGAATCTTATTTTATTCACGACTGCTATAGAATATATGCATTCCATGTGTGTGTTTTCTATTGTAATGTTATACGTTCTCTAAAGTCTAAACTGTTGTAGAATATTTACCGATCGGCAAATATAGTTCGTTAAATGCTCCCCTAACCAAATCAAATCTTAACATTTTTTTTTATAGTAATATCATAGAGAAACATATATAGAGAGACGTAACCTCTATTCACACAAATTGTATATAGAATACTGATAATACAAATAAAAGTACAACCAGAGATGAAAGGTTAAGCAATATACAAATTTTACAAATTATACATTGCATTCTTTCTGTCTTATATGAAACAATAAACAAAGCAAATCAAAATAAAAAAATGAGAATTAATATTTGAAAGAGAAATATTTCTTTTGCTTTATTTTCTATTTTACTTTTACTTAAATACGAAAAAATACGATAATTATAAAATAGAAAATAAAAAAAAAGTACTCGTATGTATGAGTGTTTAAATATATAAGGTGCGTTCGATTTGACTGAAACAACTGAAAAAACAACAACAATTGCATTTAATTTTTCAGTTGCTTCAGTTGTTTCAGTCAAATCGAACACGGCTATAATTTAAGGATTGTTTTGGGATGATAATTTTTTATATTTAACAAATATAATTTCATTCATTGATAATTTTTTGTTTTTGTATATTTTCTATTTTACTTTTACTTAAATACGAAAAAATACGATAATTATAAAATAGAAAAAGTACTCGTATGTATGAGTGTTTAAATATATAATTTAAGGATTGTGTTGCGATGATAATTTTTTGTTTTTGTATATTGAAGAAGCAAATGATTGAATTTGTTATTTGGGTTTCGAATTGTTTGTTTTGTTGTCAAGATTTTTTATTTATTTTTTCATCTCTTTTTAAATGGATTTGAACTATATTAAGTTTTTATTGTCCTAGGTCGATGACTTTAGATTTTAGAATATATCAATTTAGTTTGGTCAGAGTTTGATTTAAATTGATTCATTTGGTCGTGTTTGATATAATTACTTCGGTCTGAAAGATCTGAGATTACATTCATGAGCTCAAAGTGAAATTTTTACCCATGCTTTTTTGGCATTTCTCAACGTTATAGGACCTACTGATTCTAAAAAAGCGACAAACAAAAATGTATGTCTGTCTGTCGGCCGGCCGTCCGCCGTCCGTCCGTCACAACCTACGAAATCTAGAAAACCGCTGAACGGATTTGAAATTTTTTTTTCTAAAAATAGGATTACTCAATAGAAAGAACCGAAAGGACGATGTGTTCGATAGCTGTACCGGAAGCGTGTCAAAAAAATCGTCAAGTGTGTCAAAACAAGGAAATTTGCATATTTTTTGCTTAAAAAACGTTCATTTTAAGTGATTACGAGTAGGAACATTGAATTTGGAGAAATCATGATGGTCGGGATTGGTATGGGAGACCAAAATCTAGATTTTTGCATTATAAGTTTGTCAAAAAAATGTTGTCAAGTGTGTAAAAAGAAAGATTTTTATTTATTTTTTTACTCAATTTTTTGGAAAAAAATAAAATTAATAATATGTATGCATGAAAATATATTATTATTATAGAGAATTATGACATTATAAGATTGTCAAAAAAATAATGTCAAGCGTGTCAAAAATGATTTCATTGATTTTTTTAGCCAATTTTTTGGAAAAAAAAATTTATCTGTTTTTATGAATTGGTTTTATTGAATTGGTTATAGTTTTTGAAATAGTTTTGGAATTTTGATAAAAGTTTGTATTTTTGATTTTGTAATAATTTTTACTATATTTTTAGAATTTTGGAAAAACTTTGAATTCTTAAGAATTTTTGGAATTTTATTAAAATTTAGAAAAAGTTTAAATATTTGATTTTATTCTAATTTTTGGAATGTTTTTGGTATTTTTCAATTTTTGATTTTGTTATAATTTTTGCAATATTTTTAGAATTTTGGAAAAAGTTTGGATTTTTAAGAATTTTTGGAATATTAATGGTATTTAAAAAAGTTTAAGTATTTGATTTTGTTCTAATTTTTGGAATTTTGAAAAAGTTTGATTTTATTTAAGTTTTACAATATTTTTGGAATTTGAAAGAAATATGTATTGATGTTTCGTGTTAGTTTTGAAATAAATTTCTCAACAGAGATAAAAAGTACTTATACTTTAACAAATCAAAATAAAAAAAGAGAAACATTTATATGTATTTGAAATTTCTTTTGCTTTATATTCTATTTTACTAATGAGACAACAAAAAATACGATGATAAAATACAATTAATAATAAAAACAAACTCGCATGGATTAGTGTTTCCTTTGACATGTTTATATATATATATATATAAAGGTTTTTAGAATTCATTGATAATTTTGGTTTGTTTTTGTAAGTTAAAAATTATCAAAATAATTTTTCAGTTTTTGAAGAATTTGGGTCTTGCGTTGTTGTTGTTGGCTACATAGATAGATATTTGATTTATTTTTCATCTTTCAAATCCACTTTAACCATATGTTTAGGTTGTTGACTTTAGCCAATTTTTTTTGGTCAGAAATTGATTTAATTTGATTTGGTTGTGTAGGATAAAAATATTTTTAAATTTCAAAATCTATGTATGAAAATTTGTATCAATTTAATGTTTTAAATTTGAATACATGAGTTCTAAAAGAATAGATTATGAAATTTAAAAATATTATTTTCCAATAATTTGTCTTATGATAACTTTAAACAAATTGGGTTTAAAGTAGTTATGCGGTTATGTGTTCTAAAAACTTTTTTACTTTATATGGCTCAAAAATACATTTACCTTAAAATTAATGTTTAATCATATCAAAGCGATACAGTAGATCGTTGTTTGTGATATATTTATAACACCTGCAGCCAAATTCTGTGACTGTGAAGTGGTGAAGTGTTAAAAATTTCTTTATTTCGATTTTATCACCAAATTTTTATCATTTTAACATTTTTTGCGATTCTATATGCAATTTATGTGCGATGTAAGTGTTAAAAAATCTTATAGTAAGTAGGCGACTCACTAAATATCAAACGTCAATGCATAAAATTTTCACTGATTGTTTCATTTAATAGAATTATTATAAAAAATCCTTTATTTATTATTTTCAAAATAAATTATTTTTTGTGAACAAAATATAATGGTTGAGCGAAATTAATTTTTAATTGGATTAAATAAAAGATTTGTTCAATTAATTCATGCCGTCAGTTATTCAAAGACATATTTATGAGAAATGCTGAAATAAACGAGATGTCAAGTAGGGTTTCTAATCCGGATATCCGGATATCGAACTATCCGGATTATTCGACCCAATTTTCAATATTCGACTATCCGGATACTTTTTTGTAATTATCCGGATATTAAAAAAACCTCTATTTTGTAAAGAAAATAATCAAATTGCGTTTCAAAGTTAAAAATAAATATTTAAACTGCGTTGCAAAGTTTATTAGTGCAGTGAAGTGACAGTAAGTTAAAAATTTATTTACAACTTCAATGTTATGAAAACTGTAATCTTTGAATATTTTATGACACACTTCGTGAATCTGCAGTGTAAAGGGTTGTTACAAATATTTATTTGATGTTGATTAAAAAAAACTAATGTTTTAAATACATGCAGCCCGCCAATAAAATCTGAAGTGCGCTAGTTTTTTAAAGATTATTAGAGCAGAGAATTCTTTTTAATATTTTTTAATATTTTAATAATTTATATATTTTGCATCTGCTTCATAAATACAGTAAATTATAACTATATTAGTAAATTTATTTAACAACAAACAGATTTAAAATTTTTAAAAGCACTGGCTATACATCGTCAAAACGCTCTGAAGTTTGGAATCATTTAAAAAAAAATTAAAAAAAGAGATGTTGCTTTCTGTTATGCATTGCAGTAAACAAATTGGATGTAAAGGATAAATCATTTAAAAGTTCATAAAATAATCATAAATTCAGCTTCAACTTTAACTTAAATCGATAAAATTCATGAACCATCTACATCAAAAAAACTTAAAAGTGATTCCGATGAGGGTGGAATTTTAAAATTCTTAAAATGAAACGTATGAAATTTTGTCTCGATGTGTGACAGAAGATGAGTTTTCAATGAATGCTATAGTGGAATCATAGATATGTCCGAAGTAATGGCTTTGTCATGCATAAAAATTTCTCTACTGTAACGAAAAGTATTTTAAAACTTTATGGTATAAAAAAAAGAGAGCTGTTAGATCTCTTATTTCCACTGGAAAAAGCTGTAAAAGAATTAAGCGAAAATTCAGGGACGCTTTTGACTGCTGGAGGGGTTTACAAAGTTGTTTTCAAAAAGTTAGAAGAATGTGGAACGAATTTTTCAAAAAAGTTAATTAAACAGATAAAAAGTCGAATGGATGAACGTCGTGATAAATTCCCTATGACTATGTTGATCTTTTTACAAACAGGCAATATGGCACATTCCAATAAATATTTTCATTATGTTACAAATGGTGCCTCTATTGCATTGGCGGTAGAAATTTTTAGAAGAATACATCCACCTGTGATTATGATGACTCTGAAGAAGTCACTGAAGAAATTACTATTGAAAGTAAGGATGAAGAAAGTCTAAGTAGTGAAGTTTGTAAGATATGGTCACTGCAGAAACAACTTGAGAATGCAAATCCTTCAATTGTAATCATGTTGAGAAGCAGAATGAAGAAAGTTCCACATTGGTGAAAAAAGATTTCGTTTATTTAAATAATTATAATAAAAAATGACAGACAATTTAAAAATTCCATATCGCGCATTATTAACATATATTAACCTATCTGGACTGCAACTGAGCGCGTATTTTCAATTGCTGGTCTCACCAGGACAAAAATTAGAACTCGACTCCATTTCGAACAACATTTAATGCAATAATTTTTCTAACATATGCGTTTTTAAAAATGAATCAATAACTTCGTTAAATTTATGATTAATTCAATTTTTTATTGTTATTTTATGATTTGTTACTATTTTTGTTATTTTGTGACTATGTATAAATATGAATTAATATAGATATACGAAAAATATGCATAAATGAATTAAATACCGCAAAATAAAAAGCATGTCTTATTATTTGTTTTAATTATCAGGATATCCGGATTATCCGGATAATTTATTTTTTATGTATTCGATATCCGGATAATCAAATAGGTCGGATATTTAGAAACCCTAATGTCAAGTATATTGCTATTTTTTGCAGATAAGACTTATTTTGACTCTAGTGGGGTCATAACTAAAGTTCTAATCTAACAACAGGAATTTGTTCCTCTATTGTTCAAGAAATATAGATTTGAATGAATTCTCTAATATCTCATTAGAAGTATGTTATATTACCGTTCTGGATAAAAAGTAATATTTGTAAAAGTACTATTTTCATCACGACTACGATAACAGACGTCGATCTTTTTAACAATATTCTGAACACACTTCTGCATATGTGTTCAGATAGAGACAGATGACGTCTTCAATGGTATTGTGCTCTTGCATTATTTGTAATTGCCAGTTTCATTTTCAAAAAACATTAAGTTCAAGAAAACAATACATAAACCTACGACAAACATGAGCGTTTTGATACATGAAATGTAAATCTAGTTGACTGTATATACGTATATACATATAGATATATTAATTCAGAACTACGGTCTAAAACACATAAATACCAATCATTTTGAATAACACAATTTAAACATCAATTTAACTATATTTAAATATTTTCGAAGTTAAATTTGAAAAAAAATTTTTGATGTTATTTTGAAATCTTAAATAAACAAATCACATTGGTGTAATTGTGTTTTTTGACATAATGACGTTAGCAACAAAAGCATTCATTTTATTTTTTCACAAACCAAAAGTCAGTGTTAACTTTTCAGTTTTAACATTTCACTAATTTAGATTTTTTTACGGTGAAGTGATAAAAAATTTATCACTACACCGCTTCACAGTTACAGAATTTGGCTGCTGATGTTCTAAATAATATGATATAAGTTTATCCTTTGAGCTGCTTGTTTTAGGTAGATTTCATATAAAATCTACCTATTGCAATAGGAATTCTTGGAGTTCCGGATAAAATTTTAACAAAATGAATTTATTAGGCGTCGAGGAGAAACATATTTTTAATGCCGGGTGAAAAACACGTGAAATCAGCAAGGTCTGGAAATGAGGTTTTAATTTTGTATAATTAGAATTCGTTGACATCAATAAAAAAAAGTTTTCTGCGTTTTTAGTTTTTTTTTAACCCTGTCTAAGATACAGGGTGTTGAAAAATCAAGAAATTGCTCGACCCTGGTGTATTGAAATGGCTCTACAGTCAAAACTACTGGACTGATTTTATGGTTATATAACTCAAAATGTATGTATTAAACAGAGCAAAATAATAATTCACATTATATGACCTTGAACAGTTTCTTTTAGAAACATAACGGTAAAATATTCAAATTCGATTTGTTTTTTTTATTAATTTTATTGCAACACGCCTTAAAATGTTTCATCATAAAAAAAGTGGAGTTAAAAAATGAACAGTGTTTTTTGGATTTACATATATGTTTTTATAATAAATTTTTAATTTTAACTCAAAATAAATATTTTACACATTTTTTATCATTTATTTAATTTTACATTACTAAATTCCGTTTGCAGTAACTGTCCGTGTGCTTTGTTGATGGTAATTGGAAAAGCGAGTTGCACTGGAAACTAAACGTTTGAATCTGTTGGGATCATTGAAATATGTGGCCTGTCTGTCGTGGCAGCATCCTCTTCGAATTTTCCACTCAAAATTGTAGCTTCTATGACATTGTTCATCATCTTTTTCCCCGAAGTTCAAAAAAGTTTGTGCAATTTCAAAATATGTGACATATTTGAAATTACAATATGTGTCACAACAACACATATAAACCATATAGGCTCTACAACATAATGCTTTTTAAGACGTTGATGGACGCAAATTTCTTTTTTTTTATACACTCAAAAAAATGCTACCGGTATAATTTACAAAATTGGTTTGTAAAAGTGCTAACAAAATATTTTTGTGAATTTACCAAAAAATGTTACATTTTATATAAAATTTTGTGTTGTCCATTTGCCTTTTTTTAAATCTGAAAAGCATTTGTAAACTTACTAATTGTTTTTGTGATTTGGATTAAAAACGTATAAATTCATAAATAGTTCTAAGCACAATTCATTTTCATTGTTTAAACAAAAATAATGTTAAGGTTATATCGCTTTTTTTCAATTTTAAATCATAAATCATATATACATAACAAAATAAAAAATTAATTATACAAAATTTTGTAAAATTTTGTTAACAGAAAAATGACATTCTACAATTTTTGTTGTAAAACCTAATACGAATATTGCAGATTTTTATTTTAAACTTTACAAAGAGACTTATGCAATTTAAGAAACAATAGTAGATTGTTCTACAAGTAAAGAAAAGTGATATTTTTCCACCGAGTGAAATGTTTAATTTACGAGCGTAGCGAGTAAATTAATTTTAAACGAGGTGGAAAAATCACTTTTCTTTCGAGTTGAACATGCTATTTTTTCGTGTACCAGAATAAAATTTAAAAAAGAAAAATGAAATAATTTCTAAAATTGTATGTATATAAAAATTAATGCATTCATGTTTATCAGAGTTGCCTTTGAACTTTTTTGTTCTAACTTTTCATTCGAAAATTTATAAACGATTTGAACGTCTCAATATTTTTTTGATAAGCGGATAAATAATAAATTCTGTGAAACAAATTTCAAAAATGGATCCTAGTGTTATGAAAGAAGCAGAGGAGGCTATTTCGAATTTACTTCCATCGAAATCTAAATCGAAGTACGAGAAAATCGCGTTGCTAAGAAGAAAAGTGTTGCTAACTGGAAAATAAACACTTTTCTTTACTGTTTTGAGTCAAAGAATAGTAGGCATTTCCACATGGTACACGAAAAACATATTTTTTTA
Organism: Diogma glabrata; assembly: GCA_963693315.1. NCBI lineage: Eukaryota > Metazoa > Arthropoda > Insecta > Diptera > Cylindrotomidae > Diogma > Diogma glabrata. Next base: position 127,885,109 of record OY856186.1, on the reverse strand, counting down.
CAAAAAAACAGTTTGCTGTTACAAACGTTTTATAAAATTTCATAATTGAAGTTATAACCAAAATATTAAACAGTTTCAATTTGGTTGTTGTCTAAGTAAAAATTCGAAGAAATTTTTTAAAATCGTGGTAATTTAGTGGTTCATTATTGATAAATAGTGGAAGTGATAAATGATAAATTTAGCAGACATATGCTATGCACAGGTAAGAAATTTTAGATATTTCGATATTAAGATGCCCCTGACCGATTAAGGAGACATTGGAATTAGAGATAATGGCGGCATCTTTCCTAGGGCGGAACGAAATTGGATAATAGAGGAGAACTGTAGTTTCCGAACTGCATATCCTTAAACAAATAGAGAATAATCAAATCCAGCACAAATTTCAAGAACCACTTAATCGGTGACGGGCAGTATAAAGTAAAAAGGTATCAAAACTTTTTCATTGTTTCAGATGTTTCAAAGACATTGATGCTCATTTAAACGTTTTTCCCACTCTTTCTAGAACCAGTGAGTATTGTTGTGTTGCTGATAGCTGCAAAAAATTTTTTCCAATGTAGATAAATTTAGAAGACATTTAAAAAAGAATAAGCATGATAATATTTTAAATGTGAGACATTCTTCTTTAGGAAATATTAGTAGAGTAGTAAAATTGTCACTTTATCTTCGTGTAACATTCAAGATGCATCAGTTGAGCAGGACTTCGAAAACAACACTTTTCCAAGTAAAGTACATAAGATTTAGTGTTGTACTTAATTGAAAGACTGCAAAAGTAATTTTATTGTTTAGTTTTAAGCTTATTTTTTTTTAAATTATTGGATTACGCTTGGAAAGATTTTATGTAACTTTGAAATAAATAATACTTATAAACTTTAAATAACAAAATAAATAAAATATGACAAATGTTAGCAAAAAATTATGTTTTTTTATTAACGTGTTTTGGGTTTATCTACCGGTTTGGTATATATATATATATATATATATATATATATATATATATATATATATATATATATATATATATATATATATATATATATATATATATATATATATATATATATATATATATATATATATATATATATATATTTATATATATATATATATATGTATATAAATATGTATATATTACAGTAACGTCGTTAGTAACGTCGTTAATAAAAAAACATAAATTTTTGCTAACATTTGTCATATTTTATTTATTTTGTTATTTAAAGTTTATAAGTATTATTTATTTCAAAGTTACATAAAATCTTTCCAAGCGTAATCCAATAATTTAAAAAAAAATAAGCTTAAAACTAAACAATAAAATTACTTTTGCTCTGTTTAATACATACATTTTGAGTTATATAACCATAAAATCAGTCCAGTAGTTTTGACTGTAGAGCCATTTCAATACACCAGGGTCGAGCAATTTCTTGATTTTTCAACACCCTGTATCTTAGACAGGGTTAAAAAAAACTAAAAACGCAGAAAACTTTTTTTATTGATGTCAACGAATTCTAATTATACAAAATTAAAACCTCATTTCCCCATTTCATTTTGTTAAAATTTTATCCGGAACTCCAAGAATTCCCATTGCAATAGGTAGATTTTATATGAAATCTACCTAAAACAAGCAGCTCAAAGGATAAACTTATATCATATTATTTAGAACATCAGCAGCCAAATTCTGTAACTGTGAAGCGGTGTAGTGATAAATTTTTTATCACTTCACCGTAAAAAAATCTAAATTAGTGAAATGTTAAAACTGAAAAGTTAACACTGACTTTTGGTTTGTGAAAAAATAAAATGAATGCTTTTGTTGCTAACGTCATTATGTCAAAAAACACAATTACACCAATGTGATTTGTTTATTTAAGATTTCAAAATAACATCAAAAATTTTTTTTCAAATTTAACTTCGAAAATATTTAAATATAGTTAAATTGATGTTTAAATTGTGTTATTCAAAATGATTGGTATTTATGTGTTTTAGACCGTAGTTCGGAATTAATATATCTATATGTATATACGTATATACAGTCAACTAGATTTACATTTCATGTATCAAAACGCTCATGTTTGTCGTAGGTTTATGTATTGTTTTCTTGAACTTAATGTTTTTTGAAAATGAAACTGGCAATTACAAATAATGCAAGAGCACAATACCATTGAAGACGTCATCTGTCTCTATCTGAACACTTATGCAGAAGTGTGTTCAGAATATTGTTAAAAAGATCGACGTCTGCTATCGTAGTCGTGATGAAAATAGTACTTTTACAAATATTACTTTTTATCCAGAACGGTAATATAACATACTTCTAATGAGATATTATAGAATTCTTTCAAAATCTATATTTCTTGAACAATAGAGGAACAAATTCCTGTTGTTAGATTAGAACTTTAATTATGACCCCACTAGAGTCAAAATAAGTCTTATCTGCAAAAAATAGCAATATACTTGACATCTCGTTTATTTCAGCATTTCTCATAAATATGTCTTTGCATAACTGACGGCATGAATTAATTGAACAAATCTTTTATTTAATCCAATTAAAAATTAATTTCGCTCAACCATTATATTTTGTTCACAAAAAATAATTTATTTTGAAAATAATAAATAAAGGATTTTTTTAACTACTAACTTGAGAAATCGTCATTATTTACTCGAATGCCCCAATGAGAAGTTATTTTTCTCAAGCTATGTCAATAATAATAACAAACAATTACCTAGGTTAATAATGACTCATTTTCTTTTATTTTTGATTGAAATGAACAAAAAAACACAAACAAATAATAATTGCATTGCTTTGTTTCGTTTTATTTGTATTAAACTAAACTTCCAGGCTACTTGATATTTTAAGATATTTAAAAAATGAAATGGAAAATGACTAATATAAATATCTAATGAAAGCAAATATGATAATTAGTGTTAGTAAGTTAAAAAAATTCTATATATACCTCGGTTGAGAAGACTAATATAGACCTCGAACATTATATCCCTCGGCGCTACGCGCCTCAGGATCTAAAAGTTCTCGGTCAATAATAGCCTACTTCTCAACCTTGTTATATAATGTACTATTTTATAATAATTCTATTAAATAAAACAATCAATGAAAATTTTATGCATTGACGTTTGATATTTAGTGAGTCGCCTACTTACTATAAGATTTTTTAACACTTACATCGCACATAAATTGCATATAGAATCGCAAAAAATGTTAAAATGATAAAAATTTGGTGATAAAATCGAAATAAAGAAATTTTTAACACTTCACCACTTCACAGTCACAGAATTTGGCTGCAGGTGTTATAAATATATCACAAACAACGATCTACTGTATCGCTTTGATATGATTAAACATTAATTTTAAGGTAAATGTATTTTTGAGCCATATAAAGTAAAAAGGTTTTTAGAACACATAACCGCATAACTACTTTAAACCCAATTTGTTTAAAGTTATCATAAGACAAATTATTGGAAAATAATATTTTTAAATTTCATAATCTATTCTTTTAGAACTCATGTATTCAAATTTAAAACATTAAATTGATACAAATTTTCATACATAGATTTTGAAATTTAAAAATATTTTTATCCTACACAACCAAATCAAATTAAATCAATTTCTGACCAAAAAAATTGGCTAAAGTCAACAACCTAAACATATGGTTAAAGTGGATTTGAAAGATGAAAAATAAATCAAATATCTATCTATGTAGCCAACAACAACAACGCAAGACCCAAATTCTTCAAAAACTGAAAAATTATTTTGACCATTTTTAACTTACAAAAACAAACCAAAATTATCAATGAATTCTAAAAACCTGTATATATTTATATAAACATGTCAAAGGAAACACTAATCCATGCGAGTTTTTTTTTTATTATTAATTGTATTTTATCATCGTATTTTTTGTTGTCTCATTAGTAAAATAGAATATAAAGCAAAAGAAATTTCAAATACATATAAATGTTTCTCTTTTTTTATTTTGATTTGTTAAAGTATAAGTACTTTTTATCTCTGTTTAGAAATTTATTTCAAAACTAACACGAAACATCAATACGTTGCCGGAAAATTATAACAGATCAAAAATTAAAATAATTTAGTGAAAAGATGATACACTCAGCAAACTACTCAAAATCATCTCCATTTAGCGTTTCGAGAAAATATTACAAAATCACAAATTCATATTTCTTTCAAATTCCAAAAATATTGTAAAACTTAAATAAAATCAAACCTTTTCACAATTCCAAAAATATTCCAAAAATTAGAATAAAATCAAATACTTAAACTTTTTTAAATTCCATTAATATTCCAAAAATTCTTAAAAATCCAAACTTTTTCCAAAATTCTAAAAATATTGCAAAAATTATAACAAAATCAAAAATTGAAAAATACCAAAAACATTCCAAAAATTAGAATAAAATCAAATATTTAAACTTTTTCTAAATTCTAATAAAATTCCAAAAATTCTTAAGAATTCAAAGTTTTTCCAAAATTCTAAAAATATAGTAAAAATTATTACAAAATCAAAAATACAAACTTTTATCAAAATTCCAAAACTATTTCAAAAACTATAACCAATTCAATAAAACCAATTCATAAAAACATAAATTTTTTTTTCCAAAAAATTGGCTAAAAAAATCAATGAAATCATTTTTGACACGCTTGACATTATTTTTTTGACAATCTTATAATGTCATAATTCTCTATAATAATAATATATTTTCATGCATACATATTATTAATTTTATTTTTTTCCAAAAAATTGAGTAAAAAAATAAATAAAAATCTTTCTTTTTACACACTTGACAACATTTTTTTGACAAACTTATAATGCAAAAATCTAGATTTTGGTCTCCCATACCAATCCCGACCATCAAGATTTCTCCAAATTCAATGTTCCTACTCGTAATCACTTAAAATGAACGTTTTTTAAGCAAAAAATATGCAAATTTCCTTGTTTTGACACACTTGACGATTTTTTTGACACGCTTCCGGTACAGCTATCGAACACATCGTCCTTTCGGCTCTTTCTATTGAGTAATCCTATTTTTAGAAAAAAAAATTTCAAATCCGTTCAGCGGTTTTCTAGATTTCGTAGGTTGTGACGGACGGACGGCGGACGGCCGGCCGACAGACAGACATACATTTTTGTTTGTCGCTTTTTTAGAATCAGTAGGTCCTAAAACGTTGAGAAATGCCAAAAAAGCATGGGTAAAAATTTCACTTTGAGCTCATGAATGTAATCTCAGATCTTTCAGACCGAAGTAATTATATCAAACACGACCAAATGAATCAATTTAAATCAAACTCTGACCAAACTAAATTGATATATTCTAAAATCTAAAGTCATCGACCTAGGACAATAAAAACTTAATATAGTTCAAATCCATTTAAAAAGAGATGAAAAAATAAATAAAAAATCTTGACAACAAAACAAACAATTCGAAACCCAAATAACAAATTCAATCATTTGCTTCTTCAATATACAAAAACAAAAAATTATCATCACAACACAATCCTTAAATTATATATTTAAACACTCATACATACGAGTACTTTTTTTTTATTTTATAATTATCGTATTTTTTCGTATTTAAGTAAAAGTAAAATAGAAAATAAAGCAAAAGAAATATTTCTCTTTCAAATATAAATTCTCATTTTTTTATTTTGATTTGCTTTGTTTATTGTTTCATATAAGACAGAAATAATGCAATGTATAATTTGTAAAATTTGTATATTGCTTAACCTTTCATCTCTGGTTGTACTTTTATTTGTATTATCAGTATTCTATATACAATTTGTGTGAATAGAGGTTACGTCTCTCTATATATGTTTCTCTATGGTAATATCAAATGTTTAGAATGAGAACAATATACAAAATATAAAATTTGACGTGAACATTTTTTTTCTATAATGTCTATGAAGTATTTCATTATGGTCGATAAAAACTTTAGTAGAAAAACTGAAAGTTATTGAAAATATTTTGCAAACGTCGATAAAATAGCATCTTGTATTCGCATAGGATGATGGTAATTCCTCACTCAGATGATTCACCTGGTCTGAAAAATACTATTGGATATGCAAATACCGTAAAACGCTTCATTTTAAGTGAGTCATGCAAAAATTCACTCAATTTGAAATAGGTTCTTATCTCTTAGAAAAAAACATACTCATATTAGCCTGCAATCTAAGTGGTAAGCAACTCAAACTTTAATTGTGATCAACTTATCTTAACCTCAATCGGACTATGAATTTGAAATTACGAACAGTCAATAAAAATTAAATTTTCACCCTCTAGCTCATTTTAAATAATGAATTTTGAGTTTTTTAAATTAAGTCGACATTATATATTCAACAACCAGAAGCTATAAAAACTCGTTTAAATTAAATTAAATACATAATTTAGAATATTTTTGAATTTAAAATTTTACTTTTAGGCGATTTATTATGATTCTGAATTTAGAATTTCACAGGCAAAAGGAATTAACATTATGGTTTGTATCGAAAAATAAGGAATTTAAATCAAATTTATATTCATGTTTCCCCATTTTGTTAGAATAAAAACTTTCAAATCGAATATTTTCCATCGTTGGAAATTGCTGAGCTGGTTAGGGTGAGTTTAAAACTAACAGATTTAAATTAATGTTAATCGTATTCGATACTTTATTGTAGGAAACTAACTTCAATACGTTAAATTACAATAATGTTATGAAATCAGAGTTTCGGGGTAAACCTCTTCAAAAAACAAAACGATTTATTATTGATGATGTAATATCCGAAAAAGAATGCTATGTTTTAACAAATTTACTAGAGGTATTTCAAATTTAATAAAAGCTCAATGTAAAGAAGCGCTTATCGTCCGATCAAAATTGTCTTAAACTTTATATTAATATTTTGACTTTGGTATTAAATCACGTCATTTATGAAAGAATCTAAATTAGAGAAGCATATTATATTTAATTAAATATTAAGATCTATATTTCACATTTATTTTGTGTAAATAAACATCACTCCGTAATTAATTTGATTTATGATATACAACAAACATTATTTTTAGATAGCAGCTATAAATGGTGATGGGTATGATGGTAATGATCATCCACATACCGACACGGAATATTTTGCAGGATTATCACTTGGAAGATTAGCTCTCCTTTCATACTTTGGCATTATTGAAATGGAATATCTGAACACTTTAATTAATATATCTAATAAAATAAAAGAGATTGTTCAAGAAAACTTTGAGACTCCGACAAAAAAGAAGATATATTTTACTTACACACATTTATCATATCGCAAACCAACTGGTACTTTAGAATTTAATGAAACAACATTAAGTCATCCAATCCATGCTGACAATTGTGTCATTTCGTCTGAAGATGAATCGTGCTTAGATGACCTACCTGCATTTAAATGGCGGCATTATAGTGCCATTTTATACTTAAATGATAACTTCGATGGCGGAGAGTTTATTTTTTCAAACGATATAACTGGTACAAACTTTGAATGTTCGGTTAAACCAAAATGTGGTCGTTTAGTTGCATTCACATCTGGAAAAGAAAATAAACATGGAATCAAATCTGTCAGAAATGGTGCAAGGGCAGCTATAGGAATTTGGTTCACCCATGATGAAGATAAAAAGGAATTGGATCAGGAATTGGCACCACAGGTATTGGATCATGTAAGTCCTTTTTGTATATCTACTGAACAAACTCCCACTTTTACCTAATAATATTATTTTGAATTTTATTGTAGATAAAAAACAATGGCAGCTTAAATGACAATTTCGTGGAATATTTGCTAAAAACTTAGCATATTAAAAATAATTTTAATATTCGCTGTTATTAAAAAGAATGGAATGATTGTGTATTACACAAACTATAAACACATCGTTTGGCTAACCAAATTTTTCGGTCTTTATTTCGATGTTCAAAAAACTTTGGGGCTTTGTTACACATATTATAAAATCATGATATTATTTTTAAATTTAAATTGATGTATAAGAAATTTTCAAAAAAAAATGTGATTAAGCATGTGAATAAATTATAATGTTTTTTGAACTCGTTTGTAGTATTTTCTTATGGTTTAGTCATTTTCATGGTTTAGTCATTTTCACGCTTTTTGAATTGGTATGGACGGCCTATTATTTCATAAACGTCAATATTATGCCGGATATAAGCTTCAACATTAGAGACGTTTGAATTAATGATTAATATACAATAGCGAAAGAAATAAAATATGAGTGAATAATTTTCAAATAATTGGAACCGACAACACCAGAATGGAATCAGTCATGGGCAAATATGCACTAAAATCAACACGTCACAATAATGGAGATAGGCTCATCGATTGTTGTATCACAAATCAGCTATTCATAGGAGGCAGCAAGATTACACACAATAACATACACAAATGCAGTTGGACATCGCCAAATGGAAGAACCAAGAATCAGATTGATCATCTACTGGCAAACAAGAAGTATCTATCCTCACTACAAGACGTTAGAGCAAAGCGAGGAGCAGACATATACAGCAACCATCAACTGGTAATTGCAACATTCAAAATTAAAACAGCCGTTGTATAACACAACAAGTCATGTCAGAGGAAATTCAACACCAATAGATTGAGCGACAAAAATACAAATAACATCTTCAAAGAATCGCTCCAGCTCAATCTACCAAACAAGAAAACCACCAGCATTGATGAAAAATGGGAACAAGTTAAAAAAGCTTACGTTAAAACTGCTGTAGATGTGCTTAGATACCAAGAAAAATCACGGAAGCCAAGAATCAGTGATGATACCTAGAATGATACCTGGATACCTCAAGGTACAACTCTGTCACCAGAACACAACCGAGATCCGCAGCAAATATGAGAGTACAGCGAAACAAGTAAAAAGGATGGCAAGGAATGATCGCAGAAGATACACTGAAAACATTCTCAAGACTGCAGAAACAGCAGCAGCTCCTGTTTTTAAGAATATTTCAAGTATACGCCAAGAAAAACTAATAAATCTACAAACAAATTGGATTAATAGCAGCTGTCGAAAATAACTCTACATCAACTCATAACTCTTCTTCTGCTACTAAAAAAATATCAAAAGTTAATTAGTTTTTTTCTAAGATATAATACAATCTATCATTAAAATGAGTTACACAAATTACAAAAAGCTTATTTGGATTACTGTAATACAGCGCGTGTTAAAACAGCAGATAGTGTTATTTTAATAAAGATTTTGAAACTAACAATAGCGGTGTGTTATGTTTGTAATCCAAAAGTTAATCGTGAACTAGATCAAAAAATTTGTTGTGCGTTGTGATATGGTGTTTTTCATATTAATTGTATAAAACTAAATTTAGCAGAAGCTAAAATTTATTCCAATGGAAATCTACTTGGTATTGCACTGCATGTACACGCTCAAAAACTACTGCAATACGTACTGCAGTCACACAACCTCACACAAACAAATTGCAATCAAAACCAGTAGCTGTGTCTAACTATGATACTATTTAAAAAAAACTGGAGTCAATAGAAAAGGATATCAATCTGAACTTTTCGCTAATCATGTAGCGGCTTGAAAATATCGAATCTATTCTTAGTCGAGTGAAAAAACTAGAAGAAGAAAACAAACATCTTAAACAGGATATCATTCAAAATATTAATAGAATTAATCAACTTGAGCAAAACATTCTCCAAAATTGTTTGAAATTACCGGTGTACCAAAATTTGATGACGACAACGTCACTAATACGGTTATAAATATTATAAAACGAGTCTTGATGTATCTATTACCTCAGATGACATTGATAATTGCTACAAAAAAAAACAAAAAGATAATCATATGCTGATCAGTGGGGTGCAGTGGGTTTCGATAGACGGTAAGCAGATTATATAAAAAACAGAACATTTTTCAATTTACACCCACATGATAGTTCTTCCATTGTATGGATTGCATGACGTGATTAGGCTTTGGCAGATCAGTCTGCACTAATATCTGTAAAAGCGAAGAGTCTTTCAAAAACTTCTTCTGCTTTAGTTACAAATCGTCCTATTGTTGACAACTGCGACTTATAAGATATATCTGATGTTACATCAAGAGGTAGGGCAATAAATAAACAAACTTTGATTTCTAAAAAATTTGTGTTTTTTAGATCAACACCTATGGATTCACTCAAATCATTTTGTATATGATTGAAAATGCCTAAAAATACTTTCCATTCCTATAAAAATGTGTCCAATTCTTGATCACATATTGATAACACTTTCAACATTATAACACTACCGAATAATTTGAAAAAATTGATTGATTTAATATAATATGGCTTGGTGTTTACTAACGGCATTAAAAAAATTATTTAAATTATGATAACCATCGTAGGTTTAAATACCCTTTTCTTTAGAAAATAAAATAAACATTTTTAAAAAAAATGAAACAGACTTTAGAAACAACAAAGCAGGCACAAAAAAGTGAAAAATATTTCAATAGTGGCTTTTAAAGACAGAAATACATATAAATTTTGATTAATTTAATTTGATTATACTTAACTCATAACTCATAAAAATAACACTTTTAAACAAAGATGTTATATTATACAACTTATATTTCATTATAATTATTATACTTGTTGCAATAGTTATTATATTATAAGATTTATTTGTAGTACAAAACTGTTGGCAATCGATGCCAATCATGAGATGTCAATGGTGGTACCGACTTCGAACATTTTGTATTGAAAATAAATTTCATAATATAAAAGCTATTATAAAAAAATAACTTTTTCAATATAATATCTTTGTTTAAAAGCGTAATTTTTTGTATGTAACTAACTATAATTAAATTAAATAAATCAAAATTTATACGTATTTTTGTCTCTAAAAGGCACAATTGAGTTATTTTCCACTTTTTTGTGCCTCTTTTGTTTTTTCTAAAGTCGGTTTTATTTTTTTAAAAAAGTTTATTTATTATTTCATTTTGTGTAGTCATAAAATCAAAAGGCGGCTGAGAAAATGTTTTTGAAGTAATAACTTAAAATCGCGGCAAGCATTCATCGATGAAAATCTAACAAACATGGTTTTATCATATTTTTGAAAAAGGGGATATTTTCTATCATAGAAAGGAATTTAGGACCATTTCGGCATCTATATCAATTAAATACAACTCAAACCGTCCAAATAGATCCCAATAGATTAAACTGTTTCAAAGAAATCGACGAAAATACATGAAAAATATAGTTTTTTTCCATTTCCTGAACAACGACCGTTTGCCACGGCATATAAAAAATATGGGACCACCTCGGCATCTATCTTAATAGAATACATTTAAACCATCCAAATCAAGTAAGCTGTTTTCGATAAATCGGCGAAAATACAGAAAAAAATATAGTTTTTCCAATTTTCTGAAAATAGTACATTTTGCTACAAGAGATGAAAACGCTGCTTTTTTCGTGAGTGAAAATTTGTTCACGAGAGCCGTTAACGTCCAGTTGGACAATTTCACGAACGCAAAATGTTTTTATCTCGCGTAGGAAATACACTTTTTTCTATGATAGTAAATACATATACGATCCCGAGCAGTAAATTAGTTAGGGAAAACCTGAATACAGTCAGGGCGTGATCAGGGCCTGTTCAGTTCTACAAGGGCAATTCCTATTAGGGCAATCTGATTTGGGCCTGTTCCGAGCCTGATCTAGAATACCCTTTTAGGGTGTTAGGAAATAAAAATCCCCGTTATCCCCATTACGTGTTACCCTATGGTAACAACCGTTCTCACACCATCGTCACTTGCATTTCTTAAATCCAGTCCAACCCCTTCGTGGTCTTATTTCTTTTATTGTTTCAAAATTTTTCCCATGATATATGAAGTTTTCATGGACAATTACCTCAACGGTGATATTTGAATAAAATAACCTTCGTTGTTCCTATTCCAGTCTGCAAGTGACGGAAATGGTTTTCTATTTCTATGTAAAATTATAAAATTTGTATAAATTTTTTTTCCCATCAAAAATTGCAAGTATTGCCATTTTTTTTTATTTTTTTCTTAAAACTCAGAAAATCGAAAAAATTAGAGAAGTCAGTCGGTGGTAAACTAGTGAATAGTTGATGTAATTCTAATAATAGTTGAGATAATTTAAATAATAATTAAAATCCAAATAGTAATAGTGATCATTTGGACTTAAAATAGTTACATTTTAAGATTATTGAGAAATCTATATAAATTTTGTTTTTTTTGTGATTAACAAAAGATAAATCAATGAAAAATAACGTGAATTAAAATTAATTGTGTTTCTTTTGGATATTTAAGTGGCAAAAAAAAAAATCAAATATTACATATTAAGAAACCAAAAGTACATGTTTTTAAGTAAATATAAATTACATATTAAGAAACCAAAAGTACAGGATCTTAAGTAATTATTAAGTACCTATTAAGAAACCAAAAGTACATGTACATATATGTTTTTTTAAGAAAAGTGAAGCAACCAAATATGTTTGTTTGTGGATATTTAAATGACTAAATCCAAGATTATATATATATAAGAAACTGAAACAATTGGTGTTTTTGTGATGGTTAGAAATATTTAAAACATATAATTTAAATGATATCAGTATGAAATAAAAGAAAATTAAATAAAAACAAAATTTAGTGGAAGCCTCGTGTCTTTATATTATTTTTACCTGGGAACACCACAGAAGACAACGCCGATAGAACCAGCAGCTGCATTAGGCTAAGAGTAAGTAATAATGTTTAGTACTTCTTATAGTCAAATTTTTTTCTCAATATATAAAACTAAATCTATAAAATGAATAATAACCTTAAGAACATGTCGTAATAAAATACTAATAGTGAGGGTGTGTGGGTGTGAATTGAGTTAGCGGGGGCCGGGCAGTTCCAAAGATGACTAGGGTCTTCAACTCTCTACCGGCACCTTTTCTTATAAGTTTCAAAGTAATAGCTCCCGCTATCCCAGCTATTACAAGGGTTAACCTTATTTGAATATATCGGGCCCTGATCAGGTTTTTCGTATTTGACCTCTAGCTGAAATTTCAATTGTTTAAAATTCACTAGAGTATTATCCATTTTAGAAATATATAGTTAAAATGGTTTCATGTATGTTTTAGTTATCGCTTCTCGGCTGAAAGACTTTTTTTATTAGTGATTAATGTGTTATGTATGTTGTAATTTTTTCCATTGTAATTTTTTTTATTTTAATTTAATTAATTTATGTATATAATACAAAAATATATATCAGGGTCTGGTCCGGATATCCCAATCAGGGCCTGATCCCATTATACCAATCAGGGTCTGATCCGGTAATCCCAATCAGGACCTGATTGGGCAAAAGCGTTACACTCATGATCAGGGCCCAATCAGGCTGCCTTACCAATACCTGATCCGGACTAGGGCAACCCTGATCGGGACCTTACTTGAGCCCTGACAAATTTCTGCTCGGAATATTTATTAGAATTTATTAAATTAGAAATCGACAAAATAACCTTCAAAATTCATATTCTATTTTTACAAATGGTTACTTTGTTTTAAAATTATATGAAAATACCATAGCAATAGAGGGAAAAAACCAATTTTCACAGGGGATTAAGCCTGCTTGAAAATAAAATTTTCCTCTGCTATCATAGAAAAACGGTATTTTTCACGTCATAAAAAAATGGACGACTTGGGAGTCTACCTTAACAGAATACGATATAAATCATCCAAATCGAATGAGCCGTTTTCAAGAAACATACATAAAAAACCTTCAATGAAAGATCCAATAATTTCATCATTTAAATCACTGGAAACTATATTAATGGTGCAACCAATTTTAATAAACGAAATATTACACCCATTAAAACTATAAATAAATAATGTTATTAATTTTAATAACACAATAAATAGATTAAAAATAATTTCAATCTTATCAGGAAAAAACTAACAAACAATTTTCTTTATATTCGCTCATACGACAAAACCAAAAAGCTTGTGTTCAAAATGTATACAAATGTGAAATGACAAAAGGAAAGGAAAGAAAAAACTTTACAAGCAGAATTATCTTCTGCTTATTTTCACACATTTTATTGGGACTTTAATTGTTTGTTTTTCAATACAACTTCTAAAGAATACATAGCGATTGAAAGCAGAAATTTTACTGATGACCAAAGAACAAAGAATAGATAAAACCTGTCAAAAAAAAATTTTTTTATATTTTATTTAAATGTGCATTTTAGATTTGGAGTGTTGAAAATTCAAAAAAGGCTGACATGTAAATATAGATTTTTGGAATATTAGAATAATCGTTAATAAATAAATGATATTAATAATCAATTTTGAATGTTTTTATATTCTTTAATTAATTTAAATTTTTGTTAAGACTATTTCAAATTTTGTTTGGGTAAGCAGGTATGACCCTGCTTTCTTCGTACCGCCCGCCAGTGGCTGATATCTTAAACAACGTTAACACCGATAAATCAAGAAATATTTTACAATCAGCTGGGCAAATAAATAATACAGTTCAATCGTCATCAGACATATTATTGGCCAAATTTGTTTGGAAAATAACGAAAGACAAAATTATGCATAAAAAAACTCAAACAAAATAATAGTTATTTATTGTACAAGACGATAAAATTGCACTTTATCTGTCGAGGCGTCAGCCGAGACGCTAATAAGCATCGAGAAGATGAATAAATTTTATCGTCGTGTGGAATACAACATTTTTTTCTATAGCATTTGTTAAAGAAGACAAAAAAAGGAAGAAAAATGCATGATAAATTTAATTTAAAAGTGTCAGGAAAAAACAGTTTCACGAAAAAATGAGTATAGGTGGCTTTGATAAATTTTTCAATTTTATAAATAAACAAACAAATCAATTTTTTTTTGATCAGCAAAATACTTATATCAAAAAACTTCATCTACCCTTGCTGTTAAAATACTACTTTACCTACCCTTGCTGGTAATGTGCAACTTTTCCCTGTAATTTTAGTTGATAAAAGCACGTTTTAACAGTTGCTATAGAAGAAAAATAAAATCGCAAATATTCAACAATTCTGGTGCTGATAACGGATACAATCTACATCAACGACAGTTTGTCTATCCATAAAAGACATCTATTCAACCAAGCCTAAAAAGTAAAACTAACTGCCAAGTTTAAACATCTGTGGTTTCGAAATGGCATTATAAGGATGAGGAAGACTGACAATTCAAAAATTGTGATTATTGAAAGCCCTGATAATCTTAAATTTATAACATAATTAAAAGCACTTATTAATATAAATAATATTACTTTATTTTGTATACCAATCCTTGAATAAGAATTTTAATTCCATTATTAAAATATGTTAAATCTTAACAATTCTCAGAGCTTTACATGTAACAATTTACTTTCTTCTTATAATGCGAATCATCGTCTTCTCCAAAGCAACCCTGGCATATTTAGCAGTATTTATTTCTGCGTGCAGAACATGAGAAGTATGAGAAAGTATTCAGTTTATTCGGAAAACAAACCATCCCCAGCATTTGAAAATTTACTGATCATATTAGCTGATCACATTGCAAACGCAACGCTTGTGAAAAATATAAATTCCAAACATAAAACTTAAAACCATGGATAACACTCGTTTAGATAAAAAATTCACAAAAAAAATTTTCTATGTAAGAAATCCAAATAACATAGCATATATAAGCCACTTATCTACGAACTTACTTAAAGAAATTTCAACCAGTTCTCTAACCTTCAAAGCACTGAATCTGATCTCAATCAATATGTTTGCCCTATTGAATATGATTTGCAAAGTTTTTTCGCCCATATAGCTGCTTTTGAACTGTACCAAATTATAAACGCCTCATCAGGTTCCAATAGCTGTGACTTCGACCAAATTAGCAACAAGACACTAAAAATAATTTCTCTATTCTTAGTCGACGTTCTGTCACACATTTTCAATTTAAGCCTGGAAACTGGTTGCTTCCCTAAAACATTCAAAAAAGGGATAGTCATATCCATTTACAAAAAAAGTGATCAAAAAGACTTAAATAATTACAGACCTATTGCACTACAGTCATTATTTTCCAAGCTATTTGAAAAATGTGTTAAGCACCGACTTAAGGAATATTTAGACATAAAAAATCATCTCAGTGATAAGCAATATAGATTTTGCATAGGAAAAAATACTGAGAATGCTCTATTGAATTTCCTATTGATAATGTCCTCAGTTCGGTTTTATTAATTAATACTGGTATACCACAAGGGTCAGTACTCGGTCCAGTCTTATTTTTTTTATACATAAACTCAATATTTCAGAAAAACTTTAGAGGTCATGATAGCTGCTTTTGCACTGTTCCACCTCAATAGACAATGTTGTTGAAGATATTGAGTCAGATTTAATTACCTTAAAAAAATGGTTCTCAGTGCACCACCTAATCTTGATAAACAAAAATTATCCATTTCGATCTCACATCCCTAAAACATAATCATAAAGCAATTATCTGGCATTCGCATGACAGCATCTCGAATAACTGTGCTACAACTTGTGTTGAAATCGAATCAGTTATCGAAATTAAATATTTGGGTCTGCATTTGGATTCAACACTAAATTCGTCGTCACACATAGCAAAACTCCAACAGTATTTTTGTAATCTTAATAGATCATTTTATTTTTTAAGGTCGATTTGTCCTCCGGTAGTTCTCAGAAATCTATACTTTGCACTTTACCAATCCAAGCTGCAATATGGTATTGCTTGTTGGGATGGTACTTGTCTTAGCTATATACAACCCTTGTTGACTAATCAAAAACATGTACTTAGAATAATCTATCATAAAAATAGAAGAGAGCACTCATGGCATTTGTTTGTAATGAGCAATATCCTACCTTTAAGGCATTTATATGTTTTCAGAGTTCTTAAACTATTTTATAGTGTAAGTGGTAACCGTCACTAGTCGTCACAATCTTAACAATCGAGCCCTGAGGTCTTATGCTATCTGTCTGCTCAAATTATAAGTTTTATAAAATCCACTTTAAAAATACTTCCTTGTAACTGCACCTTTTGTGTTCAACAAAATACCATCCGAAATTAAAGCAAACAACCCCTCTCCTAAACTCTTCCTACAAAATCTAAAAAAATGTCTATTCAGCTCCCCGAATATCGGATTTCTTTTGCCATAACTCCTATTATTTTATTTTTTTTTGTCGGTTTTTGAAATTGTTATTCTAAATTTACCATTAAATAAATTATACTTTAACAGTTATATATGCATAGGTTAATTAACAAGGCATCTGTTTACGCAATTATTAAAGATGTATCTACTAGCCTACTCTAAGCTAAAATGTGATTCCAATTTTGTTTTTATTTCGTTTATTTTGACTTTTTCTATTTATTGTTACTTATCTAGTATTAATCACTGTTATTGTTAAAAAGCGTACACGAATATAAATGTATAAATTAAAACGAAATAAATATATTTGCAGTCTCCAGATGGCAACTTTATAACGAAACTATCAACACCAATCCACCAACGGAACGGGAAGTTGCCATCTCAAACAGAACCTACAGAAACTCAAGAATAACAAATCTGCACCACTATTAGCTGATGTATGGAACAGAGGTAAAATATGTACCAACTAAATGGAAAGAGGGTTTAACCATAACAATTCCCAAAAAAGGTGGTCTAATAGATTGCAAGAATGGGAGAGGTATATCTCTGCTTAACACTACAATGAAAATACTAGCGATGATCATTCTCGAAAAAATATCTCCACCAATTAACATAAAGCTAAGAAATTAACAAGCCGGCTTTAGACCAAGAAGAAGGTGTACCGATCATATCAACACAATCCGTATCATCAAAGAGCAATAAAACGAATGGAATTCACCACTGCATCTCCTCTTCGTGGACTCCGAACGCGCCTTCGACTCAATCAACAGAAGCGCGGTATGGAAGACACTTTGTAAAATTGGCGCCCGAAGAAAACAATTGATCTAATCAAAGAAATGTATCGGAATGCTGGAACAGAATACAATATAAAGGAAAGCAAAGTGATAAATACTTCAACCACCGAGGAGTGAGACAAGGCTGTGTACTATTTCTAATATTACTAGATAGTATCATGCTAAAGCTCGATGATGCTAGTTCAAATTGAATCCAATGAAACACCTTAAGACGGCTCAATAATCTAGACTATGCAGATGACATTTTTATTCTTACACACACATACGGACATGCAGCAGAAAATACAGAAGCTATCAACCCTTGCACATGAAGTCGGTCTCAACATCAACTAAAGAAAAAACAAAGGCTTTGAGATTTAACACCAAAATGATAACACCAATTACCATCAATAATACACAAGTAGATGAAGTTGATAAATTTGTGTACCTGGGTTGTACTGTAGCGAAAACAGGCGGGACTGAAAAAGATATCAGTCAGCGTATTAAAAAAGCCAGAAATATATTTAAATTGCTTCACAATTGCTTCACAAGAAAGACAAAGCTTCGCTCAAAGCATGCGTAAAGTCAGTACTGCTGTATGGATGTGAAACATGGAAACATACAAGAAATATCACAAACCAACTACATATGTTTGAGAACAAATGCCTGAGAAGACTGATCAAATGCAAGGATGTCCCTAGAGTAGAATCCACAAGGTAAAAGGAAAGTTGGAAGACCGCCCATGACGTGGAACAAAACAGTGCTAGCCGAAGCAAAACAAATTGGCAGGACATGGGGTGAACTGAAAGCGGTTGCTCCCAACAGAGTTAGATGATCCAGTCTAGTAGACGCTCTATGCTCCTAAATGAAGATAAAGGAACAAAAAAAAATTTAAAAGACCAACAAAACAATAGAATTGAATGCATCCCAAAATGAGGTAACTTTCATCTCATACATCAAAGAAAACCTTAAATGTCTTCAGGTTAATATATTTTACCATCTGTTGTAAAAATGCAAATTAAAAAAATAAGCGATTAAAATGTATATATTGTTATTTTTTTTCTTTATTTATATATTTTATTTGTATTATAATTTCAACATCAAATCTTGATTCCCTACCGACGGTGTTGTAGCGTCGGTAAGGAATCAAGATTTGATTGTAATCAAGATTTGTTGTATCTGTCACTGAACCTGTTGTTATAAATGTCGTCACCAGTAATGCTTGGATAAACTCGCAACCATCACGCCTCAACCATATTATTTTTCTTGTTTTACTCGTCAATAGGTATACGTGCTAATATTCAAACTTTCAACATTACTCACCGTAATACTGAAAGAATGGAGTGGCATTTGTTTGTCCGTACATCGTACAAATTGAATGCTTTGTGCGAATCAATAGTCTCGGGAGGTTCAACTTACAAGGTTTAAAAAATAGCGTTCATTTATACCTCAGAACGCATGTTGCTGTGGGACTTAGGTCTTAAAAGATGAATTTGTGTTGTTGTGACTTGTGACACATATTGTAGTTTCTATTCCACAACACTTTTATTAAAAAACAACATTTAAATGATGTGGTTAGTTACTTGTGTTTAATTGCTCACAAAAAGTTCCAAATATTTAAAAACTTATTTAAAATTGAACTTTAGTGCATTAAAAGTCCTAAACCACTTTCATATACATAAAAATTTCTTTTCGTATATAAGAAATATATGAGCAATTTCACACAAGTTCAGCAAATTTTTGGGAAATTTTGACTTGATCTCTTTTAATTTTGATTACTTTTTGTTTATAGATAGTCTTTAATAAATTAAAAATACAAGCTCTCTTAGAATTTTTTTTTCGACAAGGTGTCTTTACAGGGTGCCCCTCCATTTTTTGTTATTTTGTGATGTGAGTGTATCG
This sequence comes from Diogma glabrata, assembly GCA_963693315.1. Taxonomy (NCBI): domain Eukaryota; kingdom Metazoa; phylum Arthropoda; class Insecta; order Diptera; family Cylindrotomidae; genus Diogma; species Diogma glabrata. The sequence continues at coordinate 127,865,301 of OY856186.1, read as the reverse complement.
TAGAAAAACTACAAAATCGAATTTCATAAATGATATGTCGTTAAATAGGTATTAGAACAAAGTTTTTAAAAATGTACACTGTTAATTTTTTGAAATAATTTTTAACGGTGTAACATAAGAAAAAAACGGTGTAACATAAGAAAAGATGGCACAGCCTCTTTTTTTTTAACTAAATTGAAGCTTATTTTATATCTAACTACTTGTGAAAGTTTAGGACATGCGTTATTTTTTGTTTTAAAGATAAAATTCGTTATGCATATGACTGCCGGGAATCAGCTTTTTTTGTTCTGAAGGAAAATTTTAAAAATGGGGTTATAAACTAAGAGATTTTATTTTATGTTTAATATCAAATATTTTATTATTAGATGAACTTTTTAAAATATTATAAAAATTATATATGTAGTACAATAAATACAATAAATACAATTGTTAAAAATGATTTACTTATTTTACAAACAGAAGTTTCTTTTGAATAGGAAAACACTTCTGCAATTATTTTCTTTGTATTAGATGGCATAAAATATTAAAAATGTTTATTTATCACTTTTAGTAATCACTTGTCACTCTTATGTAAAAAATATTTGACAGTCTCGACTGCAAACAAAAAAGTCGTATAAATAACTATCATAAAGTAAAAGATTGTATTTTAACATTAAATAACAAATATGTTATTATTGAATAAACTTTTTAAAATATCATACAAATTATATATGTAGGTTAAAGAAAATAAATATAGTTATTAAAAACTATTTACTTATTTTACATTTAAAAGTTTCTTTTGAGTTGGATAACATTTTTGCAATTATTGTCTTAGTATTTAATGGTACAAAAGTATGAAATTTTGAGTTCCACTTTATCGTAAAACAGCAATCTACATTCATTAAGGAAAGAAAAAAAATTAGAAACATGAGAGTGCTTCATTCAAGTGGATTTTTCTGAAAACTACGCCTTCATAATTCAGGATTCGGTTCAATGCTATCATTATAATAATTCACAAGCTAGTATTCATCCATTTGTCGTTTATTTTAAAATTGCCGCAAATGTATAGAGCACCAATATATAGAGCACCGAAGTTTTATACTCATTTCGGATATAAACGATCATAATAGTTTTACAGTCCATCTTTTCATTACAAAACTTATTGAATTCATCAGAACGCATATAAATTCTAATATTAGGAAAATAATTTATAACACCGACGGTGCACTTTCTCAATACAAAAATAAACATAACCTAATTAACTTATGCCACCATAAAAAAGACTTTCAGGTTGATGCAGAATGGCATTTTCATGGTACCAGCCATGGAGAGGGACCTTGCAATGGGATTGGTGGTACACTGAAGCGTGCTGCACACCGTCATAGTATGGGGAGCAGAGATATTATTGATACACCAAAAAACTTTTCGAATGGGTTTAAAAATGGGAATCTACCATGAACTTTGGATACGCCGATAAAAATGAATATCAATTAACAAAAGAAAAATTACAAAATCGATATAAAAATGCGATTACTATAAGTGGAACTCAAAAATTTCATTCTTTTGTACCATTAAATTTAAGACAATAATTGCAAAAATGTTGTCCAACTCAAAAGAAACTTTTGAATGTTAAATAAGTAAATAATTTTTAATAACTATATTCATTTTCTTTAACATTTATATAATTTGTATGATATTTTAAAAAGCTTATTCAATAATAAAATATTTGTTATTTAATGTAAAAATACAATCTTTTTCTTTATGATTCCATAATAACATAATACGAACATAATGCTTCTCCAGTCAAAAGTTCCTAAACAGATTTAGTTATTTATACGGCTTTTTGTTTGCAGTCGAGACTGTCAAATTATTTTTTATAAGTGATTACTAAAAGTGATAAATAAACATTTTAATTTTTTATGCCATCTAATACAAAGAAAATAATTGCAGAAGTGTTTTCCTATTCAAAAGAAACTTCTGTTTGTAAAATAAGTAAATCATTTTTAACAATTGTATTTATTTTATTTATTGTACTACATATATAATTTTTATAATATTTTAAAAAGTTCATCCAATAATAAAATATTTGATATTTAACATAAAAAAAAATCTCTTAGTGTTATGGGGTTATAATTTTTATAATTTTCCTTCAGAACAAAAAAACTGATTCCCGACAGTCATATGCACAACGAATTTTATCTTTAAAACAAAATAAACGCAAGTCCTAAACTTTCACAAGTAGTAAGATATAAAATAAGCTTCAATTTAGTTAATAAAAAAGTGGCTGTGCCATCTTTTCTTATGTTACACCGTTTTTTTCTTATGTTACACTGTTAAAATTTATTTCAAAAAATTAACAGTGTACATTTTTAAAAACTTTGTTCTAATACCTATTCAACGACATATCATTTATGAAAATCAATTGAGCAGTTTTTCTACAATCGCTCGTCAAAATGCACTCACATCACAAAATAACAAAAAATTGAGGGGCATCCTGTGAAGACCCATGGTCGAAAAAAAAATTCTAAGAGAGCTTGTATTTTATATTTATGAAAGACTATCTATAAACAAAAAATAATCAAAATTAGAAGGGATCAAGTCAAAACGATGTTGAATCTTCGTGAAATTGCTCATACATTCAAATTAAATCTAGCAACCACATATGCAGGTTCATTGCTTCGAGCAAGCAATAGTGTACCATCATAAAGGAATACACCATAACTAAGATTAAGGGTACTACCGTTGACTGAATCAAGTTCATTAGCTAGCACCCAAAAGATATTATCTTGTCTTATGATATCTCACTGCTATTGCCAGTGAGTGGTAAGTGAAATTCCACGATAACTGATAACTCATATGTCAAAAGGGGGGACCGGGGAACGCGAAACTGTGATTTAGTTAGTTTAAGGTCAAGTTAATTACCATAAATAATTATTTACTGAGCCTTTTATGTTCAAAGCCGGTATGTGTAAATCGCTCTAAAACCAAAAGAGATGACTAATTGATTTTATATAAGCAAGGTTTAGGTTTAATGAACAAAGGCATTTATGTTTATTTTCCTAACTGTTAACGGCATATACGCATCTTTAATTCTAAAAAAATAGGCTTTATAGACCATATATATGATATATATATGGTCCATATGTAAGAATTAATATTTTTACATTTGAATAATTAATCTCTACACATTGCTATACGATTATATGGCCTATTTGTGATACGAATCATTTGATCAATTCATAAAAGCTAAATCTTGTCCAACAAGTCAACATTGTGCAGGGCTGATATGATAAATTAATTAATCAATTCATACCAAATCGAAATTCGAAATATCGTCAATAGAACTTCCTCTGATTTTTTTGTTGAGATTAAGGTTAAATGAAATCAAGTACAATTTTCCTCTTTTATTTTTGAGCCATCATGTAAGACTATGATGTTAATTAATAAAAATTAATTGATAAATGTGACTGTTAGGATAACACTCGTACAGCTAATGTTGTGAATCTTAATTAAATTAATAAATTTAAAGTATTTGAATTAATATAACAAACAATTGTAAGCAAGCGTTATTAGTATGTAGAGTTAATCTGCAGATGCAACAACTGCAATACATTAACATTAGTTATCGGATTTTGTTTTGTAAATTGATTCGCCCACAAATATTCCTAAAACTGTATTTTATTAAGAGTTTATGATTGCATTTAATAATTTTGAAATTATTGTATCGATTGTCCATATCCATATATTTTGTTTTTGTTTTGCTGTCGTCGGTATTGATTTTGTGAGACAAGCAATTATATGATTGTAAAAGTTTCATTTAATGATATAAAAAGCTGGTTAAATGTTAGACATTATTATTACTGTTAAAGTTTCGATTGGGACACTGCCACTGTTGGTCAATTTGAAAAATTAAGAATGTGTTGATGTTGAGAGCTTGATATTGTTATTAGGAATTATTGGAACTATTGGAATTACTTTTTGAAAAAAAAACAGAAATTGCTTTTGTTGAAAACGATAATTTATGAACTGATCATCAAATGTGAGAATTATAATGAAAGAACATAATGGGGAATAAATTGTTAAACAAAATACCGTGCTTATATGAACGTACATTGACTGCTTTATAAACTCATTGAGTCAATGAGTCAAATTTACCAAATTATATGATACAAGTAATCCATCGGCAGCTATTTTAGCAAGATCAAGTCATTTAGATTTAAATAATAATATAGGAAATAAAGGAATCATATAAAGAACTAAAGATTTGAAAATAGATCATATGATGTGTATTGAACTTATTGAGCACTACAATATCTTGGTGAACATTTATTTTAGGCAAATTAAAAGGGAATTTTATTTTAATTAAGTTTTACTATGGTTCTTACAGAGTCATTAATTTTTCAACAAGACTAAGCAGCAATAATTTTACAACATTGCATCTTGATTCTTGTCTTCCTTATTCGAAGAATGAAATACCAAACAAAATTGAACTAGGGCAGTCAAGGTACAACAACGATGATTGTCCACTTGATAATTTTTTTTGGATATACACCTCGTTACTTTACAGTTAGATCTTCAAATAAGACTTCAAATAAGAATCAACAACTTTAATAATTGAAATTAATGTCTGTGTGTATTTTCCAAAGCCATCTAACTCATATTCACTATCGGGGATAAAACGTAATGATATAATAAGAAACAAATATTGAAAGAAAATAAACTAAAATTAAATGTCAATAGCGTTTGAGTTACATTGAAATAAAAAAGAAAATTCACTATCGGTGAGACTTTTCCAACTTGAGCTTAAATATTTTCATATTTGGGAAGACTTCTTTTTTTTAAAAACTTGATTGTAATATTTGTTTAACTAACCTAATCTAGCCAATCATTAAGTTTAAATGAATTTTTTGTACCGAACATGCCTAAAACGATTTAATTTCCGTAATTGTCAAATCACATCTTTTATCGTGAAAGTAATCAAATAATTGCGAGCCGCATATCACCATCATCCCATCTAATCAAACATATTACAAAAATTTCAAAAATGAAACGAAACATTTCATGGAGTTTTTGTTCTCATGAACTGTACATAAGCAGAACAAAAGCGAAAACCTCATTTACGAAGACCAATATTTATTCATCTTAATGACGATTTGTAATTATTTTAAATTGTATGAGACAGTTGATGATGAAAATAAATGTATAAACGAAAGAAAAACTCATAAAATTTACTACCTAGTTTCTAGTACTTAAATAATAAGATACAATTATCAAGATAACAAATAAAATTAATTAAATGTCAATAGAAAGTTTTTAATTGAAATAAAAAACGACCCAAGATAAGAAATAGGTACAAAATTAAACCTTTTAATATTAGTAACAGTTCCAGTTCGATTCCTAAGATTATAAGAGAAATTGGTTCTCCATTATCGTTTTTATGTTGTCGAATGTGAAGGTAATCTTATTAAGGTAAGACTAAACTAAGTCAGTAAAGGTGGTATGGTTCAGGGATATTCACTAAAAATCGATGTATTGAATTTACTCGATGTTTACACACGATACATCGGATATATTCGATGTTTTTTTAAAGAATTTTTCTATTCAATGTATCGATGTTTTTTGTAAAGCTTTTGATTTTTATTAATTTTTAATTTTTTCACATTTTCCTTTTAAAAATTGTAGGAATGCTAAAAATTAGTTGGCTGTGGCTGATTTTGGTAATAAACATATATCGTGTTTAGCGCTTTTTTTAATTCTAAGTTAGGCATGTTTAGTGTTAATCATTACAAATTATAAATCAACGTCTCTGAATATCCGAAGATACCATATCAACTAGGGATTGAGATTAAGTTTGAATAAATTAAGTTTCTTTAAGAAATTTATGAACGCTAACTTTAAAATTTTGAGGTTTATAGCTATCAGGAAAAACCCATGAAGGTAACGCATTCCAGAGATGAAAGACTCTGTTGAAAAAATCACGTTAAAAAGCAACAGTTCTGCACCTTTTTAAATGAACCGTAAAAGGATGGGCTTCAACACTCTGGTGTTACGCGATAGGTTTGCTAGCTCAGGTAAAATTGATTTGATCTCTATAGAAGTCCGTTCATCCATAATGTATTTGTAGAAAATTGTCAGATCAGCAACATTTTGTCTGTGCTGTCAAGAATCAAGCTCATTAGTAAGAGTTAAGTTGCCAATCAGCTTAACAGCTCTGCGCTGAAGAGAATTAAGGCACTTCAAATTACTGTAATAAGCTCCACCCCATATGTGAGAACAGTACACCATGCAGGAACGTATAAATGATTTGTAAATTAAAAGAAGCTGTTGGCTATTACAAAACTTAAGACATCGTCCAAAAACGACATCCCCTCGACATCCCCATTTTCGAACAGCGTTCTTAGCTAGGTTAAAAATATTGGAATTCTCATCTTTTTAACCTAGCTTTAGATTATTTTCAACTTCAATTCCTAGAACTTAGAAGTCTAACAGATTCTTTCTCTATAAGATTTTTAGAGTCGAACTTTAATGGAGACGGATTAGGTGTGGATAATCTAGAAAAATGATAAGCCTGTGTTTAGCTCGTATTGAATTCAACACTATTAGCGAGCCCGCAATCCAAAATTGTCATTGTTTAATGAATCTATCAAATTTGATCTACAGTTATTAAGCGCTAACGGTGAATATGATTTAGGGTTTTCATGCGACGCATGAAGTGTGCTATCACCACCAAAACAGTGGATAGGACTAATTGTTGAATCCAACAAATAGTTAATATAAATAAGAAAGAGAGTTGGTCACAAAGCAGAACCTTGAGGAACTCGTGCATTAGTTGAAAAGACATCCGATATAACACCATCAACATTGACTTGAAATTTCCGCTCGGAAATAAAGCTTTTTATCCAAGATATAAGTTGCTCATCCAAACCATAACATCTTAATTTACAAACAAGATTGTTGTACCAAACTTTATCAAATGATTTGGATATATGAAGAGCAACACCGAAAGTCTCACCATGATTTTCAAGCGACTTGTTTCACACATGAGTGACAAAGAAAAATAAATTTCACCTCGCTCTTCCTTTTCGAAACCCATATTGTCTTTCATTAAGTAGTTTGGAAGACTCTAAGAAGCTCATCATATTAAAATTAATGTATTTCTCAAACATTTTAGAAACCACCGATAAAATTGAAATGGGTCTGTAATTTGTTGGATCAGTGTTACTACTCTTTTTTGGAACTGGTTGTACGCTTGCTATTTTCCATATTTCGGGAAAAACTCCTTTCTTATTTGACAAATAAAAGATTTTGGTAAGGATTGGTCCTAGCTCCCTAGCAAAGGTTTAAGAATAATTGGGGGAATGCGATCTAGTCCAGATGCTTTGTTTGTATTAGTTATGCGCATCATGTGGTGCGAAACTCTAGAAATGGGCTTAGGCAGGAAATTGGATTCTTCAAGTGTAGAATTTTTAGAGAAATCACTTCCCAGAAGGTTAGCTTTTTCTTTTGGGTCTATAATTGGCATATCTCTATCAATTAGGGGAGGTAGAGAAGACTTACAAAAATTACCTTGAACAGCCTTAACGGCTTTATCAAAACTAGGAGGGCCCGGCGTGCTTCGCTACGCTTATAAATAAAGTTTGTGCGTAGACATTTTGTTGACGTAGAAGCAATGATTTCAAAAAGTGGTAATGAGAAATGCTAGCATATAATTTTTAATTTTTTTTTTAAATATATGTATGAAAAATTATCAGAACTCTAGCTGATCAGTTCGGATGTATGAAAAATTAGCGATCAAATAAGTTTTCAAGTAAGCTTATTTGATTTCTATCTTATTTGATCGCTAATTTTTCATATATCCGAACTGATCAGCTGGAGTTCTGATTATTTTTCATTCATATATTTAAAAAGAAAAATTAAAAATTATATGCTAGCATTTCTCATTACCACTTTTTGAAATCCTTGTTCCTACGTCTACGCAAAATGTCTACGCAAAAACTTTATTTATAAGCGTAGCGAAGCCCGCCGGGCCCTCCTAGTAACATCAAAGAAAATCAAAGAGAAATAATAATAATAAAAAAACAAAGAAAAATAATACGTCATTCACAACATTCATTTCATTCTTTCTTCATCAGACAAATTTAACAAACACATGAATTTTAAAATGATAAATACCACATGCAATTCATTTTTTCATTCACAACATTCATTTAATAATAAAAAAACAAAGAAAAATAATACGTCATTCACAACATTCATTTCACCAAATAATAAAAAAACAAAGAAAAATATTACGTATATCCACTCCTATAATAAAAAAATAAAGAAAAATATTACGTCTATCCACTCCTAAATCATTTCATAAACTAAATTGAAATTTGAAATTTAATTTTTTTACAGTAATTGTTTTATATTCTCTTAAAGCAGGCTACAGACCTTCAATCAATTTGTCAATCAATTGAAAATGGAAATAAACGAAATAAAATTCTGGGATTTTTACACTAAATTTTATTTCGTTTGTTTTCGTTTTCGAATTGATTGACAAATTGATTGAAGGTCTGTAGCCTGCTTATCGTTTTTGTGAAAAAAAAATATATACTTGGGTAATTCCATTTCATATTGTATGTGGGAGGCCGTTAAATTCAAAAATACATTTTAATTCGTCTATAACTTTTTATTTATGATCCGAAAGATCCCAAAAATCTTTAAAATCTAAGTAACACTAATATCAGTTAGCAGTGAAAATTTTAAATGAATCAAAATTCGAATAAAAAAGCCTTAGGCTGTACAAAGTTTTTTTTTAGCGTATTAATATATAAGATTCCGTGAACCAATTGGGTGTTCAACAAATGTAGATGCTCTTTTCCTATTAAAGAGATTTTTTTCTGCATCTATTAGTTTTCTACATATATTTCTCTCAATTCGGTACTGTCTAAGGTTTTCATCAGTTTTATTTTGATTAAACTTTTGAAATGCCCTTTTCTAAATTTTAATTGCCTCTCAAATTTTAATTGCCTCTCAAGAATAGCCTCCAAAACTCTCAAGAATAGCCTCCGAAAAATTTAAAGCAACTATGTTAGGGTCGTGGCCGGTAAGACAATTACGTTTCCAGGAAAACTGCTTAAAAAAATCTCTAAGCCCTCCCAATTCCCAGCTTTATAGTCCCAAACAAGACGAGGATTGGCTTTAAATGGTTTTGGAATTTGTAAATTTACTTAAGTAGAGATCAAATTATGATCTAAACCACCTAAAGGTTCTGATACTTTAAAATGTACCCGGTAAGTATCTTTTGTTAAAAACAATTCAAGTAAGTTACTATTTTGTCCCGGAATTTCAGGCACTCTGGTAGGCTGATCTATAATCTGTGTGTAGTTATGGTAAAGAGTAAATAGCTCAGCCTGTTTACCTATCTCATCAGTAGTGGAACTGTGTGTGAGCCATTGTTCATTGTAGACATTAAAGTCACCAAGAACTATGAATGTGACATTATAGGATAGTCAGTCAACCTGTTTATTTTTTCAGATAGGTCATGAAAAAGGTTGATGTTCTCAGGTGAATTAGGGGAGCAATATAGACCAAAAACAAACAACGTTTGATTAGAACAACAAATCTTAAGGGATACCATATTGTAGTGTTTTGAATTTAATTCAAAATTTTTAATTCTAACATATGGAATGGTGTTTCTGATATAAACACAAACACCATGCTTGAAATATAATGAGGACTCAAACTCATAATGAGAACAAAGATATTTACTACGATCTAGATTTATAGCGCGGTCACTTATAATAGTTTCAGTTAAGAAAAGAATATCCGGTTTGGATCTCTCAAGATATAAATGAACTGAATGAAGATTGATATTCAATCCTCTTATGTTGTCAAAATTTGTTGATACTTTTTTTGCATACTCGAAATTTAGTCTCGCAAAATACAGTACAACAATGTACAACGAAAACTAATAACTAAGGTCAAGGGCATTGTTACATAGTTCAAGCAAAGTATAATATAGCAAGCAAGGAAATAAGAAATGCGAAATAAAGAAACAAAATTAACTCAAGAAGTTGCGACAAGATAAAACAGTCCCTACTATATGATTGGGCGGTTTTTAGAGTTACGAGGTGTCGTGAATGGTATAACTATATTCGGCATAAAATGGGACCACATATGCTCAATGCGTCAGAAGGAGCAATTCTATCTTCTTTATTATAAGTTTTACAACTGCTCTAAGCTGCAATGGCAGCAAGTGGATTCCATCAGTTCATTGTCTAGTCTTAAAAATTCAACCTCTAACTTTAGAAAACTCGCTCGCCAAAGAATTGAAATCGCTTGTAATTAACGAAATTGAAAAACAAGGGGGTTTTATAGAACGAGTGAATAGCCACTGTATTGGAGCCGAGGTTTAAAAGAATGCAATTAAATATAATGAAAGGAAAACGGTTAAGTAAACTTTTGTTTCTGCAAAGTCGGTCTAAAGGACATTGGTCTAATAATGGACAACATTTCATGTGGAGCAACATTGCAATAATACTAAATGTATTTTTTTATTTTTCCGTTTGTTGATTATTTGAATAATTAATTTTAGCTTTGAAATTATTTTTATTCTTTTTATTGTAATGAACAGTCCGAAATTTTAATTTAATAAAATTTCGGACTGTTGGACTATTTGTACTTGTATTATTTGTACTTTTTATTTCATTTAAAAGCTATATCTCATCTCACTCATACAATTCTACTAATCCCCGTCAGACTCCATAAAAAAATTCTTGATATGTCACCTAAAGCTGAAAAAATCATAGTGGTTGATTCTGCTACTAGGAACGGAAGATCTCAACTTGTTAATTCAGCTAGTTGATTAACCAATTCGCATTCCTGACATTAGCAATCACACATAGAGATTGCAATCCTGGGATACCGACATATTTTCACGATCCTGATATCCCGGCATTAACAAAAGAAAATCCCGGGATTACGGAATTGTGATATTTGCCGGGATTAATCAATGAAAACAAGGCATCCTGTAAAAAACGAGTAATATTAAGTTCGCATCAGTTTTTGTTGATTTGTAATTTATTTATTTTTAGTTTACCGATATGACAACCCTGCGTTGACTGGAGCTCTGTTATTGACATATGAGCTAATGAGATATCACATACCAATGACAATAGCAGTGAAATTAGACTAGCCAAGGTTATATCAAAGTAAGCCTGGTGGATGGCATCTATTAATTCAACGGTAGCAACGTCTGTCTTTCTCAATTCTATCATGAAATATTGACTAATGCCTTGCCAGCTATTCAGCAGACAGGTACTTCCAATTTGTAGCATTCATAAAAGTTTTTACCAACGATTATTTGACGTTACATGAAGCAACAGACATGGAATGTGGAGCAGATGATCAATTTTTTCACACTGCTGCATCATCAAGCACAGATTATAACGAAAATGCAACTCAAATGCAATTTGGAAGATGAACTCCAACGCAGTTTTAATCTACGCTTATACAAAAAATTGGTACATACAAAATTGGCAGATACAATAACAGAACATATTAAACTGGTCACTAAATTTGCGAAAAATACAATAATATTCAAGCAAAGCGGTCATAGAGAATCTCATTTGTAGCGCATACGTATAATGACTGATTGACTCTTCCACCAAAAAGTGTGAAATTGGAACGGGCTTTTTCAGTCTCCAGAAGTTAATGTTTTATTTTGGTTCCTGACTTTATTTTTTAAGAAATTGAATTAGTAAGTTATTTTTTTTAGTATGCATATTCTTTCTTACACTAAAAAAATGAATAATGTGTTTTTATTTGAAAATGCTTTTTCAAGAAAATTATTTGCGGTTTTCCATGCAATATTTAAATTTCGGGATCCCGAGAAGAATTTATAAATCCCGTAGTCCTGGGATTCATAAAACACTACGGGATTCACATACCCCATATTTTGGATTTATTCCTTTCTACTCACCCCAAAAAATAGAATTATGGTCGATCCGCTTATTGGCTGATCTCTGCCTGGTGTGTTGAATACAAAGCCATCTGCAATAAATAATACTCCACATCCTCCACTTTAAGGCATTATATGAATGTGATTATACTGGCGCACTAAGAACGACTTTTTAACTCCTAACAAACACCTAACAATTGTAAACTTCTGAAAGCCACCATTAGAAATGCTGAAAATGCTATAAACAATGACCAAACGACTAAAAGAGATGAAAACCCGTGACAAAATTAGAGAAGTCCTAAACGGCAATAATAACCCGAATTCTTTCTGGCCATTTGCTAGCTTGGTACAAAGAAATTTCATGGGAAAAAACAAAAAGGCATCCAAGTTCCTCCTCTCAAATCACACAATATAATTCATTCCACATCAGAAAAAAAAAATCTGATCTTTTAGCTTCTCATTTTGCAGCCGCTTCACTACTGCCAACTTCAAATCAGCCGCCGCCATCTTTTTCAATAGGTTAATACATACTCTATGAAACAGGTCTTTTTTCGCACCCTAGTTGTATCAAAGGTTCTTAAAGAGTTAAGTGTAAACAGGTCAGCGGGTCCAGACGGTATACCAGCCATCGTACGTAGAAACTGTCATCACTATTAGCTAAACCATTATGCATACTATTCCACATTTCTAAAACAACTTGCACCTATTCATCGTCTTGGAAAACCGTTCTTGTCCACCCAATCCCAAAAGAAGGAAATAAGACCAATCCATCCAACTATAGGCCGATTGCTATTGTCTCCATACTCTCTAAAGTAATGGAGTAAGGAGTAACTGTTCATCTAATGAATTATTTGGAGGATGGCAATTTACAGGTAAATCTGATATAATGGTGTATTTGACTAACTTATGGAACCGCAATATTGTTAGTAAAGGTGAAACGCAAATAGTCGTTTTAGATATCTTCAAAGATTTTCACCGTGTTTGCCATTCACTCTTGTTAACCTAACGGCATTGGGTATTGTGTTAGCTTCTCTCCTGGATTAAGAGCTTTCTGAAAAAATCGAAAAAGACAGGGAGTTGCCGTTGGTGCAACCTCTTACTCCCATATTCTTGGCGCTGGTGTTCCCCTTCCTCCCAACCTATTCTTGATTTTCATAAACGATCTTTTACTATCCACTCTTAATCGCACGCAGATGATAGTATTTAATTCTCTGGGTATAATTTTCCCAACTATGCCCCATCAATTCAATCACACTCGCTTCAAAACGAAATGAAAAGAGATCTTTTTGTCACAGGACATCAATACTATCCTTAAATGGGGGAAAGCTAACGCGACAGACCGCACTTTTCACCCAGCATTGAGGGTGACCCAATCAAAAACTCTATCAGCTCACATGCTTGGTCTAAAAATAGCTTCCGAACTTTCTTGGGAAGACCATATTCAATCAACACCAAAACTACAGTTTAATGTTTAGGTTATCTAAGAAGGAGCAAATTCTACTTTACTCCTTCTGAATTGCATGTATTGGTGGGTTTAGCAAAAGCTTATTTAGTCGCATTTGATAGAATTCAACGCCATGGGATGCAAGTAAATTTACGTTGCTAATTTAACAAACTCTTTGGATACCCTCGACCATAGATGCAATATCGGGACCCTCTGTGTATTTTACAAATACTACTATGGTAAGTGTTCAGCTGAGATAAAATCTCTAATGCCCAAACGACGCCAGTTCTCTCGTACTACTCGTCTAGCAATAAACTCCCATGAGCGTTCGCTTTAACTATTCTTTGGTCGAACTGATCAATGTGTCTGGTTTTTTTTTGGAATTCTCTAGAAGCCACTGTTTTGCCGCTTTGCTACAACCTACAAAAACTTAAGCTTAACATAAGGAAACCAACACTCTAACATTAAAAGTTCTAGCATCCCACTTACATATTTCTTTCCTTTCCCTCTACCATCCCCTTGCATATCTTGCTCCTTCACTTTTCACTGTTCTCCACGTTGTTACTGTGGGGTCTGTATTATGAGTCTTTGTCCACGCAAACCGTTGCGAAAAAAGAAAACGAACTTTTTTCTTTAAACTTGAAAAGGATATTATCAAACTATTGCGGAAACTATTCGATGTTTAAAAAACGATGTATCGGAAAACATCGATGCAGGGTTCCGATGTTTAACATCGAATAAGCCAGATCAAAAAGCTTTTCTGTGCATGTGTGTTCTATTAATATTTTGGACAAGCTCGTGAATCAGCAAAATCCGACATGTGGTTAAGAAACTAGAGGCTTTTTACTAAAAAAATTGAATTTTTTAAAACCATTATAATGACCGTTTGGATGCTAATATTTAAAAAATTAACAAATTTTGAATCTTTGAAATCTTTTTTATCAACTTACTATAAAAATAGACATCTGCAATTAGAGGTTCCTGAGTGAGCGGCTCCAACAAAAAATTTGCAAAACGTTTTTTTTAAAACAACTGGCACTCTCACGATCGCATTTGTAGAGCTAGATCAAAAAACTTTTCTTAAAATGTGTGTTTTATTGATTTTTTGAAAAAGTTCGTGTATCAGCAAAATCCGTCACATGGTTAAGAAACTATACTAGAAAAAAGGCTACTAGGCTTTATACTAGAAAAAACTCTGTGTTTAGATCGTTATAATGGCCGTTTGGATAATAATATTTTTTAAAACTTCGTAGATTTAGAACTTTAGAAACATTTTTAAACAATTTCTTTTAAAAAATAGACCTCTGCAACTAAAGGTCTCTGAGTGAGCGGCTCCAACAGAAAAGCTTGTAAAACACCAAATGCGTTTAAATCAACCAGCAATCTAACGGTCGCATTTGTGGAGCCAGATCAAAAACCCTTTTTTTTTAAATGTGTATTTTATGAATATCTTGGACTATTTCATATATCAGCAAAATTCAACACTTGGTTAAGAAACTAGATTCTTTATACTAGAAAAAAGTTGGTTTTTTTAATCCGTTATAACGGCCGTTTGGATGCTAATATTTTTAAAATTTTCATAAATTTAGAATCTTTTGAATCTTTTTTATTAATAATTTTTAAAAATAGACCTCTTAAAATCGAGGTTCCTGAGTGAGCGGCTCCAACAAAAAAGTTTGTTAAAGTTTGTAAAACACAAAACGCTTCTGAAATAACCGGCACTCTCACGGTCGCATTTGTGGAGCCACATCAAAAATTGCTTCTAAAAATGTGTGTTTTATTAATATCTTTGACAAGTACGTAAATCAGCAAAATCCGACTTACGGTTAAGAAACTAGAGGCTTTCTACTAGGAAAAACAGTTTTTTTTAAACTGTTGTAACGGCCGTTTGGATACTAATATTTTTAAAAACTTTATAAATTTGGAATTTGTGGAAACATTTCAATCCGTTTCTTTTTAATATAAGCCTCTGCAGTTAGAGGTTTTTGAACTGTTGGCTACAACAAAGAAGTTAACAACAATCCCAACAACAACAATTTGCAAAAGCCTAATAACAATCAATAAAAAAAAATAAAAAGATTTGAAAAGAAGAAATTAATTTTTTTTCTTAGAAATAAACTGTTTTGATATTTTGTAGTAATTGCACGACACATGATATAGAGTAGGTTTGCCGTGTGTTTTTCATATAGGTTCACTCATATGTTCTGTGGTAGATTTAATATTTGTTTGTTGCGAAATTGCAAAGATGTAGTTTTGCTTATATGTAGCTAATTTTCTTTTTGAAATTTGTTCGATATCTGTTTGTAATTAGTTTGTTTTGCTTAAACTAATCTGATACATCAGATTCTACTTGTACACAAAACTGTCTGATCTCGAAATCTACGTATTTCTACCTATTTCTAGCTTTATTTGAAAAACAAGTAGATTAATAATAAATGTTAGCTTGGTTTGAAACATGATTTTCAGAGGGTAGACAAATATATTTATTGAAATTAAAATAGAAATATTTTAAATTGAAACATTAATTCACTTGGTTCATTTCAAATATAATTTTTTGTATTAATATTGATATGAAGGCATTATTATATAACAACAGTCAACAACAGTTATTATTTTGTATAACAACAATTGTTATTTTATAATTGCCCATATCACTATGGGAGTTGAATGGTACGGTTAGTGGATGGATTAACTTGTTTATATATATACTTGCCTATTCTTGCAACTAATTCTCAACCTGAAAAGGTTGAAACATAACATGCAAAATGATTGTATTTGCTTTTAAAAAAATAGTATAATATTTATTTAGGAGCTAAGTGCTACTTTTTGTGTTGAGTCTATATTTTGACAATTATAGACGAAACACAAAAAAGTTATTTTAGATACGAATTATATACACAACTTTTAGGGCGCTATGGACCGTAGAGTCTGCGTGCCAGGACAAGTTTGCCTCATGCAACCTGTCCAACCCTTTATAATCTCTACACAACTTTTCGCCAAACGTTTAAATTTTTTATAAATATGAAATTGATTCATCAAAATTTTTATAAATATGGTTTATTATCCAAAAAGTAAGAAACGTTTTAATTTGTATAAATTATATAAAAATAAATTTTTTATCAGCCACCTTTCAATTTTAGATTTCATCACCGAATCAAAATATTTGTTATTTTTTGTTGTCATAGTCATGCAATTTGTTTGAAAAATAACAAATATCGTAAAAATATTTAAAGAAATGGAGACAAATTTTTTTTGCCGAACCAAAAATATGAGTTACTTCATATCACCGGTAAAAAAAAGAAAAAAATGGCATTACTTTACAGTTGCTCTGATTATAGGTAAAAAAAGTAAGACTTTAACCTTCTTCTAAGCGGGTGTAAAGTTTAAAATTTACAGCCGTTTGCCAAAAAAATAAATTTCTTTGTCCTCTTCCAACTATTAATTACATCTTTAGGCCAATAGAATTACGGATTGTACGTGTTGTTGTTCGTAACAGGTCAGAAATTTTTTTAATCTCTGGGGTAGGGTACTCACATAATGGACATGCCGAGTCCACTCACCTGGCACCTGCGGACTGGAGTTATACAACAAAGTGTGCTGGAAATTTTTTTTTGCTTCCTTGTAAGCGATATAACTCGTAAATGGTGCACTTTAGGATACTGGTGCCCTGGAACTTTTTTGTTCCTTAAATGTTTTTCTATAACTTAAAATAAACAAAAAATAAAAATAATTTGTTTTGTTGCAAATATTTGCGAAAAAATGCGAAAAAATGTCTAAAAAAACGATATTTTTCAATTGAATTTGGTTGCTTGCAAATAATTTTTATAACATAATTAAGCCCTTTATCTTGTAGCTGAAACCTCAACAAAAAAAGTAAGCTTAAAAACGTTTCATTCGGCCTGATAGTTTTTGCACAATTCCATTTTGCACTTAATGCCTCTAAAAAAGTTGTTAACTTTGGGCAGGCCGCAAGGTCTGAGTTGTTATCCTATCGCAATTTGCTTGACGGGAATTGAAAGGGTGTAGTGTCAGCTTTAAATAACATTTGTGTAGCCTCTACCCATATTCAATATTAACAACAATTACACTGGTTCAAAAAACCGCAAAAATTCCTTAGTTGCAAAGTTAAATTTCTCAACGGATTTTCAACTTAACGAGATACGTTTTTAAAATTTGCAAAGTGCTTAAAAAACTTCAGATTTTAGAAAATAGACCTCTCTAGCATGATTTGGGACATGATTACACATAAGTAGTTCATTACTTTTTCATTAAATTTATTTGTCATTACAATAATACTCAATTATACATCGTGTCGCTACGTACGTTTTACGTATACTATACGGCACGTTTTATTTTTTCATAGAGTACGTTACAAGCAGAAGTCAAAGTAACCAATCGCGTGTTGGGTAGGCACAGACCCAGCATCTTGTGAGCACAACAGTATCATTTTGGAGGGAAATTCTCGGTTCCTGTCGATATATGGCATACAAAAATCAATGTCACAATCGTGGTTTCAAAAACAAACTGGGCCATAACTCGGTCCAAATCATGTTAGAGAGGTTTCTTTTTAAATCTTTGGTTTTTTAAAGAATTTGCAAATTTTAAAACCGCATCTCGTTAAGTGGAAAATTCGTTGAGAAATTTAATTTTGCAACTAAGGAATTTTCGCGGGTTTTTCAAACCACTCTAGTTGTTGTTAATATTGAATATGGGTATAGGCAACACAAATGCTATCTAAAGCTGACACTACACCCTTTCAATTCCAGTCAAGCAAATTGCAATCTGATGAAATTTCAGACCTTGCGGCCTGCCCAAAGTTAACAACTTTTTTAGGGGCATTAAGTGCAAAATAGAATTGTGCAAAAACTATCAGGCCGAATGAAACGTTTTGAAGCTTACTTTTTTTGTTGAGGTTTCAACTACAAGATAAAGGGCTTAATTATGTTATAAAAATTATTTGCAAGCAACTAAATTCAATTGAAAAATATCGTTTTTTTAGACATTTTTTCGCTTTTTTTCGCAAATATTTGCAACAAAACAAATTATTTTTATTTTTTGTTTATTTTAAGTTATAGAAAAACATTTAAGGAACAAAAAAGTTCCAGGGCACCAGTATCCTAAAGTGCACCATTTACGAGTTATATCGCTTACAAGGAAGCAAAAAAAAATTTCCAGCACACTTTGTTGCATAACTCCAGTCCGAAGGTGCCGGGCGAGTGGACTCGGCATGTCCATTATGTGAGTACTCTACCCCAGAGATTAAAAAAATTTCTGACCTGTTACGAACAACAACACGTAAGCCATATCTTTTTCCGTTATTCGATTGGCCTACTTAGTTCGTATGTTTTTTTTACAATAATAGCATGAATTATTATTTTGCTTACTTAACCTATTGAATAGTGAATTTAACCTCTTGAATTATAAAATTTATCCTATAAATGATCATTATTCGATACTGTGTGTTTGTATTAATTAAATTTTTTAAATTTGAATCTGAATTTGAATAGAATTTGAAGTTTTTTCAAAAATCAAATTAATTTTAATTTATTTATTTTTGGTAGTTGAGTTTAGTTGAATGGAATGGGATGCAATTTCAAAAAACACAAATTTGTTTCCATAATTTTATTTATGTTATTTTTTTATATAATTATGTTATTTTTAATTTATCGCTACTTTACCCTTAAGTTACAAATCGATTTTCATGAAACGTTGGTAAAAGGTTTCAATCAATATGAGAAAGATTTCATTGGCTTTTGGGGTACATTGGACAAAGGTTTGGGTGTCCACAATACAACAGGTGATTTAACAGGCTAAAAACATCTGTATCGGATAATCGAATTGGATATAACTTGGTTCACAACAGTTCTGCATTCCAACTTCCGGTTTTTCACTTCCGGTAAACATTTTTTTTACATTTTCTGTTTGTACAACAGAATTTAGTGTCTGCTAGGATACTACAGATTTCTTGAATGTATGTATAATTACAACTACGCGAAATCTTTAACATCGATTATCCATTAATTTTATGGATCTTAGCTCACTATATATCCAGAACACTTTGTTTCTATAAATAAGGTTGACTTGAAAACACTTTTGACCTAGAAGGGAGTCGAACGCCGGTCTGCTGAATTCGAAGTCCAGCTTGCTAACCATTAGGCTCCTCAACACATCCTTGTAAAAGGTTATAGGTAAATATTAAACAGCACAAATGACTGTAATATGCGGAGTGAAATATGGAAATTAATTCAATTCCCGACTAACTACGAAGGCCACTTTTCTTATACATTGTTCAGAATTTGTATTTTCAGACCTGCATGGTCTTTAACTAATCATTTTGTTTGTTTAGTAAAACAAAACGGTCAACATAGTATCGGGGTTTATTCAAAGTTTTATTTGTACATTACTGTACAAATAAAACTTATTAGTTTTCACCGGTATAAATATAAAGTTCTACGCCTTCAGTGTTGTTAATTCAACATTGGACATGCCACACTAACAATTTTAGTATTTCATATGAAATGTACCTAAAATTAAAAACCTTAATGTTTATGTTTTGGGAAACTTTCTAAATTTAACAATATGTAGCGTCACTTCAAGATTTTTAGCTTTTTTACAGAAACTTTTAACCACAATTAAAAAAATCCGTTTAAGATGTTAACAATTTCTCAAATTTATATCACACTTAATCTAAAAACAAATCAAAAACAATTGTCTAACAACCCCATTTAAGGTTAAATTTTTCTCGCATGTGGTTTGTTAGAAACTCATAAGCTTCTTATATGTGAATATAATACAGAAATATGATAACGACAAGTAGATTTTACTTTTTAAGATTTCCGGATTTTTTTTCTTTTTTCAAATTTTCAACAATCTTATTTAAATGTCATCATTATTTTCTTCCCTAAGCATTACCTTTTTTTTAGCGAAATGTAAATTATTAAAACGAGAGAGGTTTATTCGAAATAAAATTTAACAAAACGCTTTAATAAGAATTAGTTTTTTTCCTTAAAATATATGATATGATATTTAAAATCAATGGAGCAAAATAAAACATTTTAATCAACACTGTTTGCCGTTGGCACTTGTCGTAAGTTTTCAAATAACATAATGTCAATCTCTTGTTACTTTACGCAAATAACTTATTTAATAAGTTTAATAAAAAATTAAAGAAAACAAAGCTTTTTTTAATTTTACTGTTACTCTATATATATTTCAGCTTGTTAGGCCATCTTCTGGAGTAATCTACATTACTCCAGAAGATGGCCTAACAAGCTGAAATATATATAGAGTAACAGTAAAATTAAAAAAAGCTTTGTTTTCTTTAATTTTTTATTAAACTTATTAAATAAGTTATTTGCGTAAAGTAACAAGAGATTGACATTATGTTATAAAACATTTTGATAAGTCCGTTCTCAACATGATTCGAATACGATTATGATAGATTAATTCGGTCTGTAAGACCAAGAGCCAAAAATGAAATTCTTACATCCACTTTTTTGGAATTTCTCGACGTTTTAGGACCTACTGATTCTTAAAAAGCAAAAAATAAAATGTATGTCTGTCAAAAAATAAAATGTATATATGTCTGTCTGCCGGCCGCCCGGCCTACAACCGACGAAATCTAAAAAACCGCTGGGACTTTAAAAATAGGGTTTCTACATATAGGTATACTCATTTGTAAGAGCCCAACGGACGATGTGTTCGATAGCTGTACCGGAAGTGTGTCAAAAAAATCTTCTAGTGTGTCAAAACAAGGAAATTCGCATATTTTTTGCCCCAAAAAACGTTCATTTTAAGTGACTCGTGTAGGAACATTGAATTTGGACAAATCATGATGGTCGGCATTGGTATGTGAGGCAAAAACGAGATTGTTGGCTTATGAGTTTGTCAAAAAACTATTGTCAAGTGTGTCAAAAGAATGATTTTCATTTTTTTACCCAATTTTTTGAAGAAAATGAAATTAATTATTTGTATGACATGAAGTCGAACATGCAAATTTTCGATTTTGTTATAATTTTTTTTGCATATATTGAAAAAAGTTTGTGATTTGGATTTGTTATAATTTTTAGAATGTTTTTAGAATTATGAATAAAGTTTTTTTTTATTTGTTTATAATTTTTGCAATATTTTTAGAATTTTGAAAAAAGATTCAATTTTTGATTTCGTAAGAATTTTTGGAATATTTTTAGAATTTTGAAAAAGTTTCAATTTTTGATTTTATTATAATTTTTGGAATTTTGAAAAAGCTTCTGTTTTTGATTTTGTTATAATTTTTGCAATATATTTAGAGTTTTGGAAAAAGTTTCAATTTTTGAATTTGTGAATTATTGCGATATTTTTAGAATTTTGAAAAAAGTTTAAATTTTTATTTTGTAAAAACTTCCGGAATATTTTTAGAATTTTGAAAAAGATAAAATTTTTGATTCTATTATAATTTTTTGAATTTTGAAAAAAATTTTGTGTTTGTGAATTTGTTATAATTTTTGGAATTTTGGGAAAAGTTTGTATTTTTGATTTTGTTATAATTTTTGCAATATTTTTATGAAATTCGGAAAAAGTTTGAAGATTTGAATTTGTGAATTATGAGTTTTTGCAACATTTTTAGAATTTTGAAAAAAGTTTTAATTTTTGATTTTATTATAATTTTTGAAATATTTTTGGAATTTTGAGAAAAAGTTTGTATTTTTGATTTTATTATAATTTTTGCGATATTTTTAGAATTTCGGAAAAAGTTTTTGTATTCCGAATTTTTGAAATATATTTAGAATTTTAAAAATAAATTTCAATTTTTGATTTTATGATATTTTTTGAAGAATTTTCGGAATATTTTTAGAGTTTTGAAAAAGTTTAAATTTTGGATTTTATTGTAATTTTTAAAATATTTTTGGAATTATGAAAATAGTTTGTAGTTTTGATTTTGTTGTAATTTTTCGAATATTTTTAGAATTTTGAAAAAAAAGTTTAAATTTTTTTTTATTATAATTTTTAGAATAATTTTGGAATTTTGAAAGACAAATAAAAATTCACAATCAAACTGACAAAGAGGCGTTAATTCGTGTTCTTGAGATATTTAATTTATTTTCAAGATTTTTAGTCCGACTAAAATTCTAATTGTTCATTATTTTTTCGAACAATTTTTATCATCAAAAAATTTTAACCACTGAAGTTTGAAAAAATGATGAAAAATTAGAATTTTAGTCGGTCTAAAAATCTTTAAAATTAAAAATCTCAGAACACGAATCAAAACACGAATTAACGCCTCTTTGTAAATTTGATGTATTTTAAAGTAAGGATAGAACTATTTAAAAAAAAAAATTAAAATTTAATTGAAGTTAAATATTTTTTTAATCGAAGTTGTTTGAAAAAATTATTAAAAATTAGAATTTTCGTTGAACTAAAATCTTAAAAATTAAATATCTCAAGAACACGAGTTAAAGCCTCTTTGTCAATTTGAAGTATTTTAGAGTAAAAATAGAACTGTTAAAAAAAAACAAATTAAATTCCAATTGATATGCAACCCTAGAGCCATATTCAAAAGAGTTTTTTTATTTTGTACAATAAAAATTAATTACAAAAATAATTAATTAATGCAGATATATTTGCATTGAATTTTCTTGGCAATACTATTGTTTGAATTCATAGGATTTGTAATATTTCTATTATTTTTTTTTTTTTTAATAAAATGTGTTGTGTAGTAGGAATTACAATATGTGTCACAATAACACATAAAAACCTTTTAAGACCAAGGTCCCACAACAACATACGTTCAAAGGTGTTGATGGACGTAAATCTTTCTTTTTTTGTTTTTTTATATTTTTTGTATTTTTATATTTTTTGTTAAAGAATGGATAACTAAACAAAAAATCCTATCACTGATAAAATATGACATAGGCCAATATTTTATGATAGAATCGAGAAAATAAAAGTAAATTAAAAAGTAAATAGCAAATTTTTACAAAAATTTGCTGAAACAAAACTAAAATGTAGTTGCCAATAATCCAGCCGGTTGCATATTCCTTGATCTTGTGACGCACCGTCTTTCTTAAAGATTAAAGCCCACACATAGTTATATGAAAGTTCGTTTCCTTAAGGAAGCAATAGCGTTTCATCATCAAGGATTATAGTCAACATTCTAAGTCACGAGTGTATAGTCATTATTGATTGTTTCCAATCAATGCGAAAATCAATGATCAATACTTGGTCAATTATTGTCATATATGCTCGCTTGAAGATTTGCCAACATTTTGGGGAATTTTATTTATTCAGGATTTTTGTGAGCAATTAAACTCAAGTAACTAAGAAATTAATATGAATTTTTCCAATTCAACGGTATGGTTGGAAATATCTCAGAAAGAAACTATGTTTTTCTCTTTTACGTGTTTTGGTTGGGATTCAAACTCGTAACCTCATCAGTGCCAACACAACGAGCTCAATTCCTTTGGCAGACACGTTTGACCACTACGACACCAAGGCGATGATATTTCTAAGTTGAAACTTCATCATCAGTTATCTTACTTAAGTTGAATTTCTCAATCGTCAGCTAGACATAATTTTTTACGAAAATTTTATGCATTTTTGAATGAAAATTTTTTGCTTTGAATTTTCTTGACAGTACTATTGTGTGAATTCATAGGATGTGTGAAATTTCTATTATAGTCAACATTCTAAGTCACATATACATAGTTATTATTGATTGTTTCCAAACGAAAGCGAAAATCAATGATCGACACTTGGTCAATTATTGTCATATATGCACGCTTGCATATTTGCCAATATTTTGGGGAATTTTATTTATTCGGGATTTTTGTAAAGGCTGTACATTGTACCTGAGACAACTTCTATAAAAATAATCTGCTTTGGTAGTTCTTCTATCGAAAAGTTGACAGATAGCGGTATCTTTAGATTAAAATCAAACTCCAAAGCTTTTACAAAACAAGTTAGCCTACAATCACAAATCCCTGACAGAGAAACTATGCCATTCGCTTATGTTCTAACTGGTTTTTAACTAATATAACCCTACATATTCCGCAAAATCATTTATTTGTTTCTCCTCATATACAGCATATGGAAGATTTTAACTTAAATAAATTCCGTATAGATTTAAAACCTTTATTTAACCCAACCTTAAAAGTATTTGATTCCCATACAAGAACCTATACTGTAACTTTAATTTCAATAATCCTTCCAATACTAACCGCAATAATATTATTCTTTCTTTATAAGAAATATCTAAAAATCAAATGCACGATAACAATTAATTCCGTTGAAGAACAGTCATAAAAAAGAAATTAAAACAAAAATTCGTATTCCATTTAATAAATAAAAAAAAATCAAAACCAAAATCATTTAAAAATTATTCAATTTTCAATTTTAAAAACCAAATTAATAATAGTATGTTCTCTCGTTTATCAAATTTAGGGTAAGTGTATATGTAATAATAATAATGATATTATAATTAAAAAATTTGTCAATTTTCATATTAAAAACAAGAAACTAGAATTAAAATTCAGTTTCATAAAGAAATTAGAAAAGGAAATGTATTGCTAATAAATTTCATTAATTTATTATCTAATAGAATTTTTATAAAACAAAGTTAAATGAATAAATAAAATAAAATTAAACTATAAGAAAAGCAATAAAGGAATATATCTAAGCAAAAAAATAACAAAAATATCAAATTAGAATTTAAGATATATAGACTCAATTTTTAAAATAGATTAGGTGGCCTAAGGAAAATTTCATTTTATCAATTCAATTTTCTTTTTGAAGTCAAACTTCTTTAGGTGCGATATGATAAGTTTTTGAACGAAAATAACATTTTTGAAAAAAAAAATTTATAAAATAAAGAAGAAATTCAAACAAGAATGAAATAAAAAGGCAAACGAATATTATGTTCGGCAAGTATGCGATACAATTCGATTATGTGTATTGTGTGTGTCAATTATTCATTTGTTAATGTTATTTTATTTTTATTCAGTCTCGTAATAAATGTTATATGAGTTGGATGTGTCGACTTTGAATTTCGTTATTTTTTAAATTTATATTTTGAACTAGGGGGTATCCGGAGGACTTAGCTACCCCCCCCTCCCCCCTTTCCCCACATGCCAACGCACTCTTAATTTTTTCGTCCAATCTCTTCTAATATATTATGCTAATCTATTAATTTTACAAAAACACATTGATTAAACATACTTGTTAGTAGAATTTTATTGAAATATCTCTTTATAAACTAACACGTGAACATGCTACGTATAATTGTCCATGGGTCCAAGGTTGCTTCCCTTGGTTTAAATCATAAATCCATATGGAATCCTAAATAATTTCAAAATATCCCAAAATAATTCTAAAATATCCCAAAACAATTTCATTATATAACTATTAATAACGATTCAAAAATAAATCAACAATAATGGCTACGCAATAAATTTAATCTTTTTGACGCTACAGTATTGATGTATAGAAACAATAAGAGCAGTGTTCGATTTGACTGAAGCAACTGAAAAAACTGAAAAATTGTATGCAATTGTTGTTGTTTTTTCAGTTGTTTCAGTCAAATTGGACGCATCTAAGGTATGCTACAGACCTACAGTTAAATTGTACAATATAATTGAAGATTTTTTTTACGAAATGTTGTGTCAAAAACTGAAAAAACAGACCTTCAATTATTTTCTTCAATTTTTTCTTTCTTTTTTCATTTATTTTCATTCAAAAATCCAAAACAACAAAAAATACATATAATAATAAAAAATAAACACCTTATTCTTGTTAAATTGAGTTTTATTTCACTAAATACGTATTTCGAAAGCTATGCTTTCATCGACAGTAGTATCTAAAAACTTTTTAGATACTACGGTCGATGAAAACATAGCTTTCGAAATACGTATTTAGTGAAATAAAACTCAATTTAACAAGAATAATGCGTTTATTTTTTATTATTATTTGAATATCTTGTTACAGTTTAGAACTTTTAAAATAAAAATGTGAAAAAATACATATTGAGAAACAATAAATTTATTCTTCCTTAAAAAATGAGACTACAATCACCAACAGAAAACCGAAAAAATGAAGAAAACTAACAACAAAAAATAAAAAAAAATGAATAACCACGATATATTTCTTCAATTACAAAACTGAAAAAAATATTGTAGATGTCTTAAAAATCCTCTAATTGCATTCTAAATTTACTACGCAATGACGTCACAACGTTTTATTGTGCAGTTAGACTGTGTGTTTAAATCGGTCTTAAATCATAAACAACAAAATACAAATTTGTCTCTATACAATAAAAACATACTCATATATAACAAATGAAAAAATTTCGTAAGTAAAAATTTAACAACTAACAATTAAAGTCAAAAACAACTTTCTTTCAAAAACACTTTTCTTTCAAAAACAACAACGAATAAATACTTTAGAACAATTAAAAACCAAATTGTAATCAATATTTAGGAAAACTCTTACGAAAATCAAATTTGTTGCTATGAATTAAGTACCGCAGTTGCTAGAAATGAAAAATTCTAATATAAAAGTATAAAATTTATGAACAAAAGTAGTCTATGTTACTTCTGACATTCCTTTATTTATATATGTCAAGTTTCATCTAAATCGATTCAGCCGTTTCAAAGCTTATCCCGAACAGACAGACACACGACAAACAGACACTCGAATTTTATTTACGTAGACGATAGATTATTTTAGTTTTTATAATCGACTTAAAAAAACGGAGGTTCTGTGTTTCATAACATGTTTTGTTTATGTATGTTGACCGATTTTTCAAAAACGACTCGTTCGATTTGGATTATTTAAATTATATTCTATTTGGGTTGATTTCGAGAGGGTTCCATAATTTTTTATGATGTGAAAAATGTCGTTTTCAGAAAATGGAGAAACCCATATTTTTATGTATCATGTACGCGATTTAATCAAAACATCTTAATCTGTTTGGATAGTTTGAGTTGTACTATAGTACTATAGATGTCGAGGTGGTCGTATATAATTTTCTAAGAGTATAGGAAATATGCCGTTTTCTTAAAAGTTTATTTTTAAATAAAAATATTTGTGTTGATTAAATTTTTTTTGTTAAATAAAAAAATGAGTGCGTGTAATATTTGCACGCGGTTGAATTAAATTTCTTTAGCTACTGGTTCAGGTATTACTAAAAAGATTAAATATAAAATAAATATGTCATATTGCAATTTAGAGTAGCATTTCTTGATAATATAATTCACAACATGTGTAATAAAAAGCAATATTTACATAATGTATTACAAAGTAAATTCAATTATTATCATAATTGAAATATGATAATTAAAGTGAGAAACATAAACTTTACTTTGAAAATTTGCTAAATTTCTTAAGAAACTGTTTCATTTGTTGTACCAAATCTTGTTATTGAATTAAGTGGACATGCATTCAGCGTGAAATTTAATTTGTAATACGTTGTAATACTTTGTAAAACATTATGCAAATATCGCTTTTTATTACACGTTATTGTAAATTATATTATGAAGAAATGATATTTTAAATTTCAATATGACATATTTATTTTTATATAATATTTTCAGTAATAGCTGCCACAGTAGCCAAAGAAGTTTTACTTCAACAGCGTGTATAGATTACGCACTTCAATTTTTTTCCTAAGGGGGGATGGGTGTTATGGAGCTACTCTTATCCATAAATATGGAGTCAATGTAATTAATTAACTTAAATAATTCTGTAAGCAAATTGAAATTAAGTTAAGCTGTATTGTAATACTTGTTATATCCAAATATCCAATTATTTAAAGGAAAACAAATATTGCATTACAGCTAAAATTTCATTAAAAATCTATAAATATAACTCTGGTTGAAAGGAAACTCAAATTATATTGACATTTTTTGCAAACTACGTAATTAACGTAAAGTGTGGAAAATTATTATTTTATTATTACTTATTTGTCAAAATGACATTTTAAATTTCGTTTTATACATTTTTTCTTTGAATAAAATACAATTAATACTATAAAAATATGATCACTAAATAAAAAAGAAAAACTAAAAAGAAAAACTAACTTATAATAAAAACTAACTAATAATAATTAGGGTATAAAACAGTTTCAACCAATAAATAACATATTAAAAATTTGAAATTTGAACATCTTTTTATATCGGTATTTGATTTTCAATGTATTGTTCACTTATTGTTCACTTTTATTATTCACTTATTCACCGCTTCTTCTATAGTAGCACCGGTAGTACTGAGTAATGTATCGTCAGCAAACATATTAAGTTGACAATGTTCATGTTCAACAGCATCAACTAGATCATTTATATACAATAAAAATAAAAGTGGGCCAAGAACGGATCCTTGTGGTACTCCTAAATCGTTAAATATCTCTGCTGATTTGTAGTTTTGAATTTTGACTGATTGTTTTCTGTTGCTTAAATAATTCTGAAACCATCTATACTCTGTATCAGTGATTCCATATCGTTTAATTTTTTCCAACAGTATATCTATATCTACAGTTTCGAAAGCTCTTCTAAAGTCAAGAAAAACGCCACAGATGACCAAATCCATATCAAGATTATTTTTCAGTTGACTACCATTAAATTGATTGCAATTTCGCAGGAATGGCCACGTCGAAAGCCTGATTGTTGTTCTGCTAGTATTTTATTAAACTTAAGATGGTTAACAAGTTTGGTTTTTACAATCTGCTCAAGAACTGATCCATAAATAGGTAGAATATTAATTCCCCGAAGATCTTCCGCAGTTTTAGGACAAACAACCTTAGAATCACAGCTTCATACAAATAACCTCTTCGAATTTTGAAGAAAAGAATCACTTTAATGTCACTATCTTTAAGAAAATGGTTCTGTTGTTTTATCGTGGATACTAATTCAGCGGAATCCATTTCATCAGTAATGCCAAAATTTCATATTCGTGGAATCAACTCAAGAGCTATTGTTACATTGTATTTGTCTGCTAAAGTCTCTTTAGTTGCCTTTTCAACAATTTCAGCCGCTTCTTTGGTTTCACATTGTAGCAATATGCCACCATTTCTAAAATTTCTAGTTCCCATTATTGGTAGAGTTGTTGGATCAATGTAGTCTTTAATTTCTTTTTTCGTCGTTTTAAAATGCTGGTGCGTTTTTGGTTGTACTAAAACACCTTTGGTTGGATTTGATTTAACAACAGATGCATATGAAGGTTTGTTTTTCCTTAACAATCATGGATTGTGTCTTCATCTCATCTAAAGGTTTTGTAATAATATTATTGGTTTGGTTGGACGCTTCCTCTAATTCTCCAATGCTTGAACTGATCTTGTCGAGTTCATGGTAAAACAGATCTTCCAAAGAATTATTGCAATCAGTGCATACAAATTTAGCGTATGCACATTCTTGTCAATAGAAAGTCAAAACGGCAGTCTAGCACTGCAATCAAAGTGTAAAAAGGAATCAAAATAATCAATAATATTAAAATAGTTTAACAGTAATTAAAATAAATAATTGTTAAAGTGACCTTTTGTTATCATAGTGATCTTTCTTGTTAAAAGGGTTTTTATAAAAATAAAGATAACAAAAATCAAAAAAAAACTAAAAGTGTTTTTATAAAGGATATATCGGACAAGTGCGAATAAAATTCGCTCGCCAAGGGTTCCGTGAATGTTAAAGAACACAATGTCAAAAATAAATGACATAAAGTTATGTTGTAAAGTCTTTATATCGCCAGACTATGGACGCATAACAGAATAAATGTTTAATCGTAAACGTCAATAGTAAATGTCAATCACATCTACATTGACCAAAAATGTTACTTGAGGTTAAATCTTATCCATAGCTGTTTATGTTAGCTAAAGAAAGATTTAACCAGTATTTTAATGGTCTAAATTGGGAATATTTCTTCTATAAATCAGCGTCGGAATATAGGGTGGTATACATACACTTAAAATAGCACTTTTTTTATCAATAACTAAAAAACTGTGCATCGCAGAATTCTAAAAAATGTTGCAATGTTTCTTAAATTAAGTGTTCTTTCAAATGACACCCCACTCTTTTGGTTCCAAAAAAGTTTTTGTTTACAACGTAGGGGGGGGGGGACGGTCTGGAATTTGCACATTTTTTAGAAGAACTCCGAAACTGTGTACCGCAAAATTCTAAAAAAAATTGCAATGTTTTGGAAATTTGGTGCTCTTTCAAATGATACCCCACTCGCTTGGGTCAAAAAAAGTTATTTTTTACCCCCCTTACACCCATCCCCTAAACACACAGATATATAATTATTTGAGAGTTCGCTATAATTTACGTTCAAAATATAGCAAACTTCCTGTCTCTATGAATTTTTTCAATTTTTTCTGTCAATCAGTGTCGAAACGTAGGGGGGGGACGGTCTGGAATTTGCACATTTTTTAGAAGAACTCCGAAACTGTGTACCGCAAAATTCTAAAAAATTGCAATGTTTTGGAAATTTGGTGCTCTTTCAAATGATACCCTACTCGCTGGGGTCAAAAAAAGTTTTTTTTTAGCCTCCTTACACCCATCCCCTAAACACACAGAAATATAATTATTTGAGAGTTTGCTATAACTTTCGTTCAAAATATAGCAAATTTCCTGTCTCTGTGAATTTTTTCAATTTTTTCTGTTTATCAGTGTCGAAACGTAGGGGGGGGGGGGAGCCAACGGTCTGGAATTTGCACATTTTTTAGAATAACTCAAAAACTGTGTACCACAAAATTCCAAAAAAAATTGCAGTTTCTGAAATTTGGTGCTCTTTCAAATGACTCCCTCGCTTGGGTCAAAAAAGTTTTTTTTTCACCCTTCCTCACCCCAAACCCCTAAAAACACAAAAATATAATTATTTGAGAGTTTGCTATATTTTTCGTTCAGAGTTTAACAAACTTCCTGTCTCTGTGAATTTTTTCTAATTTTTCTGTTAATTAGGCTCGAAATGCAAGGGGGGGACCAACTTTTTGGGTCACTTTATTGATAATAATGCAAAAACTATGCATTGCAAAATTCTAAAAAAATGGCAATATTTCTAAAATCAAGTGCTTTTTCAAATGACACCTTACATGACCTGGTTTTAAATGATATTTTTACCCCTTAACATTCCCACCCCTTTAATAAATATAGTTATCAGTGTCTGCCACTTTTCTATATTTTTCATTAAAAACCTACTCAATTTTCTATCATTCCAAATTTATTTCAAGATTTTTGATGCTGTAGGGTCGGAGTTATTCGGGGCAATAAAACATCCCGAAAACGTCATTTTTCAAAATTATACAAAAAATGGTGAGGTGTTAAGTTTCAAAATATATTTTAAATAATGCTGAAATGAAGCCCTTTCATATGATATCCTACTCGTCTCGCTAAAAAATGTATGTTTTCAAAGGCTTTACATCGTACCTCCTTAAAACAAACGAACACAACTTTATTTATTTTTAACCCACCATCTTGTGTGAATAGGTTAGTTTTATAAGCACCTCAAATTTTAAGTTCATCGGATAAATGGTTCACGAGATAATGGAAATAATGTGAAAAACACGTTGTACTCTCACCAATAGTGTTCCGTATAAAAAACGGAACCCTAAAAAGATTTAAGCAAATAAAGAAATTCCAAAACAAAAATCGAAACATTAGAATAATTGATAAATAATATTAAAATTAACAAATATGGAGGAGCTGAAATCTCACAGCTCTGAGATATCAAGACTTCAGTCTGGGTAAAGGATTTTGATACAGTTTTCGGCAAAGAACTTTTATGAGGACATGGTGTTTAGTTTTGGGCAGCGATGTATATCAAACATAACTCTTTGTTAAAGTACAAGTATTTTTTATCTCTGTTTAAACATTTATTACAAAACTAACACGAAACATCAATACGTTGCCGGAAAATTATAATCAAAATTCCAAAACTATTGTTAAATTAAATAAAATCAAACTTTTTCAAAATTCCAAAAATATTCTAAAAATGAGAATAAAATCAAATATTTAAACTTTTTCTAAATTCCAATAATAATCCAAAAATTCTTAAAAATTCAAACTTTTTCCAAAATTCTAAAAATATTGCAAAAATTATTACAAAATTGAAAATTTTTTCAAAGTTCCAAAAATTATAATAATATCAAAAATTAAAAATTTTTCAATATTCTAAAAATATTTCAAAAATACTTACAAAATCAAAAATTAAAACTTTTTCCGAAATTCTAAAAATATTGCAAAAATTATTACAAAATCAAAAATACAAACTTTTTCAAAATTCTAAAAATATTTCAAAAACTATAACAAATTCAAAAATGTCCATGTCACATTTCATTTTAAATTACATTTACGTCATAAAAACAGCTACATTTTTTTTTTCCCAAAAAATTGGCTAAAAAATTAAATGAAATCATTTTTTGACACACTTGACATTATTTTTTGACAAACTTATAATGCCATAATTCTCTATAATAATAATAAAATATCATGGCATACGAACTATTAATTTTATTTTTTGCTAAAAAATTAGGGTAAAAAATAAATAAAAACGTTTCTTTTGACACACTTGACAACATTTTTTGGACAAACTTATAATGCCATAATTCTCAACAATAATAATAAAATTTCATTTCAAACAAACAATTTATTTTTCCAAAAAATTAGGTAAAAAACTAAATAAAAATCTTTTGACACACTTGACAACATTTTTTTGACAAACTTATAATGCCATAATTCTCAATAATAATAATAAAATTTCATTTCAAACAAACAATTTTATTTTTTTCCAAAAAATTGGGTAAAAAAATAAATAAAAATCTTTCTTTTGACACACTTGACAACATTTTTTTGACAAACTTATAATGCCATAATTCTCAATAATAATAATAAAACTTCATTTCAAACAAACAATTAATCTTATTTGTTTTCCAAAAAATTAGGTAAAAAATAAATAAAAATCTTTCTTTTGACACACTTGACAACATTTTTTTGACAAACTTATAATGCCATAATTCTCAATAATAATAATAAAAATATGGAGGGGCTGAAATCTCACAGCTCTGAGATATCAAGACTTCGGTCTGGGTTAAAGATTTTGATATAGTTTTCGGTAAAAAACTTTTATGAGGACATGGTTTTTAGTTTTGGGCAGCGATGTATATCAAACATAACTCTTTGTTAAAGTACAAGCATTTTTTTAACTCGGTTTAAACATTTACTACACAACTAACACGAAACATCAATACGTTGCCAGAAAATTATATTCAAAATTCCAAAAATATTGTAAAAATTAAATAAAGTCAAACTTTTTCAAAATTCCAAAAATATTCCAAAAATTAGAATAAAATCAAATATTTAAATTTTTTCTAAATTCCAACATTTCAAAAATTCTTAAAAATTCAAACTTTTTCCAAAATTCTAAAACTATTGCAAAAATTATTACAAAATCAAAAATTGAAAAATTTTTCAAAATTCCAAAAATTATAATAATATCAAAAATTTAAAATTTTTCAAAATTCTAAAAATATTTCAAAAATTCTTACAAAATTAAAAATTAAAACTTTTACCGATATTCTAAAAATATTGCAAAAATTATTACAAAATCAAAAACCGAAGTAATACAAACTTTTTCAAAATTCCAAAAATATTTCAAAAACTATAACAAATTCAAAAACTTCCATGTCTAATTTCATTTTAGATTACATTTACGTCATAAAAACAGCTACATTTTTTTTCCAAAAAATTGGCTAAAAAATAAATGAAATCATTTTTTGACACACTTGACATTATTTTTTGACAAGCTTATAATGCCATAATTCTCTATAATAATAATAAAATATCATGTCATACAAACTATTAATTTTATTGTTTTCTAAAAAAAAATGGGTAAAAAATGAATAAAAACCTTTCTTTTGACACACTTGACAACATTTTTTGACAAACTTATAATCCATAATTCTCAATAATAATAATAAAATTTCATTTCAAAGAAACAATTTTATTTTTTTCCCAAAAAAGGGTAAAAAACTAAATAAAAATCTTTTGACACACTTGACAACATTTTTTTGACAACCTCATAATGCCATAATTCTCAATAATAATAATAAAACTTCATTTCAAACAAACAATTAATTTTATTTTTTTTTTCCAAAAAATTAGGTAAAAAAATAAATAAA
This sequence comes from Diogma glabrata, assembly GCA_963693315.1. Classification (NCBI taxonomy): domain Eukaryota; kingdom Metazoa; phylum Arthropoda; class Insecta; order Diptera; family Cylindrotomidae; genus Diogma; species Diogma glabrata. Next base: position 127,830,804 of record OY856186.1, on the reverse strand, counting down.
AATCTTTCTTTTGACACACTTGACAACATTTTTTTGACAAACTTATAATGCAATAATCTAGTTTTTGATCTTACATACCAATCCCGACCATCAAGATTTCTCCAAATTTAATGTTCCTACTCGTAATCACTTAAAATGAACGATTTTTAAGCCAAAAATATGAAAATTTGCTATTTTTGACACACATAATGATTTTTTTGACACACTTCCGGTACAGTTATCGAACACAGCGTCCTTTCGGACCTGTCCATTGTGAATACCTATTTTTAGAAAAAAAAATTTTTGAAATCCCTCCAGCGGTTTTCCCTGCAGCGTAGGTAATGACGGCCGGCCGGCCGGACGGCCGGCAGACAGACATACATTTTTTTTTTTTTGCTTTTTTAGAATCAAGAGGTCCTAAAACGTCGAGAAATGTCAAAAAAAGTGGGGGTAAGAATTTCACTTTGAGCTCATGAATGTAATACTTAGGTCTTTCAGACCGAAGTAATTTCATTACAAACAAACAAATAATTTTATTTGTTTTTTCCAAAAAATTGGGTAAAAAAATAAATAAAAACTTTCTTTTGACACACTTGACAACATTTTTTTGACAAACTTATAATGCAATAAGCTAGTTTTTGCTCTCACATACCAATCCCTACCATCAAGATTTCTCCAAATTTAATGTAATACTCGTAATCACTTAAAATGAACGTTTTTTAAGCCAAAAATATGAAAATTTTGACACACATAATGATTTTTTTGACACACTTCCGGTACAGTTATCGATCACAGCGTCCTTTCGGACCTGTACCTTGAGTATACCTATTTTTAGAAAAAAAATTTTTTGAAATCCCTCCAGCGGTTTTCCCTGCAGCGTAGGTAATGACGGCGGACGGCCGGCCGACCGGCCGGCAGACAGACATACATTTTTTTTTAATTGGTTTTTTAGAATCAGGAGGTCCTAAAACGTCGAGAAATGTCAAAAAAAGTGGGGGTAAGAATTCCACTTTGAGCTCATGAATGTAATACTTAGGTCTTTCAGACCGAAGTAAAATAACCAACTTTTAAATATTTCAATTTTTGGTCTACAAAAAACAGTTATTGGTTTTAATCTTTATTTTATAAAGGAGAAATGTTTATAAAATGTAGATTAAAACAAATAATTGTTTTTTTGTTTCCAATACAATATCACTAAGAGAAAAAAATAGTGATATTTGACTATTTTTTAACTATTTTAATAGTCTGATCCGTGACCACTACTTTAATAGTAACAAAATAATCATAATCAACTATTGGATAATTATGATTAGTTTTTTGACAAATATAATTATTTTGCAGTTAATTTGAACTATTAAAATAGTCAATCTTAACTGAAAGAAAAAACTCGTTCACCACAACCTCAATTTGTACCAACCGAATATTTCTGTCACATTAACTTCAAAATTCAGTTGTCTTACCCGTTTCTATTGGTTAATAAATTGGTATGAAAAATATAAAAATTAGTTGCTTCAACCGCACTAAAAATGATTTACAGTTATTGGAACAAAATATTTCGTTCAAGTTCAGTATAGTATAACTTTTCTTATAATTTATTTATGATAAACTGTTTGGACGATGGTAAGACAAAAAAGTTATAATAAAACTTAAAAAATGCAATTATTTTCGCTCGTCCAAAAATTTTTCACTTATTTAGGTAACAAATACATAAACAAACATTTGTTTTTCTGTTTAAAATATAATCAACATCTTAATATATTAAAAAATACTTGTGAGAATAACAGGATATTTTTTAGAAATAAACATCTTTTTTTCTTATATCTGGCAGCACAACTCACATTTTAAACTATAGATATTTTTTCACCATCACCTCACATAATTACTCAAAACTATAAACAATCGTCAGAAAAAACTAATTTTTTCTTTTTAGTTTATAGAAATTATAAAACTTTATATTTTATGTATGTTAAATCAGACCACAAGCTTTACCATATTTTTCACTAACAATAAATAAAACAAAACTGATTTATATTGTATTCTCAAATAAACTACTTCAACAATTTAAACAAAAACTTGACACTTCACTCGAAAAATCAAACAATTTTTTATAATACGATTTACAAAGATTTCCTATAACAAAACAATAAACACACTATATACGAAATGGAATGATTACTTTAACAAAGATAACATCTCAAACTAAAGAAGAGAAAGAAGAAACAAAACTCAAAATATAATGAACATAAAAAAACGATGTTAGTTGTGGCAACCAAATAAATCTGTTGTATATACCAATTTCAAGAATAATGCTATAGTTGTGACAACAAAATCAGAAACAAAGAATTTTTGGCAATCTACAAACGAATTATTCATTTAGTGTAACCGAATTTGAGTTATCAACACTAAATTCAGTTGTAGAGGACGAATGGCAATTACTTTAAACGAATTTTGATTGTAATAACTGCAAGTCTGTTAGAATAACCTTTTATTGATCCTCACAACCACATTGCTATTCAACTTTTCTTTCATTGTATTTTACAAAATGCTAAGTAACTATTTTGTAGTGGATTTTGACTATTAAAATAATAAATTTTAACAATTTTGCAACAAGCAGAACGACTACTATGTAGAATATTTCGACTATTAATTTTTACTATCTTACAACAAGTAAAACGACTATTTTGTAGTAGATTTCGGCAATTAAAATGGTAAATTCAAAAGAAAAGTAACCATTTTGTTGTTGGTTTCGTATGTAATTTTTTATTAAAATTAAAATAATTTTTTACAAAAAATACATAAATTAATTATTTAATAAAATTGTAATTATATACAAAAATTATAACACTTGTAAATAATTAAATTTAAATTCAAAATTGTTTTCAATGTTTACAATGTTTGCAATGTTTGCACACACTACATTTTTTTATTACTACGTTCTTTTTGTTTATATTTCTAATACTTTTTTATTGTTAATTATATTAAAATCTTATTTTATGTTATGTTTAATTTTAATTATATAATATATAAATTCCAAATTAATATCTCTGAATAATCAAAGATATATTTAGTTCGAGGAATTTATTGAACGTTCATAAAGTAATATCTTCTAGGTTACAAGAAATTCAACTCGTTTGTAAGATTTGAATTTTCATTATTTAGCTCTCCGCTGTATGGACGCAAGATATTTTCAACTTATTTTGCAAGATCTACCCAGATATTTGCCTAAATTAAAAAAAAAAGTAAATTATTAATTAATTAATGAAATTAACTTTCAATTTTTAAAATTTTCATTAAAATTAGTACTTAATACTTCTAATACTACGAAAGAAAAAAATCTATAACCATAACAACAAATAATAAACAAGCTTGCATTATTATAATTAAATAAAACAATCAATGGTTGCTAAATTCAAACAAAAATTGATACTTTTTAAATAAATTGACTTGGAAAAATGAAGCCTTATGCTCTTTACCAAGTTCATCATCGTATTCTGTGATATTGGTCACTTCAACCGCATCGGATGTGCTTTCGGCGACTGCATATTTTCCGCCATCATCACTAAATAGATTTATTTAATTTGAAATGTTTGAACTATAAACAAAAAAATTATTTACATAAACAAATCAATATATATAATTAAACCCAAAATACTTAGAAACTTAATTCAATGCACATCGAAACTAAACTAAATAAAAAAACTAAATTTTGATATAAAAAGTCAAAAAAATGATTGCTTTTGGTGTTGACTAATTTAATAGTTCGTATCAGTTATTCTATAATTAAATTTAACTATTTTTAAAATAAACTTAAATAAAAATAGTTATATATGAAATTTAGAGGTATAACTATTAGAAATAGTAGAAAAATAACAACTTTTTTTTTTCTGAGTGACTGTAGAGAACTATAACTAAAACTGTAGAGAATTTTAAATTTACATTACTTATAGTTAGTGAGAAAATCGATTATGCAGAATTTTGGGACGGACTCCGAAGTCTCATCAAGGCTTTCGTTTTCACATTTTTATAGTACGGAACGGAACCCTAAAAATGGCAAATAATCTTTTTTGTTTTTTTTTTTTTGATAATAGGTAATATTGATAATTTTTTTTTTGATAAATTTAAACTTTTGAAATCGAAAGTTTTGACGATTTTTATTTGCTCTTCAGACAACGAAAGTCACCTAATGGTTAATTGTTAGTCAAAGTATAATTCCAATTTATAACAAACAATTTGAAGAGCTTATCTTTTATGATTTGCTTACCAAAGCAAAAACAAAATAAAGAAGTTTAAGAATAGGTCTGGCAATAAAATAGTCTATATACAAGGTTATAAAAACATAAACCTCTTCATTAAAAAACATCTGTCATTAGCATCTTGAATTTGTAGATTTTACTCTTAAGAAAGTCTATAAATATTAAGAATCTCTCATTTTGTTATACCTCAGGTAACTAATTTTCTAAATTATTATGCTATGTGTTTTATAGTTCCATAAATTTTTCATACATAAACCTACCTAATTCTTCAAGTCATAATATTTTTACTATGTTACCTTCTTACAAAGATATTCCTTGTATAAATAACTGGGCTAAATTTATTTACAGTTCACATTTATCTCTTTGGTTGGCAAAATATCCTATTCAAACCACAATTCCTTGTTGTTCTTTCCATATTAGCTTTTCCTTTTATGTTTGTGTAGAATTCCTTATGATAGTGCAATAAATTTTTATTAATATTATTATTATTATTATTTATTTATTTTTGTTTAGGTTTTAGTTATATTAATAATTCATGTGGTCTAATAACTAAAATGTTATAAGCAATGTAATGAATAATTTATTTTGTTTTAATAAAAATTATTATACTGTTTAATGTTTTTGGTCATGCTGTAAGTGAATTTATTTTATTTGCAGTTTGTTGGTTTTTATAATGTTTAATTAAAATTTGTAGAAACATAAATTTGTTTTGCCTATGTAAGCAATGTTTCCATTATATTTTTTGTTTTGAATACACATAGGCGGCTATGTTATGTATTTGTATTTTGATTAAAATTAAAACAAAATTAATATTGCTTTAGACTAATTGTATAGGGATTTGATGGTTAGATGGAATATAATAACTGATTTGTAGTGCAATGAAAACAATATTTCTTTAATATTAAAGGCATGTGGGTCGTTCTTTTACAAACCGAACAGATTTGGACAAAATCTGGCCGACACATTTTTGATTTGAAATTTTTTTTACTGGTTTTATATCGAAAAAAAAAGATAAATATATTCGAGGATTTTTTTTCTGGAATATATAGAGGTTCTAAATTTCGAGACTTTCGCGATTTTTGGATTGACGAGTAATTTTCAAAAATTCATAACTTCGGTTCTATTAAAGATAGAAGTTCTAGTTTATTTTATTTTAAAGTTGAAAGATGATGGTTGGAAAAAAAAATAAAACTAATAAAAGTTATTAACAAATTCCTATGAACATAAACAAATAAAATGTTCAAATCAATGTTTAGTCATTAGCCCACCCACGAAATGAGTTTTTAGTACGACCATCGTATTCTACGTTTAATTTCGTATAAAAAGCGTATTTTTCATTAATGGAGAAATGATTTTTACTGTTAGAAACCAATTAATTTATCGAGCGCAGGACGACAAAAAATTCCATATGTGGGTCATTCTTTTACATACCGAACAGATAAGGACAAAATGTAACTAAGACATTTTGGATTCAGCTGAAAAATTTTTTTCGGGTTCTATATAAACAAAAAGATATACTTGTTCCAGGATTTTTTCTTTTTTTTTAGGGGAAATTGAACGGATCTAAATTCCGAGAATTTTGTGATTTTTGGCTTGAAGACTTATTTTTAAAGATTCATAACTTCGGTTCTCGTAGAGATAGACACTTTTTGTCTATTTTATTTTAGAGATTAAAGATGGAATTCAAAAAAAAGTTATTTGTAAAATTTATTAACGAATTCCTATTGTTCTAAACAAATAAAATGGTAAAATTAATTTTTAGTCATTATCTAACAAAAATAACGAGTGTTTAGTATGACCATCGTATTGTACGTTCAATTTTCAATTAAAAACGTATATTTAGTTAATAGGAAAATTAGTTTTACTGTTAGAAACAAACTAATCTATGAGTCTACTAATCTATCATTTTTATAAATTTTTGTGGAAAAATTATCTTATTTGCAACCGTAAAACTAATTTCTCCATTAACTAAATATACGTTTTTTATTAAAAATTGAACGAACACCGAAAGAAAAAATCTTGGTTGATTCAAATATGTTGCATTGTTAATCGAGCATTAATTAATACTTTAATACTAGAATTTAATACTTTTCACGTAACTAGCATTTAAGAAAAATCTATCTACCGTTCACAAATTGTAGTTCAACAACAAAAAATGAATACATACGACCTTGCTAACAGAATGACTGAACATCATCATTCAAATATTTTTTGTCATGTTCAGTTATTATACCAGTGGTTTCTATTAATTTTGTTCTTTAATTTACTGTTTTTCTCGGAAACAATTGTTCCACTATTCATATAGAGGCATCTAACTATTGAATTAATAATAAACTAAATAAAGACATATTTACTATGCCTCCCATCTGATATCCCGAGAATGGGCGTGATTTTGCCTCATCGGAACTGCTTGGAGGTCATCCTTGGTGGATTTTCGGTATTTTTTCCTCCGTTAACTTAAGTCCAACAACCACGGAATCGTATGTGTTGCGTTAATGAAAAAAACATAGGATACTACACGTAAACATTTGCGAACTCATTCTTTTATTTTTGAACCACAACACATATTAAAATTTCACAAACAAACTTGCTTTATAATGATTCTTTTTTTATATAATTTGAACAGACACATACGAACACATAATATTTATTTTTTTTTCTTTATTTCTGTGGAATTCTTACTTATGATTCCAAAAGATAAATTGCACGTTTTTTTTCTATGCGAATTATTTGCATTTCTTATTAAACAAAAAAAATGGATTAGTGGTTAGTAACACACCGCCCGAATACAGAAGCAAAAATGTCAAACTCCCAGTCACAATAGAAAAACAATTAACAATAAGAGAACGAAGCTAATTGTCAACTACTATTTATATGTGGTAAATAACGAATTGAAAAGGCAGTTTTTTATAGGAAATTTTATTTTCGTTATATCGTTAATTATTATCCCCATTAAGAAGTACGTACTGCTAATTTGTAATAGAAATTGGAAAATTTTTCAAAGAAAGAAATTATTTACAAAACATTTGAGCGAATTATATATGTAAACAACATGAGTACGGATTAATGAGAATAAACAACCGTTTTTATAATTATTTTACAGCGATCAAGGATTACAAATCAAACATAGGAAACTACAGGGGGAGAATATTATTAATTTATAGCGATTGATTGTAGAAAATTTATATTGATTAGCGGAACTACGGGTTAATGTACATCAATTCTTTAAAAGTGATTAACGATCACAAATTTAACAAATAGTGTTTCAATGGAAAAGACAACACAACCGTTTTAGAATAACTAATTTTATAGCAATTAATGATTATATATTGGGCAAAGGAAACTGCATTGGAAAAATATTACACAACTATTTTTCTGGTACTAAATTTGGGTGGCGGAAACTATAATAAACGATGACCATAAATTGAGTACAAGACCATGTGTACAGGACAGAATGAAAAACGACTATGAAAACTTACGCGAATGCAATTTTGATACGTATGAGGAAATAGTGTATGTCTAAACCAGGGATTGTATATATCTGCGTGATCGATCACCAGTCTACGACAAAACAATATTAGTATTCTTTTGAAAGGAGGCCATGTGGGTTATTTATGCAGGAGAATGCAGAACGCCGCCGTGGACATAACCAACAGTTGGCGTCGGAAAAATGGTCTCTAGATTAATATTACTCTAAATTAATGATAAAAATACTCTCAATTACTCAAATAAATTAAATACAAAATATTTAAAATAATATAGAAATGTCTAATGGGAAAAAATTTAAAACTTATATTATATAATAATCAGACCTCCTAAGTTACATACTAGGCCACAACATCTCACTTCAATAAGAAATTTCTCCTCCATGATTGATTTTACCAAAAACATTGCAAAATTTTATTAAATTTTAAAACTAATATATCACAATAACATTATAATTATTTATTTAAGTAATAAATAATACTTCAATAGTAGTAATATCATAATGTTAGCTAAGAAAAAAAATTCAATTGTATAGTTATATTAACTTATACTCAATCAATAAAAGGCTAATAATTATGTTACTAAATTGTAAATCAACAATAATACTTTATCAATGATAATAATACCGAAATTTTAAATAAAAAAATATTCAAGGAAAAATTCACTGTATACACAGTTGTAAGCATACCCATATGCATACATACACATTTTTATATTTATATATGGGTATCCTGTAAATTTTATATACTAAATTACTAATGTTTCAAATATTAACCACTGATAGAAAAACTAGATATTAAATTTAAAAGGATTAAATCGTTTGATCCAAAAAAAATTAAAGATCTGAATTAAATAACACACTAAGTATAATAAAATTATGTTTAACTTACGTAAGGTTATGTATATATGTATCCCCAAATTCCTTCCAAGCGCTTGGTGAAACTGGTTTTACCTACTAACTGTTACAAATGAAATGAAATATATATATATAGTGTTACAACCTAGTTTTCCTAACAAATGTTTTCCGAAATAACTAAAACTAACTATATACAAACTAAGAAAAACCAAATTAAGTAAGATTATATGTAATTATTGAGTCTTCCTTTGATGTCTTCTCGTTCTAGATTCCTCTTTAATCTTCCGTTATATTTGGAACTAGATTCTTATTATTTCTTGTTATTTTATTTTTAGAAATTAGAGCATTTATAAAAAAATTACGAATTCCAACAGTTCAATTCCTAAACCGGTCGGTACTAAAATAACCGCTCCGTTATCAATATATAAAGTAACGTTGAATGTAAAAGTTACTACTTATATTTGTTATGATTAAGCTCCATAGTCAATAGTTAAAATAAAGTTGGATGTAAAAATGTTGGAGTTGTCATTATTTCAACATTGATCGTCGATCGGTTACGCTGATTTTCCCGTTGTTGTAAAATCAATTTTGTAGAATTCCTTCTACAAGATTTTTATATTTATAGATATGCAAACTATTTATTTAATTACAGATTTTAATTAACCCGAGGTTTGAAATTATTTTTAAGAAATTAGCCACAACTATGAACAAGAATTTTTATAAGCTAAATCACTTTATTCACTATTTAATATATGTGGACAAATGAATGTTTTAAGAAAAAACCACTTAACGCACTAGACAGACTATGTATGAATAACTAAATTTTTGATAAAATAAATTAAATTTGATCAAAATGAATTACATTTGATAAATAGATTACTATTTTATTTTGATTGGGTTTGTTATTACAAATTATATGTATATATGTATAATTGGGTAAAAGTGGTAAAACAATTTCCTTATTTTCTCTTGTTTAAATTCTGCGATTAAAATAATAATGGAAAGTTGCAAGGAGCATTGATTAGTAACATTTGCATTATAGCAAATGTTACAAACATAAGATTGGCCTATTCATGGTTCCAGTGTTGGCTCAATAAAAATAGCCAAGTATTGTCAGCCATTCATACGACAATGCTTCAACACTCAAAGATAGCTGTATACTGGCTTTTTTCGGTTAACTATAGGTCAGTCGATGAATGGTTCTAGTTCTGGCACAGTAACAATAGCCATGTCCTGTTAACCATTAATGGACCAGTTCTTGGCCGTACTTCAAAGTCCGGCAAAGCCTGCTTGAATATTAACAGGATACAGTTGATTTGTATTATTATAGTGGATTTGTTATTATAGTAGACTTTTTATGTTTGTAGTTATAAGTTTGATCGATTTAATATTTATTCTGGTGTCCGGTTTAAATATTTGAATATGTGTTAGTTGTTCTTCTCCAGAAGTCCAGATCAAGTGACAACCACCTCACAGTCGTTCTTCAATTCTCTAGATACAGCGGATATTTTCTGTATAGCTATTGTTGTTGGGAGATTAGAACGATTTTGTGTTTCATGCTACAAAATATTTGTTTATTAAAAAATTAAAACAAATTATGAACCTAAGGTTGATGACTAAAACCCAGGAGTATTTTAAAGTTTGTCAATCTTTAATTTCTTTTTTTACAATTTAAAAATGTGCAAATAATCCGGAGGACTAGAACATTGCCACAGAACTGTTATTCAGTTATGCAGATACAAGTTTATAAAAAGGTTATAACCTAATGTGAGCAAACCTTACAGTGATCGCTCTCCTCTGCACAGCATATAAGAGTTATTTTCACATATTGCTAGTTAAAATCAAGCTGAACAACTGTTTGGAAAGGAACAGTGTCATTTCTGAGAACGCCGAGACACCGAAGTATTTTCTCCAAATGTAGATTTTTAAAACTGGCAAGAGCTCAACAAATCTGTCTACCAAATTCTCGTTAACTTCTAGCAGGCCTACGACTCTATTATGTTTATTAAGAAGTGGTTTAATCAAAAACAACATGCAGTGCCATCTTCGACAGTAAACCGTGAAATAAAATGGAAACCGTGACAGTAAAATAAACTTTATTTAATAAGAAGAAATATTGGACTATTTAATACTTATTGCAAAGAGAATTTATACGCTGACATAGTGTCTCTGGTAAACTGGTATCACGATGCAAAACGACAGTACAGCATTTTTAGTGCTGTGTACGGGTATAAAACAGGCTACTAAGATTTTTTAAAAGTCAACACCAGTTTAAGACAAAAGTGATGCTATCTTACCAACACTATTTAATTTGGTCTTGGTGTTTGTGAGCCGTCAAAAGAAACTAAACTAAAGCAATATTCTTGAGCAAAGTGAAGTTTTAATGAGTAAGACTTTCAAGTCACTTGAGAGTGGTGCTAGACAACTGGTTTGCAAATAAGTTGTGAAAAAACCAGACATATGAGTTTGTTAAGAGAGGCTGCGTATATTTATTTGATGGCAAACGCATGATATGTTGCTTTATATGATTCTTTTCTTTTGTTTTTTCGCTACAACTCTTATACTCAAATTAGTTGATGTATACATATTTTTTCATATTCCATCGAGCTTATTTTCGGTTTCCTGTCGGAGACAGCTATGCAAGTTGTTTTAATCTAATCACTTTTCAAAAAACCTCAACGGTGGCAGCATCATATTTAAAAGTTCAATTTGAACTGTAATTTAGAAAATGAGTTTAAAGTATAATATTAATTTTTACAAATATAATAAAAGCACTACCTCGTTCAATAAACATTAAAATTCAATAAATAAAAATAATTTACATTTCGTGAGAAATATCTGTACTCTACAAAACAAGAAAATAGGAAAAATTCTCACTCCACCCCTAAAAAAACTACAAGAAAATATTTAATTCACCAACCTTTTTCTTCATTGCTTTGAACCAACAACAACTAAAAAAATTCGTTAAAATATTACCTGAGTTTTCACGTTTTTTGTTATTGTAAAAGCTCATTTAATACAATAAATTTACAGCCGTGTTTTTCCCTCTGTAATTTTTATAATTTTCTTTTGGTATATTACAATAGCTAATCCAAAGATTTATATCGAAACATCTAATAAATGTTTAGTATAAAAAAAACTGTATTATTTTTGGAAATGCGACCAGATGGCTATAGGAAAATGAAAAAGAAGAAGAACACCATTTTCAGATAAAAAAATCAAAAAAAAGGTGCGTGCTCAATGCAATCCAATTGGATTAAGATTTTCATTTTATATTAATATATTCGAAAATAATGCTTTGGCTAACAATAGGTGTTACAAAATAAATATATAAAATTTTGTATTTTCTACATTTTGGAGAATGGGTGGACTGAGAAAATGAATTATTAGTAAGTTAAGTGTTTTATAAATGTGTTTTGTTTATGGTTAGAATACCATATTGCCATTTGTATATTTTCTTAATATCATATTAAGGTGAATTGGTTATTTGACAGCTTAATGAAGTTTAAGATATATTATTTTAATTTGTTAGATTTAAAAATTGTCAAATTTGTTTGTATGGATTGACTAATAATTATTTAAGCACACAAGCTTAAGATTACTACGAATTTAAGGATTTTAAAAGATTACGTTTTATTTTAAAGCTGTTTATAAAAATAAGCATAGATGTATTGAGCTGTGTTAGAAAAGAGTATTGTAGGCTCAGCTTTGTCAACTATCCTCTATTTCGATTTATTCGAACGAGCTTGGTTGGGACTTAGTAGCACAAAAATAGCACAAGTTGTTTACTCGCTTTATGTAACTAGCAAAAATCAAGAACAAATAAGTTTCGACTGGAAAAACGATATTGGTGAAAAACACTTGAAATGCCAGTCTGGGAATGCGGTTCTAAATTTTGTATATTACTTCGATTTTGAAAAAACCTAAGAATTACATTCATGAGCCAAAAGTGAAATTCTTATCCCCACTTTTTTGGCATTTCTCGACGTTTTAGGACCTACTGATTCTAAAAAAGCAAAAAAAAATGTATGTCTTTCTGCAGGCCGTCCGTCACAACCGACAAAATCTCGAAAACCGCTGGACGGATTTCAAAAATTTTTTTTGCTAAATATAGGTATACATTATGGGAAGAGCCGAAAGGACGATGTGTTCGATATCTGTACCGGAAGTGTGTCAAAAAAATCGTCAAGTGGGTCAAAACAAGGAAATTTGCATATTATTTGCTTAAAAAACGTTTATTTTAAGTGATTACGAATAGAAACCTTGAATTTGAAGAAAACTTGATGGTCGGGATTGGTATGTGAGACCAAAAACTAGATTATTGCATTATAAGTTTGTCAAAAAAAAGTTGTCAAGTGTTGCCCAATTTTCCCAAAAAAATGTTGTCAAGTGTTGCCCAATTTTTTGGAAAAAATAAAATTAATCATTTGTATGACATGAAATTTTATTATTATTATAGAGAATTATGGCATTATAAGTTTGTGAAAAAAATAATGTCAAGTGTGTCTAAAGAATGATTTATATTTATTTTTTTAGAAAATAATAAAATTAGTTATTTGTAAGAAATGAATATGATATTATTATTGAGAATTTTATTGCATTATAAGTTTGTCTAAAAAATATTGTCAAGTGTGTCAAAAAAATGATTTCATTTATTTTTTTAGGAAACTTTTTGGAAAAATAAATTTAGCTGTTGTATGACGTAAATGTGACATGGAAATTTTTGAATTTGTTATAGTTTTTGAAATATTTTTGGAATTTTGAAAAAAGTTTGTATTATTGATTTTGTATTAATTTTTCCAATATTTTTAGAATTTTAGCAGAAGTTTTAATTTTTGATTTTGTAAGAATTTTCGGAATATTTTCAGAATTTTGAAAAATTTAAAATGTTTGATTTTATTTTACTTTTTGGAATTTTGAAAAAAGTTTCAATTTTTGATATTGTTATAATTTTTACAATATTTTTAGAATTTCTGAAAAAGATTGAATTTTTAAGTTTTTGAATATTATTAGAATTTAGAAAAAAATTAAATATTTGATTTTATTCTAATTTTTGGAATTTTGAAAAAAGTTTCAATTTTTGATTTGTATTTTTGCAATATTTTCAGAATTTTTGAAAAAAATTTTAATCTTTGATTGTGTAATAATTTTTGAAATATTTCTAGAATTTTGAAAAAAGTTTGATTTTACTTAATATTTACAATGTTTTTGGAATTTTGAAAGAAATATGAATTGTGATTTTGTCATATTTTCTCGAAGAGGTTTTTGAGTAGTTTGCTGATTGTATCATCTTTTCACTAAATTATGTTAATTTATGATCTGTTACAATTTTCCGGCAACGTATTGATGTTTCGTGTTAGTTTTGTAATAAATTTCTAACCAGAGATAAAAAAAATACATGAATTTTAACAAAGAAATATACATCGCTGCCCAAAACTAAAAACAATGTCGTCATAAAAGTTTTATGCTGAAAACTTTATGAAAATCCTTAACCAAAACCGAAGTCTTGATATCTCTGAGCTTGAGATTTCAGCCCCTCCATATTTTAGGTATTGAAATTCGTTGACAACAATAAAAAAAATTTTTCTGTGTTTTTGGTTTTTTTGTCGATGAAAAATCAAAAAATTGCTTGACCCTGCTGTATTAAAATAGTATGTATTTAAACTGCTGTATTTAAACAGCAAAAACTACTGAGTTGATTTTAATGTTCTATAGCTCAAAAGGTAGGTGTTGAAATGAGCTTATTAAAAACTTAATTCGCATTATATGACCGTCAATATTTTTCTTTAGAAAAATAACGGCTTCAGAATTTAAAAACGGTTAACCGATGACTTGCGTCTTAAAAACTGATCATCCAACATTTTTATTTGTTTTTGTTGTCAAGGTAAGTATAGGTTTTGTTATATCAGTTATTTTATTGTTTATTTTCAATTAATGGTTTTTTTTTTTTTTTTTTTTTATTATAAGTTAGGCATGTTTAGTGTAATCCTAATAAATTATTAATTAACGTCTCTGAATATCCGAAGATACCATGCCAACTAGGAAGTGTGGTTAAGTTTGAATAAATTAAGCTTCTTTTAGAAATTTATGGACGTTAACTTTAAAACTTTGAGGATTAAAGCTATCAGGAAAAACCCATGAAGGTAAGGCGTTCCAGAGATGAGAGACTCTGTTGAAAAAATCACGCTGAAAGGCAACAGTTCTGCACCTTTTTATATGAACCGTAAAAGGATGGGCTATAACATTTGCTCTGGTGTTACGCAATGGAATTGCTAGTTCAGGTAAAATTGATTTAATCTCTTCAGAAGTTCGTTCATCCATAATGTATTTGTAGAAAATTGTCAAATCCGCAACATTTCGTCTGTGCTGTAAAGAATCAAGCTCATCAGTAAGAGTTGAGTTGCCAATCAGTTTAACAGCTCTGCGCTGAACAGAATCAAGGCACTTCAAACTACTATAATAAGCTCCACCCCATATGTGAGAACAGTACTCCATGCAGAACAGTACTCCAGCACATCGTCCCAAAAAGCCCAATTTTTGAACAGCGTTCTTAGCTAGGTTAAAAATATGAGAATTCCATTTCAAATTATTTTCAACTTCTACTCCTAAAAGCCTAACAGATCCTTTGTCTACAAGATCTTTAGAGTCGAACTTCAATGGAAACGGATTAGGTGTGGATAATCTAGAAAAATAACAAGCCTGTGTTTTGCTCGTATTGAATTCAACAATATTAGCGAGCCTCCAATCCAAAATAGTTTTAAGGTCATGGTTTAAAGAATCAATTAAATTTGATCTACAGTTGTTAAGCGCTAACTGTGAATATAATTTAGGGTTCTCATGAGACGCATGAAGAGTGCTATCATCAGCAAAACTATGGATAGGACTAATCGTTGAATCCAACAAATCATTAATATAAATAAGAAAAAGAGTTGGTGACAAAGCAGAACCCTGAGGAACTCCTGCATTAGTTGAAAAGACATCCGATGAAATACCATCAACATTGACCCGAAATTTCCGCTCGGAAATAAAACTTTGTATCCAAGATATAAGTTGCTCATCCAAACCATTACATCTTAATTTGCAAATAAGATTGTTGTGCCAAACTTTATCAAATGCTTTGGATATATCAAGAGCAATACCGAAAGTCTCACCATGATTTTCAAGCGATTTGTTCCATATATGAGTGACAAAGGAAAGTAAATCTCCCGTCGCTCTTCCTTTTCGAAACCCGTATTGTCTTTCATTAAGTAGTTTGGAAGACTCTAAGAAGCTCATTATATTAAAATTAACATATTTTTCAAAAATTTTAGAAACAACCGATAAAATTGAAATGGGTCTGTAATTTGTTGGATCAGTCTTACTACCCTTTTTTGGAACTGGTTGTACGCTTGCAATTTTCCATATTTCAGGAAAAACTCCTTTCTTATATGACAAATAAAAGATTTTAGTTAGGATTGGTGCTAACTCCCTAGCAAAGGTTTTCAGAATAATTGGGGGAATACGATCTGGTCCAGATGCCTTGTTAGTATTTATTTGTAAAAGCATTTTCCGAACAATGTTTTTACGAAAAATTATGGGCATCATGTTGTGCGAAACTCTAGGAATTGACTTAGGTAAGAAATTGGGTTCGTTTAGTGTAGAATTTCTAGAGAAATAAATTCCCAGAAGGTTAGCTTTTTCTTTTGGGTCTATTACCGGCACATCTCCATCAATTAGGGGAGGTAGAGAAGACTTACAAAAATTACCATGGACATCCTTAACCGCTTTATAGAAATTTCGTGAACCAGTTGGATGTTCAGCAAACTTAGACGCTTTTTTCCTATTAAAAAGATTTTTTTCTGCATCTGATAGTTTTCTACATATATTTCTCTCAATTCGGTACTGTTTAAGGTTTTCATCAGTTTTGTTTTGATTAAACTTTTGAAATGCCCTTTTCTTAATTTTAATTGCCGTTTTGCATTTTTTGGAAAACCATAGATCAGTCTTAGGAACGGTTAATCTATTGGGAATAAATTTTCGCATACCCTCAAGAATAGCCTCCGAAAAATTTAACGCAGCTATGTTAGGGTCTTGACCGGTAAGACAATTACGTTTCCAGGAAAATTGTTTAAAAAAATCTCTAAGACCCTGCCAATTCGCAGCTTTATAGTCCCAAACAAGACGAGGATTTGCTTTAAATTGTTTTGGAGTTTTTAAATTTAACTGTGTAGAGATCATATTATGATCTGAACCACCTAAAGGTTCTGATACTTTAAATTGTACCAGGTAAGGATCATTTGTTAAAAACAAATCAAGTAAGTGACTATTTTGTCCCGGAATATCAGGTACTCTGGTAGGCTGATCTATAATCTGTGTGTAATTATGGTAAAGAGCAAATAGCTCAGCCTGTTTACCTAGCTCATCAGTAGTGGAACTGTGAGCCATTCTTTATTGTGGACATTGAAGTCACCAAGAACTACAAATTTGGCATTAGGATACTCAGACAACCTATCTATTTTTTCAGATAGGTCATGAAAAAGGTTGATGTTCTCCGGTGAATTAGGGGAACGATACAGACCAAATACAAACAACGTTTGATTTGAGCAGCAAATCTTAAGGGAAACCATATTGTGGTATTTTGAATTTAATTCAAAATTTTTAATTCTTACGTATGGAATGGTGTTTCTAATATACACACAAACACCATGCTTAAAATAAAAAGAGGATTCTAGTTCATATTGAGGACAAAGATATTTATTACGATCAAGAGTAACAGCTCGGTCACTAATAATCGTTTCAGTTAGGAATAGAATATCCGGTTTTGTTCTCTCAAGATAAAGATGGACCGAATGAAGATTAACATTCAATCCTCTTATGTTGGCAAAATTTATTGATAATTTTGCCATTATAAATAAGCAATTTATTTTTAACCTTAAAATAAATATCAACAAAATCACCACAACCAAATCGATAATATCTAAATTGGCAATTCTAACAGCTGGATAACTTGATACTATGTCTAAGTTTACTGTCAAAATTGCCAATCCAAACAATGTAAAATTTAAAAGTTGTTATAACATATAAAAATTCGGAAAACCCAGATAAAAAAAACACAGAAATACGAAACCTGATTTAAAGAAGACAAAACTGTATTAATAGTAAAGTTTGCTTGCAACAAACAAACAAACTTTAAATCAACAACAAATATCAATTAATCAATATTAAAATAATTAATTAACATTTGCTGCTGAAACAAAAAATAGAAATATTATTAATAACTAACAAAATTTCTTTACGTTAAACAATTTATATTTAATTCAGAATGTAAATACCAATAAACTTCCGAAACATCAAATTATAATGATTTTTATATTACCTAATGGAAGAATTATCCAGACAGTTGGGTAAACTTGTAACTAGGACTAAGTTTACTGTCTAAACAATTATCCAAGCAATATAACAACAACAAGCACCCAACTCAAATTATATCAGATTCGAACAAACAAAACAAAACAGCCAACAAAAATATATAAACACATATAATCAAAAAATCTTATCTGAATAATTTTCCTGGTTAATTAAGATATTCCAAATTTCATAAAACGATGTTGTTTTCTTATCCTTATCTTTTTTAAATTTTAAATTTGAAAAACAAACCGCCGATTCTTTGATTTTAATAAGATTTTTCTTCAATAATTTTTTGAATCAATTCCAAATTCAATTTTTGATTTCATAAATTTTCCTACCTACAAAGGAAAAAGCAATAATTATTATTAAGTAAATAAATTCTCTGAAATTAAAGACAAAATTTAATCAAAATAATAATAAAATATGAAAAATCTAATTAATTTTTTACAAAAATTAAAATAATTTTATATATAAAAATGACAGCCACAGAAAAATGCGTCTTATTTCAACCACTACTTTGATTGATTTTTTGATGGTAAAAAGATTACAAGGCGTTTAATGGTTGAGGATTTTATTTTATGTTTTTTTAGTACTTTAATTAAATGTGTTTTTTTTCAAATCTAAATTTCCAAATTCAAATTTTGTCAAAATTCCCCTATAAATTTAGCCCTCTTATTTTTCTTCAACTTTGACATATTTATCTTTCGTTTTTAATTTTTTTTTATAACCAATTTTTGAATTAAACTTTTAAATATTTCGTTTAAGTTTTTTTATAGAAAACAAAACCATTTTACTCTTATCATAACTAATATCAGTCTTTTACTTTATTTACAAAATTTTAAATGCTTATAAACAATTAAAAACTATTATGAATCTAAACTAATCTTGATAAAATTAAATTCTTTTTATGAAATAATATTATATAATGATCCTCCCATTACATTAATATAATAAATTTAATTCTAAAACCAAATAATAAAAAATGTTCCAAAAAGAAACATAATTAATTATTATTTCAAGATTAAGTTTTGGTTTAACACAATTATTTTTTGTTGAAAAAACTTTGTATAATAAATTTATGGATTTTAGTTTATGAAAAATTATGTACGAAAAAAAAATATTTTCCAATATTGAAAGAAAAATTATTGATGAACGTGAATGAGCTCATGAAGGTGAAATAAAACTTTTTTGGTTTGAAATTTAGTTTACTGTTGATAGATGGATAAAATTGTTTTAAGATATTTTGATAATGTGACATTGACAAATAAGATGTTTTATTATTAATGACAGAGTTATCCTCGTTTTTGGAAAAATGGAGTAGCTGCAATGAACAATAACTAAAGCTAAGATTTCGGTTTAAAAGTAAAAACAAAATTTAAAAAGTCAAAACGAAAACCTTCCATAAACTACCAAAAGCTCGATATAGATATAAACTTCATTGTTAATCGACAGAACCAGTAAAGTATGATAGCAAATACCAGATACCTGATACCAGATATCAGATACCAGATACCAGATACCAGATACCAGATACCAGATACCAGATACCAGATACCAGATACCAGATACCAGATATCAGATACCATATATCAGATATCAGATACCAGATATCAGATACCAGATACCAGATACCAGATACCAGAAACCAGATACCAGAAACCAGACACCAGATACCGATACCAGATACAAGATACCAGAAACACAATACCAGATACCAGATACCAGAAACCATATACCAGATGCCAGATACCAGTTACCAAATTCCATATACCAGATACCAGATACCAGATACCACATACCAAATACCAGATTAAAGACACCAGATACCAGCTACCAAAACGAGATATTAGATGCCAGACACAAGATACCAGAAACCAGATACCACATACCAGATACCACATACCAGATACCAGATACCAGATACCATACAACAGATATGAGATACCTGATAACAGATACCACATAACAATTATCAAAAACCCGATTCAAAATATTTTTCATACCAGATATCAGATACCAGATACCAGATACCAGATACCAGATACCAGAACCCAGAAACCAAATACCAGTTACCAGATTCCAAATACCAGATACCAGATACCAGATACCAGATATGTAATGTAGACTGGAGCATGATAATGTAGAGCGGTAAAGTTCCCGATTTATTCAATGTCTGTTTTTCTCATAATTCACAATTTTGCTTACCATACGTATTTCATAATAGTTTCTCATTCATTCACAATCCATAGACATATTTTTTTTATAGTTTCCGTTACATAAATTTGTTCTTCGAATAAAACAATTAACAATAGTATTTCCTTTACAATCCCCTAATATTGACTCACACTGTGTTTTCACCCGCATCACTTTACCATACTACTAAAATTTGAATTCTCCAGACACCAACCGTACTTGCGCAACAAAACTTTCAAACCTCAAACGGCTGTGCATAGTTGTCCAATCGTTGCAATAACTAAAAATTATTATCCTGCAATTAGTTGTATATTCGATTTCTTATATGGATACCTTTTTGTTTTGCTTATCAATTTATCTTTCCGTTGTGGATCTAAATTTTACTGTAATACGGTGGTAAGTTGTTATTTCGTAATACATAAACATCATAACATCGATTAAACTCACGTTTAAACCATTCTAATACGTTGTTAGTTCTTACAAATGTGTTGGAACTGACTTGTTTCGTTAAATTGTATTACAATATTATGTACTACAAAATGACAAACAGTTTTGTTTTTAACGGAAAAAGGTCCTAACATTTATTTACATAATGTAAATTAATTTCCTTGCATCTGCACCACTTTTATCGAATTTTTCGAAGTTAAATGTTGCTATAAAAAGAGATGACTATACTATCTCTGTCTCTTAGTCTGATTATTTTTTTCTAATTGTTGATTTGCTGTCATTTCGTTTGGATTGAATGATTTTGGTTTGACCTCGTAAATTATTATTTGTCTTGTGTGATGGATTGTCATAAAAATTAAAACCAAATCATTAGACAATCAGATAAAAATGCCTATGCCGGCTATCAGATCCTATGCCAAACAACTCTGTACATCCTATATCTCTTTCTCCTGATTTTTGGATTCTACATCAAAATATTCAGAGTATTCATAAAAATTTAGATACCCTTCTTTGCAATTTGGATAGTTTTGTTACGCAGCCTTCTTTGATATTTTTGTCTGAAATCTTTGTCAAAGAACAAGAACTAGATAACCATAAAATTGACAATTTCACTCTCTTTGCCAACTGCAATCCACATAACAAAAATGCAGGAGTCGCAGTGTACATAAAATCTGAAATCCCGAATAAAATTTCAAAACTTTGTTTCAACAGTGGCGATGGATTGCGTGTTGACTGTACCATTTATAATGAAAAATATGTAATAATTTGTCTTTACAGACTTCATGCTTATGATCATAACTTATTTGTTGCAGAATTGAATAATTTTTTAACCCAGACTAACGCCAAGAATCTAATTGTACTGGGTGATATTAATCTGGATTTAATGGAAGATTCTTCAAAGAATATGGAGTATAAATGTGTTATGGCTTCTAATGGCTTAAAATCACTTGTAAACCAACCAACTCGCATGACACAGCACTCCAAAACATGTATTGACCACATATTCGTAAGACAAAGCTTGTACAGTAAATGTAAGCTGGATGCCAAAGTGGAAAATTTTAATGTATCTGATCACTGCGCTACGCTGCTATACTTTGAAAATAATAATAGTTTTGGTCAACTTTACTCAACAAACAGAGAATCAGAGGTTAGTGCAATCGACTATCTTGATCTTAATCAATATCTTGATAATGAAACGTGGCAAGAAATTTATAATGAGACATCAGTTAACAACGCGTACTCTTCTTTCATACTAAAACTTCAAAATTTTATTGAAAAATCCACATTTAAACGAAGGTATATAAATAAAAGAAAAAATCTGAAGGTGTGGAACACTAAAAGTCTATGCAGTCTTATAAAACTCAAAAATAAAATTGGACTTAAAAGCACACTACATCCCTCGAATAAATCTTTGAAAACCCGATACAAGCATCTGCAAGACAGAGTCAAGAAAAGTATAATTACGGTAAGAAGTGAGTATTTTACCAATCTCTTTGAGATAAATAAAAACAATCTAAAAGCCCAATGGAAAATTGTGAATAACGTCGTTGGGGAACAAACCAACCATGATCATAAGCAAATGAGAGTTAATGATAAATTTAATGTACTCCAAGTCGATGAACGAACAGTTGCGAATCTATTTAATGAACACTTTGTTTCTCAGCCAATTATTTTAATAAATTCTAATTATGTTAATTATAACTACACCCCAAATGAACTAGAACAGCTCAAGTTCTCTAATAAAACTGAAACGAAAAGCTGTTTTTTCAAGCCAACTACTCAACAAGAAGTGTTGACCTTCATAAATACGTTACAAAATACAAACACAGCGGGCCATGATAACATTTCTAATATCATTTTAAAAAACATTTTTAGTAAAATAGTAGAGCCTTTAACGTTCATCTGCAACCTAAGTTTATCAACTGGCATATTTCCATCAGAAATGAAGCGAGCAATTGTAATTCCATTGTTTAAATCAGGAGTCGCAACAGATATGAAAAATTATAGGCCAATATCTTTGTTACCTGTTTTCTCTAAAATTCTAGAAAAAATTGTGAAAAAAAGGATGCTTGATTTTTTAGAATATACCAACTTTTTAAGTAATTTACAATTTGGATACCGAAAAAAACTTAGTACTGAAGATGCGCTCCTAAATTACTTATCTGATATCTTTCAGGAATTAAACAATGGTAAAAAGCCTACTGGTTTGTTCATAGATATAAAAACGGCTTTTGATACTGTAGATCATAAC
Organism: Diogma glabrata; assembly: GCA_963693315.1. Classification (NCBI taxonomy): domain Eukaryota; kingdom Metazoa; phylum Arthropoda; class Insecta; order Diptera; family Cylindrotomidae; genus Diogma; species Diogma glabrata. The sequence goes on along the minus strand of OY856186.1, from coordinate 127,807,952 downwards.
ATTTTATTAGAAAAATTAGAACGCGCTGGTTTTAGAGGAATTGTTTTACAATGGTTTAGGTCATATTTGAACTCAAGGACTCAGCAAGTGAAAATCAATAATTTTAAAAGTACCGAGATCACCCTCCAAACTGGTGTACCTCAGGGTTCAATCCTTGGACCAGTATTATTCCTAGTGTATGTTAACTCCCTATGTAATCTTCAGTATGGTGAAGTCTGATTTAATCCTACTTAGACAATGGCTCAATATTCACCATATGGTGCTTAGTCAAAAAAGTAGATTTATCAACTTTAAGATAAAATCTGATCCAGATTCTATGAAATCAGCCTTGGAAGCTTTTGTCAGTCATTCTCTTGACTGCTTTGACAACAGGTGTTCTGAAAATTGTATTACAATCAAAAATGTCAATTCTTTTAAATACCATGGAGTTCTTGTAGACCAGGATTTAAAATTTAAGAAACACATCTTAATTTTAAAAAATAAGCTCCTATTTACGGTTAGAAAATTGTACATCCTAAGATCATTATGTCCTAAAACTTTACTGAGATCATTATATTTTTCTTTGTTCCACTCACGATTAGAGTATGGTATTGCAATTTGGGGTGGTAACTATTACAACAACGTTTCTTCTTTGAGTGTTGCTCAAAAGTATGCGCTTCGTGTAATCCTTTTTAAAAATCGATTTGAATCTTCTCTACCACTGTTTGGATCGGAAAAAATTCTACCGCTCCGATATATTTTTATCTACAAAGTTCTAAGAAATTTTTATACAAGAAGTGGTCATAAAGTTGTAAGAGAAGGACGTGCTAACTGTTTACGAAATTGGAATCATTGTATTGTTCCTTTCACGAGAAAGGAATACTGTCGTCGATTTTACTTTTTTATGGCCCCTTTTCTGTATAATGCCCTGCCAATTTCATTAGCCCGTTTCGGACTAACGTTACGTACACGCAACACTACAATAAATATTCGTAGTTTTCACAAACTGCTATGAAATAATTTGAAAATATGGTTATTTCCTTTAGAAATTAATTTCTTATTAGAAAAAGTGCTAAAATATTTAGACAAATTACTAATACAAGTACAGGTGAATATTTGTTGATGACATAAAAAAAATGATGAGGTGATTTTTTAATTTTAAGTGATAAAACGATCTGGAAAATGTGAATTTTTTTTATAAAACTAATTAAAAAGCATAAAATTTTAATTTTGTGAACTTAAAATAAGTCATCAGTGCTAAATAATTAAAAAAAACATGATTTAAGTTTGCGTTGCGTCAAAGCAACGTTCGGTCAATTGTGTGTTTTTTGATTTTTTGGCAATTGCATAAATGCAATTGCAATAAATGCAAATGCAACGTTCGGCCTATTTGACAAATTTATAATATATATTCTTTTTGGACCATTTTTTCAGCAATTTTATATCAATTGAAGATTTAAAACAAATTAAGTTTAGCGGAAACCTCACACTTGAAGAAGTTATTGCTATTTTGGAGGAAGAGGATATAGGAAATGTAAGCGAAATTATAATTCAGCCGCCAGATGTAAATAATTTATCAGATGAAGATTCGGGAGAAGAAGATGGTCCAGGAAAAATTGACAACCTCTCAAAAAATCAGCTTCTTGCTAATGCTGAAGTTCGATTTAGTGATTACTCAGGTATTCAATTTGAAGATAATGAATTTCTTAGCGAACCTGTGGAAATCGAGGTAATTGATAACCGTCCATCCCTAGAACCTGTATCAATTGGATATTTTGAGAAACCATTTCATAGTAATATAAATAGAATATGAGAAGATGGAACCATAATTAAAGTGCAAAATGATTTTCCACAACAAAATTTTGAAAAGTTTAGGAATATGCAACCCTATCAAATGTTTGAAATGTTTATGACAAATGACATATTTGAAGAATTCGTAGATCAAACAAATCGCTATGCATTATACAAATACAATGAGCAGTTGAACTTGTCAATCAATGAATTAAAATGCGCAATTGGAATTTTGTTTTTAACAGGCTATAATATTTTACCATCTCGAAAATTATATTGGAGCTCTGAAATGGATTTACAGAACTTGTTAGTTGTAAACTCAACGCGTCGAGATCGTTTTCTCTCAATCATTAGAAGTATATATTGCTGTGACGTAAGTTGTCCTGATTCAACCGACAAATTAGGGAAATTACGTCCGCTTATTAAAAAACTTCAAAGAAATTTCTCTGAAAATTTTATTTCTCAAGAAAATTTATCATATGACGAATCCATGATTAAATATTTTGGAGGACATAGTTGTAAACAATTTATTAAAGGAAAACCTATTCGTTTTGGTTATAAAGCGTGGTATCTAAATGAAACCTCAGGATACTTAGTAAGCTTTGAAATCTACACAGGCAAATCTAACGAAACATACACAATTTATGAGAAAACTTTCGGGAAACCAGCTGCAGTTTTTGTGAAAATGGTTGATCAAATTAAAAATCCTGAATTGAATTACTCATTTTTTTTCGACAATTTATTTTCACGCGTGAACCTTGTTTCACATTTGACTAACAAAGGATATCGTGGGACTGGGACCATGAGAAAAAATCGAATCCCAAAAAGTTGCAATGTTTTCAACAAATAGGAATATAATAAGTTGGAGCGCGGAAAATATTTAACAAGAAAAAGTTCAGAAGACTCAATAAACATTATGCAGTGGAAGGATAGTTCTGTAGTAACAATTATTTCAAATGCATACGGATATTACCCTGCAATATACGTCAAGCGTTATAGTTCATCTGAAAAGAAAATATTGAATGTCAAATGCCCAAATGCTATTGTTCAATACAATAAAAACATGGGTGGAACCGATCGAATGGATGAAGATGTAAATCATTACCGCATTGGAATTCGAAGCAAAAAATGGTATTGGCCACTTTTGACTTGGATGTTTGACGTAGCAATGAATAACGCCTGGATTCAATTCAAAAATTCTGGTAATTCTATTTCAAATCTTGCCTTTAGAAGATCTGTTGTTGGCGAGTATTTGACAACTTATGGAAACGCAAAGAAAAATTTAGGTCGTGTATCAAAGGAATTTGATTACCGTTTTGATGGTGGGGAACACTTGATCCAAACCATAGCTAATAAAAAGAGAAGAAGATGTGCCGGAAGTCAATGCAAATCAATTGTCTCATCATTTTGTCCAAAATGTGATGTAGGTCTTTGTGTTAAATGTTTTTCATCTTATCATACCAAAAATGAAAGTGAGAAAAAAAAATAATTGTAGGCCGAACGTTGCTTAAAAGCAACACAGTTTTCCGAAGTTTTCATTATGAATTTTCCAAAAAAAAATGTTTCCATTATTTTTTTCTTGTTTTATATATGAAATGTTAATAAATAAATAAAGTTTTATTCAAAAATAAAATGTCGTCCTTAACGGGTTAAAGACAATCAACTCAGGCAAAGAATTTCTCAAAAGTTTAAAAGTGTGGCTTTTCAGTCTAGATAATGTTGAGTTTCTTTATAACAGAAGTTTATCAAACTAATAATCCTAATCAATATCGATTCAAACAAATATAAGCAAATTACAAGGACAGTTGTATCGAACTGTTACTTTCCTTTCTAAATAATTAGTTAGTTAATCCAAATTTTCATCTTTTAAGTATACATATATCAATTAATAATTTTTTTCTAATAAAAATCCTTCACCTCACAATGTTGGATTTTAACTTCGTTGTCAAAATTTTCGATGGTATTTTTGTTTACAAGCGCTCTGTGCGCTTCTGGAAATACCTACTATTTTTATTCTAATCAAGGATTAATTATTTTTGTCCATTCTTTGTTAGTTATTATAGTACATATATAAAAACAAAACATTAACTTTAAGTTGTGGCTAGTAATTTTGAGCTGGATTTATATTATTGTTTAAAATTTAAAGTAAATGTTTAATTTCTCAACACAGTTTTCTATGATAAATATTAAGTACATTTTTTTCAAATATATTGTGTCTTCAATTTTTTTTCTAATATATTGTGTCATTGTTAAACATATAAAATGTAATTTTATCTTGTAGAGTAAGTTATTACTTGTCATGTACTAAACTGTGTAATTAAAATTAATAAATGTGTAAAATATAGGTGGAATAAAAATAAAGAAATAAATAAATAAATAAATAAATAAATAAATAAATAAATAAATAAATAAATAAATAAATAAATAAATAAATAAATAAATAAATAAATAAATAAAAGAATGGCACAATCCACGGGCGCTGGTGGAATTTAATTTTACTCAAGGAAGTCGATGAAGAAAACCACACTTAAGGTGAGAAGAGCGGAAAGTTATGAATTAGAACAACCGGTGAGGAATTTGACCTTGGCGAGCAATACTACCGTATATATGGTTGGTTACAAATACAAAAATGTTCCGGTGGCTATCTGAGGATACGCTAACAACTAATAATCAAGGTAACAAATTTTAATCTTTTCTCGTGTAGTGTTATAAAAGTGCAGTGACCTAAACGAATTAAAAATAGAGAACAGAAACTTTCTTCCATATTGAATGCGGGAAACAAATGAGAAAATCGCAAAACTAGCAAGCCGCCCATGGTCTTTTCTTTGTTAACGGAGTTATCATCTGAATACGACCTGCCGGTTTAGATTACGACTCGTGTATATCGCCGTTACATAATTTGTGATTACGTTTCTTGGAAACTGAAAGGGTCGGCTAAGCTAAGATTAACGACCTCATTAAACAGAACCAGAAACAATCGTATAAACCGCTGTTTTCTTTTATATTTCGGATTTTTGTTTGTGTTCCGATGTGAGTTTTTTGTCTTGTGCATGAGTAATAGACTGATGGTCGTCTTAGAGAAGTTATTTAATAGACCAAAAAAAAATCAAGTAAGCTTAATCCCCGTTATTTATTATTAGTGCAATTTTAGTATAAAAAGAAAAAAATAAAATAAATACAAAAAATCTAGAGTAAACCAAAAATTAATTAAATTCTATAAATTTCTTAGACTAAGAAAAACGTAGTTTCGGAGTTTTTGTTTGTGTTCCGATGTTAACTGTTTTTGAATAGTGATAGTCTGATTGTCGTCTTAGAAAAATTTATTTATTTAAAAATAACAAAAAAAATTTTATTAAGTGTATTTTAGTGTAAAAATAAAAGAGGAAAAGTAGATAGAAAAATATAGAGTAAACCGTAAATTAATTAATTTCTATAAAACCAATAGACTAAGAACAACAAAGTAACTTAACTAGTAATTTTAAATCGTTCGATTATATAAAACATAACCAAAAAAAAAATAAAAAAAAATTACTGTACACTTAACCCTAGGTTGAACTTTTGTTGTGATAAATAATTAAGACGTTTGAAACCGAAAGGAGTTGTTTTCTTTTTTCTTCTGCCTGATTATTTTTGTTTGTGTTCATGTCGAATAGAACCTAGACCGCCGAATGTAGTTCTGAGGAAAAGATTTATATAGTGATATACGTGATTTTTAAAAGAAATAGAAGGAACGTACCATAAAGAAAATAATTGTAACTGTTTGTTTTGTCATCCGGGATTGTGTAACCTCAACAGAAACTCCGGAGTCTAACTTGGCCCTCGAGGTACCGGTAGTGTCCGCCATCATTACGACTGATTCGACAGCGCCACTAATGATCTGGTTCAACGCCAAGGAAGATTATAAATTGTAAGTGAAGGGTGTTGAACGCTGGCTTGGAATTGATTATTGAAGCGAATAGAAGCTGACTACCGTTGCCAGTTTTTTTGTGGAATCACCTCATAGAAATCGCATCGTTTTTTTTAGTGGTGCAACGTTTTATTGAATTTAGGCAACGTATCAACAACCGCCTTAACTATTTAACAGAACCTTTATATACAATTTTTGCTGCTATCACCGAGTTTCAATGCAACATTAGTAGAAGATTGGTGCTGTTATCACCGTATTGCAACGCAACATTTGTATACTGTTTTTGCTATTACCACAGTATTGCAACGCAACATTTGTCTAACATTTTTGCTATTACAACAGTATTGCAACGCCACCTTTCTTTACAATTTTTGCTGTTACCACCGTATTGCAGCGTAACATTTGTATATTGTTTTTGCTGTTGCCACCGAATTTCAACGCAGCATTTATATAACCTCTTTGCTACTACTACTTGTTTCAACGCACCGATTGTGTCAAAGTTTGGCTGCTGCTATCGTGTGTTAGACACATTTCAACTTAACACTTATAACAAATTTTTGCTGGTGCTATCGTATGTTTTATATGCTTCAACTCAACATTTGTAAAACATTTTTGCTGATGCTATCGTATATTTTATATACTTCTACTTAACATGTATAACAAATTTTTACTGGTGCTATCGTATATTTTATATACTTCAACCCAACATTTGTAAAACATTTTTGCTGATGCTATCGAATATGTTATATACTTCAACTCAACATTTATAAAACATTTCTGCGGTTACTACTGGATATTTTCCTTATTTCAACTGATACCCAATTGTGGTGTGATTGCAACGGACGTTCCACTCAACATTGATATACACTTTTCTGGTGTTATTACAACCAACTGGCACCTCAGCCTTCAGGAATTATTTATGCAATTTCAACCGTGGTATTATACCTGTTGGATTATTCGACGCTGATGGAGGGCTAAGGCCGTAATACTTGGAAGCCGGGAGGATTTAATCATGTGGTGTATCAGTGATTGAATGGGGGCGTGCTTGTCGTAGCGTGTGTGTGTAAACTGGCGGTGCGTGTCACATTTAGTCTGAATTGGAAATGATTCTAATCTAAATATTTTTACTCCGAGGTAATAATTAACATACCAAATACCTTTTCTTTTATGATATTACCTAAATTTATGAATTTATATTTTTGAAGCAAATCCAAAAATCATTTTCAAATAACCTGTAATACAAGCAAAGAAAAATACAAACTCTTGTCATGTTTTAGGTTTGTTAATTCTATGATGCATTAACCAACTGTAAACTACAGGTATTGAAATAAACTGGTTTGGACATGTTTGTTTAACTTACTAATAAACTTACAATCTTTTTTCTTGGGTTGTAAATATTTTGTTTTCGGGAATTACTTATGGTTTTATAAATTTTGAAAAAATGGTATTAATAAAGAAAAGGGAAATAATCAATAAAGACTTGCAATCTAGCGTGTGACGTTCTCCAGTGCTCTAGGATCTGATTCTCGGTGTACCAGCGATGGCAGTGGTTTACGAGCTGTATCATATGGGTCAGATGACAGCCATACAACGGAATAGTGATAACTACCACTTGCGATACTTGCGGCGGGTCTTAAAGCTTAGGTGTCTTGCTTCGCCGTCTGAATGTGTGGGTGAATGTTAGCTTGTGTGAAGCGTGAATGTGTAGAAGTCTGGGAGTGATGGTGTGGGTTGGACGCGCTGATCGTAGGTCTTTCGCAAACGGGGTCGCCAGAGTCTCCATTTTCCATTTGTATTTTTTTCCATTTCTGTAACTTTTCGTAAATTGCGTACATTTCTGCATTTGTGTTGAAGCAGCAGGTATTACTCCATCAAATCCACGAGGACTGGGCTTTAGTCGTTAAGGCGTAAAATTACTCTAGGTACGCATCCTGCTATGCCATTCCCATTGGTTCGCCAATGAGAAAGCTCTTCATTACAGATACCAGATACCAGATACCAGATAGCAGATAGCAGATACCAGATACCAGTTACCAGATACCAGATACCAGATACTAGAAACCAGATACCAGATACCAGATATCAGATACCAGATACCAGATACCAGATACCAGATACCAGATACCAGATACCAGATACCAGATACCAGATACCAGATACCAGATACCAGATACCAGATGCCAGATACCAGATACCAGATACAAGATACCAGATACAAGATACCCGATACCAGATACCAGAATCTAGATACCAGATACCAGATACCAGATACCAGATACAAGACACCGGATACCAGACACCGGAAAACCAGATAGTAGATACCTCATATCAGATAGCAGATATCAGATAGAAGAAACCAGATACCAGATACTAGATACCAGATACCAGATACCAGATACCAGATACCAGATACCAGATACCGGATACCAGATTCCAGATACCAGATACCAGATACCAGATACCAGATACCAGATACCAGATACCAGACACCAGATACCAGATACCAGATACCAGATACCAGATACCAGATACCAGATACCAGATACCAGATACCAGATACCAGATACCAGATACCAGATACCAGATACCAGATACCAGATACCAGATACCAGATACCAGAAACCAGATACCAGATACAAGATACCAGATACCACATACCAGATACCAGATACCAGATACCAGATAACAGATAACAGCAACAAGATACAGGATACAAGATACCAGATACCAGTTACCGGATACCAGATACTAGATACCGAATACCAGAAAACCAGATACCAGATACCAGATACCAGATACCAGATACCAGATACCAGATACCAGATACCAGAAACCAAATACCAGAAAACCAGATACCAGATATCAGATACCAGATACCAGATACCAGATACCAGATACCAGATACCAGATACCAGATACCAGATACTAGATACCAGATACCAGATACCAGATACCAGATACCAGATACCAGATACCAGATACTAGATACCAGGTACCAGATACCAGATACCAGATACCAGATACCGATACCAGATACCAGATACCAGATACCAGATACAAGATACTAGATACCAGATACCAGATACCAAATACCAGATACCAGATACTGGATATCGGATACAAGATACCAGATACCAGATACCAAATACCAGATACCAGATACTGGATATCGGATACAAGATACCAGATACCAGATACCAGATACCAGATACCAGATACCAGATACCAGATACCAGATACCAGATACCAGATACCAGATACCAGATACCAGATACCAGATACCAGATACCAGATACCAGATACCAGATACCAGATACCAGATACCAGATTCCAGAAACCAGATACAAAATACCAGATACCAGATACCAGATACCAGATTCCAGATTCAAAATACCAGATATCAATACCAGATATCAGATACCAGATACCAGATACCAGATATCAGATAACAGATACCAGTTACCAGAAACTTGATACAATATACCAGATACAAGATATCAGATACCGAATACCAGATACCAGATACCAGATACCAGATACCAGATGCCAGATACCAGATACCAGATACCAGATACCAGATACCAGATACCAGATATCAGATACCACATACCAGATACCAGATACCAGATACCAGATACCAGATACCAGATACCAGATACCAGATACCAGATACCAGATACTACATACCAGATACCAGAGACCAGATACCAGATACCATATACCAGATACCAGATACCGGATACCAGATACCAGATACCAGATACCAGATACCAGATTTCAGATTCAAAATACCAGATATCAACACCAGATATCAGATACCAGATACCAGATATCAGATAACAGAAACCAGTTATCAGATACCAGATACAATATACCAGATACCAGATACCAGATACCAGAGCCCAGATACCAGATACCAGATACCAAATACCAGATACCAGATATCAGAAACCAGATACCAGATACCAGATACCAGATACCAGATACCAGATACTAGATACCAGATACTAGATAACAGATACCAGATACCAGATACCACATACCAGATACCAGATACCAGATACCAGATACCAGATACCAGATACCAGATACCAGATACCAGATACCAGGTACCAGATACCAGATACCAGATACTAGATACCAGATACCAGATACCAGATGCCAGATACAAAGAAAGTGTGCAGGAACAAAGTAAAAATGGAGTTGAAATAATCTTGTTAGTGGCATATTGCTTAATCATGTGACGCACTATCTTTCTTAATATTTGCAGCTCATACAAAATGTTATATAAATGCTCGATTTTTTCAGGAAGTAATAACGTGTCATCATCGTGAAATAGTCTATAGCTCAGATTAGAGGTTCTACCGTTGACTGAATAGAGTTCAGTTACCATTACCAACCTCTGGTGGTAAGATGAACTAAGCGTGTTATAAAGGTCAAACAGATGTTACATCCAAAATAATCTCAGTTACAAAAATTTTGCAAAATCTTAATTTTACTCAGCAGAAATTTAACATTAAAAGTTATAATAATAAATTAAAATCGAAAAAGAAACTTTTTTTAAGAAAAAACTAAAAATAAAAAAACACAAAATTATTTAATTAAAACTGAAAAGTAGGGAGATAACGAAAAACTAAGCTTTATGAAAACTTTTTCGAATAAAAGTTTTCTACGTTTTTTCTATTTTCTATTATTTTTTCGTTTGTAATTATCGTTTTGTCCTGTTTTTGTTTACATTGTTAAATTTTCTTGAGAAAAAAATTTATATTGACATTATGCAAATTCTTTATGAATTTGTTATTGTAAAAATCAAAGAAAGGAATAAAATTTTTTTGAGCATTTTAACACAGTTTGCATTTATTAGGGATTTCCATTTTAGATTTGAGGAAAAAACTACGTATTCAGTTTTCCTTCGAACTATTTGTTTTGTAAATATTCTTTTAAAATGGAAATTCTTAAAAAAGTTTTCTGAGTCAAAAATCTATCAGAGTATTAGCTTATTTGTCATCAGGTTTCTGGATTACAGTGGCAACATAATCTTTAAGATTGATAATTTAGATCAAGCAAAAGAAATAACGTGGTCTCAATCAACCCACAAATTTTCTTGTGTGTTGTCTCAAATTTTTTAATAAAATGTTATGTGCAGTGTGTTACAACAAAAATGTGTTACAACTCAACGAACTAACGTTTTAAGACCTCAGTCACTCAGCAAAATGCGGTCTGAGAGGTTGATGGATTTAACGTGGATTTTTACCCAAAATTATCAATTGCATTTATCTGTATTTGAGCACTTGGTCCACTTAACAAAGACGTTGAAGGATATCTACTTATAGTCGTCACTTCGATTTATAGTTGTCATAAAAAATTATTTGCGAAATTCTAAGCTCGATCGATTTTTTGCGTTCCTATTATTCATTTCCATATAGATTTACAAAAAAAACACAGCTACTAAAACAATATGTTTATACTGTATCTTTAAGTTCATGCTGTATCTGGTATTTAAGGATCTCTTATTTCGTATCTGGTATTTGATATCTGGTATCTGGTATCTGTTATCTGTTATCTGGTATCTGGTATCTGGTATCTGGTATCTAGTATCTGGTACCTGGTATCTGGTATCTGGTATCTGGTATCTGGTATCAGGTATCTGGTATCTGGTATCTGGTATCTGGTATCTGGTATCTTGACGTTGATAGAAAATATTTCTACATTTTAATGAAATTTGTAGTTTAAAATAGAAGATTTTTGATAAATTTGGCAATTGTTGATTATGACAATATGCTTAAGAAATATTATTACGTAAAAAATTTCAAAAATTTTGTTTGTGTAAATTTCATTTTTTTTAAATTTTTTTTAAATAATTTACAATTTTGCAGCGAGCTATTATTTTTCTCAGTAAAATGTGTATCTTTACCATAAAAATCACATTCGCATGTAATTTTTCATATATAACCCGTAAAATTCAATTATTCAAAATTACTAACTTTACAAACTGCATAATCCTGGAATATGTCAAAAGCTAACCATTTCTCATATGACAACGCAAAACTTAATAGTATAAAATATACCGAATATACATATGATATCAGTAAACATTTTACGAAACATAGTGCAAAAAAGTGCATGAATGCAAAAAAGTAAACATTTCACTTAACTAGTAAATTCAAACATTTTCGTTAAATAAGTTAACTTATTCACGTAAAAATTGCGTATTATTCACGTATTTTATGTAATCAGCTAACTTCTCCACGTAAAATTGTTTACAAGAAAACCACGTGTTACTCACGTATTTTATGTGGCAGTTTTATTTCCATTTAAAGTGAAAATACGGTAAATTTTACTCAATTGTTTACATAGTTACGTGAATTTTACTGCATGTACTTAACGTTGATTTCACGTGATTTTGACAAAAATTGCTAGCTGGGTGGTATCTGGTATTTGGTATCTGGTATCTGGTATCTAGTATCTAGTATCTGGTATCTGGTATCTGATATCTGGTATCTGGTATCTGATATCTGATATCTGGTATCTGGCATCTGGTATCTGATATCTGGTATCTGGTATCTTGTATCTGGTATCTGGTATCTGGTATCTGATATCTTTTATCTGGTATATTGTATCTGGTATCTGATAACTGGTATCTGTTATCTGATATCTGGTATCTGGTATCTGATATCTGGTATTGATATCTGGTATTTTGAATCTGGAATCTGGTATCTGGTATCTGGTATCTGGTATCTGGTATCTGGTATTTGGTATCTGGAGCTGGGATCTGGTATCTGGTATCTGGTATCTGGTATCTGGTATCTAGTACCTGGTATACAGATTAAACGATATATCACATGCTTCTTCTTTAAACGAGCTTCTCGAAAAATGGCCTTTTATGAGCATGCCGGAGGATATTGCTTGGTATTGAATAAATGCAAAACTTTTTATTGATTTATTTATTTAAATTAAATTTATTTTATAGATCGACCAAGATTTCCGAAGCATGTTTCCATCTAGTTCATTAATTTTAGATAAATGGGAAACTGTTTACACTACTCTTTTAAATTTTTCTACTATACTATAAAGTATACAATAAAGGACTCGCAAGAATCATTTTTATTTATCGGCAAATCAGTTCAGGAGATAGAATCTCATCTTGACTATATTTTAAAGGATGGACAATATTCAACCATTTATTTCAGCAACTGGAAATGATATTCATGGCATTGAAAAATATTCTGTTTATTTTGATGGTGTAAAACTTAAAATTCCGAGTTTTTTGCGTGCGGTTGATATTTGTTTTAAGCTATTTCACCTTTTTAATATCAAATATCCCTTTGCATCCACACATTTTTGGACCTTTATTGAAATTTCTTTTTACGGCTTTAATAGTAAGCCAAAAACTTCGTCAAAGCTTGCTGTTTTGCTGTCTACACTGGAAGGCAATTAAAATTATAGTATGTGAACAAATTATGTCTATTTGCTATTTTTTTTGAATAATAAATGAATTGAAATATAAGCCGTGTTTTTTATTCACTTTTTAATAGGTTGAGAAAAATACATTTATGTTCATATCTTAGAGATGATGCTATCATTTGTTATACTATAATGAACTCAGAACTGTTTTATTAAATTTGGTTAGTTATTAATCTAAAACTAAGCAAACCAGATGTTCTCTGTTTTGATAATTTCAAGAATTAAGTTATAATTATGTATTTGCAATTTTTATTATTTCCATTATCAACTAATAAACAACTATGATTGATTTAATTATTTCAATTTTTAATTAATAAAAATTTATTCGTAATTGTAATTTTGTTTATTAACTAATTAACTGCTGTCCATTATATCAATAATTTAATTTATTCCATTATAAACGCATTTATTAATATCATTAACGTTTGTTAATAATATAAGTTATTGAATTATAACCTGGTTTATTGATACAATCATCACAATAATATTATCCTGATTGTTAATATAATTAAATCTTTATTAGTTCATAATGGTTGTTATTACTTAATAAACAGGCAATTGTGTTATCAATAAATTTGTTCATCGGACGAGAATTAATGAAATTTTTATTAATACAACGATGACTTTTATTGAATACACGTCAACTTTTTTTTCAGTGTATGCAAATTTCCTTGTTTTGACACACTTTACGATTTTTTTGACACATTTTCGGTACAGCTATCGAACACATCGTCCTATCGGCTCTTCCCATTGAGATTACCTGTTTTTAGAAAAATTTGAAATTTTTGAAATCCCTCCAGCAGTTTTCTAGATTTCGTCGGTTGTGACGGCCTGCAGACAAGACATACATTTTTTTGCTTTTTAGAATCAGTAGGTCGTAAAACGTCGAGAAATGCCAAAAAAAGTGGAGGTAAGAATTTCAATTTTGGCTCGAGAATGTAATACTTTAGTCTTTCAGACTGAAGTAATATGAAGGGGCTGAAATTTCACAGCTCTGAAATATCAAGACTTCGGTCTGTATTAAGGATTTTGATATAGTTTTCGGCAAAAAACTTTATGAGGTCATGGTTTTAAGTTTTGGGCAGCGAAGTATATCAAACATAACTAGTTAAAGTACCAGTAATTTTTTATCTCTGTTTAAAAATCTAATACATATCTAACACGAAACATCAATACGTTGTCGGAAAATTATAACAGATCATATATTAATATAATATGGTAAAAAGATGATACACTCAGCAAACTACTAGAAAGCCTTTCCATTTAGCGTTTCGAGAAAATATTTCAAAATCACAAATTCATATTTCTTTCAAAATTCCAAAAATATTGTAAAATTTAAATAAAATCAAACTTTTTTCAAAATTTCAAAAATATCCCAAAAATTCTTACATAATCAAAAATTGAAACATTTTTCAAAATTTTAAAAATATATATAAAATTCAAAAATTTTATTTTTTTTTTCAAAATTCTAAAAATATTGCAAAAATTATAACAAAATCAAAAATTAAAACTTTTTCCAAAATTCTAAAAATATTGCAAAAATTATTACAAAATCAAAAATACAAACTTTTTTCAAAATTCCAAAAATATTTCAAAAACTATAACAAATTCAAAAATGTCCATGTCCAATTTCATGTTCAATTACATTTACGTCATAAAAACCACTAATTTTTTTTCCGAAAAACTGGCTAAAAATAAAGAAATCATTTTTTGACACACTTGACATTTTTTTTTGACAGATTTGTAATGTCGTAATTCTCTATATAGTAATAATAATATTTCATGTCATACATATAATTAATTTCATTTTTTCCCCAAAAATTGGGTAAAAACATAAATAAAAATTTTTCTTTTGACACACTTGACAACATTTTTGAAAAACTTATAATGCCATAATTCTTGATACTAATAATAAAATTTCATGTCATACAATTAATTAATTTTATTTTATTCCAAAAAATGGGTAAAAAAATAAAAAAAAATCTTTCTATTGATACACTTAACAACAATTTTTTGACAAACTTATAATACCATAATTCTCAATAATAATAATAAAATTTCATGTCATACAAATATATTTCATGTCATACAAATAAGTAATTTTATTTTTTCCAAAAATTGGTATAAAAATAAATAAAAATCTTTCTTTTGACACACTTGACAACATTTTTTTGACAAACATATAATACAATAATCTAGTTTTCGATCTCACATACCAATCCCTATCATCAAGATTTCTCCAAATCAATGTTCCTACTCGTAATTACTTAAAATGTAGCCAAAAATATGAAAATTTGCTATTTTTGACACACTTATTGATTTTTTTTTGACACACTTCCGGTACAGTTATCGAACACAGCGTTCTTACAAACCTGTCCCTTGAGTAATTCTATTTTTAGAAAAAAAAAATTTTAAATCCCTTTAGCGGCTTTTTAGATTTCGTAGGTAATGACGGCAGGTCGGTCGGCCGGCAGACAGACATACATTTTTTTTTACCGAAGCAACATTAATACTTTGCCGGAAAATTATTGAATTACAGATCATAAATTATTATAATGTAGTGAAAATATGATACAATCAGCAAACTACTCAAAAAACTCACCATTTAGCGCTCCGAGAAAATATTACAAAATCAAAAATTCATATTTCTTTAAAATTCCTAAAATATTCTAAATATTATAAGAAAATCAAAAATTGAAACTTTTTTTCAAAATTCTAGAAATATTCCAAAAATCTATTACAAAATCAAAGATTGAAACTTTTTTCAAATTTCTAAAATTATTGCAAAAATTATAACATCAAAAATTCAAACTTTTGCCAATATTCTTAAAATACCCAAAAATTATAACTAAATCAAAAATACAAACTTTTTTTCAAAATTCCAAAAATTATAATAAAATCAAAAATTTAATGTTTTTCAAAATTTTAAAAATATCGCAAAAATTCGTAATTCCAAAATTCAAACTATTTTCATAATTATTATAATATTTCATATATCAAAACAAAATCAAATGTTCAAACTTCTCTCAAAAATTATAATAAAATCAAACATTTAAACTTTTTCAAAATTCTAAAAATATTCCGAAAGTTCTTACAATATCAAAAATTGAAATTTTTTTCAAAGCTTTAAAAATATTGCAAGATTTTTTATTTCAAAACATTAAAAAATTCAAATTTTTTTCAAAATTCTAAAATTATTGCAAAAATTATAAAATAATCAAAAATTGAAACTTATGCAAAATTCTTAATATATTGCAAAAATTATAACAAAATCAAATATACAAACTTTTTTAAAATTCCAAAAAATTTCAAAAATTATAATAAAATCAAAAATACAAATTTTTTTCAAAACTCAGAAAATATTACAAAATCAAAAATTGAAACTATTTCCAAATCAAAAATTCGAAAAAAAGTAAAAGACTTTTTTCTAAAATTCTTAAAATATCACAAAAATTATAACAAAACTAAAATACAAATTTTTTTCAAATTTCCAAAAATATTCCAAAAATTATAACAAAATTTTCAAGTCCAATTTCATGCTCGATCACATTTCATGCCATACAAATAATAATTAATTTTATTTTTTCCCAAAAAATTGGGTAAAAAAATGAAAATCATTCTTTTGACACACTTGACAACAGTTTTTGGACAAACTTATAACGGAATAATCAAGATTTTGTTCTCACATACCAATCCCGACAATCAAAATTTCTCCAAATTCAATGTCCCTGCTCGTAATCACTTAAAGTAACGTTTTTTAATCCAAAATAGGCAAATTTTCTTGTTTTAATACACTTGACGATTTTTTTGACCCACTTCCGGGACAGCTATCGAACACATCGTCCTATCGACTCTGACCATTGAAGATCGAAATTGAATGTCATACCGATCAGACGTCTTTTTTTCTTTTATTTTTTGTGCTAATTCCGAAAATAGAAAAATAATAAAATTTTGTTTCAAAAATTAATTTATAATTAGAAACAATGGAAAGTTATTATCCATGAAGTGATTTGTGATCTAGCTATAAAGTTAAAGAACTGTAAAGTCTTTATATAGTAAATAGTTAAGTGAAATCAAATCATATTTTTCATCTTTTGAAAATAGTTAAAAATTAAAACAATATATAAAAAATATCTAACAAATTTTGGAATGAACAACGATATTACGTATATGGACATAACGTTTTTGCAAACAAAAAATATCCAACCAAACAAGTATGTGACATCAACAAATATTGGAATACAAGAAAAACAAATACTTTTTCAACAAGTAAAAAAATCAACGGTGAATTATAATTGCTACCAAACATTTTTATATAAATTTCATGATAACAACAACAACAACAGGAATAAAAATACAAAACAAGGTATCATTAGTAAAAATATTTTACAGGAAAACAAATATAAAATAAAATCAAGGGATAACAATACAGTGGTGAATAGCTATATTATACAAATGCTAATTCAAAAATTATATTACATTTTATTTAAATTTAACATTAAACTAATTTCACTTAAATTTAAGAACAAATATAAAATTTCGAGCTTAAAATTTAATTACGCGAGTAATAGCCCATATATAAATATTGAAAGAAAATTGTCTAAATTCACTTATAGTTATGTCTGAGGAACAAATAGACGTAGATCAAATTTATCTAGCCGAAGGCAGTCCACTAATTGTATCTAATAGGTTTTTTGATAACTTACCAGAAACTAAAAAACAAGGTAGCACGTTAGAAATAATTTCATCAAGTGAAACTGATGATGCCATGGAATCTTCTTCAGCACTTTTTGAGAATGAAAACAGAACCCAATTTAACACTAGATCATCATTTTTAAAAACAAATACTCAACCTACAAGAAACACAACAAAAAGACAAAAAAAACGAAACGTCAAACCCAAAATACCTAAAACAATAGATCTAATAAACGCAAATTATAACGATGAAATAACCACTGTCGGGAAAACATTAAAAACAAATATGATTCCTTCAGCAACGCAAAAATCTAACGACACAGTAACAAACCCATACCAAAATACAATACCACAACAGCAAATACCACATACATTAACAGAGACGCAAAACACTCAACAAATGAGTTCCTCTATGGGAGCGTATAGTAAAATTAATACAAATGGTGTATCGTTGGCTCCACAAATACCGTCATCAAACACTAAAGTGCAAACAATGCCATCAACACAAAAAAACATACAAACTATAGAATATAACATACCCACAGAAAACATATTTAAAAATTTAAAAGTCCATGATAAGGACATACAATCACCTGCAGATATTATGGACACAAACACTACGGATGACGCAAATGATTTTATTACAATCATTAAAAATTATAAGAAAGCAAAACAACAAAAACAAAAGATTAGTGTACCAATTACAAATACTGAAACACCACTACCACCTACAAAACAAATATCAACATCAACATATAAACAAACAAGTGAAACTGCACGCCAATCTGGATCCACAAAAAAACCTCAACAGCAACAAAAAACACCTAACGCTCAAAACAATGTTAATACAGAAAAACAAACCGTTTATAAAGTACCACCAATAAAAATATCGTATATGGATACAAAACATATAATCCAATTGCTTAGAGATTATGCGAAAGTTGACCGATATCACATTAAACAGCTAAAAGGAAATGAACAGCAGGTACAAACATACAATTTCCAAGATTTTGATGCCGCAAAAAACACACTAAAAAAATATGATATGTTATATTACACATATACACCTAAACACTTAAAACAAAAAACATTAGTTCTGAAAGGTCTCTGTCCTGGGGAAGACCCTAAAGAAATTTTACAGGAATTACAAACACACAATTCGGAAACACTAGAATTTACCAAAGCCATTATATATAACCCAAAACGCAGAGAGGATCCAGCCATGCTATTAATCCAAATCTCTCCAACATCCAACATTAATGAAGCAATGAGCATTCGCTTTGTTGATCACCAAGTTGTTCAGTGGCAAAAGCTGGAGCACTCAGGCGTTTTTCAATGCAAGAAATGCCAACGATTTGGCCATGCTGCAGCTAATTGCAACATGGGTTATCGCTGTGTAAAATGTGCAGATGATCACATGCCTGGCCAATGTAAACTATCGAACGAACATTTAAATCCAATGAAGCAACTTTACTGTGTTCTATGCAACTCCTATGGACACCCTGCATCATACAAAGGCTGTCCTAGACATCGGGCGTCAGTAGAACGCGCTAAACATATTAAAATGGAAGGAGAAAAAATCCAAATAATAAAACAACAAGCTTATAATAATTTCGTTAAACCAAATCTCAACTTCAACGAATTATTCAAACAAACGCCAGAGGCGCCAAAAACACAAAATAAACAACAAACACAATCACATCAACAATTTAAGCATAATCCAAACATTATACCAAATTCGATACCCATTCTAAGTAGTTCAAATGAGGCCCAAATGTCAATAGGAACTCAATCACAACACACTCCATTATCTTCACCACTCACGAATCAGTTTAACAATATAATATCCCAATTTGAGGACAAAATCAACAGCATGCTCGCTAGTTTAACAAATACTCTTACTAATGCGATAACTAACATACAAAATCAATTTATCATGGTCAATAAAAGAATTGACCATCTGTTTCATACGTTAGAAATCAATAGTGAGCCGTAAGCTCATAAGATTGCTAAAGAAACAGTGTGATGGATAGTGCTAGCAAACATGAACGTCAGTTAGATAATCTTAAATGCATATCAATAAACTGCAATTCCTTAGTCAGCTTGGATAAACAGCATTATATGAATTTATTACTGCATTCATTTAAACCGGACATTTTACTGATATGTGAAACAAAACTATCAGACAAGCATAAAGTACAGTTTAAAGATTATCACATTATACGGAATGACAGACCTAACAACAGTGGCGGTGGTGGTACTGCTATCCTTGTAAAAAAATCGTTAAAAATAAAATTCAAAGTAATTGATCGAATAATAAATAAAACCAATGAATATCAAATTGTGGAATATACAGGTATAGTAATAAATATAAAAAAAAATTACAGGCTCACTATTTGCTCTGTATATGTTACCGCTCAAACAACAATACCATCACAAGTATTTGAAAATGAACTTAACGATTTGTTTATAAAATTAAAGCTACAGAACTTAAATAACTATTATATAATTGCAGGCGACATAAATGCAAAACATAGTAACTGGTCAAACACAATGAATAATACGCGAGGTAAATTCTTATCTAAATGGCTTATAGATACATACATGTTAAACAGATGTCAGTTATATCATCCTATAACACCTACATACCCATCTGGTAACTCTTTCCTAGATCTATGTATTGCAGATGCCAGATTGAAAATATCCGCCAACAATAACAACCAGATAACAGTATTACCGTATGATAGCGATCATAATGCTATCCAAATCTATATCAAATTAGGTAGCAGCGGTTGTTATGTTAATAACGATATATTTAGTAGTAGTGATAACAATGACGAAAGTTATGAGAGTAATTTAATAAACGATCGGGAAAATGCTTCGTTTTCAAATTTAAATACCCCAGTAATAGAAACGGATAATATAGAAAACGATATGGATTTAAATTTAGACTATAGAAAAGCTAACTGGAAAAAATTTGGAAAACGTTTAAATAAACAAGCAATCAATACATTTACATTAAATGATATAGAGAATAATTTATCAAATCGAAATCTCAACAGCAAAGAAATAGAAGAAATTCTTGTAAAAATCAATGAATTAATACTTTGTGAGATGAAACATTGTATACCAAAACGTAAGGAACGTAAGTCTTTATTTGTAGATCAAACACTAAAATGCTACTCTAACCCGTTTATCGAGAAACTGTTACAAACAAAAAAGAAATTAGTCTCTAAACTATTTAATTTATACCGTAGTGGCCTAAATAATCAATCGTATGAAATAAAACAAGCTAAATCAATTATAAAATGTTTGAAAATAATTATAAAAGAAAAATTTCATGTTTCTGTTAACCAATACTGGACCAAAAAATTAAAACAAATTCAAACTAATAGTGAAATGTTTCCACAAATAAACAAGCTATTCTGCTCAAATAAAAATAAAAAACTACAATTACCACAAACATTAAAGATACAAGGTAACACAGAACTACCACATAATCTAATAAATTATAACGATACTATCGCTGAAAATGAAAATATCGTTATAAGCAATAGCGTCGATAAATTAAATATAATTGGGCACTTTTTTGAACAAATTTACAATAAAACAAACATTGATATAAATATTAACGCAAACCAAAATGATACAACAAATATGCGGGATGCAGAACTACAACAACAATCGGATCAACCAAGCCATCTACTAATGACAACAAATACCTCAACAACAGCTCTACAAGAACAACTACAAAAAAAACAAGATAATTTTAAAATTGTCACTGAGATAGTAAAACAGTTTGATGAGTCCATGAAAGACAATACCCATTGTATTAAAACAATCGTTCGTTTCTCAATGGACTGTAAATCGCATCAACTTGAAAACTACCCCAACTCAACTAATTTCGGCATATATGATACCGCCGTTGATAACAACTTTTATAATAATGACATGATTGATGTTACAGTAGAGGACGACAGGATGGATGATGGTGACAATACACCATTATTGAATGCAACTCGCGATCACCAAAATATCTTTAATAACGGGAATGAAAATTTGAATTTTCTTAACTACAATGATAATTATAATTATATTAAAAACTATTTTGTAACCCAAGAAAAGTTGACCACATTATTTAAAGCCACAAATAACAAAAAATCAGCAGGAATAGATAAAATACCAAATATTGTGTTAAAACATATGCCCGAACATGTTATTAAACTGTACACAATACTTTTTAACAACTTACTAAACAATTCAAGCTTTCCCATGTGGAAACTGGCTAAAACGCTACCGATACACAAAATTAACAAAGTTAAAGAAGATCCATCAAACTATCGGCCCATTTCATTGCTGCCCAACATATCCAAAGTATTTGAGAAAATAATAAAAGAAAGCGTTGAACAAATAACCTTAAAAAATAATATTATTCCGACCCATCAATTTGGATTTAAGAGTAGACATTCAACTATTCATGCAATAAATGTCTTAGTATCAAATCTGATGTGGTCACGAAATAACAACAAATACATTGGGGTTTGCACAGTGGACTTAAAAAATGCTTTTGACACTACATGGCAAGATGCAATCATTTATAAAATGTTAAGATACAAAATACCTAAACATATCATATACATAATCTACAATCTAATTAAGAACCGTTCATTCTTTTTATCGGCATTTACATCAAACTTAAACGGTTTAAATAAAGATGGAATTAACAATGCTATCCGTTCTAGCCGTATATTTCAAATAAAGAACGGATTACAGCAAGGAACAGTATTATCACCAATACTATTCAACCTATATACAAGTGATTTACTACAATCATATGGTTTTAACAAATCAAAAAACAAAAATATTATTGCTTACGCAGATGACATCGCACTATATTGTGATGGGATAGATGTTAAAAAAATACAAACAGACTTACAAAACATGGTAAACGATGTAGTTGAATATTCAAATCTTTGGTTACTAAATATCAACATAAACAAGTGTGAAAGCATATTATTTCGACCCCCGCTTAAATTTGCTAGGAGAGGACTTAAAAAATTATGGAATAAATTTGACATTAAAATCAATAATACCAAAGTACAACCCAAAACGATCATAAAATATTTAGGTATTAATATCGATCAGTACCTTTACTTCAACGAACATTTGAAAATACAATTAAATAAAGCACAAAAATTAGTATGTATGCTGAAAAGATTATTCTTCTCAAAACATATAAATTCTAGGGTCAAAATAATATGTTATCAAACATTTGTTAAACCATTGCTAACATATGGATGCCCTATTTGGTATAACGTCAACGCGACGCAGATGGAGAGGTATAGAGTGTTCGAACGTAAAATATTACGATCCGCTTTAAAAGTACATGAAATACAAGCAATAAATGCACGCAACACTGGCATATACAGAAATCTGAGTAATCAAAAAATATATAACATGGCTAATATTCACAGAATTGATCAAACAATCATACAGCTAACCAGAAATCATTTTCTAAGATGTCGTGCTGTGAAAAATAATTCGCTGATCGAACATATATTTTATCCAAATAATCTCTACTTTCAGAAAACTCTAAGTACAGGTTACATTCCACCCGAAGCCTTTATTTATTTGGACTCAAACGGGTATATCATGGACGTAAATAATATACCAATAATTTATCATATGAACCGGAAAACAACAGACAAACGAATCATATACGATCCAAACATTAATACACAAAATACACCGATAAATCAAAATTTGCGATTCCAAACTAAAATACCTAATAAAATAAAAGGCAAACAAAAACACATTTTCAGCCCCGAATACAATACACAAATATGGTGGTTAAACGAAACTAACATCTGCAATACTAACAGTATTAACAACAATGACAGGTAACATTAGTAAACACATGCTCAAACTGTTTTCTAGCCCTCCGGCCCCGATCATCGAAACGTCTCGTAACTCATCAGAGTTTCAGGATGGGTTGATGACCGGGATCGGAGGTACACAATATGAATAAATGAAAATAAATACATAACACGTTACCTCGTTTTCGTAACAAAATATTTATTTAGTCTTTAATGATTTTATCCTAGTTCTAAGTTTGTATTTCTTTATGTTGTACTCGTATTGATAAAATACAAACAGTTTTAAATAAATCATGAACAAAGAAGATTTAAACTAAACGGATAACGTCTAGCTAAATTTACCTATAGTCAAAATGATGTCCAAAAGACAAATATATTTAATTAAAAATATAACAATTGGATTAATTTAGAGAGTCTCAATAAGGGACCATTAAGTTTAGCATTTAAAAATGTATAAAAGTAGCTTTTTAACTTTTTTTTTAGAAATAATACACAAATTGTAAAAAAAAAAAAAATTGAAATAAAAAGACCTTAAAACTAAAAAAAAAAAAACTCTGACCATTGAATATATTTATTTTTAGAAACAAAGAAATTTGAAATCGCTCCATCGGTTTTCTATATTTCGTTGGTTCGGCCGGCCGGCAGACAGACATACATTTTTTTTGCTTTTTTAGAATCAGTAGGTCCTAAAACGTCGAGAACTGCCAACAAAGTGGGGATAAGAATTTCACTTCTTTTGGCTCGAGAATGTCATACTTAGGTCTTTCAGACCGAAGTAAAACTGAGGAGCAAAACGTGTTGATATTTTTATGCTTCACAATGATATAAAGTGGTTATAATGTCTAGGATACGCTATATATAAACACATTCAAAAAAACCGGGGTGTTATGTGAGAGCATTGTGAATTTATAACGCCCGCTATTAAGACGCTTAAAAACTAAATAAAATTATGTGTACTGTAGTTTTGTCTACAAATTGTAAATAAATCTTATCAAATTTAAGCTAGTAAAAGATTTTTACATTTGTTTACATACGTTTTAGTTATTAAATGTTCATTTAGTTTTCCAAAACTATCAAATTATTTTAAACGTCAGACAATGTTTTTGTCACACGCTACAAAATTTAGGAGAATTTGTTTACATAGCAACGTACAAACAACAAATAATTATTTTAAACTTCAAAATAGTTATTTTCTTGGCATACTAAGATACATTTGTATTTTTTTGCATATCAATATAGACTAAAAAATTAAATTCTTTCTTAGTTTTTAGCTTATTAAGTGAAGCATAAAATCTTGTATGCACCACTGACGTTACTGGGTATTACGCCCATCAAGCGACATCCATCCCTCGAGCCAGAGGCCCATGGGCTAGATTACGTCGCTTTCCGGGCGCAATAGCCTACAAAATGCCCTTGGTACATAAAAAGCTATTTTAAGACATTTTTTCATTCGGTAAAATATTTCTTTTGTGTTGTACTGTGTGTGTTGTACATTGGGAAAGAAAGTTTTAGTAAACGCTGTTTGTTAACGAAACTTATTATTTGTATTAATTTATTTTTTATTTTATTTTTAAATTAATCACTTAAATCTATTAATTGGAAAATTTGATACTTTATGTTTGGATATTATTTAAAATTTTACCTCTTAACTCTCTTGACTGTTGTAGAATTGTGTTCTGTTTCGTGTGAGATCTCAAAATTGACTTCCTTCGTTTCTTGCTTATTCTTTAAACGACTCCTCGTGTTTTATTTCAAACATAATTGTTTTATTCGCCTGCATATTAAAGTGTACCTTTACTACTGTGATTTGCGGCCGTAAAGTGTCACTTTTAACCATATATTTTGTTGTCATAGTTACGTCCAAAAAAGCCAAAAACATTTGTGTTTGTTTAAATTCCATAAAAAATAGACATTTTTATCAAAGCAACCTTTCGATTCCATATTTCCTTATCCAATCCTTCGATCTGGGTTAAGGATTTTGAAATAGTTTTCGGCAAACAACATTTATGAGGGCATGGTTTTTAGTTTACGGCAGCGATGTATATCAAACATAACTCTTTGTTAAAGTACAAGTATTTTTTTATCTCTGTTTAGAAATTTATTACAAAACTAACACGAAACAACAATACTTTGCGAAAAATTATAACAGATCATAAATTAACATAATTTAGTGAAAAGATGACACACTCAGCAAACTACTCAAAAACCTCTCCATTTTGCGTTTCGAGAAAATATTACAAAATCACAAATTCATATTTCTTTCAAAATTTCAAAAATATTGTAAAAATTAAATAAAATCAAACTTTTTCAAAATTCAAAAAATATTTCAAAAATTATTACACAATCAAAGATTAAAATTTTTTTCAAAAATTCTGAAAATATTGGAAAAATTATAACAAAATCAAAAATACAAACTTTTTTCAAAATTCCAAAAATATTCCAAAAATTAAAATAAAATCAAATATTTAAACTTTTTCTAAATTCCAATAATATTCCAAAAATTCAATCTTTTTCCAAAATTCTAAAAATATTGCAAAAATTATAACAAAATCAAAAATTGAAACATTTTTCGAAATTTCAAAAATTATAATAAAATCAAACATTTAAACTTTTTCAAAATTCTAAAAATATTCCGAAAATTCTTACAAAATCAAAAATTGAAACTTTTTTCAAAATTCTAAAAATTATATAAAATTCTATTTTTCTTCAAAACTCTAAAAATATTGCAAAAATTATAACAAAATCAAAAACTTTTTCCAAAATTCTAAAAATATTGCTAAAATTATTTCAAAATCAAAAATGCTAACCTTTTTTCAAAATTCCAAAAATATTTCAAAAACTGTAACAAATTCAAAAATTTCCATGTCCAATTTCATGTTCAATTACATTTACGTCATAAAAACAGCTAAATTTTTTTTCCAAAAAATTGGCTAAAAAATAAATGAAATCATTTTTTGACACACTTAACGGTATGTTTTTGACAGACTTGTAATGTCATAATTCTCTATATAGTACTAATAATATTTCATGTCATACAAATAATTAATTTCTTTTTTTTCCAAAAAATTTGGCAAAAAAATAAATAAAAATCTTTCTTTTAACACACTTGACAACATTTTTTGACAAACTTGTAATGCAATAATCTAGTTTTTGGTCTCATATACCAATCCCTACCATCAAGATTTCTCCAAATTCAATGTTCCTAATAGTAGACACTTAAAATTAACGTTTTTTAAGCCAAAAATATAAAAATTTGCTATTTTTGACACACTTAATGATTTTTTTTGACACACTTCCAGTACAGTTATTGAAGTTATTGCGTCCTTTCGAACCTTTTGAACTCCCATTTAAAAAAAAAAATTTGAAATCCGTCCAGCGCTTTTCTACATTTCGTAGGTAATGACGGCCGGCCGGCAGACAGACATACATTTTTTTTTGCTTTTTTAGATTCAGTAAGTCTTAAAACGTCGTCAAATGCCATAAAAGTAAGGGGTAAGAATTTCACTTTTGGCTCATGTATGTAATACTTAGGTCTTTCAGACCGAAGTAATATAAAACATTTGATTTGTTTACGCTATCCAAATTTGATCGCTTATTTTATCAATATACTTTGAGATTTCTTGGAACTATTTATTTTAAAAATAAAATATGGAAAACTTTTGTTTGGCTGTTCAACTAAAGGTACCAGCTTTATTTCCATTTGAATAATGGAATTTCTAAATTCCAAACTAGTGTTGGTATCTTATGCAAAACGTTTTGTCGTTTTTAATATAGAAATTTTTTTTTATAAATTTTACTACAAAAGAGTTAAATATAATTGCTGAAAAGATTACTATTATTACTATTGTTAATTATGAATCTATTATCTTTATATTATAAATTCATTTTTTTGTAAAAATTTTGTTTGGTGTGAAAGCAAACGTTCATTAGATTTTGCAAACTAGCCGGTATTTTAATATCCGCAGATGACGGTTTTAGTCCAGTGCAATTATCTCATTTAAATGAAAAATGCAGGAACCCAGTTATAATGAATGTATTTGAACGATTTTTTTTATGAATTTCTAATACCATAAACTAAAAAGTTTACCGATTAAAAATCACCGCAATTTTTAAAATCCGTATATTTAGGCAAAAAATCAACATTTCTATAAAAAACAAGTATATTTTCCTACAAGAGATGAAAACATTGTTTTTTTCGTGAGTAAACATTTATTCACGAGACGCGCTAGCGTCGAGTGGGACATGTTTACGAACGAAAGACATGTTTACGAACGAAATGCAATTTTTTCTATGATACTAATATATAATCGATATTTACTATAAATTATAAAGTTATAAATCGACAACTATTTTTTTTAACTACTAACTTGAGAAATCGTCAATATTTACTCGAATGCCCCAATGAGAAGTAATTTTTCTCAAGCTAGGTCAATAATAATAACAAACAATTACCTAGGTTATTAATGACAAATTTTCTTTTATTTTTGATTGAAATGAACAAAAAATCACAAACAAATAATAATTGCATTGCTTTGTTTCGATTTATTTGTCTACTTCCAGGCTACTTGATATTTTAAGATATTTAAAAAACGAAATGGAAAATGACTAATATAAATATCTAATGAACGCAAATATGATAATTAGTGTTAGTAGTTAAAAAAATTCTATATATACCTCGGTTGAGAAGACTAATATAGACCTCGAACATTATATCCCTCGGCGCTATGCGCCTCAGGATCTAAAAGTTCTCGGTCAATAATAGCCTACTTCTCAACCTTGTTATATAATGTACTATTTCATGGTTACGTTGTTTAAAATACTTTGTAAAATTATATGAAAAACCATAGCAATTATAATTTGTTATTTTTTTACACTAGTGAGTTTACTTTTCGCATAGAAAAAATCAATTTTCGGCATTTTTAAATATTTATTTTAAGAAAATAATAACTGTTTTAGTTTTTAAGGTCATTTATACAAAATTTATGCATATTTTATATAGAAACTTAGTTATTCTCGAGAAAAAAATAAATATAGCTGTTAAAAGAATGTAATTTACTAGAAGTAGCAACATTTTCATGAAACAGCTCTTAAAAAATAATATAAGCGGATGGTTTCTATAGGTGAACTTTTTCCTTTTTAGTATAAGAAATTCAAAAAATCCGGAAACATCTAAATCCAATCATTTTAGTTGGGTTCCGAGGTATAAACCTAATTGCACTGGACTATTCCTATTTTTCACTAACCGCGGTTAAGCGTTCGTATACGGAGTGTTTTTTAAACTTATTCGACCATTTGTGTCCTATTGTAGTGCACCTGCCTACAAATTACGCAAAAGATTTAACAGTATTTTTATCGAAACAACAGGTTTTTTGTCTAAATAGATTGTCAAAAATTCAATTGATTTAATTACTAAAATTAATGATTTGTATGTTCCCCATAATTCTAAATTAATTTCTTTCGAAGTGACAAGTTTGTTTACTTCTACCCCTGTTAACATTCTTAAGGATATGATTTTTGATATCATTAAAAATTCTGTGTCATCTTCTAATCTTTAAAACGAACTCAATTCTAAACCAAAACTTATTTGTGGAGACTTACTTATTTGAATAAGTAACCTAAAGAGGTGACTTATTTGAAATTTTTTTTCATAGAAAAATCTAATTTGATTTGACAGTGTCATGTTTGTTTACTAAATGATTTTAAGGAACAAAACTTCTTTTTCGATCCGTAAAAAAATTAATATAATAATTTAAAATGAAGAAAATAGTTTTCAAAACTCTTTAATTGATCAAATTAAATAAATCGTTCTAATTAAATTTATTTTCGAATTTGCTTTTATGTGCTGTCAAATTAAGTATGCTAAATCATTTAGAATAGCTTTTAAATACTTATTTAAAATGGCGGTGAATAAGTAAGTCTACATAAATAAGTTTCAAATAAGTCTTCGTTTAGAATACAGCCTCAATCTGATATTTAAAACTTGTGTTGAACAGAACTATTTCGTTTTTGATAACAAATATTATAAATTTACTGATGGTTTCCCGATGGGATCTCCTTTATCTCCTTTTCTAGCAGAAATGTTTATGGATTGGATTGAAAAGAAAATTTTAATGTAACACTCCCACTTGCTAAACATGTTTTGTTTTGGTATTGATATGTAGATGATAGAGATGGAGAAGTCTATTAATTTTCTTGATATTACGATCAACCATAGCCAAACTAAATTTGAAATCGATATTTTTTGCAAGCCAACTTACACAGATACGATTATATACTCCACCTCAAATCATTCTATGAATATTAAACATTCAGCTCTTTATTCACTAGTTGATGGACTTACAAAAATCCCACTCTCTTCTATAAATTTTAATAGAGAATTTAACACTACTGTTGTGCCGTATTTCTCATTACCAATTTTCGATCACAATTTCCTAGAATTACAAACTCTAAATCTTTCTCAATCGCAATATTAGTTTCACATAGCAACAAATTTTTTCTAAACACATTTGAAAATCTGAAGTTTTCTTTTAATCTCTAGCTGATAGTTTTATAAAAGATAAACCTAATAAATATTATCACAATTTTAGTTCATACAAAGAATAAGTCTTTTTATTTTGCCGATAATCCTTTTCAATTCACATGTCATTTTAAAATATTGAATCAATATATTTTCAAAAAAAAACTTCTCAAACAAGAAATAACTATAACATTAATATTTCTCATGCTATTAAACATTAAAATCATGTTAAAGCAAAATAAAACTTTAAATATTTTTCACATTTCTTTTATCAAAACACAACAAATTTGTTTAAGTTTCTTAGAAATAAGTTATATTGCGTAATTTTCTTTATACAAATTTTCGACAATCCTTTTTAAAATATAAGATTTAATAAAAAACTATTTCTATTTGTTTTTCTTGTTTTCTATAATATCATAAAATCAAAATTTAGTATATAAGAAATAGTTTTTAAGAAAATAATTGTAGTTTAAAGACAGAGTTTAAGAAAGTAGTTTTAAAGTAAGAAATTCAAGTAATACAGTTAATGTCAGTCAGTGAGTAGTTTAATAATAAAATTCGAAGAGTTTAAGTCAGTCAATACAGTAGTTATTTAAAGTCGAGTAATTTTAAAGAGAATAGTTGTAAGACTCACAGTCAGTCTTTCGTTTTTTATATACAGTAAAAGCCCGATTATCCGACATTCGATTAACCGAATATTCAGTTAACCGGAATTTAAAATTTTTGAATTTTTTTCTCTTTTACAAGAAAAATGTTTTTTTGTTTGGTAATTAACAAGAAAAATTTTGAAATATTCTTATTATTTATTTTATTTGTGTATTTGTATAAAATATTGTTTGCAATCAATGTTATAAACAACTTGAAATACACATACAAAAATAAGTTTCTAGTATTTTATTTGAAAATATATTGACGAGAATCCTAATAAAATATTTATATGAAGAATAACATAAAATCGTCCTAAAATTTCATATACATTCAACTATCCGGAATTTTCGATTATCCGACATGAGTCAATCCCCGAGCATTCCGGATAATTGGGCTTTTACTTTAGTTTTAATAATACAATTCAAGCAATATAGTTTGAGAATAGCAGTTCCAGAAAAAACTCGCAATAATATAAGTCTGAGTTCAAAGTGCAAGTAAAAATCATGCAAATCTATGTGTTATAAGTAAACAATAATAGTGCAAAATAAATATTCTCAATCGATACAATTAAAGCTAGTGAAACATAAAATTAAAGTTAAATAAAAATAAATTAAAGAAATAAAAATTCATAAATTGTATTCTAAACAAAATTTAAGTGTTTTATTTATATTAAAACTAACCCCAGATATAACAGTGGCGCAGGAGGTGGGATAGTAGACAATCCCTAGAAAGTATTAAATTAAGATCTACTTTAAAAAATAAAAAAGAACTTATCAGGGGTTTTTGCAAAAATTTTGTGTGACAAAATATTGCAATAATTAATTTAAAAAGAAACAAAAATCTCTTAAAGTGAATTGACGATAAGTGCTATAAAAAAACAACAAAAGCAAACTGCAAAACATAAATTAAATTTAAAAAACAATTTTTATAATCAATGAACAAAGTGGAAAGAAGTGATACAAAAAAAAAGCAAATCAAAAAATTTTTTATTGAAAGTGTAAATGGGCAAAAATAATAACAATAAACCACAAGCAAAATACAATTTAAGAAGCACCAGGGCGTCCACAGGAAACAAGGATTCAGTCAGCTCTTCAACCAAATCAACATTGAAAAAAGGTACTGGATTAGAATTAGGTTTAATTAATATTAACAAGGACTATAATTTGAAAACAAATTTTAATTTTAATCAAAATATAAACATGGCAAATCTCGACATTTGAAACAAATTCAAACGGTATCAACTTTTAGTGGTGAACGAACACAAGATTTAGCAGAACAACTGCAAATTTTTTTATACACAGCTAATATAATATATAGTTCATTACCAGTAGAACAAAAAGACATATTTATGTCATTAATTTATAGTTGTTTTCGCGGTGAAGCTTTCATGCTACTAAACATTCTAGACCATTTAAAACTCTAGCAGGTCTAAAAAATTTCTTTATTATTTCTTATTTCTTTACTATTTTCGATCAAAAACGACCATAGAATTAACAAGAGACTTAGTTAACTGTCGACAATTATCTAACAAAAATATTTTTAAATATTCAGACAGATTTCAAACGTTACTAAATCAGACAAAAAATGCAGTTAAAGGAAAATACATAGAAAATAATAACGCTTTTATTAAAAAACTAGAGTTCTATGCGACAAACGCTTTTAAACTAGGTTTATCTCACCCTAAAATTAAACAAACGGTTATAAGCTCGCAAGAAACAAAACGCGACCAACTTATCAAAATAGCATTGGAAAAAGAACTTTTTTTTTTTAAGGCGTTCATGCTCCATGTAGGAGCGTTGCCAGGCTAATCAGCTTTGAATATTCACCACGGTCATTCGCAACAGCGACATAATTACCATGGCAGCCGATTTTATTAAGGTCGGTTATTACGTCAGTCTCCCATTGTAGTCGTGGTCTTCCTCGCGGTCTACCACTCGCTGGGGTACTAACGTACATTTTTCTAATCATTCCAGACTATGAATCGGCTCGTAGAACATGCCCAAACCAAGCAATCCTGTTAGAACGGATACAACCTATTATATCAGGACCCTCAAGAAGGCCTCTGATCTCAAAGTTATACCAGGTTCTATACTCTCCATCGTCTGTCTTAAGTGGACCAAAAATGTAGCGTAGGATCTTACGCTCAAATACAGATAAATACGATTCGTCATTTTGTGTAAGGGTCCACGTTTGTGACCCATACATCACAGCCGGTCTAATCAATGTCTTGTATAACTTGAGCTTGGTGTTAGTTGATACATACGGTGATCCAAGGAGAGGTTTAATTGAGTAGAAAGTTCGATTACCTGCAGCGATTCGAGCTTTTATATCTGTAAGTATGCTGTTGTTTGAGTCAAGCATTGATCCCAAATATTTAAAAGATTCAACTCCCTCAATTTGTTCATCGCCGCACATCAAATCTTTCTTCTCAGCCTCTCTTGAAACATTCATATGTTTGGTTTTATTGTAGTTAATTTGCAGACCAATTTTACTAGCACCACTCTCAAGCGACTTGAAAGTCTCACTCATAACAGCTTCACTTCGGCCGAGGATGACCACATCATCAGCGTAAGCAATCATCTGTACTGAGTTTATTGACAAGATATTGTTGTTATTCGGTAGTTTCTTTTGACGGCACACATATTCCAAGGCTAGAATAAAAAGTATAGGAGAGATAGCATCACCTTGTCTTAATCCGGAGTTGACTTTAAAAAATTTTGATATTTCGTTCTCTACTCGCACACAGCATTGAGAGTTCTGTACTGTCATTTTGCATAGTGATACCAGTTTACCAGGAATTCCCATTGACACCAGAGCAGACCATAGAGTCTCTCGTTCAACCATAGAGTCTCTCGTTGTCTTGCCAGTTTATAGTTCTCCGTCGTGGACCTGGTATTGCGTCCTTGTAGAAACTTCAGATAGCAATCTCTTTGTATTGAATAGCGTCAAGGCATGCTTGATCCATACATGGCTTCTGGGAGTGGTTCTGTGGTAGTCCAAGTATTCCCTCAGCAGCGCTTAAAACAGCATCTTTGAGCAAATACCATGACTTATCGACGTCTCCATTAATGGTTTTTGATTTATCCAATGTTTCGGCAATATGGATTTGATATCTCTCTTCTGTTTCAACATTCTTTAATGATGAGATGTTAGAACGTTCCCGTTGATTTTATTTTGGAATGCCTGGATTTGGGAAGTGGAACCTTATCGTTGCACATACAAGGAAGTGATCACTTCCAATGTATGCACCTCTAAAGGATCGCACATCCCGAACGCTCGAAAAGAAACGTGCTGTTACTAGAACGTGATGAATTTGATTTCGAGTGTTTCTATTCGATGAGACCCAAGTCTGTTTATGAATCGATCGATGCGGAAAGAACGTATTGGCAATTCTCAAATTATTTGAAAATGCAAACTCAGTCATTCTCTCCATTATCATTCGAATTCAAATGCAGGCTGTTGGGACCCACCACATTTCCATAAGAGATATCTCTTCCAACCTGTCCATTAAAGTCACCAAGAACCATAATGAAGTCGCGTGTTGGTGTTTGTTTCATAACCTCTTCCAGTGCTATGTAGAAATTATCCTTCTCGTCGACGGTCTTAGCTTCAGTAGGTGCATGCACGGCAATAAGAGAAATATTGTTATATGTACCACCTACACGTTCAGATCCTCTCACTGACCGGGATGAATTTCATCACGGCTTCTTGTATCTGAGATCCTCTCACTGACCGGGATGAATTTTATCACGGCTTCTTGTATGCATGCACCAACAAGAAAGCCAGTACCAAATTCTCTTCGAGAAGGATGACCACTACAGTATAGAGAGTGACTATCCAAATCTTGTTTTCCGATTATCGGCTGTTTAATTTCTTGTAGAGCAATAATATCCATCCTATACCTCTCAGCCTCTGTTTCCAGACTTATAAGAGCATCAGGAGTGCTCAGGCTGCGCACGTTCCACGTTCCGATTCGGTAGTCTGGTCCTTTTTCACGTCCAGGTAAAATTCTGTTGTTTTTGTCCGGGTCTGTTTTTCTTTTCTGATTTCCAAATTTAACAAATAATTTTTTTTCCGGGGTTAGGGTGTTAACCTTAGGCCCAACCCAAATTGTCGTGAATGGGTCCGTTCTGCATCTTAAGGTTACCAGAAACAACCTTTTGACACGTTTATATAGCGAGCCGCTTGATCCAAGACAGACGCCCGCTTCAAGCCGCCCCTAACATGGAGAACAGACGCTTGAGTCGCATTGGTTGTAAGGCGCCAATTCGCCGTGATGTAGCGTCATTGACTAAGCAGTTTTTACTCTGCTTGTCTCCAATACACCACCCTAATTCTGTCAGCATTACCCAGGCAGCACGGCGTGGACGTCGAATTTCGGATTTCGCTACCCCCCATCTATGAATTAACTGGGTTTTCATTTCCAACTATAGAA
The DNA here is from genome assembly GCA_963693315.1 of Diogma glabrata. Classification (NCBI taxonomy): domain Eukaryota; kingdom Metazoa; phylum Arthropoda; class Insecta; order Diptera; family Cylindrotomidae; genus Diogma; species Diogma glabrata. The sequence goes on along the minus strand of OY856186.1, from coordinate 127,772,640 downwards.
ATAAATTCAATCAATTATCCTCAACCGCTCAACAACGAAATTAAAAATATTTCTTTCACAAACTTGCACGGTAATAATCCATCTTTTCAGCCTTATTCTCATGTTCCACAAAAAATGATACAACCACATTACAATCCACGACTTCTATCACAGCCACCGCAAACGCTACCTTTAATTTTCACTAACATAAAAACCGAACGAGAACTAGCTCCTCAATTATCTTACTCACAAGGGCAATACCAAACATCCAACTTCCAAAATAGATGCTATTTTTGTAATAGACCAGGTAATGTAATTTTAGAGTGTCGCACAAAACTAAGAGTAGAAAATCGACAGAACGTAAGCAATCTCCCACAAACAAATAACAGAAATTTCCACAACAACAACAACCCATTTCCACATAGATATAATTATAGTAATGATCAATATTATACAAAAAATAATACTAATTCACAAAAATGCAATTTCTGTGGCAGAACTAGCCACACGATTAACCAATGTTTTCAAAAACAAAAATGGGACAAGCGTGAATCAAAGTCGGAAACTCTATGGGTATGACTTGCACTCCACAAGTCAAAGCCCAACAACTAGAAAAGTAGATGAGGATATTAAACCAACCGAACAAAGCTCAGATCTAATAAATATGACAAACTTTAAATACTTTAACCATATAACAAACGAAGCAAAAGTACAATTACCTTTAGATGTAGTTAATAAAAACTCAATATAAATAATCTTAGATACTAGTGCGAAACTATCATTACTAAAATTAAATACTCTTAAGCCAAATACAATAATCGATCCTTCAAAAATTATTAATTTTAAAGGAATACATGGCTACGATAGCCCTAGGAACTGCACGATCTTGTGTTAATTCGTTAGTATTCTCAAAATTTGGATGCAAAAACTAATTTTTTAAGAAGCAGTTCAAAAAATTTTAGTTATAAACTGTTAGAAGGTCTTGAAATTTGCAGTTGCCTGTAGAGAACATTATTTAATAATTCACTAAAATGTCCGTATCTTTTGATTTACTTAACCGAATTTCGTGATTTTATACTTGTTTAACAGTTATTGAACTAAGTAATATCAGTAAATTATTTTTGCACGTTTCAAATTTAGCAGCATAATAGGGTGACCTAAAAATTAAATATAATATTTTGAAATAGGCAAAACAAAATATAATGTAAGAATGTTTAGACAAAATATAAAATAGTGTTGAAATGAAAATTCAAGGTAATAAATCGAAATGCTATTTAGCTGATTACTCCATACTTTGTTATAAATTGAAGTGTTAAATGATAATTTAACACAGTTTTCACTTAGTTATTGGTGAAGTTATAGTTGCACTTAGTTATCCAATATTCATGCAAGATTTCTGCAACAGAATTTTTTGTTGGTTTTAAGAATTTTTTGTCGATAATTCTCTACATCTTGAAGGATGAACGGTTTCTGTTCTTCATCTTGTCTTAAAATGTCTATTGTAGTCCGTCATTAACTTTGCTCGCCGTGCTGCAACGTCATTTACGAATTACGACCACACTTCCTTTAATTTGCTGTTAAATGTTCAAATATTCTTCATTTGCTATCCAAAAATCTGGGTTTTCACACAGAAATTTTGCAATTTTTTGAAGACTACTTCAAAAAATATCTAGAATTTGCCGACACGAAAAAATTTAAATATATTTTATTCGGTACTAGTTTGAAAATATTTGCTTTCCTAGATGTCATGTGGGTTTGATTATGAAATTGTAACTTTTTCTCCATTTGATTTTTCTCTTGATATTTTTACTCAAACCTCGGTCAAAAAATTCTAGACGTACTAGAAAATCAGCTTTTGTCTACCTACTACCATTACTTTAGCGTGCTTCTAAATTTGAAACGTACAAAAATAATTTACTAAAATTACTCAGCTCAATACCTTTTAAACAAGTATAAAATCACGAAATTCGGTTAAGTAAATCAAAAGATATGGACATTTCGACTTTCAAAAATTTTTCTCGATAAACTACACTGTCAGGAATGCATTCATCGATGCTCATATTCTGACACTTGCCATAATAGTTGTTTTTCCTAAGTGACTCTGCAAATATTTTTAAAGGCAAATAATTTTTTTATTAATATGATATTGTGTTTAATTAATTTTAATAGATTTTGTATATTTTTAGAAATACACTGTTAAGCTAAATTGAAAATTTGAAGAAATACTTAAAAGAATGGATCTTTGTTCTAAAACTTTTTAATTTTTAAATAAAAGTTATAAGTATGTTCTAAATAAATGTTAGTTTAGCAAAAATATTAATATTTTATTTGGAACTTTTTTTTCCTAAATGTCACTGGAGGCAATGAGGCCTTTTTGAAAAATTGAGAACGAATTCAGCAAATTCCACTAACATTTTTTTGTTGTAGTTCTGAGAAAAAAAGTTTGTTCTAAGAAAGTCACAAAATAAGGTGAGCTTGCTTTTACTTTTTTTTCATATCATTAAGCGTTTTTGAGATATGAGTATATACAACCAAGAAATTTCGAATCTTGTTTTGCTATATGCAAAAGCGCTGACTCTTGGATGCACCAATTGGGCCAATTTTTTATGTGGATATTCAGTACGGACCAATAAACGAATCAAGCCCTGAGCACCAAAAAAAACAACATTTTGCATTTCCATTTAAAAATGGGTCGGTCTAAAATATATATATATATATATATATATATATATATATATATATATATATATATATATATATATATATATATATATATATATATATATATATATATATATATATATATATCTATATATATATATATATATATATATATATATATATATATATATATATATATATATATATATATATATATATATATATATGTATATATATATATATATATATATATATATATATATATATATATATATATATATATATATATATATATATATATATATATATATATATATATATATATATACATATATATATATATATATATATATATATATATATATATATATATATATATATATATATATATATATATACATATATATATATATATATATATATATATATATATATATATATATATATATATATATATATATATATATATATATATATATATATATATATATATATATATATATATATATATATATATATATATATATATATATATATATATATATATATATATAAAAAGTTGTACAGCTAAAACCGCAAAATACAAAAATACGACTTTTCAAGTGCTTTATTTTGTGTGGACCGGAAGTGGCGCGTGCAAAAATTAAATCCTTGTGGATTTTGATCTTTTGAACCCTAAAGAACATTTCCACAAAGTTTGAGTAAAATCTTAAACAGTACAGCAAGAATTTTTCTTTTTTTTCGATGATTTCATATGGAACCAAAGTTCAACTTCAAGTCGGCACGGGTAAACTTTATTTGATTGACCTAAAACTTCTTGCAGTTCATTTTTATATGTATGCACACCAATTTAGGGGGTGAGACCTAAAATATTTTGAAATTGAAAATTAAGGAACACCCTAATATATATATAAATATATATATATATATATATATATATATATATATATATATATATATATATATATATATATATATATATATATATATATATATATATATATATATATATATATATATATATATATATATATATATATATATATATATATATATATATATATATATATATATATATATATATATATATATATATATATATATATATATGAGCAATTTCACGCAAGTTCAGCAAATTTTTGGGAAATTTTGACTTGACCCCTTTTAATTTTGATTATTTTTTGTTTATAGATAGTCTTTCATAAATTAAATAAAAAATACGATAAATAAAATACGAATACGATAATACGAATAAATAAAAAATACGAGTTCTCTTAGAATTTTTTTTTTTCGACCAGGGGTCTTCACAGGGTGCCCCTCAATTTTTTGTTATTTTGTGATGTGAGTGTATTTTGACGAGCGATTGTAGAAAAACTACTGAATCGATTTTCATAAATGATATGTCGTTGAATAGGTATTAAAACAAAGTTTTTAAAAATGTACACTGTTAATTTTTTGAAATAATTTTTAACGGTGTAACATAAGAAAAAAACGGTGTAATTGAAAAAAGATGGCATAGCCTCTTTTTTTTTTTTTTTTTTTTAACAAAATTGAAGCTTATTTTATATCTAACAACTTGTGAAAGTTTGGGACTAGCTATATTTTTTGTTTTAAAGATAAAATTCGTTGTGCATATGACTGTCGGGAATCAGTTTTTTTTGTTATGAAGGAAAATTATAAAAGTGGCGTTATAAACTAAGAGATTTTTTTATGTTAAATATCAAATATTTTATTATTAAATGAACTTTTTAAAAAGCAATTTCAGTCAAGTTCAGCAAAATTTTGCGACATTTTAATCGAAACACACTAATCGAAATATCTTTGGCAAACTCAGTCGTTGATCTGGCAACAATTAATAGTCATGTTTTGGTTGAGTTAAAATTGAACATATTTCAGTCACCCCAATTGGAAACTTTCAGGCTATCATTTACATTTA
>OY856186.1:127766544-127767864 GCA_963693315.1 Diogma glabrata | reverse complement strand
GGGGGTGAAAATTAATATATTGTTAATTAACGTACATGCAAATTTGAATTTGGGTGAAATATTGAAACAGCGTAAATGCATGTACGATATTTCAATTCCTACAGAATAATAACTTGGGTAAAATCATTGTCTTATATATTACATACATTACGATCGCCACACGGAATGGTAAATCTAAATATTGTATAAGCATCATTCATGACTACATGATATACCGATTCATATATATAAAAAATTGTAAGAATATCATGCGTTAGTTCAATAATAATTTATTTTAGGCTTAATCGTACTTACGTGCAAAATGAAATAACGTATATGAAATATGAAATAACGTATAAGGTACCTGATTGACTTTTCACCTCTTTTTAGGTAGAAAAACCAGCAGGTACCAATGTGAAATTTTAATATGTTGTGGGACAATTAGTCAAGATTAATTGGTAGAATTTTTTTTTCCAATATCTTTATTCATTCAATAGTGCTGCCGAGTTTACGAAAATCAGAAAATCGAAAAATCTTTAAACCCAATTATCTCGAAACTACACTTTTGCGAATACGTTGTTTCATTATTAAAGCGACGATACTTGTAACACAAAGCACACGCAGACAGTATGGAAAATGCACTAAAGAAAGCTTAGCCGAGTAGTTTTGTAAAAATTCGATTTTCACTTTTAATTAACAAACAAATAACTCTTATAAAAAATAATTTGATAGTCGCGACTGCAAACAAAAAAGCCGTAACTTTTGACTGGAGAAGTATTATGTTCGTATTATGTTATTATGGAATCATAAAGTAAAAGATTGTTTTTCAACATTAAATTACAAATATTTTATTATTGAATAAACTTTTTAAAATATCATACAAATTATATATGTGAAAATAAATATAGTTATTAAAAATTATTTACTTATTTTACATTCAAAAGTTTCTTTTGAGTTTGGAAAACATTTTTGCATTTATTGTCTTAGTATCTACTGGTACAAAAGAATGAAATTTTTGAGTTCCACTTATAGTAATCGCATTTTTATATCGATTTTGTAATTTTTCTTTTGTTAATTGATATTCATTTTTATCGGCGTATCCAAAGTTCATGGTAGATTCCCATTTTAAAGCCCATTCGAAAAGTTTTTTTGGTGTATCAATAATATTATCTTCGCTCGCCATACTATAACGGTGTGCAGCACGCTTTAGTGTACCACCAATTCCATCACAAGGTCCCTTTCCATGGCTAGTAGCATGAAAATGCCATTCAGCATCAACCTTAAAGTCTTCTTTATGGTGGCTTAAGTTAATTAGGTTATGTTTATTTTTGTATTGAGAAG
>OY856186.1:127694044-127764044 GCA_963693315.1 Diogma glabrata | reverse complement strand
CACTATATATCAACTTCACTTGGAACCAGCTCAACACGACGAAAGATACGATTCAAAGGTAACGCACTACAAGATAGACGTTTACATTGAATACGTATTACCAGGTAACCTATTTTATTTTATTTTTATATTGTGATTATTGTGATTATATTTAGTGAAAATTTTGTGTTTGTGAACGTATTTTATATATAAAGTTTTCAAAAATAACGTTAGTCATCCACGACAGTTAATTTCAAAATTTTCATGGAAGCGTGTACTACAAGATAGGCACACATCCAAAATATTTCCAAAAATAACTCTAAAATCATATAAAATAGTGTTACTAAATTGACAAACGCGCGCACTACCAGATAGACGCCAACCTGTCACACTGTCCACTACAAGATAGAGACAGTTCAAATTAATACTATTATATCCTTTTTATGAGAAAAAAATTGGCAGATATATTCGATCTGAATAGAAATATAGCCAACTCAGAAATGGACCCAGTTTTAGAGCGACTAGAGGCAATTGGTGCACAGTTGCAACATTTAAATAACAAACAAGGTGAGCATGATCAATTGTTGACATATCTCAACCAAAAATTAGAGCAACCCCAACCACAAATTCAGGAACAAATTCCTGTGGTTACAAATAGGGCAAATGCTCTAGATTTATTTAGGATCCCTGATCCAATAAAATCAATACCCACGTACGATGGGAATAGAAAACAACTTTCGGCTTGGATAAAGACAGTTGAAGACACACTGAGTGTATTCGAACCATTAGTGTCAGAACAACAATATAGTCTTTATTTACAAACTATTAACAACAAAATAGAGGGGAAAGCCAAAGATATACTATGTCTGGCTGGTAATCCCAAAACATTTAATGAAACAAAAGAAATCTTGCAGGAATCTTTAGGAGACCGGCAAGAACTATCGTTTTATAAGTCACAACTTTGGGCGACTAAACAAAACGAAACAATGAGTATCCACGGATACTACAATAAAATAAAAGAAATAGTTCAAAATATTAAATCATTATCCAAACAAAATATTTTGTACAATAATGCGTGGCATGCTATCAATGCATTTATCGATGAAGATGCATTAGCTGCATTTCTATCAGGACTACGCAAACCCTATTTTGGATATGCGCAAGCTGCAAGACCAAAAGGTATTGAAGAGGCATATGCATTTCTTTGCAAATTTAATTGCAATGAACAAATTTCAAGTAATTCAAGAAAAACCAACACACAAGTATTTCAGAATACACCACAAAAACAAAATCACGGTTTTATTAGTCAAAACAAAACTAACGTGTTTCAACCAAAACACAATCAAAATTTTTCAAATTATGAGAAAAAACCGACTTATTCGGTAAGAGAAAGACCAACACCAATGGAAGTGGATCTTTCTATGCGTTCAAGAAATACATTTAATAAAAAAATAATAAATAATCACGAAACTACAGAGGATTACCAAGAAGATTCATCCCAAAGTTCAGAAATCGAATATTTAGTTGAAGATAAAGAAGATGAACATAACGGAAATTTTTGCGTAAACGCGAATTCAGATACGGAAGACTAAATTTTCTCCCATATTTGAAGTGCTACAATGAACGATTGGGCCGCGTTGTAACACTTTTAATCGATACTGGTGCCAATAAAAATATAATCAAACCAGGATTAATTCCTTATAGTTCATTAGAAAATTCAACAACATCTTCAAGTAATATTATAATAAAGAATATTTTAGGTACACATAATTGCGATAAAAATTTTAAAATTAATCTCCTAGGTAATAATTTACCAGCACAAATTTATTTTGAACTTGAATTCCATAAATTTTTTGATGGAATATTAGGCTCAGAAACAATGGCTAAAATGAATGCCAAAATTGATTATAAGACAAACTCAATTTTATTAAACAATTATAATTACAAATTTGATCGGTATTACCCTGAGGAAAATTTTTATAATCATATAATTACGATACAAACCACAAACAATGGCGACTGGTTTGTACCAGAATTTCAAAAATTAAATAGCGATATAATAATCAAACCCGGTTTATACAAAGCGGAAAATTTTTATACAACAATGACGGTGTTGACAAATTGTCCAAACCCACCGGAAACATTACCAAAACTGAAATTAGATGTTAACAATTTCGAAACATTCGAACCAATTCCATGTAAAAATGAAATAATTGATAGAAACACTATCAAAAGCCTAATCCGAACAGAACATTTAAGTAAAAATGAAAAAGACATTTTACTCGATACAATTTTTAAAAACCAAGCAGTACTGTTAAAACAGAACGAGAATTTGTCATCAACAACAATAATTAAACATAAAATTATAACAAAAGACGACAATCCGGTTTATACGAAAACATATCGATACCCACATCATTTTAAACCTGATGTAGAGGAACAAATTCAGGAAATGCTAGACAGTGGCATTATCCGAAATTCTAAAAGTCCTTATTCGGCACCAATTTGGGTCGTTCAGAAAAAACAAGATGCTTCGGGCAAACGGAAAGTAAGAGTTGTCATCGACTACCGTAAACTAAATGAAAAGACAGTAGATGATAAATTTCCAATCCCACAAATAGAAGAAATTCTAGACAGTCTCGGAAAATCTGTATATTTTTCAACCTTAGATCTAAAATCAGGTTTTCATCAGATTCCTTTAGACCCAAAATCTCAAGAAAAAACAGCTTTTTCAACAGACAAGGGACATTTTGAGTTCAACAGAATGCCTTTTGGCTTAAAGAACGGTCCGGCAACTTTTCAGCGAGCGATGAATAATGTATTGCAAAACCTAATAGGAAATATATGCCATGTATATCTTGATGATATTATTATTGTTGGATATAGCTTAGATAACCATATACAAAACCTTAACACTGTTCTCGAAAGATTATCGCATTTCAATCTTAAAATTCAATTGGATAAGTGTGAATTCCTAAAGAGAGAAACAGAGTTTCTTGGTCATATAATCACACAAGATGGAGTTAAACCTAACACCGATAAAATTCAGAAAATTCTGGAATGGCCATTACCAAAAACTGCTAAACAAATTAAACAGTTTTTAGGACTTTCAGGTTATTACAGAAGATTCATAAAAGATTACTCAAAAATTGCCAAACCCATGTCAAAGTTTTTAAAGAAAGATCAAGTTGTCAACACAAAAGACGTCGAATATATAAGAGCTTTCGAAAACTTAAAAAGAATTTTAGCTACAGATCAAATTTTAGCATATCCCGATTTTACTAAAGAATTTATTCTAACCACGGATGCATCAGATTTTGCGCTAGGTGCAGTCCTCTCTCAAATCCAGAACAATATAGAAAAACCTATTGCGTTCGCTTCAAGAACACTAAACGCTACAGAGATCAACTACGCAACCAACGAGAAAGAAGCTTTAGCTATAATATGGTCTGTCAAGAAATATCAACCATACCTGTACGGCAACAAATTTACGTTAGTAACAGACCATAAACCACTTACTTTCATTAAATCATCCGAAAAAAATTCAAAAATCTTAAGATGGAGACTTGAATTGGAGAACTACGATTATAACGTCGTCTACAAAGAAGGCAGAGCAAATGTAGTAGCAGATACGTTAAGCAGAATGCCTACAGTAGATAACGAGGTGAATATAAATATAGGAACAGATAACACTCCACGTGAATCTGAAGCAGAAAATCTTCCCAATAGGGATAGTGACATAGACACTATTCATTCTGCGGATACATCCGATGATAATTTCATCCACTTCGCAGGTCGTCCTATAAATTATTATAGGAACCAATTATTTTTCAAAATTTCAAATCTAGACACAGTAATTTTGGAAGACATATTTCCAAACTATAAACGAGTAATTATTTCGAAAAAATCATTTCAAAAAGAAGATATTACAAATTTCATAAAAGAGTTTCATAACGGTAAACAAACAGCAATCCTGGCACCTGAACAATTGTACCAGACAATCCAGGAAGTATTTCGAGAAAATTTCTCACAAAACGGCCATTTCGTTTTCGCTACAGAAAAGGTCGAAGATGTTAAAAATGAAGAGCGTCAAAATGCAATCGTAGTTAAAGAGCACGAAAGAGCCCATCGAGGGGTGAATGAAGTAGTAAATCAGATCAAACGATCCTACTTTTTTCCTAAAATGAGTAGTGTGATCAAACGACATATCAATGCATGTAACATATGCAATGTTCATAAATACGACCGAAAACCGTATAATATAAAAATATCTCCGCGACCGAGCACTAAAAAACCATTAGAACGAGTGCACATAGATATTTTTAATATCAACAAAACAAATTTTTTGTCCGTTGTTGACTCATTTTCTAAACATTTACAAATGATTCCAATCGAAACTAAAAATCTATTGGATACAACTACAGCTCTAACGAGGTATTTCACTCAATTCGGAATTCCTAACGTTATTTTCTCAGATCATGAGACAACTTTCCAGTCACTACAATTCAAAGAATACTTAAGCAATCTTAATATCCGATTGGAGTACGCATCATCATCGGAATCAAATGGTCAAGTTGAGAAAACACATTCAACTATTATAGAAATTTTCAATACAAACCGTAATAAATCGCCAAACTCGAGTATTCAAACAGCGATAGAGTTATCAGTAGCTTTGTATAATAACTCGGTACACTCGTCAACCGGTTTCACACCGAACGAGATCATTTTTAATCAAAATAACTTAATAAACCCGGCAGAAATACAAGAACAAGCCAAACAAATTTTTAAAACGGTCAATACTAATTTAGAAAAAGTTATAAACAGAATAGAGAGACAAAATAACAATAAAGAAGATCCACCTAGATTACATGATGATCAATTGGTTTATCTTAAACCAAACATCAGAACAAAATCTCAGCCAAGAGGGCTGGAAACCAAAATTAAAAATGCAAACTACAAAACTTTTAAAACAATCAGGAATATAAAAAGAAACAAAAATAAAATTAAAAGATTAAAGAAATACTAATTTTGATTTTTACTTTTCATTTCAGAAATTTTTACTATGACAATATAATTTTTATTTGAATATCTTAATTAATTAATTATCCAAAACTGATTTTACAAATCTTACAAACCAATTTTACTATTCTTATCCATGTTAATAAAAACAAGAAAAATAAAAGCAAAATTCTAAATAAAAGAAATTCTCATTAGAAATTTTTATTGCATAAAAATTAATTAATATTAGAAATTTTAGAAAACAGTTTTATCAATCGATAATATTATCATCAATAATAAATAAAATTAAATCTAAAGTTAAAAAGAATATTGAATTGAAATATTGTATTGTAGTATTGTAGTATTGTATACTGAAATTTTTACTTATTATTTTGAAACATGGTTACTTTTAAAAAGTTATTAATTTTGACTATATTTAATTGTATCAATACACAAAAATTGGAAATAAAAAATTTGCATGAAGATCCAATTCTGTTAGAAAAAATAAACGAATGTAAAATTCAAACAGGGATCATAAGGGTCATACACCCAATTAATATAACAAACCTAGAAACTACCATAGAATTAATGATGAAACATATAGTTGATAAGATAGATAAGAATGAACTTGATTTGTATACAATAGTTAAGGAAAAATGTAAAAGGTTACATAACAACTTACTACAAATAAAACCACCAAAACGTCTCCGACAACGAAGATGGGATGCATTGGGATCAGGATGGAAATGGTTAGCTGGAAGCCCAGATGCAGACGACTTAAGGTTAATCAACGCTACAATGAATGGTGTAATAAATGAAAACAACCAGCAATACCAAGTCAACGAGCAGATCAACAAAAGAATTCAGCTACTAACAAAAACAATAAATGCAGTCTTAACCAACACATCGATAACCAATAAAATAGTTCTGAGCGAGTTAGAAATTATGACAGCAATTATGCAAATTGAAACCATCGATGCAATTATTGAGGACATCCAAGATGCAATAGTAAGAACCAAAATAGCACTGCCAAGCAACAAAGTTCTTTCGTTAAAAGAAATCATTGTTCTAAAAAATCTTTTGACTGAACAAGGAGTAAATATAACAATTCCAGACGAAGCTTTAAAATTTGTAACACCCAAAATTGCTATATGTGAGGAAACACTATTATACATATTAGAGGTACCAAAATTGGAAAATTTTACATCAACAACAATAAGACTTACTCCACTAGTCTTTGGAAATCAAGGCAGCTGCAAAGTAACATGGGAGATCAACACAGCAATACAATGGATATCTGAGGGTAAAATACTAATAAATAATGGAAAGAACGTCGAAATAGTTACTAATTGTGGACCAGATGACAGAAATTTAACAGGAAATTTTTTAATAACAATCAATAATTGTACAGCCACGATAAACAACAAAGAATTTCAAGCTTATGAAATTCAAACCGAGAATGAGGAAATCCAGGGAGCACTTCACAGTATTCAAATAGTAAGGAAAATGAAAATTGTTCAGAACATAACAGCAATCGAACAGGATACCATTCAAAACAGGAAACTGCTACGACAAGTTTTTTTGAAGCAATATCATCACGAAAATTGGATATGGACACTTTCAGGAGGTTTATCATTATCATCCATATGTGTAATCGTTGTACTATCGTATATGTGCTCGATAACAAAAACAGTGCAAAATCCAATTAACCTGGAAAATACCAAAGTAGCATACAATGACCTATTAAGGAAAGCCGGCATAGTAACAAAAGTCGAGGACGACTTTTCATCACCCCAGGGAGGAGTTATAATCCCATAGTATCATCAAGTCATATAACAAAACTGCTTTCTCACGAAAAGTGCTATCAATGCAAAATAGCATAACTAGAAATATGATGGAATGTTATCAACCAGACATAACATGTAACAACATGATAGAAGAATCAAATATCATAAAACATATTATAATAGAATATGCTGAGTGGTTGTTTTGTACCTTTAGATTTATAAAATTTAGTTTTTATAGTTAGTCTAATTTTTAAACTCTGTAATGTAACATGTATTAAATAAATTGTATTAAATAAATCATTTTTTTTAGAATTTATTTATTCATGAAACATAACTATATATATATATATATATATATATATATATATATATATATATATATATATATATATATATATATATATATATATATATATATATATATGTTTATATATATATATATATATATATATATATATATATATATATATATATATATATATATATATATATATATATATATATATATATATATATATATATATATATATATATATATATATATATATATATATATATATATATATATTTTAGACCGACCCATTTTTAAATGGAAATGCAAAATGTTGTTTTTTTTGGTGCTCAGGGCTTGATTCGTTTATTGGTCCGTACTGAATATCCACATAAAAAATTGGCCCAATTGGTGCATCCAAGAGTCAGCGCTTTTGCATATAGCAAAACAAGATTCGAAATTTTTTGGTTGTATATACTCATATCTCAAAAACGCTTAATGATATGAAAAAAAAGTAAAAGCAAGCTCACCTTATTTTGTGACTTTCTTAGAACAAACTTTTTTTCTCAGAACTACAACAAAAAAATGTTAGTGGAATTTGCTGAATTCGTTCTCAATTTTTCAAAAAGGCCTCATTGCCTCCAGTGACATTTAGGAAAAAAAAGTTCCAAATAAAATATTAATATTTTTGCTAAACTAACATTTATTTAGAACATACTTATAACTTTTATTTAAAAATTAAAAAGTTTTAGAACAAAGATCCATTCTTTTAAGTATTTCTTCAAATTTTCAATTTAGCTTAACAGTGTATTTCTAAAAATATACAAAATCTATTAAAATTAATTAAACACAATATCATATTAATAAAAAAATTATTTGCCTTTAAAAATATTTGCAGAGTCACTTAGGAAAAACAACTATTATGGCAAGTGTCAGAATATGAGCATCGATGAATGCATTCCTGACAGTGTAGTTTATCGAGAAAAATTTTTGAAAGTCGAAATGTCCATATCTTTTGATTTACTTAACCGAATTTCGTGATTTTATACTTGTTTAAAAGGTGAGTAATTTTAGTAAATTATTTTTGCACGTTTCAAATTTAGAAGCACGCTAAAGTAATGGTAGTAGGTAGACAAAAGCTGATTTTCTAGTACGTCTAGAATTTTTTGACCGAGGTTTGAGTAAAAATATCAAGAGAAAAATCAAATGGAGAAAAAGTTAAAATTTCATAATCAAACCCACATGACATCTAGGAAAGCAAATATTTTCAAACTAGTACCGAATAAAATATATTTAAATTTTTTCGTGTCGGCAAATTCTAGATATTTTTTGAAGTAATCTTCAAAAAATTGCAAAATTTCTGTGTGAAAACCCAGATTTTTGGATAGCAAATGAAGAATATTTGAACATTTAACAGCAAATTAAAGGAAGTGTGGTCGTAATTCGTAAATGACGTTGCAGCACGGCGAGCAAAGTTAATGACGGACTACAATAGACATTTTAAGACAAGATGAAGAACAGAAACCGTTCATCCTTCAAGATGTAGAGAATTATCGACAAAAAATTCTTAAAACCAACAAAAAATTCTGTTGCAGAAATCTTGCATGAATATTGGATAACTAAGTGCAACTATAACTTCACCAATAACTAAGTGAAAAATGAGTTAAATTATCATTTAACACTTCAATTTATAACAAAGTATGGAGTAATCAGCTAAATAGCATTTCGATTTATTACCTTGAATTTTCATTTCAACACTATTTTATATTTTGTCTAAACATTCTTACATTATATTTTGTTTTGCCTATTTCAAAATATTATATTTAATTTTTAGGTCACCCTATTATGCTGCTAAATTTGAAACGTGCAAAAATAATTTACTGATATTACTTAGTTCAATAACTGTTAAACAAGTATAAAATCACGAAATTCGGTTAAGTAAATCAAAAGATACGGACATTTTAGTGAATTATTAAATAATGTTCTCTACAGGCAACTGCAAATTTCAAGACCTTCTAACAGTTTATAACTAAAATTTTTTGAACTGCTTCTTAAAAAATTAGTTTTTGCATCCAAATTTTGAGAATACTAACGAATTAACACAAGATCGTGCAGTTCCTAGGGCTATCGTAGCCATGTATTCCTTTAAAATTAATAATTTTTGAAGGATCGATTATTGTATTTGGCTTAAGAGTATTTAATTTTAGTAATGATAGTTTCGCACTAGTATCTAAGATTATTTATATTGAGTTTTTATTAACTACATCTAAAGGTAATTGTACTTTTGCTTCGTTTGTTATATGGTTAAAGTATTTACAGTTTGTGATATTTATTAGATCTGAGCTTTGTTCGGTTGGTTTAATATCCTCATCTACTTTTCTAGTTGTTGGGCTTTGACTTGTGGAGTGCAAGTCATACCCATAGAGTTTCCGACTTTGATTCACGCTTGTCCCATTTTTGTTTTTGAAAACATTGGTTAATCGTGTGGCTAGTTCTGCCACAGAAATTGCATTTTTGTGAATTAGTTTTATTTTTTGTATAATATTGATCATTACTATAATTATATCTATGTGGAAATGGGTTGTTGTTGTTGTGGAAATTTCTGTTATTTGTTTGTGGGAGATTGCTTACGTTCTGTCGATTTTCTACTCTTAGTTTTGTGCGACACTCTAAAATTACATTACCTGGTCTATTACAAAAATAGCATCTATTTTGGAAGTTGGATGTTTGGTATTGCCCTTGTGAGTAAGATAATTGAGGAGCTAGTTCTCGTTCGGTTTTTATGTTAGTGAAAATTAAAGGTAGCGTTTGCGGTGGCTGTGATAGAAGTCGTGGATTGTAATGTGGTTGTATCATTTTTTGTGGAACATGAGAATAAGGCTGAAAAGATGGATTATTACCGTGCAAGTTTGTGAAAGAAATATTTTTAATTTCGTTGTTGAGCGGTTGAGGATAATTGATTGAATTTATTTCTATAGTTGGAAATGAAAACCCAGTTAATTCATAGATGGGGGGTAGCGAAATCCGAAATTCGACGTCCACGCCGTGCTGCCTGGGTAATGCTGACAGAATTAGGGTGGTGTATTGGAGACAAGCAGAGTAAAAACTGCTTAGTCAATGACGCTACATCACGGCGAATTGGCGCCTTACAACCAATGCGACTCAAGCGTCTGTTCTCCATGTCAGGGGCGGCTTGGAGCGGGCGTCTGTCTTGAATCAAGCGGCTTGCTATATAAACGTGTAAAAAGATTGTTTCTGGTGACCTTAATATGCAGAACGGACCCATTCACGACAATTTGGGTTGGGCCTAAGGTTAACACCCTAACCCCAGAAAAAAAACTAATATGTTAAATTTGGTGATCAGAAAAAGAATAACAGACCCGGACAACAAAACAGAATTTTACCTGGACGTGAAAAAGGACCAGACTACCGAATCGGAACGTAGAACGTGCGCAGCCTGAGCACTCCTGATGCTCTTATAAGTCTGGAAACAGAGGCTGAGAGGTATAGGATGGATATTATTGCTCTACAAGAAATTAAACAGCCGATAATCGGAAAACAAGATTTGGATAGTCACTCTCTATACTGTAGTGGTCATCCTTCTCGAAGAGAATTTGGTACTGGCTTTCTTGTTGGTGCATGCATACAAGAAGCCGTGATAAAATTCATCCCGGTCAGTGAGAGGATCTCAGATACAAGAAGCCGTGATGAAATTCATCCCGGTCAGTGAGAGGATCTGAACGTGTAGGTGGTACATATAACAATATTTCTCTTATTGCCGTGCATGCACCTACTGAAGCTAAGACCGTCGACGAGAAGGATAATTTCTACATAGCACTGGAAGAGGTTATGAAACAAACACCAACACGCGACTTCATTATGGTTCTTGGTGACTTTAATGGACAGGTTGGAAGAGATATCTCTTATGGAAATGTGGTGGGTCCCAACAGCCTGCATTTGAATTCGAATGATAATGGAGAGAATGACTGAGTTTGCATTTTCAAATAATTTGAGAATTGCCAGTACGTTCTTTCCGCATCGATCGATTCATAAACAGACTTGGGTCTCATCGAATAGAAACACTCGAAATCAAATTCATCACGTTCTAGTAACAGCACGTTTCTTTTCGAGCGTTCGGGATGTGCGATCCTTTAGAGGTGCATACATTGGAAGTGATCACTTCCTTGTATGTGCAACGATAAGGTTCCACTTCCCAAATCCAGGCATTCCAAAATAAAATCAACGGAAACGTTCTAACATCTCATCATTAAAGAATGTTGAAACAGAAGAGAGATATCAAATCCATATTGCCGAAACATTGGATAAATCAAAAACCATTAATGGAGACGTCGATAAGTCATGGTATTTGCTCAAAGATGCTGTTTTAAGCGCTGCTGAGGGAATACTTGGACTACCACAGAACCACTCCCAGAAGCCATGTATGGATCAAGCATGCCTTGACGCTATTCAATACAAAAGAGATTGCTATCTGAAGTTTCTACAAGGACGCAATACCAGGTCCACGACGGAGAACTATAAACTGGCAAGACAACGAGAGACTCTATGGTTGAACGAGAGACTCTATGGTCTGCTCTGGTGTCAATGGGAATTCCTGGTAAACTGGTATCACTATGCAAAATGACAGTACAGAACTCTCAATGCTGTGTGCGAGTAGAGAACGAAATATCAAAATTTTTTAAAGTCAACTCCGGATTAAGACAAGGTGATGCTATCTCTCCTATACTTTTTATTCTAGCCTTGGAATATGTGTGCCGTCAAAAGAAACTACCGAATAACAACAATATCTTGTCAATAAACTCAGTACAGATGATTGCTAACGCTGATGATGTGGTCATCCTCGGCCGAAGTGAAGCTGTTATGAGTGAGACTTTCAAGTCGCTTGAGAGTGGTGCTAGTAAAATTGGTCTGCAAATTAACTACAATAAAACCAAACATATGAATGTTTCAAGAGAGGCTGAGAAGAAAGATTTGATGTGCGGCGATGAACAAATTGAGGGAGTTGAATCTTTTAAATATTTGGGATCAATGCTTGACTCAAACAACAGCATACTTACAGATATAAAAGCTCGAATCGCTGCAGGTAATCGAACTTTCTACTCAATTAAACCTCTCCTTGGATCACCGTATGTATCAACTAACACCAAGCTCAAGTTATACAAGACATTGATTAGACCGGCTGTGATGTATGGGTCACAAACGTGGACCCTTACACAAAATGACGAATCGTATTTATCTGTATTTGAGCGTAAGATCCTACGCTACATTTTTGGTCCACTTAAGACAGACGATGGAGAGTATAGAACCTGGTATAACTTTGAGATCAGAGGCCTTCTTGAGGGTCCTGATATAATAGGTTGTATCCGTTCTAACAGGATTGCTTGGTTTGGGCATGTTCTACGAGCCGATTCATAGTCTGGAATGATTAGAAAAATGTACGTTAGTACCCCAGCGAGTGGTAGACCGCGAGGAAGACCACGACTACAATGGGAGACTGACGTAATAACCGACCTTAATAAAATCGGCTGCCATGGTAATTATGTCGCTGTTGCGAATGACCGTGGTGAATATTCAAAGCTGATTAGCCTGGCAACGCTCCTACATGGAGCATGAACGCCTTAAAAAAAAAAAGTTCTTTTTCCAATGCTATTTTGATAAGTTGGTCGCGTTTTGTTTCTTGCGAGCTTATAACCGTTTGTTTAATTTTAGGGTGAGATAAACCTAGTTTAAAAGCGTTTGTCGCATAGAACTCTAGTTTTTTAATAAAAGCGTTATTATTTTCTATGTATTTTCCTTTAACTGCATTTTTTGTCTGATTTAGTAACGTTTGAAATCTGTCTGAATATTTAAAAATATTTTTGTTAGATAATTGTCGACAGTTAACTAAGTCTCTTGTTAATTCTATGGTCGTTTTTGATCGAAAATAGTAAAGAAATAAGAAATAATAAAGAAATTTTTTAGACCTGCTAGAGTTTTAAATGGTCTAGAATGTTTAGTAGCATGAAAGCTTCACCGCGAAAACAACTATAAATTAATGACATAAATGTGTCTTTTTGTTCTACTGGTAATGAACTATATATTATATAAGCTGTGTATAAAAAAATTTGCAGTTGTTCTGCTAAATCTTGTGTTCGTTCACCACTAAAAGTTGATACCGTTTGAATTTGTTTCAAAATGTCGAGATTTGCCATGTTTATATTTTGATTAAAATTAAAATTTGTTTTCAAATTATAGTCCTTGTTAATATTAATTAAACCTAATTCTAACCCAGTACCTTTTTTCAATGTTGATTTGGTTGAAGAGCTGACTGAATCCTTGTTTCCTGTGGACGCCCTGGTGCTTCTTAAATTGTATTTTGCTTGTGGTTTATTGTTATTATTTTTGCCCATTTACACTTTCAATAAAAAATTTTTTGATTTGCTTTTTTTTTGTATCACTTCTTTCCACTTTGTTCATTGATTATAAAAATTGTTTTTTAAATTTAATTTATGTTTTGCAGTTTGCTTTTGTTGTTTTTTTATAGCACTTATCGTCAATTCACTTTAAGAGATTTTTGTTTCTTTTTAAATTAATTATTGCAATATTTTGTCACACAAAATTTTTGCAAAAACCCCTGATAAGTTCTTTTTTATTTTTTAAAGTAGATCTTAATTTAATACTTTCTAGGGATTGTCTACTATCCCACCTCCTGCGCCACTGTTATATCTGGGGTTAGTTTTAATATAAATAAAACACTTAAATTTTGTTTAGAATACAATTTATGAATTTTTATTTCTTTAATTTATTTTTATTTAACTTTAATTTTATGTTTCACTAGCTTTAATTGTATCGATTGAGAATATTTATTTTGCACTATTATTGTTTACTTATAACACATAGATTTGCATGATTTTTACTTGCACTTTGAACTCAGACTTATATTATTGCGAGTTTTTTCTGGAACTGCTATTCTCAAACTATATTGCTTGAATTGTATTATTAAAACTAAAGTAAAAGCCCAATTATCCGGAATGCTCGGGGATTGACTCATGTCGGATAATCGAAAATTCCGGATAGTTGAATGTATATGAAATTTTAGGACGATTTTATGTTATTCTTCATATAAATATTTTATTAGGATTCTCGTCAATATATTTTCAAATAAAATACTAGAAACTTATTTTTGTATGTGTATTTCAAGTTGTTTATAACATTGATTGCAAACAATATTTTATACAAATACACAAATAAAATAAATAATAAGAATATTTCAAAATTTTTCTTGTTAATTACCAAACAAAAAAACATTTTTCTTGTAAAAGAGAAAAAAATTCAAAAATTTTAAATTCCGGTTAACTGAATATTCGGTTAATCGAATGTCGGATAATCGGGCTTTTACTGTATATAAAAAACGAAAGACTGACTGTGAGTCTTACAACTATTCTCTTTAAAATTACTCGACTTTAAATAACTACTGTATTGACTGACTTAAACTCTTCGAATTTTATTATTAAACTACTCACTGACTGACATTAACTGTATTACTTGAATTTCTTACTTTAAAACTACTTTCTTAAACTCTGTCTTTAAACTACAATTATTTTCTTAAAAACTATTTCTTATATACTAAATTTTGATTTTATGATATTATAGAAAACAAGAAAAACAAATAGAAATAGTTTTTTATTAAATCTTATATTTTAAAAAGGATTGTCGAAAATTTGTATAAAGAAAATTACGCAATATAACTTATTTCTAAGAAACTTAAACAAATTTGTTGTGTTTTGATAAAAGAAATGTGAAAAATATTTAAAGTTTTATTTTGCTTTAACATGATTTTAATGTTTAATAGCATGAGAAATATTAATGTTATAGTTATTTCTTGTTTGAGAAGTTTTTTTTTGAAAATATATTGATTCAATATTTTAAAATGACATGTGAATTGAAAAGGATTATCGGCAAAATAAAAAGACTTATTCTTTGTATGAACTAAAATTGTGATAATATTTATTAGGTTTATCTTTTATAAAACTATCAGCTAGAGATTAAAAGAAAACTTCAGATTTTCAAATGTGTTTAGAAAAAATTTGTTGCTATGTGAAACTAATATTGCGATTGAGAAAGATTTAGAGTTTGTAATTCTAGGAAATTGTGATCGAAAATTGGTAATGAGAAATACGGCACAACAGTAGTGTTAAATTCTCTATTAAAATTTATAGAAGAGAGTGGGATTTTTGTAAGTCCATCAACTAGTGAATAAAGAGCTGAATGTTTAATATTCATAGAATGATTTGAGGTGGAGTATATAATCGTATCTGTGTAAGTTGGCTTGCAAAAAATATCGATTTCAAATTTAGTTTGGCTATGGTTGATCGTAATATCAAGAAAATTAATAGACTTCTCCATCTCTATCATCTACATATCAATACCAAAACAAAACATGTTTAGCAAGTGGGAGTGTTACATTAAAATTTTCTTTTCAATCCAATCCATAAACATTTCTGCTAGAAAAGGAGATAAAGGAGATCCCATCGGGAAACCATCAGTAAATTTATAATATTTGTTATCAAAAACGAAATAGTTCTGTTCAACACAAGTTTTAAATATCAGATTGAGGCTGTATTCTAAACGAAGACTTATTTGAAACTTATTTATGTAGACTTACTTATTCACCGCCATTTTAAATAAGTATTTAAAAGCTATTCTAAATGATTTAGCATACTTAATTTGACAGCACATAAAAGCAAATTCGAAAATAAATTTAATTAGAACGATTTATTTAATTTGATCAATTAAAGAGTTTTGAAAACTATTTTCTTCATTTTAAATTATTATATTAATTTTTTTACGGATCGAAAAAGAAGTTTTGTTCCTTAAAATCATTTAGTAAACAAACATGACACTGTCAAATCAAATTAGATTTTTCTATGAAAAAAAATTTCAAATAAGTCACCTCTTTAGGTTACTTATTCAAATAAGTAAGTCTCCACAAATAAGTTTTGGTTTAGAATTGAGTTCGTTTTAAAGATTAGAAGATGACACAGAATTTTTAATGATATCAAAAATCATATCCTTAAGAATGTTAACAGGGGTAGAAGTAAACAAACTTGTCACTTCGAAAGAAATTAATTTAGAATTATGGGGAACATACAAATCATTAATTTTAGTAATTAAATCAATTGAATTTTTGACAATCTATTTAGACAAAAAACCTGTTGTTTCGATAAAAATACTGTTAAATTTTTTGCGTAATTTGTAGGCAGGTGCACTACAATAGGACACAAATGGTCGAATAAGTTTAAAAAACACTCCGTATACGAACGCTTAACCGCGGTTAGTGAAAAATAGGAATAGTCCAGTGCAATTAGGTTTATACCTCGAAACCCAACTAAAATGATTGGATTTAGATGTTTCCGGATTTTTTGAATTTCTTATACTAAAAAGGAAAAAGTTCACCTATAGAAACCATCCGCTTATATTATTTTTTAAGAGCTGTTTCATGAAAATGTTGCTACTTCTAGTAAATTACATTCTTTTAACAGCTATATTTATTTTTTTCTCGAGAATAACTAAGTTTCTATATAAAATATGCATAAATTTTGTATAAATGACCTTAAAAACTAAAACAGTTATTATTTTCTTAAAATAAATATTTAAAAATGCCGAAAATTGATTTTTTCTATGCGAAAAGTAAACTCACTAGTGTAAAAAAATAACAAATTATAATTGCTATGGTTTTTCATATAATTTTACAAAGTATTTTAAACAACGTAACCATGAAATAGTACATTATATAACAAGGTTGAGAAGTAGGCTATTATTGACCGAGAACTTTTAGATCCTGAGGCGCATAGCGCCGAGGGATATAATGTTCGAGGTCTATATTAGTCTTCTCAACCGAGGTATATATAGAATTTTTTTAACTACTAACACTAATTATCATATTTGCGTTCATTAGATATTTATATTAGTCATTTTCCATTTCGTTTTTTAAATATCTTAAAATATCAAGTAGCCTGGAAGTAGACAAATAAATCGAAACAAAGCAATGCAATTATTATTTGTTTGTGATTTTTTGTTCATTTCAATCAAAAATAAAAGAAAATTTGTCATTAATAACCTAGGTAATTGTTTGTTATTATTATTGACCTAGCTTGAGAAAAATTACTTCTCATTGGGGCATTCGAGTAAATATTGACGATTTCTCAAGTTAGTAGTTAAAAAAAATAGTTGTCGATTTATAACTTTATAATTTATAGTAAATATCGATTATATATTAGTATCATAGAAAAAATTGCATTTCGTTCGTAAACATGTCTTTCGTTCGTTAACATGTCCCACTCGACGCTAGCGCGTCTCGTGAATAAATGTTTACTCACGAAAAAAACAATGTTTTCATCTCTTGTAGGAAAATATACTTGTTTTTTATAGAAATGTTGATTTTTTGCCTAAATATACGGATTTTAAAAATTGCGGTGATTTTTAATCGGTAAACTTTTTAGTTTATGGTATTAGAAATTCATTAAAAAAATCGTTCAAATACATTCATTATAACTGGGTTCCTGCATTTTTCATTTAAATGAGATAATTGCACTGGACTAAAACCGTCATCTGCGGATATTAAAATACCGGCTAGTTTGCAAAATCTAATGAACGTTTGCTTTCACACCAAACAAAATTTTTACAAAAAAATGAATTTATAATATAAAGATAATAGATTCATTAATAACAATAGTAATAATAGTAATCTTTTCAGCAATTATATTTAACTCTTTTGTAGTAAAATTTATAAAAAAAAATTTCTTTATTAAAAACGACAAAACGTTTTGCATAAGATACCAACACTAGTTTGGAATTTAGAAATTCCATTATTCAAATGGAAATAAAGCTGGTACCCTTAGTTGAACAGCCAAACAAAAGTTTTCCATATTTTATTTTTAAAATAAATAGTTCCAAGAAATCTCAAAGTATATTGATAAAATAAGCGATCAAATTTGGATAGCGTAAACAAATCAAATGTTTTATATTACTTCGGTCTGAAAGACCTAAGTATTACATACATGAGCCAAAAGTGAAATTCTTACCCCTTACTTTTATGGCATTTGACGACGTTTTAAGACTTACTGAATCTAAAGAAGCAAAAAAAAATGTATGTCTGTCTGCCGGCCGGCCGTCATTACCTACGAAATGTAGAAAAGCGCTGGACGGATTTCAAATTTTTTTTTTAAATGGGAGTTCAAAAGGTTCGAAAGGACGCAATAACTTCAATAACTGTACTGGAAGTGTGTCAAAAAAAATCATTAAGTGTGTCAAAAATAGCAAATTTTTATATTTTTGGCTTAAAAAACGTTAATTTTAAGTGTCTACTATTAGGAACATTGAATTTGGAGAAATCTTGATGGTAGGGATTGGTATATGAGACCAAAAACTAGATTATTGCATTACAAGTTTGTCAAAAAATGTTGTCAAGTGTGTTAAAAGAAAGATTTTTATTTATTTTTTTGCCAAATTTTTTGGAAAAAAAAGAAATTAATTATTTGTATGACATGAAATATTATTAGTACTATATAGAGAATTATGACATTACAAGTCTGTCAAAAACATACCGTTAAGTGTGTCAAAAAATGATTTCATTTATTTTTTAGCCAATTTTTTGGAAAAAAAATTTAGCTGTTTTTATGACGTAAATGTAATTGAACATGAAATTGGACATGGAAATTTTTGAATTTGTTACAGTTTTTGAAATATTTTTGGAATTTTGAAAAAAGGTTAGCATTTTTGATTTTGTAATAATTTTAGCAATATTTTTAGAATTTTGGAAAAAGTTTTTGATTTTGTTATAATTTTTGCAATATTTTTAGAGTTTTGAAGAAAAATAGAATTTTATATAATTTTTAGAATTTTGAAAAAAGTTTCAATTTTTGATTTTGTAAGAATTTTCGGAATATTTTTAGAATTTTGAAAAAGTTTAAATGTTTGATTTTATTATAATTTTTGAAATTTCGAAAAATGTTTCAATTTTTGATTTTGTTATAATTTTTGCAATATTTTTAGAATTTTGGAAAAAGTTTGAATTTTTGGAATATTATTGGAATTTAGAAAAAGTTTAAATATTTGATTTTATTTTAAGTTTTGGAATATTTTTGGAATTTTGAAAAAAGTTTGTATTTTTGATTTTGTTATAATTTTTCCAATATTTTCAGAATTTTTGAAAAAAATTTTAATCTTTGATTGTGTAATAATTTTTGAAATATTTTTTGAATTTTGAAAAAGTTTGATTTTATTTAATTTTTACAATATTTTTGAAATTTTGAAAGAAATATGAATTTGTGATTTTGTAATATTTTCTCGAAACGCAAAATGGAGAGGTTTTTGAGTAGTTTGCTGAGTGTGTCATCTTTTCACTAAATTATGTTAATTTATGATCTGTTATAATTTTTCGCAAAGTATTGTTGTTTCGTGTTAGTTTTGTAATAAATTTCTAAACAGAGATAAAAAAATACTTGTACTTTAACAAAGAGTTATGTTTGATATACATCGCTGCCGTAAACTAAAAACCATGCCCTCATAAATGTTGTTTGCCGAAAACTATTTCAAAATCCTTAACCCAGATCGAAGGATTGGATAAGGAAATATGGAATCGAAAGGTTGCTTTGATAAAAATGTCTATTTTTTATGGAATTTAAACAAACACAAATGTTTTTGGCTTTTTTGGACGTAACTATGACAACAAAATATATGGTTAAAAGTGACACTTTACGGCCGCAAATCACAGTAGTAAAGGTACACTTTAATATGCAGGCGAATAAAACAATTATGTTTGAAATAAAACACGAGGAGTCGTTTAAAGAATAAGCAAGAAACGAAGGAAGTCAATTTTGAGATCTCACACGAAACAGAACACAATTCTACAACAGTCAAGAGAGTTAAGAGGTAAAATTTTAAATAATATCCAAACATAAAGTATCAAATTTTCCAATTAATAGATTTAAGTGATTAATTTAAAAATAAAATAAAAAATAAATTAATACAAATAATAAGTTTCGTTAACAAACAGCGTTTACTAAAACTTTCTTTCCCAATGTACAACACACACAGTACAACACAAAAGAAATATTTTACCGAATGAAAAAATGTCTTAAAATAGCTTTTTATGTACCAAGGGCATTTTGTAGGCTATTGCGCCCGGAAAGCGACGTAATCTAGCCCATGGGCCTCTGGCTCGAGGGATGGATGTCGCTTGATGGGCGTAATACCCAGTAACGTCAGTGGTGCATACAAGATTTTATGCTTCACTTAATAAGCTAAAAACTAAGAAAGAATTTAATTTTTTAGTCTATATTGATATGCAAAAAAATACAAATGTATCTTAGTATGCCAAGAAAATAACTATTTTGAAGTTTAAAATAATTATTTGTTGTTTGTACGTTGCTATGTAAACAAATTCTCCTAAATTTTGTAGCGTGTGACAAAAACATTGTCTGACGTTTAAAATAATTTGATAGTTTTGGAAAACTAAATGAACATTTAATAACTAAAACGTATGTAAACAAATGTAAAAATCTTTTACTAGCTTAAATTTGATAAGATTTATTTACAATTTGTAGAAAAAACTACAGTACACATAATTTTATTTAGTTTTTAAGCGTCTTAATAGCGGGCGTTATAAATTCACAATGCTCTCACATAACACCCCGGTTTTTTTGAATGTGTTTATATATAGCGTATCCTAGACATTATAACAACTTTATATCATTGTGAAGCATAAAAATATCAACACGTTTTGCTCCTCAGTTTTACTTCGGTCTGAAAGACCTAAGTATGACATTCTCGAGCCAAAAATGTGAAATTCTTACCCCCACTTTGTTGGCAGTTCTCGACGTTTTAGGACCTACTGATTCTAAAAAAGCAAAAAAAATGTATGTCTGTCTGCCGGCCGGCCGAACCAACGAAATATAGAAAACCGATGGAGTGATTTCAAATTTCTTTGATTCTAAAAATAAATATATTCAATGGTCAGAGTCGATAGGACGATGTGTTCGATAGCTGTCCCGGAAGTGGGTCAAAAAAATCGTCAAGTGTATTAAAACAAGAAAATTTGCCTATTTTGGATTAAAAAACGTTACTTTAAGTGATTACGAGCAGGGACATTGAATTTGGAGAAATTTTGATTGTCGGGATTGGTATGTGAGAACAAAATCTTGATTATTCCGTTATAAGTTTGTCCAAAAACTGTTGTCAAGTGTGTCAAAAGAATGATTTTCATTTTTTTACCCAATTTTTTGGGAAAAAATAAAATTAATTATTATTTGTATGGCATGAAATGTGATCGAGCATGAAATTGGACTTGAAAATTTTGTTATAATTTTTGGAATATTTTTGGAAATTTGAAAAAAATTTGTATTTTAGTTTTGTTATAATTTTTGTGATATTTTAAGAATTTTAGAAAAAAGTCTTTTACTTTTTTTCGAATTTTTGATTTGGAAATAGTTTCAATTTTTGATTTTGTAATATTTTCTGAGTTTTGAAAAAAAATTGTATTTTTGATTTTATTATAATTTTTGAAATTTTTTGGAATTTTAAAAAAGTTTGTATATTTGATTTTGTTATAATTTTTGCAATATATTAAGAATTTTGCATAAGTTTCAATTTTTGATTATTTTATAATTTTTGCAATAATTTTAGAATTTTGAAAAAAATTTGAATTTTTTAATGTTTTGAAATAAAAAATCTTGCAATATTTTTAAAGCTTTGAAAAAAATTTCAATTTTTGATATTGTAAGAATTTTCGGAATATTTTTAGAATTTTGAAAAAGTTTAAATGTTTGATTTTATTATAATTTTTGAAAGAAGTTTGAACATTTGATTTTGTTTTGATATATGAAATATTTTAATAATTATGAAAATAGTTTGAATTTTGGAATTACGAATTTTTGCGATATTTTTAAAATTTTGAAAAACATTAAATTTTTGATTTTATTATAATTTTTGGAATTTTGAAAAAAAGTTTGTATTTTTGATTTAGTTATAATTTTTGGATATTTTAAGAATATTGGCAAAAGTTTGAATTTTTGATGTTATAATTTTTGCAATAATTTTAGAAATTTGAAAAAAGTTTCAATCTTTGATTTTGTAATAGATTTTTGGAATATTTCTAGAATTTTGAAAAAAAGTTTCAATTTTTGATTTTCTTATAATATTTAGAATATTTTAGGAATTTTAAAGAAATATGAATTTTTGATTTTGTAATATTTTCTCGGAGCGCTAAATGGTGAGTTTTTTGAGTAGTTTGCTGATTGTATCATATTTTCACTACATTATAATAATTTATGATCTGTAATTCAATAATTTTCTGGCAAAGTATTAATGTTGCTTCGGTAAAAAAAAATGTATGTCTGTCTGCCGGCCGACCGACCTGCCGTCATTACCTACGAAATCTAAAAAGCCGCTAAAGGGATTTAAAATTTTTTTTTTCTAAAAATAGAATTACTCAAGGGACAGGTTTGTAAGAACGCTGTGTTCGATAACTGTACCGGAAGTGTGTCAAAAAAAAATCAATAAGTGTGTCAAAAATAGCAAATTTTCATATTTTTGGCTACATTTTAAGTAATTACGAGTAGGAACATTGATTTGGAGAAATCTTGATGATAGGGATTGGTATGTGAGATCGAAAACTAGATTATTGTATTATATGTTTGTCAAAAAAATGTTGTCAAGTGTGTCAAAAGAAAGATTTTTATTTATTTTTATACCAATTTTTGGAAAAAATAAAATTACTTATTTGTATGACATGAAATATATTTGTATGACATGAAATTTTATTATTATTATTGAGAATTATGGTATTATAAGTTTGTCAAAAAATTGTTGTTAAGTGTATCAATAGAAAGATTTTTTTTTATTTTTTTACCCATTTTTTGGAATAAAATAAAATTAATTAATTGTATGACATGAAATTTTATTATTAGTATCAAGAATTATGGCATTATAAGTTTTTCAAAAATGTTGTCAAGTGTGTCAAAAGAAAAATTTTTATTTATGTTTTTACCCAATTTTTGGGGAAAAAATGAAATTAATTATATGTATGACATGAAATATTATTATTACTATATAGAGAATTACGACATTACAAATCTGTCAAAAAAAAATGTCAAGTGTGTCAAAAAATGATTTCTTTATTTTTAGCCAGTTTTTCGGAAAAAAAATTAGTGGTTTTTATGACGTAAATGTAATTGAACATGAAATTGGACATGGACATTTTTGAATTTGTTATAGTTTTTGAAATATTTTTGGAATTTTGAAAAAAGTTTGTGTTTTTGATTTTGTAATAATTTTTGCAATATTTTTAGAATTTTGGAAAAAGTTTTAATTTTTGATTTTGTTATAATTTTTGCAATATTTTTAGAATTTTGAAAAAAAAAATAAAATTTTTGAATTTTATATATATTTTTAAAATTTTGAAAAATGTTTCAATTTTTGATTATGTAAGAATTTTTGGGATATTTTTGAAATTTTGAAAAAAGTTTGATTTTATTTAAATTTTACAATATTTTTGGAATTTTGAAAGAAATATGAATTTGTGATTTTGAAATATTTTCTCGAAACGCTAAATGGAAAGGCTTTCTAGTAGTTTGCTGAGTGTATCATCTTTTTACCATATTATATTAATATATGATCTGTTATAATTTTCCGACAACGTATTGATGTTTCGTGTTAGATATGTATTAGATTTTTAAACAGAGATAAAAAATTACTGGTACTTTAACTAGTTATGTTTGATATACTTCGCTGCCCAAAACTTAAAACCATGACCTCATAAAGTTTTTTGCCGAAAACTATATCAAAATCCTTAATACAGACCGAAGTCTTGATATTTCAGAGCTGTGAAATTTCAGCCCCTTCATATTACTTCAGTCTGAAAGACTAAAGTATTACATTCTCGAGCCAAAATTGAAATTCTTACCTCCACTTTTTTTGGCATTTCTCGACGTTTTACGACCTACTGATTCTAAAAAGCAAAAAAATGTATGTCTTGTCTGCAGGCCGTCACAACCGACGAAATCTAGAAAACTGCTGGAGGGATTTCAAAAATTTCAAATTTTTCTAAAAACAGGTAATCTCAATGGGAAGAGCCGATAGGACGATGTGTTCGATAGCTGTACCGAAAATGTGTCAAAAAAATCGTAAAGTGTGTCAAAACAAGGAAATTTGCATATAGGTTTTGCTTAAAATACGTTCCTTTTAATTCCATCCTTCTAGTTTTTGGTCTCACATACCAATCCCATCCGTTCCATCCTTGATGGACCGGATTGGTATGTGAGACCAAAAACTAGATTATTGCATTATAAGTTTGCCAAAAAAATGTTGTCCAGTGTTTCAAAAGAATGCTTTTCATTTTTTTTATTCCATTTTTTGTAAAAAAATGAAATTACTTATTTGTTTAATTTAATCGAACATGAAATTCTTGATTTTGTTATGATTTTTGAAATATTTTTGGAATTTTTAAGATAAGTTTGTATTTTTGATTTTGTAAGAATTTTCGGAATATTTATAGAATTTTGAAAGTGTTTAAATTTTTGATTATACTATAATTTTTGGAATTTCGAAAAAAAGCTTCAATTTTTAATTTTGTAAGAATTTTCGGAATGTTTTGAAAAAGTTTGGAATATGAATTTTAATTTTGAAATATTTTCTCGAAAATCTATATGGAGGGGTTTGAGTATTTTGCTGATTGTGTTTTCTTTTCATTAAATTATGTTAATTTATATTTCGGCAACGTACATGTTGATGTTTCGTGTTAGTTTTGTAATAAATTTCTAAACCGAGTTAAAAAAATACATGTTCTTTAACAAAGAGTTTTATGTGTGATAAACATCGCTAACCAAAACTAAAAACAATGTCCTCAAAAAACGTTTTTGCCAAAAACTATATCAAAATCCTTAACCTAGACAGATGTCTTGATATCTCAGAGCTGTGAGATTTCAGTCCCTTCATATTTTCCTATTATTTTGAATATGTACATTCTTTCTATGTTGCTAATAAACATTTTCAAGAATTTTCAGTTTTAAAAATGCTTATCTGCCAAAATGTGGTTTTTAAAACAATCGATTTTCGGTGTTCTCAAAAATTCTCCTTAAAGGTCTTAAAATGTAAATAAAACAAACAAAAATATTAGAGCATTTAGGGTAGCTCTACTCATCCGATTTCGTATTTTTTTTTTAAATTCCTGCAATAGAAAAAACCCGCTCCGATAAAGTGGATGTTGGCTTCACGGTCAATAACGATTGATTTAAATTTTCTATCAATTTTTACGGTTTCCTTTATTATACAACATTTTCAGCTCTTTATCAACTGTAGTACCACTGTTGTCTATAGTAGATCTTGTGTAGACAGCAATACATTTTTGTAGTTGTAAATTTTCAATATTATAATTAGCCGCATCATTATCCGATTTGATTTTTCATTGCTGACGTATTTCCCCATTTAGTTGAAATTATTCGTGCGCATTCAACTACGTGGCACTGAGATTTATCTGATGACATTTTCTTGAACTGGTCCCAAACTTTCGATGACACTTATTTTAATTATTAGCTTAAATCTTAAATAAAAACTTATCACAATATATTTACCGTTTCTATTTTAAGCTAAATATAAACAAATAACCAGTGAAGATCCTTAATTTTTTATGACTTAATTTTAATTTTAATAAGAACTGAAATTCCATAAATTTTGTTATGTGTTCTTCGTCGTTTTTCTGTTGTTTTCGTAATCCAAACAATAATAATTAACTAGAGGGCAGTTTAATGTTTACGGATGTGGTTGGTTTAATGTTTATGGTTTAATGTTTATGGACATATTGCAATTTGTATGGTTAGAATAGAATCATTTGTCAACAACTATTGTCAACTGTTGTCAACTATTGTCAACTGTCAACATTGTCAACAATAATTCAAATTTGCAAAAAAAGAATGAGCTGAATTTTATTTTGTAAATTTTATTGAGAAAAAACTAGACCTTTTGTTGTTCGGGTATTCGACCAAAATATCCGGATATTAAATACCCGAAAAATCTACCTAAATACCCGGGTATCCGGGTACCCGGATACCAAGATTGCAAACACTAATTCAAGCTTTTATTGGATTAACCAACTTTTTTTTACTTCACTTACAATCAAACTTATTTTAGTATGTATAATAAACTGTATTGAATTTGCAATAAAATTTAACAAATAAATTCCTTTGATCACATTAAAATACACAAATACCTTGTTTACGGTAAGGTAGACCTTATGCAACTTTTAATAGAATGCAATCAAATGAATTTACTCCTTTATTGAATATAAATGGTACATAAATATAATATAATATGTATTGTTTATATTATATACAAATATAGTATGAAGTTAGTTAACTATACTGAGTAGTAATTTTGAATCAATCTTTGCTGCATGGTGCATGGATGAAAAATAATTAAAATTCCTACAGCCTTAGTCGAAATTGTTACTGTTTATATCAGTTTATCACTAATCTTAGGATACTGTAAGTTTGTGCGGGTACAAAATGTTATATTAACAAAGGCTTTTGTGATTAAATAAATAATTTAATATAATATTAAATACACCACTGGAATTGTTTTTCAAGAATTGGTTTTGACTAGAAAAACAAAAAATAGAAAACAACAAAAGGGAACAGAAAATTATTTAAAAATTGAAAACAACGAGAAAAATAACAAATTATTATTATTTTATTTTTCAATAATATCGGAAAATAGAAAAACATAGATATTGAAGAGGACTAACATTTATTTCTATTCTTTTTCATTTTAAGTAAATAATAAAGAAAATAAAATATACAAAAACAAAATTCTTGTTTATGTTTTGAAAAGTATAAAATAAACAGAAAAAATGTGTCTAGGAATAATAATAAAAAAACGGTGTTGCTACAGAAAAAGTTTTACTTATAGTCTTTTTAAAGTAATAAGATAGTTTAATTTCACCTTTATATTACGGTTTGTTATTGAGTTTTGTCACTGTCAATGTCTAATAGATCAAACAAGAATCCGTTTCAAATTAAAGAAATAAACGATCTTACAGAGGGGGTGTTTTTATTCACGAATTTTTTTGTCGCGTTTAACATCTAGGTCAAACGAAAACATAACAATGGGCTGGATCAAAGTGTCATGCGGACCGTGACGAGGATCAACCTGGCTGGGGATAAATTCAAATAGCCCAGTCTCGTATGGAGCCACTTGGATACCAGGCATCGCCCAAGTGTATTTTGCATTGCAAGTTATCAATTCAATTCAATCAATTCATGTATATCAATTTTCCATTGAAACTCAGGGGAACAATAGGAACAAAATCAATAATAAAACCAAAGAATTAGTACTTTTTGTAAATAAAATTTCTTGTTGTTATTTCGCAGAGTTTTTATTATTAATAAATTAACTATTTAGTTATATTTAATTAATGCGCTCGATCTGATTTCGACTTTTACATCATATTCAGGAGCTTACCAAAGACTGATTTAAATTTAAAATCAAAGCAATGCGGTAGATCGCTATTCGTGAAAAAAAAATAGCGATTACTACTTTTCTTAATTACTCTGAACCTATTAGACATAACCTTAAAAAACTTATATGATCTAATGTTGTTTAACATATATGAACTTATAACGAGTTTTGTAACATAAACTCACCCTTAAATTTTAATTTGAAATAGATTTTGTACAAGAAACCGTATACAAAATTAATTAAAACATAAATTTTCGAAAAAGCTGTTCCAATTTTGTAAATTCGATTTGAAAATATTTTTAAGCAATCAAAGTTGTCTTACTGCTTTGCATCCATCTATTGAACGTTTTTTATAGTTTACAAAAGTTATATAAAAAGCTCATTGTTATTTTGATGATTCTGGTCTAGACTAAGACAAATAAAAAAGGAAGTTGTCATAAAAACATTATTATTGACTAATATATATGTTGGGCTTAAACTTTAAGGGCCGGTCGTACAATTGCAGTTCAGCCGAGGTTTAAGCTGAAATTATGCTAAACTTGATATTCTGTTCAGTTACGCGTTGAACAATTGCGGTTTGGTCGCGAGTTAAGCCAGGGTTCAAGTTGAGCACTCAATTTTGTTGGTTCAAGTGCGGTTCAAGAAACTAACCTAACTTGTTATTTAACCTAAGCTCCTATCGGGTTCTACTTAGCTTTAGCTAAACTGCTATTGTACAACCAGCCCTAAATCGTTATATGCAATCCATCTACTTTATGTACTTTTTCTAATGATCAACTATGTTCTCTCTACTAACCCAACTCATTCCATTTATTCAACTCACTCAACTAACTTAACTTACTCAACTCACTAAACTCTTCTCAACTCAATCAACTCACTCAACTCGCTCTACTATCTCTACTCACTCACCTCACTCAACTAACTCAACTCACTTAACTCACTCAACTAGCTCAACTCACTCAACTCACTCAACTCACTAAACTCACTCAACTCATTCAACTCACTCAACTCATTAAACTCATTCAGCTCACTCAACTCACTCAACTCACTCAACTCACTCAACTCACTCAACTCACTCAACTCACTCAACTCACTCAACTCACTCAACTCACTCAACTCACTCAACTTACTCAACTCACTCGCCTCACTCAACTCACTCAACTCACTCAACTCACTCAACTCACTCAACTCACTCAACTCACTCAACTCACTCAACTCACTCAACTCACTCAACTACCTCTGCTCACTCAACTCACTCAACTCACTCAACTCACTCAGCTCACTCAACTCACTCAACTCACTCAACTTACTCAACTCACTCAACTCACTAAGCCTACTCAACTCACTAAGCCTACTCAACTCACTCAGCTCAGTCAACTCCCT
Source organism: Diogma glabrata (assembly GCA_963693315.1). NCBI lineage: Eukaryota > Metazoa > Arthropoda > Insecta > Diptera > Cylindrotomidae > Diogma > Diogma glabrata. The sequence continues at coordinate 127,735,118 of OY856186.1, read as the reverse complement.
CAAATCATTCAACTCACTCGTATCACTCATTTCACTCAACAAACTCAATTCACTTACCTTACTCAACTCACTCAACTCACTCAACTCACTCAACTCACTTAACTCACTCAGCTCACTCAACTCAATCAACTCAATCAACTCACTCAACTCACTCATATCACTCAACATACTCAAATTACTCATCTCACTCAATTCACTCAACTCACTCAACTCACTCAACTCACTCAACTCACTCAACTCACTCAACTCACTCAACTCACTCAACTCACCAAACTCACTCAACTCACTCAACTCACCCATCTCACTCAACTCACTCAACTCACTCAACTCACTCAACTCACTCAACACACTAAACACACTCAACTAACTCAACTCACTCAAATCACTCAACACACTCAACTCACTCAACTCACTCAACTCACTCAACTCATTCAACTCACTTAATTCACTTTACTCACTCAACTCACTCAACTCACTAAACTCTTCTCAACTCCATCAACTGACTCAACTCGCTCTACCATCTCTACTCACTCACTTCACTCAACTAACTCAACTCACTTAACTCACTCAACTAGCTCCACTCACTCAACTCACTCAGCTCACTAAACTAACTCAACTCATTCAACTCACTCAACTCACTCTACTCATTAAACTCACTCAGCTCACTCAACTCACTCAACTCACTCAACTCACTCAACTCACTCAACTCACTCAACTCACTCAACTCACTCAACTCACTCAACTCACTCAACTCTATCAACTCACTCAACTCACTCAACTCACTCAACTCACTCAACTCACTCAACTCACTCAACTCACTCAACTCACTCAACTCACTCAACTCACTCAACTCACTCAACTCACTCAACTCACTCAACTCACTCAACTCACTCAACTCACTCAACTCACTCAACTCACTCAACTCACTCAACTCACTCAACTCACTCAACTCACCAAACTCACTCAACTCACTCAACTCACTCAACTCACTCAACTCACTCAACTCACTCACCTCACTCAACTCACTCAACTCACTAAACTCACTCAACTTACTCAACTGACTCACCTCACTAGGCCCACTTAACTCACTCAGCTCAGTCAACTCACTCAAATCATTCAACTCACTCAACTCACTCAACTAACTCAATTCACTAAACTTACTCAACTCATTCAACTCACTCAACTCACTCAACTCACTCAACTCACTCAACTCACTCAACTCACTCAACTCACTCAACTCACTCAACTCACTCAACTCACTCAACTCAATCAACTCACTCAACTCACTCAACTCACTTAACATACTCAACTTACTCATCTCACTCATCTCACTCAACTCACTCAACTCACTCAACTCACTAAACTCACTCAACTCACATCAACTCACCCAACTCACTCAACTCATTCAACTCACTCAGCTCACTCAACTCACATAACTCACTCAACACACTAAACACACTCCACTAACTCAACTCACTCGACTCATTTAAATCACTCAACTCACTCAACTCACTCAACTCACTTAATTCACTTAACTCACTCAACTCACTCAACTCACTAAACTCACTCAACTCACTCAACTCACTCGACTCGCTAAACTCACACAACTCACTAGACTCACTCCTCTCACTCTACTCTCTCAACTCACTCAACTCTCTCTACTCACTTAACTCACTAAAGTCATTCAACTCACTCCACTCACTCAACTCACTCAACTCACTCACTTCACTCGCCTCACTCAGCTCATCCCACTCACTCAACTCACTTAACTCACTCCGCTCACTTAACTCACTCACTCGACTCACTCAACTATCTAGAGTCACTCAACTCACTCAGCTCACTCAACTCACTCAACACACTAAACACACTCCACTCACTCAACTCACTCTACTCACTCAACACACTCAACTCACTCAACTCAGTCAACTCACTCAACTCACACAATTCCCTCAACTCACTCAACTCACTAAACTCATTCAAATCACTCAACTCACTCAACTCACTCAACTCACTTAATTCACTTAACTCACTCAGCTCACTCAACTCACTAAACTCATTCAACTCACTCGACTCGCTAAACTCACACAACTCACTTGACTCACTCCTCTCACTCAACTCTCCCAACTCACTCAATTCACTCAACTCACTTAACTCACTCAACTTATTCAACTCACTCTACTCACTCAACTCACTCAACTCACTCGCCTCACTCAACTCATACCACTCACTCAAATCACCTATCTAACTCCGCTCACTTAACTCACTCACTCAACTCACTCAGCTCACTCAGCTCACTCAACTCACTCAACTCACTCAAGTCACTCAACTCACTCAACTCACTCAAATCACTATATCACTCAACTCACTCAACTCACTTCACTCACTTAACTCACTCAACTCACTCAACTCACTCAACTCCCTCAACTCACTGAACTCACTTCACTCACTTCACTCACTAAACTCACTCAACTCACTCCACTCATTCAACCCACTCATTCCACTCAACTCTTTCAACTCACAAAACTCACTCAACACACTCATCTCACTCAACACACTCAACTCACCCATTACACTCAACTCACTTAACTCACTCAAATCACGCAACTCACTCAACTCGCTTAACTTATTAAACTTACTCAATTCATTCAACTCACTCAACCCACTAAACTAACTCAACTCACTCAACTCACTCAACTCACTCAACTCACTCAACTCACTCAACTCACTCAACTCACTGAACTCACTCAATTCACTCAACTCACTCAACTCACTCAACTCATTCAACTCACTCAACCCACTCAACTCACTCAAATCACTCTACTCACTCAACACACTCAGCTCACTCAACTCACTTAACTCACTTAACTCTTTTAACTCACTCAACTCACTTAACTACTCAACTCACTCAGCTCACTCAACTCACTCAACTCACTCAACTTACTCAACTCACTTAACTCACTCAACTCTCTCTAATCACTCTAGTCAATCTACTCACTCAACTCACTTTACTTACACAACTCACTCAACTAACGCAACACACTCAACTCAATCAACACACTAAGCTTACTCAACTCACTCAACTCACTCAACTCACTATTACTCAACTCACTCAACTCACTCAACTCACTGAACTCACTCAACACAATCAACTCACTCAACTCACTAAACTCACACAACCAACTCAACTCACTCAAACCACTTAACTGACTCAACACTCAACTGACTCAACTCACTTAACACATTAAACTCACTCAACTCACCCAATAGACATAACTCACTCAGCTAGCTCAACTCAATTTACTCAAATCATTCAACACACTCAACTGTATAAAAATGTCTTTGCTTAGACAAGTTTTTAAAAAGGAATGTGTTAAGGTTGAGACTTGTAGGTTGTTATAAAAACATTATTGTAATTTATTGTAATTTATTGTAATTTGTTCTTTTCCTCCGAATGACTGAATATTTCCATAAATTTTTCGGGATCCAGTTTAAATTTAAAAACTACAAAAAATCGTGATACCTGTACAAAAAACAACAAAAATGTAAATTTTAGTTCGTGAAAATGAGTTATATAATCGAGTTATATAATCTGTTAGTCCTCACTGAGGTTTCGTGATTGTTCCGCCATTTTCTCGATTCAGTCAATCGTACAAATTTCGAATCCCACATTTTCATTCCTATAGAAATAAATCAAGTTTATTATTTGGAACTTTTACTAAAAACTTTTGTTTTAATTTGTAGTTAGTTGAAGTTGTTTTATTCTAACCTCTAATCCGAGTGACAAAGGAAGTATTTCGAATTATGTAGAACACTTAATTATTTAAAATGTTTTGTTTTATACTCGTTTCTGCTTGACACAGGATATCAATTCTTTTTGTAGTGAGTAGATTTCCATTTTCACGAACTAAAATTTACATTTTTGATGTTTTTTGTACCTTTAAATTAACATATTACATCATATTAAAACACAAATTTTCTGGATTTAAAGCCAATTTTATTTTTATTTTTATTTTTCAATTACACTGACGTTTCGATCTTCCTTGAGATCATTTTCAAAGTAAAAGTTTTGACATAAATTGAAGCTAATTTTCTTACAACATAGAATACAAAACAGGTAAATAACAACGATTATGACTAATTATAAATTTTAACACATAAATAAGTCTATGAGTGAGAGAGAGAGACAGAAATGGGGTTAAAAAAAACACAAAACAAAAAACTACAATTAGCAATTAATGTTAGAGGTAGTTGACAGGAAAGGGGGATGGGATTTTAATAGAGATTGAAAAAATAGGAATATCATTCATACAAAAGATTATTGTTTCAAACAATATTGTCGTACACATGTTGTAAATATTCTGTATCCGTTTGTTTATTGATGTTATTTTTCGATTTGTTTATATAGATCATTTCGAAAATTGACCTTTTTCGGTAATTTTGTTCTTTATCTAAGATCTTTACATTTTCTAAATTAATTGAGTGTTCCGTATTTTTAAGATGTTGAGACAACGAGCTTTTTCCGTCATTGTTCTGATCTACCATCTTCTTTGCGTCATATGAATGTTGATATAAGCGTGTTTTAAGTTTTTGTTTAGTCTGGCTAAATTCTAATTCTATGTCTGGTTAGTCTAAATTATGTCAAATAATTTATTTTAATAAATTATAAGAATGGTCAATGATGTTCATTATATAAATTTAAGTGTTCAAAGGTATTACCATATTTTCTTTTTATGTTACAGATGTAGATGAATGCTTTTGGTAGAATAAATCTGGATTAGTTAATGGAGAAATTTTGAAACCTTTTTGTTCGTTAAGAACATTGTTTTGAAAGAAGAGGGCTTTTCTGCTTTCAAAAGATCCTAAGGCATCTAGATTGGGACCTTTGGCTGCAATGTGTAAAATTTTTATATTTTCGTTATTCTTGAAGCAGGTATTATGGTTTTCGGAAATCAAATGGTTGGGATGGTCTTGCTCAGATAGCCCTGCTATATATTGGCCAAACGGGTCGTGATTTCCAGAGTCGTTGCTCTGAACATTTTCGAGCTCTCAAGCTAGGATATTCATCCTCTACTATATTAAGGTTTTTATTCTTGCTTAAAACTTTGAAACGGCCAATGTAAGGAGCTTGTAATGATCTCCTTACAGCGTCAGTACGTAAAAATACATTTGATCAAATTTGCAAATCTTTGCTCACAAAATAAGAAGATGTAACGTGTGCTGATGCTGGCGTGGGCCGTATTTCATCAAAATGTTTCCTCAACTCCTTGAGGAATTTAGTTTGGGGAACAAAGGAATGTTTAGAAGAATCGAGAAACTGTCCCGGAATTCTTATCGAGCTTCCATATGTGAGTTTCGCTGAAGCTGTTTGAAGTTCTTCGCTGAAAGAGGTTCTTAAACCTAAGACGACTGAAGGTAGAATTTTTGTCCAGTCCGGATGGTCATAACACATAATTGCTAATTTACATGTGCGATGCCATCTTTCTACCATGCCGATGCTTTGGTATGGTGCCGCAAAAGCACGGCTGCAACGAATAAATAAAAGCCTCACGGATCCCAAGCTCGGGAAGATTCTGAATTGATTTTACGATCTTGTAAATTTGTGGTGACACCCATTTGCAGGGGAAACACCTCTTTATTCAACATGTAAAAATAACGATGCTCCCTATGCAACTCACCTCTGTGCTTGTAGTTCAATAAAAAAAATTTTATTTTTCTTACATCATCATTCCCGTCATTTCACATATCTCGAACAAGTTAAATAAACGAACTTATTGACTAACCTTCATTAATATTTCAAGATTACTTCATTACCTTGAAATTTCTAAATTGTAGATTTCTTTTTATAGGCAAACTCGAAAGCATTTTAAGCTTTCATTTAATATTCTTCAATTTCTGCTTAAGACCAGCCGCAGCGATAAGAATTCGATGTTATGAATAAGATATAAATACTTGAATTTGACTACATGATGAGCTCTATTATATTTTTGATCTGTCAGTCTGATGATTTTGGTGAAGATACTTAACAATAATTGTTGTGCAGTTTAACTTATGTGGTGATTATTCCATGCTTTTTGTGATGGTTAGATAAATATATTAGAAAATTTTGTGAGGTCTGTATTGTTGCTGTTTCATAGTAAAATTAATAGAAGAGAATTGAAGAAATTGTGTTTTGATAGAACAATTGATAAATTAATTAGATGAAATCGAAAAATAAATCCGCAAAATTAGGTTAATTAGTAAATAAAAAAATAATTTATTAAATGACTGTTTAGTTTTACAAAGAAAAATTTGAAAAACGGTATTTATAGTACTTAAATTTATAGATTAAACTAAATGTTTAGAAAACTTTATATGTTAAAAAAAAAGTTAATTAAATTCATTTGCTTGCTTGGTCATGAATATAGAAAAACAATTGTTTTTCCTTTGTTTGTCTTATTGTATCGCCGTCGTTTTTTTGAGTGAAAACTTCTTTAGGCGCACCACACACAGATTTTTCTGTAGGTAGTAAGCTAGGCTGATCCGTAACGCTCTGAAGTGAAAGACTTTATGAAGGTTTAAATTAAAATCTATATCTAAAATCTCTATCTAATCTAAATCTTTAAATTAAAATATCATTTCTTAACGTTTCAAATTGCGTTGTGGATATCGTGCTAGACTGATGTGCTGTAGGTATTGAGTTCAATTCCTGGTGTGGTACATATTTTTTTTTGTTTTTTTTTTAATTTTTTTTAAATACCATTAAAATTTTTTTTTTTATTTATGAGTTCAGAAAAATAATAAAAAATTCTTTATACGAATTTTAAAAAATTGATCTATAACGCAGTTTTTTAAAGTTATATTGCTACTGTCTTTTGCAATTTGCATTCGAGTCATCATACTAAATAATAATTGAATATATATAAAATTAAGAGTATGTCTGTTTGTCCTTTATGCATTAATACATTAATCATCATAAAAATTTGGAAAGTTGTTGTGTACACTTAATTTTTATTTAACTATCGTTTTAAACAGTAGTTTGCTTTGATCAATGTTTTTTTTATTGAACATAATTTTTATGAAATTAAATATAACGAAAGAAAGATAGTACAACCTGAAACAACATTTGTATATCAAAATTATATGTATTGGAATTTTATCATCTTCACTAAATTGTTGTCAGTTTGGAATTGTATGTAGTACATGTTTCTAAAATTAAGTGAAGACTTAATACTTGTAACTCGATACTTGATAAAATCAATTATATCGATTTAAAGCTCACAATTACAAGACGGAAATCGCATAGATTCTATACAAAGCTTATGTATGATCATAGCTTATGTATGATTAAACATGGATGGCAATCATGATAAATAAAATAATTAAAAATGGTGGTACTTAGCCGATCGTGATTTGCAAACGGCAACAATGCGCAATTCTCTGTTAACTTTTACTTTCCCATATTTAAAAATAGATATGTTTGAGACACAAGTTATTTTTATGAGTAATAATAATACGAGGTTATGAATGTATGAAAACTGTCTTTTTCAGATTGCAAAATCGATGATGGATTCGTATTCATTCGTATTCATACGTAATAATTGTCTTTATTAATTTAATAGTTATTATTGGTACGTAATAATTTTTACCATTATTTGGTTTACATTGTGAGGTTAGTGTGTGCAGTAGTTAGCGGTTTATCGTTCTGACTTGTTTCTCATTTATCCTACTAATACGATCCAAATACTACTAATACGATATCAATTGATTGCGATTGCCAATGAAGTTTTCACTCCTGCCATGTGGTCATAAGCACACTCTCTGTTGTTCTATTTGCATCTATAAAGTGATTAAATGTAATAATGCAATCTTCATGAGCGAAATCCACGTGTTTAAATTTTTTTTCGTGACAAATCTAAGGCATTAGAAAAATTTAAGATCAGTGAAGATCATCAAGCGATGAGAAGTGATTCATGTTCGTGGAATTCATTTACTTTCGTTTAAATTAAACTTGTGTAAAGTTATACTTTGTAAATTTGTGATTCGGATTGTTGGATAATTATATCTTTGGACAGACAAGGGTGTTAACAACAATTTATTAATGTTGTTTTTCGGTGGTATTTAAAATAATTCTATCTTAGCTTTTACAAATAACATTATACCATCAACTGTGTTATTGTTTAAAACAACTATTATCGTTCAACAAACAAATATCAAACCATCGACTGTATTGTTTAAAACAACTATTGTCGTTCAACACGCAAATATTATATCAACAACTGTGTTATTGCTTGCTAAAATATTGTCGTGCAACGACAACAAATATTCTACCTTCAACTGTGTTATTGTCTAGATAACGCTATTGCCGTACAACAAACAAATGTTATACCATTAACTGTGTTATTGTTTAAAACAACTGTGTTATTGTTCAACAAAGAACTATTATACCTTCAACTGTGTTATTGTTTAAAACAACTTTTGTCGTTCCACAAACAAATATTATACCACCAACTGTGTTATTGTTTGGATAAAGTTATTGCCGTGCAACGAACAACTATTATACATTCAACTGTGTTATTGTTTAAAACAACTATTGTCGTCCAACAAATAAATATTATACCACCAACTGTGTTATTGTTTGGATACAGTTACTGCCGTGCAACTAACAAATATTATACCTTCAACTGTGTTATTGTTCAAAACAACTATTGCCGTCCAATAAACAAATATTATACCAAATTGATCTGGTATGTGGGCTTTTATTAAACACCGCCTCCACGGATTATGATGATCGGCTAAAATCATTAATTTTATTTTCATTTTATTTTCATTTTATTTTCTCTATCCTATCATGTTATATTGACCTATGTCATGTTTTATATGTGATAAGATTTATTGTTTAGTTATCCATTCTTTAATAAAAAATATAAAAAAAATTAAAGATTTGCGTCCATCAACACCTTAGAACGCATGTTGTTGTGGGACTTAGGTTTCAAAAGGTTTTTATGTGTTGTTGTGACACATATTGTAACGCCTACTGCACAGCACATTTTTTATTATATAAAAATCTCGATTTTATACCGTTTTAATATACATCATCGCACTGTTGCCGATCTCGTTGTTTTTTCTAAAGATCGTCAGCAGCAAAGCTTGAATGAAATCAGATTCATCATATTCTTTTCTCTATTATACTAAAACTCTGTTATACTGCCTGTTTTTACAAACGACCAAACTGTTGAGATCACGCATTGTCGTTGGCGTACAAAAGGCGAATCGAGTCCATAGCCTCTAGTGTCTTCAATCCACAAATGTTTATAAAAGCGTCCATCAATACTTCAGAACGCATGTTATTGTGCGACTTAAGTCTTAAAAAGTATTTATGTGTTGTTGTGACGTATATTCTAATAAACAACACATTGTTTGCATACATTGTTATTTAATCTCCTACTTCATTTTTCCTGATGAATTTAACATTTAAAAATCTAAAATAATATTATAAAAACTTACTTAAACATATATAATTTACTATACATAACCCAATTCCTACATAACCCAACATGCGAAAATTATTGATAACGAAAAATGTCTATATATTTTTACAACGACAAAAGATTTCGTAAATATTTATGCTTTTAAAGAATTTTCAATTTAAATCAAATCGAAAAATTATTTCTTGATTATATTTATAAAAATCTTACGCAAAAATAAACATAGTAAAAATCAATTTCCAAGGAGTGCCTTAAACATTTATTCAAATATTAACTTTACTTTTAAATTTAACCCAACACTTAAAATTTGATTAGCTTGAAAATAATAAAAAAAATTAATCTTTTTATCAAAATTTTCAATGAGGCGTTATCAGATCAAAAGTGTTAAAATTATATCATGGTAACGTGGGCTTGATAAAAAGTACTCAGCTTTGATTTTTTGTAGGTTTTTATTTTAAATGGAATACGCATTTCCTATTTTTATAAAAATGAATTTTGATCAAACCAGCAAAGAAAGATTAATTGGTCCAAATTGACAAATTTTCCTACTTTTCTTAGGAACAATGATGTATTGTGAATTTTAATATAAAGTCTAAAAAAAAATCAATTTACCAAATGAAATAATTTTGCTAGATAACAAATTGATCGATAAGCCAGATTATTAAAAACTAAATGGAATCTTCCCCATCTAATGGACTTGGCACTTTGACGCAGTGATGGGGCTCAGTAGACTCAGTGATCTTAGGAGCTACAACGGTAGGGTCACCCATGCCGTTAGGTCCTCGGTGAGAATCGAAGCCAAGATCAAGTCCAAAACCCAAAGCTAAGGTGAGACACGTACGCCAAAAGCTTAGCATGGTCAAGGGGGTGCTTGATTATTAGTACGGAACTCTGGATACCGGGCGCCCTCCAGTTTCAATAGCCTTACCACAGCACAGGGCTCTGTTGTGGCTGACCAATGTACCTCCCTACTTTCTCCATAAATATTGTATGGAAAACTATAAAGTTTTAGATGAGAGCGATGCTTCTCCAAACGCATCACATAAACCAACAACAAAACTGTGCACCATGTCCTACTCTAGGATCATGCCTGATTTATCAGCTTATTCTAAACCAGACAGCACACATGCCATGTCTGACTCTAGGATCATGCCTGATTTATCAGCTTATCCTAATTCGGATAGTACACACACCATGTCTGACTCTATGGTAATGTCTGATTCACCAGCTTACTCTAAGTCAGACAGAAGACCTGTACGATATAGACAAAAATCTCTAGTACCTAAATTAAGTTGCGTTCAGATTAATCTGCACAGATCAGAAATGGCCTCAGTTAATTTGAACCGGTTAATTGAACAGGATGCTCACGCTCTTGCATTTATACAGGAGCCGTGGGCAGACAGCAAAAGAATAAAAGGTCTATCGTCAAACAAAAATACAAAACTGATCTATTTCTCAGATGTTGAAAGACCGCGAACCGCGATTCTCTTCAACAAACATCTGAAAATATTTCCGTTGAATGAATTTATCTGTAGAGATCTTACAACGGTCCAGATAGAAATTCATCTTCCTCAAGGTGGATTTCGTAAATTCATTTTAGCTTCTGCATACTTCCCGGGGGATGAGGACGAGACACCACCAGAAGTGGTAGAGAAACTCATCAAGTATTGCAACAATAACCACTATAACCTCATAATAGCGTGTGACGCTAACGCTCATCACACCGTGTGGGGAAGTAGCAACATTAACACAAAAGGCGAGCGTCTGCTTCAATTTTTGTATACAAACAATATGTTTATTGCAAACAAAGGTAGTGAGCCTACCTTTAGAAACGCAATCAGAGGCGAGGTCCTTGACCTTACTTTAACTAACATAAACGCTACTAACCATATTAAGAACTGGCATGTTTCGAAGGAAGCTTCTATGTCTGATCATGCTTATATATGTTTCAACATAGAACACTACCCGAAGAGCATCCAGTACTTTAGAAACCCAAGAAAAACCAACTGGGAACTTTACACAACATATCTTCATGATAATGTAAATAGTTGCAGCAGTATCAACTCTACATTTGAGCTTGACTCTGCAGCAAATAATTTACAAGAAATTATCACTGAAGCATACAACCTTAATACTCCAATAACTCAATCCAAAAGATGCAGAGATGTACCTTGGTGGAATGGTAACTTGGAGAGGAAAAGGAATAAAGTTCGCAAGCTCTTTAACAGAGCAAAAACAACAAATAATTGGACAGAGTACCGAGTAGCTCTAACCAATTATAATAAAGAACTCAGACAATCAAAAAGAAATAGCTGGAAAGAGCTCTGCAATACGATAGATAATCTGCCTGCTGCAGCTCGACTCCAAAAATTGATGTCGTCTGATCACACAAACCCTCTAGGCTCAATCTGCAAACCAAGTGGTACGTATACCACCAGCTGTATTGAGACACTAGATACTTTACTTCAAACCCACTTTCCGGGCTCAATAAAATGGAACACGGAAGATAATGCCAACGAAGACGTACGTCTTCTAGATCCTGCAACTAAAAGTAATGCAGATCATTTAACCAATACAATTTTCACCCCCAACAAAGCGAGATGGGCTATAGAGTCCTTCGGTCCGTATAAATCTCCAGGAGGTGATGGAATTTTTCCGGTATTTCTGCAAAAGGGTCTAACAATCATTCTTCCATACCTCATGCGTTTGTTCAAAGCAAGCTTTCGCCTTGCTTACATTCCTCAGATATGGCGAGAAACCAGAGTTGTTTTTATACCTAAGCCAGGAAAAAAACCAAATGAAGCCAAATCATACAGACCCATAAGTCTTACATCTTTTCTATTAAAAACAATGGAAAAGATGTTGGATTATCACATCCGTCATGTATGTCTGAAACAAAACCCTCTCAACTCTAGCCAGCACGCCTATCAGACTGGGAAATCTACTGAAACGGCGTTGCACAAAATGGTGAAAGAAATTGAGAGCACCCTAAACTATAAGGAGGCACTTGTTTGTACATTTATGGACATACAAGGAGCCTTTGACAATGTCCACTTCAATGCTATCATTGAAATGGCCACAAAGAAAAATATAAACCCGCTTATCATTGCGTGGATTATCAAGATGCTACAGAGTCGGAAGATAACGGCTACACTAGGTGATTATTCAGTGACTGTTACTGCATCTAGAGGCTGCCCGCAAGGGGGCGTGCTCTCTCCGCTGCTTTGGCTAATGGTGGCTGATGATCTCCTCACTAAGCTAAATGATTCCGGCTTCAACACTGTAGGCTATGCCGACGACTTGGCAGTCATGGTTAGAGGGAAACATGACTCCATTGTCGCTGGTCGAACCCAGACAGCTCTTAATATTGTATCAAAGTGGTGCAACAGATTAGGACTGTCGATCAACCCACAAAAAACAAGCATTGTCGTTTTCACAAACAGGAGAAACTTCAATTTCGTTTCTCCTGTTCTAAACGGCGATCCAATACAAACATCAAAAGAGGTTAGATATTTAGGTGTGATCCTGGATAGCAAACTAACTTGGAACCCACACCTGAAATATATCTCTGATAAGGCAAACAAAGTTTTCTTCACATGCAGAAACCTGTTTGGGAAAACATGGGGTCTTAGCCCAAAAATGATACTTTGGTTGCACCAAAGTATTATAAAACCAATTCTAACATATGCAGCTTTAGTTTGGTGGCCTAAAACGCGCCAAATAACTGCTCAAAATATGTTTACAAAAATACAAAGGCTTGTGTGTCTTAGTGCCACAGGTGCTTTCAAAACCACGCCAACATCAGCAATGGAGATTCTTCTAAAGCTTTCTCCATTGCACCTACATGTTAAATCTGTAGCGGTGTTGAGCGTTCATAGACTGCAGCTCACAGAAGGGTTTAAGCCGGGTAATCTAACTGGACACCTTAAAATCCTTTCTGAATTACAAGCTGAACTGCATACATACCATATTTCGGATTGTATGCCAAAAACAATAGATTTAGATAGGCACTTTGATGTCAAGATATTGGCCAGAGATCTTATTAAAAACTATATACGGTCACTGCCACATAACGCCAGCATCTGGTACACAGATGGTTCTCGAACCAACATGGGCACGGGAGCAGGAGTGTTTGGTCCTAGAACAAAACAAACGGTTGCCTTAGGCACCACAACAACCATATTTCAAGCCGAAATTTTTGCCATTAGCAGTTGCGCTTTGCTATGCGCTGAAAGAAAACAGTGGCGTTTCCTGAATATTTCTTTAAGGTGTTCGTTTTTGTTGAATGTAGTTATGTAGTTATAATATGTATGTATTTATAGTATGTGTATTGTATATAGTTATAATGTTTCGTGTCTTCGTCATGGCCTCTAAATGCGAGTTTACACAATGAACAAACAATATTTATTAAGATCTTTAACAAATTTCTGTTGCGTCTGATCAGTTCATTGTAATTTTGTCTTGATATATGACTTTGCTCATCTAAAATTAAATCTAATCTTATAGTCCACAATGTTTTAAATGCCTACATATTCGTAATCTAAGTTCTACTTTTTCCATGCTTTTGTATCCCAATGCTTAAATGAAATTCGAAAACCCGTCAAAATTCCAAACAGACTTTTCTAACTGTTTTGTAAAACAATACATAAGGCCAGTAAAACAGTTTATTCAAAAGTAAGCTGCCTGTCAACCATTCAGGTGACTTATAACTGGAAATTATTAAACGCCGAGTGAATGTTTGTCGCTTTGAAGTGCATTTGGTTTCCATATTTGGTAATTCCGGTACAGGCTTTCCATTTCGTAATATACATTTCTTTTCATCTATAGTTCGCCCAGCAAAAGATATTGCCTTCAAATCGTTAATGATGCAAAACGTCTCTTCCATGTCTTTGTATTAAAATAATTTTTAAATCCTCTTACAAATTTAAGAAAATTACCACCATGCAATTTAAATTATTGATATTTGGCTAAACAACACAATTTATTACTGTTCTGAGGTAATAGTTTCGCATTGTTGAAAAATTATATTACGTTGATCGTTTTCAAAATAAAATAAAAAGTCTTTAAAAAAAAAATAGAACCGACATCAGAAAAAAAAAAACACAAGAAAGTGAAAAATAACTCAATTGTGGCTTAGAGACAAAAATTTAGTTATATCTATAATCTAACAACAGGGAAAAAATTAAGCCTTTAAAGTTTAAACAAAATTATTATATTATAGAAGTTATTTGTTATTATAATTATTACAATTATTATAGTTGTTATTATATTAAAAAAGTTATTGTAAAAATTATTATAACAAATAACTTCTATAATATAATAATTTTGTTTAAAGGCTTAATTGTTTTGGCTGTAGTTAGATATAACAAAATTTTTATCTCTAAGCCACAATTGAGTTATTTTTCACTCTCTTGTGTTTTTTTTTCTGAAATCGGTTCTATTTTTTTTTTAAAAAGATTTTTTATATTTTAATTTTTAGTGTATAAAAGCAAATGTCTGTTAGCAAGCATGTCAGAAAGCGTTTTTGATGCAATAACTTAAAATCCCGGAAAGTATTCATCGATGAAAATCTAGTAATCATGGTTTTCCGATTTTTATAAAAAAACGGAATATTTTCTATCAAGAAAAATTATTTAGGACTACCTTGGCATCTATAGCAATATAACGCAGGTCAAACCAACCAAATAAAATAAGCTTTTTCGAAGGAATCGGCAAAAATACATAAAAAATATAGTTTTTTCCACATCATGGAAAAAAATATGGGACAACCTCTGAATGTACCTTAATAGAACACAATGAGCCGTTTTCGAGAAATCGGGGAATATACATAAAAATATACAGTTTTTCTCGATTTTCTGAAAAACAGTATTTTTCACGATATAGAAAAAAATATGGGACCACCTCGAAACTTACCTCAATAGAATAAAATTTAAATCATTCAAATCGAACAAACCGTTTTTGAGAAATCGGTGAACATACATAAAAAAAACTCAAAATTAAACATAAACCTCCTTCTCTTTTGAAGTCGGTTAAAAAAAAATTTTAAATGTGTCCTTTAGGTTCAAAAACGATCAATTCCACTTTTTAAAATTTTTGAGTTATGTATTAATTGATTTCGTTTCTTTCCATTAAACTGAACATATCAGTAAAATAAAAATTTAAAAATGTTTATCTATTTCTGAGAAAATTGGGTGACAAATTCCAGTTACGATTCAAAAGCAATCTATTACGTCATAGCTTTTGAAACAAAACAAAGCTATTCCATTTCAATTGTTTTGCAATCAAAAACAATCTATTCCAATAAGAATCATGTCTTTAAAAAACATAACATGCCTATTCCAAAATATGCGTTTGGCACCGAAATCCTTAATTTCAAAATATTCGTATTCAAATATCAGTCGATCGTGATATTTGTTTTAAAGTGGTAGATTTTTTATTGCAGCTTGCATCAGTTTTTATATCCATTATCCAGTAAGTAAATGCTAATCAGTTTGTCAGCGAACAGCCGCGGTGTGTGATTGAATCCGATTGAATTCAATCTGGCAAAGTTCAAGCGGTGGGATATCCGCAAGAAATAGGTAGATTTCGTTGTCAGACAGATTTTTGTAGAATCGGATTAATCAGATTAGTTTACGTAAACACACTAATTACAAACAGAATTATCAAACAAACTTTACAAATAAAATTAATTATGAGGAAACGTACAACTATGCAACTTAGAAACGTTTTCTTCTTTCAGCTTCTTTCAGAACGTCAGCTTCTTAAAATCAACAAAGACATATCATATTATTCATTGTTTCAGGAAAAAACCAATTTTTGTGTTCATTCATTTGCAATAATTAAAAATTTTTCATTTTTACCGTCATTTGAGATTTTTCGACCATTTCCAAGTTCTTACGTGAAGAAAAACTGATGAAAACTTTTGGTGGTGTTGGTTTTTGTTGGAACCGATTACTTTGGAGCCCTTCACTGCAGATGTTTAGCATTTTCAAACAAGAATAGAAGTATACTCAAATATTTAATATCCAGCAATTTTGTTTCAAAATTTTGTCCCAAACAGGCGTTATAATGCTTTGATTTATACAGCTTTAAAGCTCGAGCCCCTTAACTGGTAACCGGATTTGGTCAGTTGTACGGCCAGTAAGAGATTATTTGCCCCAATATTTCCAGAAAATGTTTTTGGTGTAGGTTAAAAAATACGACAGTGAAAGTACCGCAAAATTTCGTTGTACCTGTACATTGTTGATTGCAGATAGCTAAAAAGCTTTTTATTTCAGTTATCTGGTTTTTTGAAAAATGATAGAAATTTACGTCCTAAACAGCCGTTATAACACTTTGATTTGAACAGTGTTAAGGCTCTAGCCTCTTAACCGATACCCGTTTATAGCCAGTTGTCGAAGTTATCCAAGAGATTGCTTGCCACAACATTTCCAGAAAATATTTTTGGGTCAAACAAGGTCCAAAAATGCCACCATGAGAGTGCCGCTAAATGCCTTTCGTTTATCATATATAGTCATATATAGTTTTTCATTATTATTTATTTTAAAAAAGATATAACATCTATAATACAGATATATCAAAAATCAATATTTTGTTTTATTGCATTA
This sequence comes from Diogma glabrata, assembly GCA_963693315.1. NCBI lineage: Eukaryota > Metazoa > Arthropoda > Insecta > Diptera > Cylindrotomidae > Diogma > Diogma glabrata. Next base: position 127,718,047 of record OY856186.1, on the reverse strand, counting down.
TCTAAAATCAACCAACGTTGTAAAATATTCTTGGTTTCGAAATTAGAAAAGTCGGCGGTTTGGCAGAAAACCAAATTATCAATCAATACGATAGTATTTCAAAATGTAAGTTTGAAAAAATACATTTTCCAATAGTAATAAGTTATAAACGAACTTATTCCATTGTGTAAGTTTCAAAACGTCTCTATTCCAAAATGTTTTCTAATATACCAGCTTAACTTGACTACCTACTTTATTTTAAACTTCAAACAAATTAATGGAAAATCCCTAAAGAAACCAATTAAACAATAAAATCACCGAGTTTGTAAATTATTTCAAAATAAAAAGTTTTTTTCATTTATCTTGAAAACTCGTAAAGTGGAATAGATCGTTTTTGAACCTAAAGTACACAAATATCCATTTATTTTTCTTCTGCCTTTATTTGACTGAAACAACTGAATAGCCAACAACAATTGCATTCAATTTTTCAGTTGTATCAATTGCTTCAGTCAAATCGAACACAGTTAAAATCAATGTAAAACGTATTACGTACCATGTTCTGATTTTTAAACGAACATAAAACGATTATTTTAAAACAAATACATCTTTAGTATTTACTTCATTCCATTTGTTTTCTTGCTATTGTGTATTGTAAGTGAATATTTAATGCGTATGTAGTGTTAAATATAAAATATAAAAACATGTATACATTGAATATTATTGGGTTCTGTAAAAATTACGAACATTTTGAATGCATTTATTCTATATAAAAAAGTTATTCTCCTTTTTGCTTCATTTAAGCTGCGTATATGAATTATATATGCGAGACAAGGAATTGGGTTCGGTTGCTTTTCTGTTCATAAATCTAATGAACATGAATTTGAGGGGAAATTATTCTTTGTTGTGTATTATGCAGTGTAGATTAAATATGTTATGGCTTACACAAACAATTGTATTTTTTTTCTATTTGCTTATTAAAATATGAACATTTGTTTCATTTATTGCAAGAAAAGTATTTCTTTCTTTTTTAATATTAAAAGCTGAATTTATTTTAGTTAGCCATTTTGAATATTTTATGGATTTCTCAAGTCGTTCGGCGAACGACTAGAACACCCAGAGAAAACGCCACTGAAAGAAAATACCAAAATATTGAAATATATATTATCTCTGACAGCCAAGCAGCACTCTTGGCACTAAAATCTACGCGCTTTGATTCAAAACTGGTATGGGAATGCTACCAAAATCTATTAAAAATCTCGTGCAATAACACAGTAACACTTGTGTGGGCACCTAGCCACACAGGAATACAAGGAAATGCTATCGCTGACGCTTTAGCAAAGCAAGGTGCCAATAAAAAATTTGTTGGACCGGAACCATGCTTTGGAATGGCCAAGAGTTCGCTCAAAAGCACAATCCAAACAATGGAACAAGAACAAAATGCTAAATTATGGAAAAGCAGAGAGGGACTAGTACACTCCAAGAAGTTTCTAGGTAACCTCCCTGTTTCACCCTTAAAAACAATCGACTTAAACAGAGAGTCTCTAAGAATTTTAACGTGGTGCGTTACTGGACATGGTCCTTTAAACCACCATCTTAACAAAATAGGCCTTGTTGTTTCCGACAGGTGCAGATTCTGCTACTCGGATGCGGAAACGATGGAACACGTCATCTGCAGCTGTCCTGAACTCTCTGGGCACAGATACAACCAACTTGGTCATAGAAGACTAACACTTCCATTACCACAAAACGTCACTCCAATTGAGCTAATTAATTTTATTAAAAGTCTCAACTTGGATGACAGAATACAACCAGTAACGGCACAGACGACGACTGACTAATAACAAAATCAGGGTAAGCACAATAGACCTTCAGGTCGCAGTGCTACTTGAACTGTAAGTCTCAAGGCCCTCCAATAAAAAAAAAAAAAAAAAAAAATGGAATCTAACTCGTTTAAAAAATATATGACTTTAAAGAAAATCGAATTTGTTTTTGATTCCTTTTCATTTTTTTCGCTGCTATCTTCTTTCTTCAAACCATTTTTGAATAAAATGAAAAGTTGATTTGGGGAAACCAAATTTTCTTTCTTATTTCGTAATAAAAACAAGCAAGTACCAAATATTGTCAGAATTTTTTTATGATGTAATCAAATTCATACTATAAAGGCAAAGTAATTTTGATCACATATCTACATTTATATTTATACGAGTATTGTTTACTTTCTTTCGTGTGTTCCTATTTTATATGGATGTGTTTCCCTTATTTCGTATATCTTTGCGAATATATGTAATTGAAATTGACATTTACATTATCTTTATCAATAAAAGATTATTCTATCTGAGTTTAATGAAATTTCGGATTTTGGTTTCAATTTAAGTGAATACAGGTGAAATCTTCAAGAAAGAGTATTTTGTTGTTGCCTAGAATAGGTTTTCAAAATCTCTTTGGTATTGATTTTTGTTTCACTAAAATTGATGGTTATATGCTACTGAAGTTTATACCCTATTAATGACAGAATATGTCTAGGAATTTTTTGTATTTATCAAAGCAACCCAAATGCAAGATTTTAGTATAATGCTGTGTGTTTTTGAACGTTTTGTGCATTTTAAAATTAGTTTTTTATATGTATTCAAATGTTTAAGAAACTGGAGCTGCAACTGTGGGACCAGAGTTTAATTTCCTGTAAGTTCAAAATGATATGAGGCGAAACAATAAAAACTATTACAACAAACTGCGCCAATGATTACAAAGTCTACTAATTTTCTTTCGTTTAAATGTTAACATTACTTTTTGTGATACAAGCCTAAAAAAGTGGTGGCATTTGTTACATGCCGTGCTGGTATTGGGTTGTGGGATGCGGATGAGGAGATGCGTTGTTTGAGATGATTTCAACTAGCTTCAATATGTTAATTCGACCATACTGATCCTTTCCGCAACCCAGTATAAAGTCAAAATTGGACGCAAAACTAGAAAATGGATTCAAATGGGTACAGAATAGGAACGCTGACGATCCCAAATGTTGGAAGAATAAATACCATTACACACCGTCTCAACTACAATTACTACATTTAAAAATCTAATTGTTTTACTCAACCCAGGATTATACAGGATCCGACTCTTTCTCCTTCGGGTAAGTTTATCCAAACAGAGTGAATCAACTACAAACTAATACACTAAAACGTTGCGCCTATGATTTCGGCGATTGATTGAATTAAAAGCTACCCCATCGTCCCGGCGATTTGTTATGATGCATAACAATATGATACAATAATCAATGATTAACAAACGGCGATTATTGAAAACGAATAATAATTCGATACAATAATCAATTATTGCGTTATTGCATTATCAAAGCACGAATCAAGTAAATTAATAACAAGATGACCAACTTTAATTCTATTCCTTTTATTTAAAATTTAACTATCAACAAATTTTATTAAGTCTGATTAGGATAAACCTCTGAGTTTTTATTATTTGTTAAATAGCAAAAAAAATTGTAATTAATACTACTTTCACTTTCTTAATGCACTACTACTAGCCGTCATGGTCCAAACAAAAGACCAAATTCACTTATGAAATCCCCTTCACAACTACCAAATGAATAATTGTTTCTCGTTCATGGATGCAGACCCCGTGTTTCATTTTCAATATTTACAGAATATGTAATTTAACCGACATATTACATAACAATCTTTTAATATTATCAGCATTCCAAGAATTATATTCCAAAAAACTGTGATTCATCATAGAAATAGCTTCCCCGTTAATCTAACATCAAAATTAAATCTAGTTTCGCAAACGCTAAACTTAATTCACTATTTAAATGATTGATTCAGTATTTAAATGATTACTGCTTATATTTATATTGACAATCATTGGGAAAAAGCACCGTTATTCAAGACACCACTTTTAACGTTTCATTTATTATATCTATAGTATACAAAATGTCTGCCCTGGATCAAGCGGCTCGCTTATAAACGTGTAAAAAGTTTTTTTTATCATCATAAGATCAGAATGAACCCATTCACGAAAATTTGGGTTGAGATTTGAGTCTGAGGGAAGCCTCACTCACCCCGGAAAAAAGGAATTTGTTAAATTTGTTAACCCACTTAACGGGTAGCGAAATCCGAAATTCGACGTCCACGCCGTGCTGCCTGGGTAATGCTGACAGAATTAGGTTGGTGTATTTTAGACACGCAGATTAAAAACTGCTTAGTCAATGACGCTACATCACGGCGAATTGGCGCTCTACAACCAATGCGACTCAAGCGTCTGTTCTCCATGTCAGGGGCGGCTTGGAGCGGGCGTCTGTCTTGAATCAAGCGGCTCGCTATATAAACGTGTAAAAAAAAGTTTGTTTCTGGTGACCTTAATATGCAGAACGGACCCATTCACGACAATTTGGGTTGGGCCTAAGGTTAACACCCTAGCCCCGGAAAAAAACTAATATGTTAAATTTGGTTATCAAAAAGAGAAAAACAGACCCGGAAACAACAATAGAATTTTACCTGAACGTGAAAAAGGACCAGACTACCGAATCGGAACGTGGAACCTGCGCAGCCTGAGCGCTCCTGATGCTCTTTTAAGTCTGGAAACAGAGGCTGAGAGGTATAGGATGGATATTATTGCTCTACAAGAAATTAGACAGCCGATAATCGGAAAACAAGATTTGGATAGTCACTCTCTATACTGTAGTGGTCATCCTTCTCGAAGAGAATTTGGAACTGGCTTTCTTGTTGGTGCCCGCATACAAGAAGCCGTGATGAAATTCATCCCGGTCAGTGAGAGGATCTGCTACCTACGTGTACGCGGTACATATAACAATATTTCTCTTATTGCCGTGCATGCACCAACTGAAGCTAAGACCGTCGACGAGAAGGATAATTTCTACATAGCACTGGAAGAGGTTGGGTAGCGAAAATCCGAAATTCTACGTCCACGCCGTGCTACCTGGGTAACGCTAACAGAATTAGGTTGGTGTAGTTGAGAGGGGCAGAGTAAATACTGCTTATACTCAATGATTCTGCACCATGGCGAGTCATTGGCGCCATAAAACCAATGCAACTCAAGCGTCTGTTCTCCATGTTAGGGGCGGCTTGGAGCGGGCGTCTGTCTTGGATCAAGCGGCTCGCTATATAAATGTGTAGAAAGCGTCTGTTCTCCGTGTTAGGGGCGGCTTTCAGCGGGCGTCTGTCTTGGATCAAGCGGCTCGCTATATAAACGTGTAAAAAGGTTGTTTCTGGTGACCTTAAGATGCAGAACGAACCCATTCACGAAAATTTGGGTTGGGCGAAGGGCTAACACCCCATTTCCGTAAAAAAATTACTGTCATGAATTCTGTACACAGGCCTCGGAATATCTCGGATTCATTATTGGAACGACCTCGGAAACTGTACCCGGACTACGATTTAAAAATAGGAACCTGGAACGTGCTAAGCCTTAGAAGACCAGGAGATCTCCTAAAACTCACCCAACAAGTCGAGAGCTACACACTGGATATAGTGGCATTACAAGAACTAAGATGGCCAGGCAGTGGAATCCATGAAACAGCGAAAGGATACACTCTGTATTATTGCGGTCAGCAAAACGGAGGAGAATTTGGAGTTGGCTTTCTTATACACCATCGCGTGAATCAGCATGTTATCGACTTCTGCCCAATTAATATGCGGTTATGCACACTGAGAATCCGCACGAAAAAATTCAATGTAACGATCGTCAATGTTCATGCACCTACTGAAGATAAAGCAGATGATATTAAAGACCTTTTCTTCCTAGAACTCGAGGAAGTCATCAATAACATCCCGCGGCACGATATAAAAATCGTGGTAGGTGACTTTAATGCTCAAATCGGTAGGATTGCAGAACTTAAAACACATATCGGCCCTAACAGCTTGCATCATACCAGCAACAATAACGGTTTTCGCGCAGCCGAGCTGGCTATGATGTATGATCTAGTAATTTCCAGCACTTTCTTCCCTCACAAGAGAATTCACAAGGCAACGTGGAAATCAAATGACGGAAGAACGGAAAATCAAATCGATCACGTCATGATCTCTAAGAGACACTCTACAAGTATAACTGACGTTCGATCATACAGAGGTGCTGATATGGACACCGATCATATGCTTGTCATCTTTAAGTACAAGTGCAAGTTGTCATCTACATTCAACAGACAAGCAAAAAAGACCGTGCGCTGGAATGTCGAAGCATTTAAACATCCGGAAACGCTGAATAGATATCAGGAAATAATAACACAAAACATAGAAGAGCATGACATCTCTTCTGAGATGCCATTAAACATACAAGAAGAATGGCAAACGCTTCAATCAACCATTATAGCCGCAGCACAAACTACAATCGGAAAACGACCACCGAAATCACACAACGAATGGTTTGACGACGAGTGCCGCCAATCCGTTGAAAATAAACAAAAACTGCGAGAAAAATGGTTAACAAGGAACACCCGAAGCTCCCAAGCTGATTATCTATGCGCCAGGAAAGCCTCAGCAAAACTTCTACGTAAAAAAAAACGCGAACACATGAAGAGCTGCATCGAATACATCAACCAACATGCGGCCAACGGAAATTCAAAAGAGTGCTTTGCCAATGCACGGAATCTGACAAAAGATTTCCACCCAAGATCTACAGCCATCAAAAATGAAAATAATGAACTTACAACAAGTGAACGTGATGTGCTGGCAGTGTGGCGATCCCACTTTCAAGACCTACTCAATAGGACGAACGAAGTTCATCCTATTCGAGCAATTGCTCCATCAACTGAGGAGATTTTTGTCCCTTACCCAGCAATAGAAGAAGTGGAAGCTGCCATTAAAAAACTGAAAAATGGCAAATCACCAGGTTTCGATGGAATTCCCGCAGAACTTCTGAAAAATGGAGGAGCAGCTCTGGTCTCACGTATATACGATCTGATTCTTGCAATCTGGGACCAAGAAGAACTACCTGCTGAATGGAAAACAGCTCTCATTGTTCCGCTACATAAGAAAGGTGACCGTCTAAAGTGTGAAAATTATCGTGGCATCGCACTGTTGAACACTGCATATAAAATACTAGCTAATGTTGTACTTGCTCGACTCATCCCGTTCGCCGAATCTATCATAGGTGACTATCAGTGTGGTTTTCGTCCCAACCGCTCAACCACAGATCAATGTTTTACATTAAGGATGATTCTGGAAAAATGTTGGGAGTACAACATCAGCATTCACCAGCTCTACGTTGATTTCAGGCAAGCATATGATAGTATCATCCGCGACAACCTCTGGTCCGCACTCATATGCCTTGGTATCCCAGAGAAACTTGTTTCTCTGTGCAAGCTCACAACATCGGGATCAAATTGTAGAATAGTAATCGAAGGGTCTGTTTCTGATCCTTTCGATATAACATCAGGTGTTCGACAAGGTGATGCACTCGCGCCCGTACTGTTTAATTTGGCGCTGGAGTACGCGATAAGGAAAAGCCGAATTGAGACACAAAACTGCATATATAACAAATCTAGTCAAGTTCTTGGCTATGCAGATGATATTGTGCTTCTCGGACGTAGAACAAGCGATATCAAGGATAGTCTCTCTCAGCTTGAAAGAAATGCTAAACGACTTGGATTATGCATTAACACCGGCAAGACTAAACTTTTAACAACATCCAGGAATATACCTCCCGGCAATCTGAATACTGGCGACTATGAAGTGGAACGTGTAGAAAACTTCAAATACCTCGGATCTGTAATAACATCGTCAAATGACATGCAGGCAGATATTAAAGCCCGTGTCTCAGCCGCATACAGAGTTTTCTACGCATACTCAAAACTTTTGCGATCCAAACATCTTTCGCAGTCGTGCAAACTCACACTTTACAAAGCATTAATCCGACCTGTGCTCACATTTGGAAGTGAAAGCTGGACACTGACTTCATCCGATTGTAGACTTTTATCAACATTCGAGAGGAAAGTCATACGAACAATTTATGGTCCATGTAAAGTTGCTGGAAATCAGTATAGAATCCGAATGAATCATGAAATCAGACAGCTTCTTGGAGGCTGCGATGTAATCGGATTCATTAAATCCAACCGGATTAGATGGTTTGGTCATGTAGAAAGGGCTCCATTGGAAAGAATGATAAAAAAAGCGTCCCAACAACAACCAGCTGGTGTTCGTCGAAGAGGAAGACCTAGACAACGCTGGCGTGATGACATCATCCAAGACCTTCGTGATATAGGATGTCGAAACTGGGGTCAACTGGTCATGGAACGAGATGATTGGAAGCTGGTGGCACAGACGGCAAAATCCCTTCATGGGATGTAAACGCCAGAGAGAGAAAAAACTGGAAGAGGTTATGAAACACACACCAACACGCGACTTCATTATGGTTCTTGGTGACTTTAATGGACAGGTTGGAAGAGATATCTCTTATGGAAATGTGGTGGGTCCCAACGGCTTGCATTTGAATTCGAATGATAATGGTGCGAGAATGACTGAGTTTGCATTATCAAATAATTTGAGAATTGCCAGTACGTTCTTTCCGCATCGATCGATTCATAAGCAGACTTGGGTCTCACCGAATGGAAATACTCGAAATCAAATTCATCACGTTCTAGTAACAACACATTTCTTTTCGAGCGTTCTGGATGTGCGATCCTTTAGAGGTGCATACATTGGAAATGACCACTTCCTTGTATGTGCAACGATAAGGTTCCACTTCCCAAATCCAGGTATTCCAAAATTCAATCAACGGAAACGTTCTAACATCTCATCATTAAAGAATGCTGAAACAGAAGAGAGATATCAATTCCATATTGCCGAAACATTGGAAAAATCAAAAACCATTAATGGAGACGTCGATAAGTCATGGTATTTGCTCAAAGATGCTGTTTTAAGCGCTACTGAGGGAATACTTGGACGACCAGAGAACCACTCCCAGAAGCCATGGATGGATCAAGCATGCCTTGATGCTATTCAATACAAAAGAGATTGCTATCTGAAGTGTCTACAAGGCACAACACCAGGTCCACGAAGGAGAATTATAAACTGGCAAGACAAGCCGTTAAATAGCTATGTAGACGAACGAAGAAGGAATGGTGGAAGAGAAAGTGTGAGGAGATTGAAAGCTTCAATAAGGAACATCAATCGCGTAACTTCTTTCAACAGGTTAAAACCTTAAAGAAGGGCCCTCAAACTAGATCGACTGCTATTCAAAACGAAGATGGGGAGCTACAAGTAGACCTTAAAAATATTTTAGATACTTGGGCCGCTTATTTTGAGAATCTTCTCAATTCGTGCGTCAAAGGTACATCTAGACGAACCAACCAAAGAGGAATTCGAAGCGGCGCTGTCTAAATTAAAATGCAATAAAGCACCTGGTATCGACGATATAACATCCGAAATGATTGTACATGGTGGCAAAACTCTATCCTTAAGGTTGTTTGAACTTGTTCAAATGATCTGGAGGACTGAAACCATGCCACAGGACTGTAACACAGCTATGCTGATACCAATCCATAAAAAAAGGTAATCGCCTACAATATGCAAACTACAGAGGAATCGCTCTACTTTGCACAGCATATAAAATCTTTTCTTACATTTTGCTATCCAAAATCAATCCTTTTGCTAAACAACTGTTTGGAGAATATCAGTGTGGTTTCCGGCGGGGCCGAGGTACTACCGATGCACTTTTCTCGATAAGGATGATTTTGGAAAAGTGCCGAGATTTCAACATACCTGTGCACCAACTTTTCATTGATTTCAGGCAGGCCTACGACTCTCTCGAACGAGAGACTCTATGGTCTGCTCTGGTGTCAATGGGAATTCCTGGTAAACTGGTATCACTATGCAAAATGACAGTACAGAACTCTCAATGCTGTGTGCGAGTAGAGAACGAAATATCAAAGTTTTTTAAAGTCGACTCCGGTTTAAGACAAGGTGATGCTATCTCTCCTATACTTTTTAATTTATCCTTGGAATATGTGTGCCGTCAAAAGAAACTACCGACTAATAACAATATCTTGTCAATAAACTCAGTACCGATGATTGCTTACGCTGATGATGTTGTCATCCTCGGCCGAAGTGAGGCTGTTATGAGTGAGACTTTCAAGTCGCTTGAGAGTGGTGCTAGAAAAATTGGTCTGCAAATTAACTACAATAAAACCAAACATATGAATGTTTCAAGGGAGGCTGAGAAGAAAGATTTGATGTGCGGCGATGAACGAATTGAGGGAGTTGTATCTTTTAAATATTTGGGATCAATACTTGACTCAAACAACAGCATACTTACAGATATAAAAGCTCGAATCGCTGCAGGTAATCGAACTTTCTACTCAATTAAACCTCTCCTTGGATCACCGTATGTATCAACTAACACCAAGCTCAAGTTATACAAGACATTGATTAGACCGGTTGTGATGTATGGGTCACAAACGTGGACCCTTACACAAAATGACGAATCGCATTTATCTGTATTTGAGCGTAAGATCCTACGCTACATTTTTGGTCCACTTAAAACAGACGATGGGGAGTACAGAACATGATTTAACTTTGAGATCAGAGACCTTCTTGAGGGTCCTGATATAATAGGTTGTATCCGTTCTAATAGGATTGCTTGGTTTGGGCATGTTCTACGAGCCGATTCACATTCTGGAATGATTAGAAAAATGAACGATAGTACCCCAGGGAGTAGGCGACCGCGAGGTAGACCACGACTACAATGGGAGACTGACGTAATAAACGACCTTAAGAAAATCGGCTGCCATGGTAACTATGTCGCTGTTGCGAATGACCGTGGTGAATATTCAAAGCTGATCAACCTGGCAACGCTCCTACATGGAGCATGAACGCCTTAAAAAAAAAAAAAAAAAAACGTGAAATATGTGGAACCAAAACGCTCCTGATGATCTCAAAAATCTAGAAACAGAGACTGAGAGGCATATAGAATAGATATTATTGCTCTGCAAGAACTTAAACAGTCAATAATCGGCAAACAAGATTTGGATAGTCACTCTTTATACCTTTGTACTGTAAATGTGGGAATCTGCTACGTACGGGTATGAGGTACATGCAACAATATCTCTCTCATTCCTGTGTATACACCAACTAAGCCTAAGACCGTCGAAGAGAAGGACACTTTCTACGTGGCATTATCCTTCATCCTATCATGAAATCTTTGACTACGTCATATTATATAATAGGATTTATTGTTTAGTTATCCACTCTTAAAAACTAAAAAAAAAGATGAGTCCATCAACACCTCGCAGAAAGCATAGTGATGTCTCAGGTTTTAAGGGATTTTGTGTCTCCATAACAATAGTTTTTCTGCATCCCAAATGCCGATATGTCACTTCGTATGTGTTGCATAGATTCGAAATCAAAAATTATATGCATTATTGTCGTATTAATTAATTAAAGTATTTATTGAAAAATGAGCGCATACACATTCGTACACCAGATTTAAAAAACGATTTTGTGTGTGTGTATTGCTGTCTGTCGATCAAATTTTGTCCGACGCTGTCTCAACAAAGGATGGCTCGATTTCAACGGAAATGGCTACAGTCGATATATCTTGGCGTAGTTTAAACCCCAGTTCTTTTCTACCGAAATGAAATCATGCGCGGGGTTTCCAAAAAACTGAAAATCGACTCTTGCAAATATCAAGAGAATAATTCAAGGTCATTGACCTACCATATTGTCTGTCAACATGTCAGTCATTTATAATGAAATTGGTATAACTATAAACAATTTCTATCTTAGTTTTTGAATTTTTAAAGAAAATGTGATAAAACTACATGTAATTTTCGTTCCGAAAACTCATGATATCTTTTGTGTGAAAATGAGCTGCAAACGCATCCGGGTATACTTGAATATCGAAGATCAGAGTTTTTCCCAAAATTTGACAATAGGGTCAGGGGATAGTGAGAGGACCGTCTGAAAATGTCTTTATTTTAAACTTCTTCTACCTTAAACACTCAGTTCGGACGTTTAATTTCATTGAAACTGAATACATAACTTTTTTGTAATATTTGTAGTAGTTTTACAATTTCCGGCTCGTCACTTCCGGATAAATAGTTTTTTTATTCTTTTAAGAAGATTACCACATTATACCCTAAAGCTATAATGAAGTATTTTTGACGAATGTTTGATTAAACGTTTCAGTTAACATATAAGAAAGAACTAATTAGCTTTTGGGGTGTCTTGTATACAAAGTGGTCGGTGTTTATTAAACAAATGATGATTTTTTAACTGATCTGATATGTAAGGTTGTTGTGTATGGTATGGTTTTGATATCGATATTTTAATAATATCGATATCAAAACCATAATAATAATATTTTATAATATCTTCACTTTTCAAGGCCGCTTGAAACTGTCTTGACATCTTCTTTTAGTTCGCAGTCTGTAGATATGTGTGTCTTGTGTATATGTGTGTATAATCCTATGTAAATGTAAATTATTACAAATGATTTATCGTATAAAACATAAATCATAATAATGTGTATTTTTGGCTAATCCCTAATTGAGCTAATATAAAACTGTTTGAATACTTCTTTGTTTAAGTTTTTTTTAATATATTTTTGTGATTTTTATTTCTTCGTTTTACTTTGATTTATGTTCTAGATTCTAGAATAGTAGATTCTTGTTTGAGTGTAGAATTATGGCAATTCTTCACGAGGATGAAGTTTCCCGAAACGAGCGTAGCGAGTGGAGGGAATCATCCGAGTGAAGAATTGCCATCATCCTATACGAATACAAGATGCTATTTTATCAACGACTGCAAAGTATTTCGATTAATTTCCAGTTTGCCTGCTAAAGTTTGTATCACCATATTGAAATACATGCATCAAAGATAGCATAAAAACAAAACAAGTTTTTTTATTTTTTAATTTAAATATGTATTGTTCTTGTTTTAACCTGTTTATATTACTATACCAACAAATGAAGTTTTAATTTGTTAGAGGCATATTTAATAAACTATAGAACTGTTGAAGAATTTAATTATAATATCTAGTTGTGGAATGAATACAATGGAAGACATACGTATGGAAAGCATATATTCTATATATTCTATAGTAGTCGTGGATAAAACATATTTTTGGATGATGCAATTAAATCATATTGTTTAACTTAACAGTCTCAAAATATGCAGTAAAGTTATTTTAGTGTGTCAGTATACCTTGTCCCACAGTCTTGGTACCTAAATAGTTAGTTTTTATCTTTATGGCAAGTAACTGATTTTAATAATTTTTTTTGTTTAAAATATACTAAGGTTTTATGAAAAGGTATTTATAATTTATGGTAATTAGCTATAGGAACTTATTATTGTAGTTTAAGCGAGAGTTCACTTTCTGTATGCCAAATTTTGAGATAAATTTTTTGTCAGTAAATATTCAAATGGATTTTTTTCGTTAGCGCAACAAAACGCTACAACAGAAAATCGATAAGGGTCAGGTTCCACTATTATCTTTTATCGGCGGCTTGAGTCGATTTTCCATTTATATAGAAGATATAGACATGTTATTCTATTTTGGAGCTGAAATCCGAAATTCGGTTCGAAGTTTCCATTTGTTATCAATAAATTTTAATCCACTTACCTCCATTTTTCTTTCAAGCTACTGAAATAGTGCACACAACCGTCAGTATTTATCATCATTATTTGTGGTTTATCATTAAAACTATTATTCTTAATATTAAAATACACCTTCAATTTTATATAAAATTCTAATCAGTGCCATTTATCTTACAATTTTCCACACAAATACTCCCAAGTCCCAGCCATACATCCATTTATACATATTTTCACAATGCCAATAAAAAATATTCTTTGTTTGATTGATAGTTAAAATGGGGGTAGGTGGAACACAAAAAAATATGAGAAAACATAAATTGACATTTAGAAAAATAAATAATCTTTAAAAGGAGAAACAGAAGAGAAATTTTTTTTATAAAATGAATAATGCATATACGGAGATAGATGGATATGAGCATTTTCCATTTTTCTTTCTGATTTTACATAATCTTTTTTCGTTCCTACATATTTTTGATTTTTCGTTAGAAGATTTAATGATAGAAAAATTTGTTTTGTTAAATGAAAAATGAAAATTGGAAATATTGAACGATTTCTCGAAATTCAGTGAATGAATCTTTTATTTAGATAAAATAATATCTCAACTTTTGAAGAATATTCTTGCACGTTATACTCGTAGAGATTTGATTATATATTTCAATATTTTGAATTTATTGTATTATGGAAATTGATCTTCTGTTTTTGATTGCGGAGGTGTTTGGTTTGTTTTTTATTGAAACAAAAAAAATGACTTTTGAAAGACGGTTTCTCGCATCATTTATTACGGAATTGTTATATCCAAGAGCATTGATTGATCTATAAAGTTATAGACGAACATATATTTTAACCAAGATTGAATAGCATTATTGTTGCAACTCATTTTATACTTTTCACCACTATTAATCAATCTTCCAAGTGCACAAGCAACGGGATAGAATGCTCATTACCGATTTTTTGTTTCAGTTTGTTTTACCAAAGATACATAGTTGATATGGTAGAGGTTTTGCCATAAAGATAGTTTCTTTGGCGTTGCAAAAGCATTTAATGATTGTTCTTTTAAATTCTTGGTGACCTACCTAAGGCTTCACAGAGAGAAAAAAAGAGTTAAATTTGATAAAAAAATCATCAAATTGATGATTTTTGTATATCAATATATGGACGAGAATATGAGTTCTCAAATTGATATAAAATGCTGCATCAGATTGAACTTTGGTTTATTTTTGTGAGTTGATGTAAATCTACTGATTATGATAAACAAACTTCTTATTTTGATATTATATTCTCGATATTATTCTCAAAGCTTATAAACTTGTTGTATCAAATCAATACCAAAAGTATCAATTTAAGATGGAGTTGTATTTCTTCAAGAATTTGAGCGGAAGAAGTTGAGAAACCAAAAGCTCATTATAAGAAATTCTGATCATTTTAGGAATTTTTTTGATCGACATGATCGTATGTTACTTTTGGTATTGATCCGGTATATTTCATTTTGAATCAATTCATTATCATTTTAAGAAAAATGTTTTCTCAAATCGAAGATGACAATATTTAGTTTGAGAAAAGATTTTTCTCAATTTCAGTGGGAATGCGGTACGTTCAGCGACACCCACAAAAGCAAATAAAAAGCTGCCTGTCAGGGTTTTTAAGCCCGTGGGAAGATTTTTACATGCTTCGGTATTGCTAAATGTATCGGACATGCACTCGATGTTGTACGGCTATTTAGATTGACTTATGGCTGTCAGAGTTGTTTCTTATCACATAGACCTTTAAGAAACATCACTACTGAGACAGCTATAACCAGTAAAATAGCAACCTTGGAAAAATAAGGAACTGGAATAAAACTCTCAATCCACCGATGTTCCATTAACCTTAAACGGGATAAAAAAATCACTATTTTTTAAAAATATTCTTTTATTTTAAATAGATAATTTAAAAATAAATTAATTATAATTTTTAATTTTTTTTTATAACGCATTTTGTACAAATGAGCTAATCGAATTGAGAATAGTCGGCTTCCACATTCCTTTCTTATTTGTTGCAGGAATTCTTGTATTTGGTCTCGTAGCGTAGTGAATTAATTTGAGCAGTTTTAACTGTGGTAGCTCTGTAAAAATTAAAGTAAAAAAATAAAATTAAATTACTATTGAAATGAATCAGATAAATTAGTTAAAGTTTGCTGAAATAAGTGACTTCTATTGAGGGAAAAAATCAATCCACTGCATGCGTGTCGTAAGAGGCGACTGAAATGGGGAGTTGTAGCGTGGCTAACCCAATTTCATCATAAGCCCACCTGTGGAGTTGAGGTCCCCTTCTTCAAAAAAATCAGCCCATCGCACTCATGCGTGTCGTAAGAGGCGATTTTTCTCGTCTCCGTAAAAAACAATTGTTAATAAAAGACAACATAAACGTTGGAATGGAACGTCTTTCCGGTTTAGACCTCCCTTGCTATTGTACCTGGACAATCTGTTTGAATCGAACGTGGAACGTGAGAACACTGTTCCTACCCGGAAGCCTCCAGAATCTAATTGGGCAGGCAACAGAATACCAGATAGATTTTTTTTTATTGATGCGATGAATGTTTCGGTATTGAGATAGCTATTCGCCTAAGCAAACAACACTCTCGGTTCCCCATGAACTCCCATGCAGGTGTCATGCAACCATGATGAAAATAGAATTATTTAAAAAAAAACAAAGAACAAAATTAAAAAGGGAAAAAAAAACAATAACTAGAAAATAAAGAAGAATAATAATAATAATTTAAAAAAAAATTAAGTATAGGAAAAAACAACAAAAAACAAATGGATATGGGATAAGAGAAATAAAATACTTAAGGGAATGATTACCCTATACGATATTAAAAGGGTAGGAAGGAAACAGGAGGAATATGATAACAGTGTAGACTTAAAAACAACTGCCGAAAGGAATGGTTACCTCGTGTGCCTGAGGGGCAGTAGGTAGGTTTATAACGTCCATGCCCTGTTTGCCTTAGTTCGACGACTAACGACGACGTCAGTTGTGTGAAATTGTGCTGAGTAATTTTTCACACCGCAGCGGGTGCCCAACTAGCAAATTTGCTTCTCAATTTGGAATTATATAAGTTTTAGCTTCAATAAAGCTTCGCTTAAGCTTCTAAGTGGTAGCTAATTATATTTTACTTCTATAAAGTTTCAATATACAACTTCCATAAAGAAGTTCTCCGCACCGCCGGAATGAAAGCTTCTAAAATATTTCTATATTTAATATAAGAAGCTTTACCGAAACTTATCTACAAATCACTAAATAGAGCTTCCGAAAAAAGGTTATAGAAGTTATAGCTGTCATTAGGATTGTAGTTGTTTCGGTTGTAACTGTTTACAGATCGTATAGAAGCAAAGCTGTCATACTCTAAAAATTGCTTCAATATCTGAAACGAAATATGTCAAACTGACGGAAGCTATTGCTTCTATTATTTCAACTAAATTTAGATGTAGAAAATATAGTGTAATTCAGGGGATTACTTTTTATGGAAAAAGATATGTGACATGTTATTTCAATGGGTTTATACGAAATTGAAGCTTATACGAAATTGAAATCGTTTCGTTTTTGTCAAAAAAGTATTGTGCATAAGGTGGTTTTTGTTTTTTAATCTATTATTTAGACTTATTTTGCACAAGGCGGGGAAAGTTCTCCAAATGGCCTTTATCGAAACTGCTTAGAAATTTTTAAGAAACTATGAAGGTGGGGAAGTTAGTTTCGGTAAGACTGTTTAGTGTTTTAAAAGAAGTTAAAATGTTATTTGGGTGGTCACCCTCACTCTCGTTATTTTGCTCTTCTGGCCGTCAATTTAGAATTAATTGTATTATTTCGGGTTAGGTTTTTCCTTTAGTTGTATGGCCTCCCAGTTTTTACTTTTTGGACGGTAAAAACTTCTAGTATCTAAAATCTCAACGGGGTATAAAAACGGCATCGAAGAAGTCTTTATATTTCTGGGACTTGTTTAAGGCTGGGAGGAGCTTGCCAAGGACCGACCGGGCTGGCGGCTTATTGTTGTCTCTGCTAAGTTCCTTAATGGGACATAAAGCCGAAGTGTGTTTTGAAAGTTGTGAAATCAGTGGCGAAAAATATCTTTTTTGAAACATTTCACCAGAAACCCGTATGCTTATAAACATACCATAACTACACTCAATAACTACACACTTTTCATGATCTAAGACTGCCTTGCAAAAGATGAATGGACTGTACTGAATTATTTATTTTAGTCTTTATTTAACTAGTATAAAAGGATCAAGTTAATGCATAATCAAATTAATGCATTCAATTATATATTATGTACCGTTATAGTTTAATTGTGATCAAAACTTGTTTACCTGGGTCAGTTGGCATATCGTTCAAATTCTTTAGACTTTGCTTATCTTTAATTAGTTTGCGTAGCACTGGTACCACAACTTCGAAAAAATGTTTTGCCTTCTCCAAAAGTTTTTTATGTTTATTCGGAAAGTGTCTTTTAAAATCTAAATCAATCTGTAGAAAAAAAAAGAATCTGTAATTCCAAAACAGTCTTAAAATGCCTTCAACTTCAAACTTACCGAAATGCTGGCATTATAGCATTTCTATAAAGTGGCCAGTCAATAAAAAATGTTTTAAAGATTTATCCTTTGCTACTTTAAACTCCCTTATACGACCCTCACAACTCCGTATCCAATAACTTTCTATAGTCAGCTCTTGAAATTCTTTTTGATCATATTCAGTAAGATCAACCGTCGAAGAACCTAATATTAAAAATAATATAAAAACGAAGTTTAATGCGTTGCATTTGTCTGACACAATTGTAAGAAATTTTACCAAACAATTGTAATCCTGAAGTTGTTGGAGTATCCAATCGAATTTTTTTCGGTGTAATCAAGCAACCTGCACCTCTTAATTTGGTCGAAGAATTTTTATACAAATTGTATAATTTCCTTTTGGAATTTTGCCATCATCATAGTTATAGTTTTAAAAACAAAAAAAACTGTAAGATTTAAAACTTATTTTAAATGTTTTTAAAACTTTTCATGCAATTTTTAACATTTTTTCATGCAAGCATTTAGTACTTTGTACTTTAGAGCTCAGAAATCGATAATATCGGTTGATTTCGGAATTTTAATAAATTTCGACAAGAAACCATAATGTATGTATTTACCCAGAAATTTTTGTCCCCATTTTGCTTCAAGCCAATTGTTTAAAATATCCGATTTTCACCTTCGATTGTCTTGAAATTTTGTGTGTGATGTAATTTAATTCAGTAATTTAAGCACCAATAGTAGCAAGTACATGCATCAAATAAACTGAACCCAGGACTCCCGGCAAATTGAATGAGCCAAACCTCGTTCTGTGCACGCAAGTTTACTTTAATGAACGCAGAAATTTAGAGAAACATGCAACTTACCTTTTGAACTCTTATTA
This sequence comes from Diogma glabrata, assembly GCA_963693315.1. Classification (NCBI taxonomy): domain Eukaryota; kingdom Metazoa; phylum Arthropoda; class Insecta; order Diptera; family Cylindrotomidae; genus Diogma; species Diogma glabrata. Next base: position 127,699,091 of record OY856186.1, on the reverse strand, counting down.
TTGCTTATTTTAAGCACAGCTAGTATCAATTCTCGCACGGACACAAACTTTTTTTTTCACAAGTTATAGGACGCGTTCATCTGCTGAAAAACTCTCTCACTCACTATCGTAATTTTTTCTTCGAACGTATTATATCAAAAAAAATTATTATCATTTCGATCTTATTCTTATACGTTCAATTTGAGAGAAAAAGCATTAAATCGAGAAATTTTTTTTCTTAATTTTATCTACGTTGATCCAACCGAGAATAATCGAGTATTAGTTAGTTTCATTTCGATCTCATAAGTTCAATTTGAGAGAAAAGGTATAAAATCGATAATTTTTTTTCCTTAATTTTATCTACGTGGCTCAAATTGAGAATACTCGCGTACAACTTATTATTATCTGATCTTTAAGTTTCAAAAAGAAACAAAAAGGATTAGAATGAAAATATTTTACTCTCATTTTGACATTTGTGAATCAAATAAATGATGGGGAAGTAACAAAGTGATGTGTACTTGTCTGTTCAATTTGAGAAATGGAAATCTTATTCTGATTCAAAAATTTCTTATATTTATACAGAAAAAATGAAAACGATCTTTATTTACTCAAAACAAGAATAAGTGTATTTCCTATTGTTGAACAAAAACAATTCTCAACTTCAGTATTTCATTCTTCTGTAGGATGATCGAATTGATAGTTTTTTCTCACTTATAAAGTTTTGTTGTGTTAAAATGATATAAATATACTCGAAATGAGAATAAATGTATCTTCTGTTTTAATCATATATAATTCTCAATAATAGTATTTTATTCACTTTTTTGTGTGATCGAATTGATAGTTTTTATCTCAGTTTTAAATTTTGGAGTATTAAAATGATTTAAATTTTCTCGAATTAAGAAGAAACTGAATTTTCTATTTTCAATCATGCACAATTCTCAAATCTAGAATTTTTTTTCTCTCTGTGTTGAGAAATGGCTTAAAAAGTGGTTGCAAGATTTTGAAGCTTATGAAGTTAAACCAAATCAACAGTTAAAAATTAGCTAGTTGGCCAAATTAGTTATTTTTTGAGTTACCAAATCGTGGTTTGAATTTTCTAAGGCGACCAACGACAACAATGATAAGATGACAAAAATATTTGCCACATCAAAACGCCGGTCTCAAATTATTCAAAACCAATCTTTCACTCAACCAAGATATCAAAACCCGTAAAGCCCTGCCGCATAGAGAGTTTTCTATGCATACTCAAAACTTCTGTGATCAAAACATCTTTTGCGGTCGTGTAAACTCACACTTAACAAAGCATTAATCCGACCTGTGCTTACATTTGGAAGTGAAAGCTGGACACTGACTTTCTCCGATTGTAGAAGTTTACCAACATTCGAGAGAAAGGTCATACGAAAAATTTATGGTCTATGTAAAGTTGCTAAAAATCAGTAAAGAATCCGAAGACAACTTCTTGGAGGCTGCGATGTAATCGTTCGATCGAAGCCCTTCTACATGGTTTGGTCATGTAGAAAGGGCTCCTTTGGATAGAATGATAAAAAAAGCGTTCCAACAACAACCAGTTGGTGTTCGTGGAAGAAAAAGACCTAGACAACGTTGGCGTGATGACATCATCCAGGACCTTCGTGATATACACTGAAAAAAAAGTTGACGTGTATTCAATAAAAGTCATCGTTGTATTAATAAAAATTTCATTAATTCTCGTCCGATGAACAAATTTATTGATAACACAATTGCCTGTTTATTAAGTAATAACAACCATTATGAACTAATAAAGATTTAATTATATTAACAATCAGGATAATATTATTGTGATGATTGTATCAATAAACCAGGTTATAATTCAATAACTTATATTATTAACAAACGTTAATGATATTAATAAATGCGTTTATAATGGAATAAATTAAATTATTGATATAATGGACAGCAGTTAATTAGTTAATAAACAAAATTACAATTACGAATAAATTTTTATTAATTAAAAATTGAAATAATTAAATCAATCATAGTTGTTTATTAGTTGATAATGGAAATAATAAAAATTGCAAATACATAATTATAACTTAATTCTTGAAATTATCAAAACAGAGAACATCTGGTTTGCTTAGTTTTAGATTAATAACTAACCAAATTTAATAAAACAGTTCTGAGTTCATTATAGTATAACAAATGATAGCATCATCTCTAAGATATGAACATAAATGTATTTTTCTCAACCTATTAAAAAGTGAATAAAAAACACGGCTTATATTTCAATTCATTTATTATTCAAAAAAATAGCAAATAGACATAATTTGTTCACATACTATAATTTTAATTGCCTTCCAGTGTAGACAGCAAAACAGCAAGCTTTGACGAAGTTTTGGCTTACTATTAAAGCCGTAAAAAGAAATTTCAATAAAGGTCCAAAAATGTGTGGATGCAAAGGGATATTTGATATTAAAAAGGTGAAATAGCTTAAAACAAATATCAACCGCACGCAAAAAACTCGGAATTTTAAGTTTTACACCATCAAAATAAACAGAATATTTTTCAATGCTATGAATATCATTTCCAGTTGCTGAAATAAATGGTTGAATATTGTCCATCCTTTAAAATATAGTCAAGATGAGATTCTATCTCCTGAACTGATTTGCCGATAAATAAAAATGATTCTTGCGAGTCCTTTATTGTATACTTTATAGTATCTTTTTTTCCAGCGTCATTTTTTCAAATAGTTTTCTGGGTTGGGGTAAGGTACCCATGAAGACACCAAAGTAATGCCGCTGATGATTATTCTGAAAATAAAAAGGAGGTAAATGAAGGTACTCTTTAAACTAAGAATATTGACGCAACAAGTTGTTTGTACAAAATATATGCCTACCATTGGGATATTTGATAGTTTCAGTTTCTTAAGCAGTTAAGCACCATTTTAATATTTTTTTCTTTAATATTAAATTCCGAACTAGAAAAATTTAAAAGAGTAGTGTTAACAGTTTCCCATTTATCTAAAATTAATGAACTAGATGGAAACATGCTTCGGAAATCTTTGTCGATCTATAAAATAAATTTAATTTAAATAAATAAATCAATAAAAAGTTTTGCATTTATTCAATACCAAGCCATATCCTCCGGCATGCTCATAAAAGGCCATTTTTCGAGAAGCTCGTTTAAAGAAGAAGCATGTGATATATCGTTTAATCTGTATTTGGTGCATGCTTGCCAACAACTATCGAACTCAGCACACGACAAATTATCATACTTAAGTGATTTTATAATCAAGTCAGCATTTGTTTCTGGTTCTACCATAAAAATTTGTTGTTAGTTTATTGTTGTTTGTTACTTATTTTTACTTACCAAATATCAATTTCTTTGGAGACCCTATTTTCGACGTGCTTTCTTTGTCTTTTAAGACTTTAGCCATACTTCGCGTACTGGTTTTCATGTTGAAAAATTTGTTATGTAAAACACCATTAAGATTTCGCCTTTTGAGTTTCCCTCTAAAACGTCGTCTAAAGAAATATGGGTGACATCTGAACTTTCTTGAGTACTAGTAACTGATTTACATACGGCAGTTGAATATGGTGAGGATCGTAAAGTTTTTGGTGACAATGCTCTTTTGTCAAGGTCACTAATTGAAAAAGAGTGTTGGTAGGGCATTTGAATCGTAATACCAATTTCATTACGCCAATTTTCCAATTCGTGTTCAAATTTAATGTGGACACCTATTTCATAATTTTTTAACATTTTTTCAATGTGATGAATTTTTATTATTTTTAATATTTCAATATCTACTTGCTGGCCTTTAAAAGAAAAGAGTACAAAGAAATTTTTTAAAAACTTTAACCTCTTTTAATTTTGGTTCAAATGCAATACTTACTAAATAAATCTATAGCCAAGTGGCTTAGGTTCCAACTGTCTAATAACCTCTCCAGTTCTCCTTCGGCACTCCTTGTTATTGTAGTCATTGAATCAGCTTTCATTCAAGCCAATCATCTGTGGTTTGATGCAATGTTTTGTCCTCTGCTTCTTCAACATTTGCTCCCAATTTTACTATCGCGTTTTGGGATTCGTTCATGGGTGGTGAATTATTTTGAAGAGCGAAAGAAATGACAACTGCGATTTTTATTAAAATATATTAAAAAAGGTTTACATAAAAAAGATTTAAAATATTCAAAAATTAATTAATGTTATTTAATTTACAATATTTTATATATTTATTTGTATTGTAAACATGTTATTTCTAGCGCTAATGACAGTAAAAATTAAACGTAGTTAAAAAATAATTTCAAATACAACATAAATTAAACAATGGAATAGTAGAATTCTTTAATTTTTATAGTATTATCTCCTTTAAAACTTTTTATTAAAGTTGATGGAGGCCCTAATATATCATTCATATCTAAAACAGAAAATTCTCCTGGGGATCAACATTGAAGCCCATTACATGAGGAACCAAATATGAGTTTTGTAAGTTCTTGAGAAAACAAATAAATACATTCCTTGTACAAAACAATATTTATAATCATATATATTTTAATGTTATGGTGAAATTTCGCTATGTAATAGCCGTTTTGATATTTTACTCCTCGGTATTCAATTTTATTGTATAAAACTATAAACTGTGGATCGAAGTTTAGCTTACAACTTATTATTCCAATTAAATTACTTTGAACTATGTCTTTGTCATTTAGCAAATATAACCCTATTGATACTTACTTTTGTAGAAGTTTATTTGCAAACGAAAGTTGAAATTTTTTATCAAGCGTAAGGCAAATATTTTTACGAGATGTTATAGCATTAGCATATAATTTGAATTGTTTACCATTTTATCATATCGTTCATTTTTAAATAAAAGTGGAAATCAAACTATTAAAGTATGTACATGAAAATAAATGATTTTTTGTTTCTTTAATTTAAAAACTAAAGCAAAAGTAAGCTATTAGGTTATAATTTCCGGGCAGCATGGCCCTATTATGAAATTATGAAGTTAAACAAAAATGAAAAAAATGTGCTTCTTAACTTCAACGAAATACAGCAGTTAGTTTTTTAAACATTATTTCCTACAGTGCATAGGTTA